>OX421970.1:5555128-6195128 GCA_949128135.1 Parasteatoda lunata | reverse complement strand
AACATAAATTTTTAAAGTTCAGAGAATTCTAAATTTTATTATGATTTCTTTTTGGCTTGCCAAAAATCTTTTTTGGGGGGGATGTAATACAAAAAGTATAATACTTTTGTATTAATAAAAGAATTAAATCTCTTTCGTTTTAATAAAATGTCTTTGTTAAAGAATAAGCGTAGAGAGATTCTATTTTGGGAAGTCAAGGCTGATAAACATACGATTGAGTTATTTATAGAATCTCTCCCCCTTTTACTTCCATATAAGGAAGCATGAAATGATTTTCCTTAATGCGTAAGGATACAAGAATGCCAACGACTGTGCCTGTTTACTCAAATCTGTGTTAGTATAAAAGCGAGAGCAATGCTTTTCGCATGGCTTTTTCATCATGTTCTGAACCTGAATAAGTTGTTCCGGAATTGTCCAAAGTCTTGTCCACCCCCTCCCTTGCGGAGTGTGGATGTGAAGTGTTATCGATACCAGCCTACTACCATTAATAAAGATTTTTTGAGTGTAACATGGCTTACGACTGCATTATTAAAGCTAAATACACCACTGATAACAGAGATGAAGCTCTGTTATTACATATATATATATATATATATATATATATATATATATATATATATATATATATATATATATATATATATATATATATATATATATATATATGTATGTATGTATGTATATATATTGTCACGTTAAAGTGTTTAGATTTAGTATTAGTGCAGATTACAAGATGAGGTTTTGATAATCAATTTATTAACGTCAAGAAATTACAAACGTCTGGAACCAGTCTGCACCAAACAGAACCCCTCTTTACAATCACGGGATCGCTTTTATACTAGCATAGAATGTTCTAGAAACTTCCTAGGAACAACGAAAGAGGAAATGACATAATCTGAACATTCCAGAAGCTTCTGGAATGTTCATAAATTAAATAAGAAAAGTTAGTGTTCGCTTGCCGTATTGAACCCCGGACCTTCTGCTTTATAGAAGCGAATTCTACCGCTGAGCTACTGAGACTCGACAATATTGTGAATTCTAAGTATGGAAAAGTGTAGCTGTTAATAAAAGTTTATCATGAAACTTTTGTTGCTTCTATTGAAATATGTAAAAATGTTACTAATATATAGATATTTTTAACCTTTTTATTTTATTATTTTTTTCACCATGAATTTTCATTTTACCACTTTTTAAAAATTATTTTTCTTTGAGATTATAGGATTCATTATTTAATTTTTTTTAAAAATGGTTTTGATAAAAATTTTATTTTTATTATATTTACATTGACAGCCCATTTTCTTTAAACTTGTTTATTAGTGCATTTGTTTATAAGCATCAAACAGAGGCCTACAAAAGGGTAAAATTTCTTACTACCAGGAGCATTAAGAGCTAACATGTCTTAGAATGGAAAATAACAGCTTTTTATGTTAAATTTTACTAAAATATTAACATCAGGTATGATATTTTTGGGCATTAGACCCCATTGTACATTTTCCTACTGTCTGCAACAGACAATTAACTGGTATAACATTTCTTTCTTTCTAAAATCAATGTATATAAAATCCTTTTTTTCTGCTGTTGAGTTTCTTTGTTTGTTTTATAATGTATATATATAGTTTACCTCCCCTGTTTTCAAGTTTACTGAAAATTCAGTCAGAATTGTTTAGTTATAAACAATTCTAACAAACAAATTCTAAGTGATCTTTGAATATATTAACTTAGTATATAAAAATATGATGTTTACATTAAAAGAAAATAAAAAATAATATGCAAAAATGACACCAAGAAACTGATCTTGAAGGTTCTATCATTGAAATATTTCAATGTACATTGAAGATTAACATATTTATTGCAAGGTAAATTATGCTTAGATCAATTTTCTTTTGAATTAAATGAATTTTTAATTGTAGTAAAATGATGTTTAATTTGAACTGTTTGATTTATAAGGAAATAAGTTTTTTCATTTTTTTCGAAATTTATCATGCAAACTGTATGGTAAGTAAATAAATAGTTTCTAATTGTATGGAAATGTTGAGATAGTTCAATAAAATTTTTTTTTATGGAATACAAGAAAATGCTTAGTAGCTAGAGAAATAATTATATTGATAGTGGACTTATGTGGTTCTTTGTATAGGTAGAATACTTTTTTTGTTGTATCTTCCTTAAACAGCTTTATTTTATTGATTTATTTATTTTTATTTTTTTTTTGTATCTGATTTAAACTTCAGCATCTGCTAAGGATTTATCTTTTAACATGTTTGTCATTAAAATCTATCATTTTAATAAAATTCCTTATTTTGATAAATAGTTTTTTGTTTAAGTTAGTGATTAGTTTTTTGTTTAAAGTATTATATATTTTTTTTCTTTTATTTTAGACTCATCCTAACATTGATAAGGAATTATTTAAGAGCTCACAAGTCATTGGAATGAAAAATTCTTCTAAACCATTCCCGGTCAATGTGGATGTTGGTGTTTTGAAATGGCGTTTTCAAACACAGGATGAGAGCCACATCCCTCTATTTAGTAAGTTTTTTTTAATTTTTTATTATTGTTTTATGCTAAACCAAAGCTTTGAAAGTAGTTTTTGTAACTGCTCTGTTACTGTAAATCATAAGATTACTTTGTACCTAAACCTATTTTAATGTACATAAAAAAAGTCTGTTTTGTTCTTAGGTTAAACCAATGTGCAATATGAGGTATGTTGTATTCATACAGGGCCCGCTCTAACCATTCACCACCTCGCCAAATGTGATGAAATCGTACATTTGACGAATGGTTTTTTCTCTGGAAAGAAAATTATATATTTAACTTAATCCTCAAAATTACATCAAAATAAATTTTTCTAAACAATTCAGTATTTTTTATTCAATAAGAGTAATTTTCTACAGATGCGCCCCATAATCATTTAGAATTGGGTGCAAGTACCGTATTTTTCGGCGAAAGAGCCGCGGCGCTATCGGAAAAAAATTTGTTTTTTTACTACATGCGGCACTTCCGACGAAATAATTTTTTATGGCAAAAAAATTTATGATGAAAAGTTATTTAAGATGAAATAATTTTCTGGGAGAAAGATTTTGTTGAAAAATTTAATTACGAAGTCGACGAAATATTCCTCCGTATCGCGATCTGCTGCAAAACAATCGCCAATTCTTAGTAGCGACCCGCAAGGAAATAAATAATTGAAATAAAAAAAAATCGCAACAAAAAATCAATAAATAAAAGTTACGTATCTTCAGAGATGAGATTTTTCTTTTTATCGGATTTCCGCTTTTGTCTATCGAATTTCAGCTTTTTTTTTTAATCAAAAACTCTGATTCTCTATAAGTTTCGGATTTTTTTATTTTTTATAAATATTCCGCTTTTTCTGAAAATTCTGTCTTTAAAATAAAATAATTATTTCCGATTTTCAAAGATAAACAGAAAACTCAAACAACGTAGCTGCAAACCCTACGCTATTTTTACTGATTTTATTTATTTTCTCCACTTTTACACACAGAAAATAAGATTTTCTGTATTATTGCCCCCGCCCGCCAGATAGCTTGTACTTTCGTAATTCAGGCGTCGCTGCTTCCTGTTTACTGACGAAAAACAAACGAAATAATGATGATAATAATAATATTAAAAAAAAGCGGTGGATTTGCGGTGAAAATATTTATTTGCCAATTCAATTAATCTTGTACATTTTTATTAAGGCTAAACGAAAACAATACAAACAAGCCTTTTAGAATCCCAAGCCCAGAACTGCTAATATATCTGGATCTTATTCTCTGTACATCCCTCTTTTTAAGTTTTTACTCCTCTCTTTTCAAGATGAGTAATATTGTGTAATTTCCATTGGACGAGAGGGCATTCTACCCACTAAAATTCCACCCCCGAAGATTGTGAAAGTGAAACTCGTTTCCGCTCAGCTCATTCCTTCTTGAGAATTTTTTTTGATACACGCTTAGTTATTTCTTATTCCTGTTATTAGTTATTATTAGTTGTTTCGTTATTATTATTTGTTTCGTTATTATTAGTTGTTACTTGTTAGTATTTACTATCTTCATCAACGTAATGCCTTCAAGAAAGAATAAGAGCTACACCGCCAGCTTAAAGCTGACTGTGATTAAACGAGCTGAAGAAATCGGCAATCGAGCAGCGGGTCGAGAGTTTGAGATAGACGAACGCTGCATCCGTCGATGGAGAAAAGAAAAGCCAATTATAGAAAAAATGCCTAGAAATAAAAGAGCCAGAAGAAGTGGCATTACTAAATATCCAGAACTGGTACAGAAACTGGAGGAATGGGTGCTTAGTGAACGAGAAAAAGGGCATGCAGTTTCAACCGTTAGAATGAGACTGCGGGCAAAATTAATTGCTCAAAATATGAATATATCCACATTTACTGCCTGCCCTTCATGGTGTTTTCGCTTCATGAAGCGCCGGAACTTGTCCATAAGAGCGATGACAACAGTGGGGCAATCTTTGCCCGTTGATTGGGAGCAAAAAAGAAACAACTTCGTGGATTTTGTACAAAACATTGTGAGGGGGTCTAACCTCACTCATAATCAAATAATAAACATGGATGAAGTGCCTCTAACATTTGATTGTCCCCCTTCACTGTCAGCAAAACAGGAGAGAAAACTGTATCAATTGAAACGACAGGCCACGAGAAATCCAGCTTCACCTGTGTGTTGGCCTGCTCAGCCAGTGGGGAAAAACTAAGACCCCTAGTCATCTTTAAAAGGAAAACTATTCCGAAGGGCAATTTCCCTAAGGAAATAGCTGTTCATGCTAACGAGAAAGGTTGGATGAACGAAAATATGATGTTAGAATGGTTAGACGTTGTCTACCGACGCCGAAAGGGTTCATTTTTTTCACCTAAGTCACTACTCATCATGGACTCCCTGACGGCTCATAGGGTGGAAACAATAAAAAAAAAATGTGATAAAATGTCCACTGATATAGCCATCATCCCAGGGGGGTTGACAAAAAAATTGCAACCCCTTGATATCACAGTAAACCGGGTGTTCAAAAATGAAGTCCGTAAAAGATGGGAGAAATGGATGTGCGAGGAGCTTCATACCTATACTGCAAGCGGAAGGATGAAGCGAGCAAGTTACGAAATGATAACAAAGTGGGTCGTAGACTCTTGGGCTGCGGTACCCGCAAAAACCATCACTCGGGCATTTGCAAAGGCCGGGATCATTGAGCTCGGGGATGACTCTGACAGCGATGACACCGGTGAGGACTCCTCTAGTGTTGATGAATGCACAGCAAATGATGAAATACTGAACCTTTTTAAGTCTGACAGTGATGAAAGTGACTTTGAAGGATTTTAAATACTTACTTTCTACATTGCTTTATATTTTTTTCATGAGATTGTTAACTGAAATTAATTGTTAAATCGTTTTATTTTTAAATCTCTTTTTTAATAAATTCTTAGCTTAAAATTTTTCATTTTATTTTTCTTATTATACATTGTTTTACAGATTTATGTGATAAGTCGCAGCGTTAATTCTTCCGCTAAATATGGTTGAATTATTTTTTTTATAGTAGAACAATAATTTCCTTTTCTAAAATTTGAGCTTCTCCAACCTTTTTCTACCCTTTTTGATCAGTATATAAATATTTTGCCGCTAAGTATATAAATATTTTTTTACTGTTAATTATTTGATCTTTTGTTTTTTTGGCACGATGCCAACTGGTAAGAACAACCTTATTTTATATCGTTTTCTTTTTCTTTGCAGAAGGAGAAAACTTTTCTTAAGTGAACTTTTTGTTATTAAAACATTTTAGGATATTCTCTCTCCCCCCCCCCTCCCAAATAATTGAGAGATTACATTATTTGATCTATTTAAAAATATTTTGTTGTAACTTAACATTAATTTCAGAATTATTATATGTTACTTTAATTTTTGGCGCGGTGCCAACTGGTTTTGGAACAACTTTATTTTGTATCTTTTTTTTTCTTGCTAAAATAGAACTTTTTTCAAGTGAACTCTTTGTTAACGCATTTAAGGCTCCCCCCCCCCCCCCGAAAATAAGTAAGAATTACGTTATTTGATGTATTTAAAAGTATTTTATTGTACTTAACATTATTTTCAGACTTATTTGTTGTACTTTATTTTTTGGCGCGGTGCCAACGGGTAAGAACACGTTTATACTGTGTTATTGCTTTTTTATTAGTTTTTTTTTTTTTGCTAAAAATTTTTTTTTTATTATAATTTAGTAATTAAAACTTTATTTTATGAAATGTTTAAAAAAAATTTGTTTTTCATTATATAGATATTCTATATGGCAATTTAAAGGTCTCCTTTATAAGGATGCTGATATGCGAGGCGTAGTGCCTTTGCAGCTTTTGCGCCGGAGCGGCGCTTATTATAAATTTTTTTTTTAAAATTTCATTTTTATCGATGTGCGTCGATTGCGACGAAGCGGCGCTTTCGCCGAAAAATACGGTAATATAAACAAGAAACAAACAACCATAAAATAATTTTCTATAGGAAAAAATTAATCAGAAATTTTTTTTAAGATTTGCATTTGGCAGATTTTCGAAAATTTGCGACTGCTTCTGATATTTTTCTAATTTACTTGCTAATAATTTGAAATCCCTAGTGCGGGCTCATGTATATGTAAACAAACAAAACATGGTACTTAATAAATAATAAAAATGTGAAAATACTTTAAACAAAATATGGTATGAAATATTTAGAGGGTGGCCACTCAAATCAGATTTAAAATTTCCCTGATTTTTCCAGGTAAAAATCTTAAAATTTCCTGGTCCATGTTTTGTTTATTTCTTATAAAGTGTAGGATGTGTACAAGAAAAGTAAATAATAGTAATTAGTAAATAATTTAAATTAGTGAAATTAAAAAAATATCTAGGAAAAAATTTCCAGCTTTTCTTTAAAATTCCCTGATTTTTCCAGGTGGGTGGCCACCCTGTATTTAAAACATGTGAAATAAAAAAGATAAGTTATTTAATGATTTGAAAGAAGAAAAAACAAGATCTAGCATTCTTTATTTAAAATTAAATTATATAGCTTCTGCCTCTAAAAATATGATTGTTTATTGTTGAATATGATGTTTTATTTATTTTTTAAATGATGTATCTCTTGCTTACAAATATGTTTAAATACAGAGTGTCGAAGGATATTTATTAGTCTAAACATTAACAGAAATTTAAAAAATTGAAATAAAATGCTATTTCTGTTCAGTCCTCTAAAAATTAAATCAGTGTTACTCTTTAGCTTTCAACACATGCACTGCGAAATAGTATAGTATAATAACTGTAATTTAGTTTTAAATGTGTTAACTTTTACATTTATGTCTAAATAATTAATATCATATAATAGAAATACTCTTTCATTTTATTAAAATATAGATAAAAGATAAATTTAACATTTGTGGTTTTTGAAAATGTTAAGAGTGTTGTAATAACATCCTTCACAAAACTGAAAAAGTCAAGAGACTATTTTATGTATGTTTAAATTAAACATAATTAAAAAAAGTAAAGAAATCAAGTAATTTTTTATTAATTTCTGGATTTGTTTAGTATATAAGTTACTTGATAAAATGTTCCTGAAAAAATAATCAAAGAAGAATAACACTTTAACCCCTGTGATCACCCAAAAGAGCTGAATTTTTTTGTACGGGTTATTATTTTATAAGTGTTTATCAAATACGCATTTTAGTATGCATCTATTTAAGGAAAGCGTACAGTTAATTATCCGCTACGTTTAAAGTGAAGAAAACAGTTGGATTTCTTCATTTCTTTCCCTAGCAATGCTTGTAAGGAATGCATAACATTTAACTAGGGGAAGTCACATTCTTTATAATTATTAATATGTTTTAAAGAAGTTTTTAACATTTGATTAAGTTGATGGGACGTATGAAAATGAATAATAAACTTCTGCATTGCTACATATTTATCAACTAGTCTAATTATATTGATTAGTTCACTTGAAAATATTTTTTTTTAAATTGTTCTCTATTTGAAGTAAATTAATTATTGAATTATATATATATACAGTCGAACCTCGCTAACTCGAACCTCGATTTCACGAATTTTTCGATATCTCAAAGAAAAAAAAATTCCCTTCAAATTTCCTATACACTCAATGTTAAAAAAAACTTGATTTCACGAATTTTTTTTTTCTGTTCCCTCGATAACTTGAATTTTTTTTCCATAAATAGTGTAGATTTTTTTTCTGAAAATAAAAAAATATTCTAAAAAAAATCAAATATTTTAAGAATAAAAGACCAATTCTCATAATGATAAACTTCTTTTAAAAAATGGACATAAAAACGGCAGTAACACATTGAAAGCACTTCTCTTAACCCCCCAAGTAGAAATTCTTGTTTTATTGTCTCCTTATCTCTTTTCAGTCAGTTGTCATTGCAATGCAATGATCGTCTATGCTCTCTTTGTCCTTTTATTCTGCAAGGTTATTTCATGGGGGGTGGTCTTAAGAAAACCGGAAATGACGGCATGAACAAGAATCAAAAGGGTGGGTGGCTTCCAAGAACACTGTAAAATTTCTTATCATTGTAACAAGGGGTGAAAGATACGTGTGAATGCATGCCTGTTTTGTTCGACCAAGCGATCTCCTAAAAAGTTTCCTTTCTTGGTTATTAGAAAATTAGAGCACTTAGAGGTTGGATCTTTGGCGAGTCATTTGTTTAAAATGGCTAGCAAACGAAAATTAAGCACGCTTTCCATAGAAATAAAGAAGAAAATCAATGACGAAGTTGAAAAAAATTTTAAAAAGAAAAAGGAAATTGCACAGGAATTTGGGATTCCAAGGAGTACGCTCTCGACAATTTATAAAAATAAAGCAGTTATCTTAGAAAAGTTCGAGGATGGCCTAGGCAAGCGAAAGAAGTTAAAAAACTGTAAATTTCCCGGTATGGGGTAGGGCCTTATGATGTGGATTACACAATGTAGAAGTCAAAATATCCCTCTAGATGGACTTGTAATCAAAGAAAAAGCTTAATCTTTTGCAAGAGAATTAGGCCACTTAAATTTCAAAGGAAGTAATGGCTGGTTTAAAAATTTTAAAAAACGTAACAACATTACATTTTTGAAAATGTGGGGTGAAAGTGCTTGCGTAGAAGAAGTTTGTAAAGAATTTAGGAAGAAAATATGCTTGATCGTGAAGGATTACGACGAAAAAGACGTGTTCAATGCGGATGAAACTAAACTTCTTTTTAAATGCACTCCAGACAAAACTATGCATGTAAAGGGTGAAACATGTCATGGAGGCAAAAGAAGTAAAGAGCGTTTAACTTTATTGTTTTGTGCAAATATGAATGGAACAGAAAAGTGAAAACCGTTGATGATAGGAAAATCGAAAAAACCAAGATGTTCCAGCGGTATAAAATCATTTCCTTTAGAATATGAAGCTAATCGAAAAGCTTGGATGACATCAAACCTTTTTAAAAGCTGGCTTAAAAATTTAAATAAGAAAATGAAAAAGAAAAATTGTGCTTTTCATCGATAACTGTACGGGGCACAATACCATACCTAAAATGGAAAACGTAAAAATTGAATTTCTCCCCCAAGCACTACCTCAAAACTTCAACCACTTGATCAGGGCATCATCCAAAGTCTTAAAGTAAAGTATCGTCATCAAATGGTTAAAAAAAATGTTGTCCGAAATAGAAGATGGGGTTTCACCATCCGGTGTTAGTGTTCTACAAGCTATGCGAATGACTGACAAAGGCATGGAATGATGTGTCTTCTTCTACGATAATGAATGGCTTCAAGAAGGCTGGATTCATTAAAGATCACGGGAGTAGTCAAACAATCAATATCGTTAATTCTGCTGAAAACTACACCGAAAATGATTGGGGCAGATTGACCAAACTCATGAATCTTGTTGACATGGAATTTCATGACTTTGTAAACGTAGATGATGCAGTAACAGTGTGTGGTCTGTGGGATGACAATTTTGTCGCCCAATGTTACTAACAAACAAGCACTTTCTGCAGTGGACACTGTAAGGAGATTTATTGAGAGGCAGCCGAATATGTCAGAGGAGACATTTAAAGCTATAGTCCACTTAGAAAGTGTTGTAGACAAACTTTCTTACACATCTCTAAAGCAAACAATAATTGAATCTTTTTTTAAAGGAAAATGTAAAAAGCGTTTTTAGAATAAATATGGAATAATAAATAAGGTATGTAAAGAGCATTTTTCTTTATTCTACCATCGATAACATGCGATTTTCGATAATTCTAATTTTCGATATCTCGAATTTTTTCTCCTCTCCCTTCAAGTTCGAGATATCGAGGTTTGACTGTATATATATATAAATAAAATAAGGCATTGTTTCAGAACAGTTTATCTTTTTTTAGATGTTATATTTTAAGTGATTATAATAAAAAATATCTTTCCATTTTTAATAAACTGACAATTAAAATCAATTTAACTTTTTTTAAAAACAAAAAGGTTTATAATTACCTGAATATTAATTATTTATTTTTTCAGAATAATTCCAGATATATAGTGGTTTTTAATTTTAACTAGTAAATTGTTAAGCAAATTGTTTTGAAAAACTGGTTTTACTCTTGTCTTATAAATTATGTGGAAATATAACTAAACAATATTAATTTTAAGTTATATTTATGTCTAATTATTTAAGAAAAGCTCATTCTTTTCTTGAAGCCAGTTTTACAAAGTTGTATTGCAAAGTTTTTTCTAGGGAATGTTCTGAAAAATAAGTTGATTTTGATAACTTGTTGAGTTGAGAACTTGATTTTATTATATCTATTTATTTATTTGTTTTAAATGGAAACCAAAACTACTCAAAATTGGTATTTGTGATTGTTCTTATTGAAGTTTTTTATATGTAACTGAAAGACAATTAATTTCATTTTTCGTTTTCAGTTAATTGCTGGCCTTCTGAGAATGGTAACGGTGGATGTGATATAAATATTGAGTATGAATTGCAGAATGAAGCATTAGAGTTAAATGATGTTGAAATTCAAATTCCTGTGCCGTAAGTACAATTTACATCATACTCTAAGGACAATACAATATTTTAAAATTCTTTAATCTACTTAGAATTCATATTAAATAAAAGTTCAATTTCAAAACATTATATGATTTATTATTATTCTAAATTAATGATTTTGTTCTAAAATGACACAATTTATGATTTTCTATAATTTCTTTTTATCTCCCACCATCAATAGAAAACTTCTTTTTTCATTTGATGTTTTCCAAATATTTATTTTTATTTGATTATTAATTTTAACTTAAAATTAGCCTGAATTGTTTTTTAGGGAAATTTATTTGCCTTTTTTTTTTAATTGTCAAGTTGAAAAGAAAAATGTAATAATTTTCAAAATTATTTTTATTGAAATTTAAGTAATCCAGTGTCAGTTGTTATTATAGTTTTGGATGCTTATATATTTCATTTCCGACCTGCTTGGTGTAAGACCAAACTCCTAAAACTTTACTTGCAAAAATTGTTTTTCTTTTCCTCTAAATTTTTCTCAATTTTTCAGGAGCACGCCAGTTGTGACTGAATGTGAAGGAATGTATGAGCATGAGAGTCGAAAAAATAGGCTCCTTTGGAAACTACCAGTTATAGATTCTAACAACAAATCGGGTTCTATGGAATTCACTTGTAGCGGAAAACCTTCAGATTTTTTTCCTGTAACAGTAGAGTTTGACTCTTTTTCATCCTTTTGTAATATCAAGGTAATATTGTTAATATAATCTACCCACAAGGTTAAATAACTACTCTTTAAAACATTCTTCTTACAAGTATGATTTAGTAAATTTCTTTATGAAGATTTTATTACAATGAAATTTTCATATTTATCTTTTTCATCACTTTTGCAATAATAAAGTTGGGTTCTTACTGAAGTTAACTCTTAAAATAAATTAAGTCACATAAGAATAATTGTATACCACCTGTGAATCAATGATCAAATATGGTTTAGTTAGATTATCAGTTTTTAGAATAACTGTATTTTATTTTATATTATAACCGTCGTTGAACAGCCGACGCAATTTCATGGGTTTGCGACTAGTATTGTTCAACTCCGTAGCCTTGTAATTTTGAACCAATCCAGAAGACAAAGAAACTCTTGGATCAGTACCCCCAGAGGTATTGATTTGTTATGGGAACATTGAGGACTTTGAGACTCGACAGATTTAACGTGCATCAGTCACCATTTACTATACGGGGAATCTTCGGCCGGCGAGGATCGAACCCACGACCTCTTGGACATGGGCCCAGCACCCTACTGACCAGACTATCCCGGCCCAGAATAATTGTATTTTATTTTATAACCGTCGTTGAACAGCTGACCCAACTTAATAGGTTTACGGCTACTAATGTTCAACTCCGTAGCCTTGTAATTTTGAACCCAATCCAGAAGACAAGGGAACTCCTGGATCGAGTATTGGGAGAAATTTGCCTTCGTGGAGGACTTTTTGATGGAGCTAACCCACATTTGCGTTACATGGAGAGGAAGACCACGAGAACCTCCCACGGTTAGCCTGACGGCAAGGGAACTCTAACCCATGATCCGTCTACCACTGAGGATATTTCACGTCAGCACTGTGGTCAGTGCAAGCCGGATGCGGAATTCGTATCGACTGGGATTCGAACCAGGTTCGCCTCATTGGAAGGCGAACGCTCTATCCCCTGAGCCATCGCGGCTCAGAATAATTGTATTGTATCAAATATAGATTTTTTTAAAACTCTTTTTCTAAGATTAAGATAATGTCCTTATTGTAATAATTTCTAAAATACATTGATGGCACACAAAAATAACAGTATCTATTTGCAAAAATGATTTACTGTATGTACTGATTTATGATATTACAAGTTCCCCAACTGTTTTAACATTTTGGAAACCAAATCTATGTAAGGGCAGGTTCTACTTCATTTGTGGTGCATTTTATTTTCAGAGGCCAATAAAACACATTATAAAATGGATTGAAACCTATTATTATAAAAATAATGAACTGAGTGCAACACAAATAAAAAAATTGTTTTTTAAAATAAATGTATGGGAATGAAGAAGATTTTTTTTTACCTAAAACCATTACAAATGAAATGCTATAACAGAAAACAAAATTAAAACTTATGGATGAAGAAATTAAAAGATGGTATTTTACTGGACAGAAGTGGAATGCTAGTGTCGCCCTTTATTGGGCACCAGGTGGAAAATGATTGAGAGGAGAGCGGCTAGGACTGGGAAAACAAGATTGGGGGCATCATGTGCTACTGGGCAAGAAAAAAGATGATTAATAAATTGATGATGCATAAAATTAATAGAATTCGTATTACAATATTTATACTTTTTTTAAAATGTATTTGTTGGCAAAAATGGTTTACTACAGAGTTCCAAAACTGCTTGAAATCTGACAAATTATTTGAAAGCCAAATATATATACAGGGATTATTCATTTTTGGTGCATTGTATTTCGCAGAGGTCAACAACACAAATTCATTCTAAAAAGGATTGCCATGAATTATTATTTAAGAAATAATAAAACCATTAAAGTATTTTATTATGACCATGTTTTACAAAATAATCAAAAATAAATTATCATTAATTAATAAAAGGTATTATTGCACTGATATTTTCTCTATTCCCAAAGGAGTAAAGTTAAAATTTATATTTTAAAAGATTATTTACAAACTAGAAAAACTTTTATGACTTAGTTTTTTGTTATTTTTTTTCTTCATATGATCACTTTTATAAAATGTTTCAATATTAAAACACACAAATTCTGAATGAAGTATTCATGTTGAGTTGCTTCTTTGTATGTTATATTGCATGACTTATGTGTTTAATTAATGCACTTCATATTAAAAGCTGCCCAGTTTCAGTGCATTCCTTCTGTCTTGTTTTATTCAGTAAACTAATTTTTAATTTCTATTATACAGGTTGCTGATGTTGTTACTCTGGATAATGAACCAGTTAAATATTTCTCAGAATCCTCATTTGTTGCAGAGAAATATGAAATTGTTTAACATTTCAAGTGGACTGAAGTTTTATATATTCATTTAAGAAAAACCACATTATTTTTCCTTGGTGTTTTGATGATGTACATTTATAAAAAGTATGCTTGGTTTACATCAATAGTATGTTATAAATTTTGCTTATTGTTGAATTAAAAAAAATAATATAAACAATATTTTCTGAATTTATTTTATTAAAATATATAAACATGTGATTCAACATCTTAAAATTACAACAATATATTAAAAAAAAAATATTGCCTTTCATGAAATCTCTCAAATATAATCAAGTGGGAAAAAAACTTAAGCAATTGTTCCTCTAGCTTCTTTTAGGATAGCTTCAGCTCCTTTTTCCAGGAATAAATCAGCGAGATCCTTTCCTAAAGATTCAGCCTTACTTAAAATATTGTGTGATAGGTGAGGCGCTACAATGGCAGCATAATGCTATAAATCAAATGTAATAATTGGTAAATTGCAGCTAATTTCACAAGGCCAAGAAACTAAAGCAATTTATAAAGAGAACCATACCTTTTTTACTTGAGACTGAAATGGTTTTGTTGGTTTAAGATCAACACTAAGCTCTTCAATGATGCTTTTTGAACCATCAAGACTAAAAACTCCACCACACAACGTCAGCTAAATAACATATAACATCAGGTAACAAAATATTGAAACAAAACATAATATAACAACAGATTATATGATAACAAAATATTGAAATTTAAATAAATTTAAGAACACACACTTTTCTACCATGTTAATGTTTACTTGAAGGGAGAAGATCAAACTATTTCAGAGAATTGTGACCGAAATTTGCTGACATTTTAAATGGAATAGTATAGCTAATTAATAGCAAATCTATACAATAAGATACAAAGCAGTGAAAAACACCACTTTCTGTATCAAATCTCTTTCGCTGCTGGGCTTTCAACAGTTGCTGCTACCTATGAGGTATATGACATTTTATAGTTAACCAAAGGTGACAAGTAGCCACTTTGGCTACTTGTCGCCTTTTCAACCTGAAACTTACAATGGATTAAAAGAGGTAAATTTACTCTCTTTTTTTTTTTTCTGAGGAAAGTATATTATGAGTGAAGGTAATTTACTGAGAGAAGGTATTTATCATCACTTGGCTACATTTTGAAGTGAGTGGCAGGTTGTTATGTTGCAGTTGCCTGATTTTTGCTGTTGAAATGACGAATATTCAGATAAGAGTAATTGAGTTTAATAAGAAATTATATCTTAACTCTGAGAACATTTAATTTAGTTATAACATAAAAATAATATTCCATTTAAGAATAGATAAATCGATGAAAGAAAGAAAATATTTTTTATTAGTGACTTTTTATTTTATAACAGCCGACCCAATTTTGGGTTTGCGACTACTAATGTTCAACTCTGTAGCCTTGTAATTTTGAACCAATCCAGAAGACAAGGAAACCCCTAGATCAGTACCCCCATAGGTATTGATTTGTTCTGGGAACATGGAGGACTGCAACTTGACAGATTTAACATCTTTGGCCGGTAGGGATCGAACTCTTGGACATGGTCCCAGTGACCTACCAACCAGGCTATCCCAGCCATTGTCAATGCTAAATTAGCTATATAATATAGATATTATATAGCTAATTTTATTCTAGAAAACTGTGGCTCAATTTAAACCTTTTTATGACAGTTTAAAATTGTATTTTTTTTCTTGTTGAATAGTCCAAAAAGAAGAAAGAAATTACACATTACAAGACACTGTCAATTTGTCAACTGTATTAAAAAAAAACACCCTATCAAAGTATGTTTAACCATTACTTCATATATTTGAAACAAAAATTCGTTTCTTTTAGCACACATATGAGAAAGTGTGTAGCAAATATTTACCTAAGATCATTGAAATTGATATTTTGTTATTATAATCTACTGGTTTTTATTTTTATTGTTATACTTTAGACAATATAATTTCATTAAATATCAAATAGCTCCCTTTTTCATTTAACACCTATTCCTAATTATAATATCTTAATGTTGTTAAAATAAAAACGTATGAAACATTTATATTGCATTGGAAGTATGCAGGCATTAATCTGTAATTAAGAATAAATAAATGAGAATTATAACTAGTCAGTTCATACTATTAAAATAGTTTTAATAATTATTTTACAAAAAAGGAGACATTGTGCAATTTAAAATTAATCTAAAACTGTTTAAAAAGTGAGCAATTTTTTTTCTGCTGGATTTAATTTTTTAATTATTCTGTAAACAGAGCTGAAAATAAACGCATAGGGGAGAGTCGGGTAGCCCCGCCCACTTGAGGAGTATTGCTTATATTTCTGTATAATATTGAGTAATAATCAATATTTTTTTATGTTTCTATTGTTTTATCATCTAATTAAATAATGCAAAAAGAATAAACCAAAAAAGAAAACCAAAAAAGAATAGTTTAACTTAAAAAAATAGAAATTTAAAAAATTTGACTACTGTATTCAACATATTTTCAAAACTATTGTTTACCATGTTACCAGCTGCATAAATACTTGAAACTTTGAAAATAATCTTTTTTTACTATAACAATTAATGTCCGATGGCCCATTGACTTAAAAAAATTTCTATACATATGAAATTGACAGTGGGCGGGGGTACCCAACACTCCCCTATAAAATTTTATTATGAAGCTACATATGGATCACTAATTATAAATTATTTCTGATAAATTTTATGCGTCAGAAAATATTATATATAAAAAATTTCTTCTCAAAATAGAAACATTTATTTCATAAAATACCTCAACTGTTTTTTAATTTTTTTTTTTACAATCAAAAAAAATTTTTTTTTAATTAACAAAAATACTTTTTTATTATTGATGTATGAGTAATCAATGGAAGAGAAATATTTAAAAAAAATTAATAAATAAGTAAAAAATATTTTTTTCCACACATTAAAAAAAAAAAATTGTATCACAAAATGCCTCCTATATTTGGAAACACATTTTCACAATTAAATAAATTTTTCGTTGTTCCTTTTTTTTTAAAAAATAAAAGCATAGAAGAGATTTACTTTTTCATTTTTATCAATGGCTGAGTTGACTGCAATTGGTACACTGCAGCCCCCTTCTAAAGACTTCATAAAGGATCTTTCAGCTATGCAACACAAGGTAGTATTTTTATCACTTATTTGTGATAAAAGCTCAATTGTTTGCACATCAGATTCTTGACATTCAATTGCCAGTGCCCCTTGACCCACAGCATACATGCATTCTTCAGGTTTAAGAATCTGTAGAACAAAAAAAAGAGAGAGATAAAAAAAACTTCAGACTTATCAAATGCAAACAAATAAAAAGAAAGCTTTATGACACAAACAAAGAGTTATCTCATAAAAAACCTAACTACTTTTTGGAAAACTGATGAAAGTGTGAATTATTGGAAAGGAGTTTATTATCTTTAGTAGGGGTACACATATTTTTTAAGGAGATTGGGAGGAAAGCCTATTTTTAGTCTCTGAAGGTTACAATAGATTTAATTTTTATATCAATAGATAACAATATTATCAATAATTAAAACCAAATAAAATTAGAGTTATAATAATAAATGGTCTAACAATAATAAATTATTATTGTTAGAGTAATTAGAACATCAATTAGTCTTTACATGAAAGATTAAGTTCTGCAAATTATAGATAATAATTATAAAATAAATGCCTAATATATTTCATTTGAAAAACATTTTAATTTAGCACACTTTGTATTCTAAAATATTAAATAATAGCAGATTTCTAACCATCTCTAAGGATAAATAAATTATTTTCCTCGATTAATAATACATTTTTGTCAAGAAACGTTCACAATTAAAATGCATGAAAAAGGTATGCTCTCAAAGAATTACAACTAATACTCAACAATGAAACAATTCAAGCAGAAAAGAAGATTAGAGGTTTTTGAAAAACAATGTGTTATAAAGCTTGAAAATGTGTAAAAGAACACAAAAATGCAGCTGTTACTAGGTTTGACTGCATGTAGACAGGTGTCGGGACCTAAATCCAGTTGCACAGTCGAAATAGACATTAAATCTTCAATTATGCTATTTTTAAACTCAATTTTACCTCCTTTTTTATAATTCCTTTTCAGAGATATAAACAAAAAAAATTATAAACCATTCCTATTCTGTGCTCCAAATCTAATCTAATAAGGCCCGCAGCAGCTATAATTAAAGCAGAGTAATTTTTGTCTTCGTCAAGTTTTCTGAGTCTAGTATTCAAATTTCCACGCTAAATGAAAGTTAAGACAGTAACAAACAAAAATGTTCATAAACAATCCAAGAAGCATCATTATATATTTGTAAGGTATAAAAATTGTTTCTTTCTTTTTAACAAGTAACACTTTAATAAATGATAAAATTCAAAATTTTAACTAAATTGGATAGTTTCAGAAAATTAAATAATGCAACTTTTTTCAATTTGCATTTTCTTTCTCAAGTTTATTTCAGCATTCATAAAAATATAATCCTATTCTGTGCCCCAACTAATCTAATGATGAGGTGTGCAGCAGTTATAATTAAGGCAGAGTAATTTCTGTCTTCATCAAGCTTTCTGAGTCTAGTATTCAAATTACTTTTTATTTACATTTTAACTTTTTTCAATAAAATAGATCAACAATACATGTGATAAAAAAATAGATAAACAATTTGCAATTTGTTAATTCATTTACACATTAAAAATAACTTTTTACAGCTCCTTATTAATTAGAAGAGACTTAATCTTTCCATGCTAAAAAAAATCATCTGTTAAAAGAATTGAATTTGGATCAACACTTTAAAAGAAGTAAGAAATAATATTAGCGCTTTCATATTTCTGTAAGTATTCAAATAGTTACTAGGTAATGCCACACTAATTTTAAAAGAAAGTATTGGTACTTAACTCAAAAAAGTAATAGATTAAAATAAATGAATTTTTTCAATTTATATAGTGGATTTTGTTTATGTCAATTTCCACTATCTCTCTTAGTTCTAGTTTACATATTTTTCCACTTATTTTTTATAATTAAAGATAATGGGTAAAAAAAAATAGCTAAATTTTTGATTTTTTTTTTTTTAATATTTCACACTCAAAATTTTCAACATTAAATATATAATTAACAGAGCAAATGGGTATAATTATTTGTATTTGATAACATCTGACATCAAATTTGATTTAAACAAATACAATACACAGATGGCATAGTTTGTGAAGAATGTTAAGTAAAAAGTAATTTAAGAATATTTATCTAATCAGAAACTTATAAAAGGATACAATGCTTTCAAAAGTAAGTTGTGGGAATACTCTTTTTAACTGAGCAATTCTTCTCAAAGAACTGGTTCCAACTATGCTAAAAAGATTTTGGAGCAGAAATTAACAAAACAAACAAGAGTCTATGAAATTTACTCAAAATAAAAAATTTGTACAAAGAACAAATTTTAATACAGGGTGTCTGAAAAGTATGAATACTATTAAATATTTTGAGAAGTATGAATTGGGTCAAAACTCTTAAAATACACAGGTGAAATATTTTCTAGATGCAAACAATGATACCAAACTTGACCTACCAATGCTACCCCTGGGGATGGGGTGGGAGCAGCTTTAAAATATTAAATAGGAACCCCCTTTATAATTACAGATTTTGATTCTCCAGAAAAAAAGTACTCAAAGGACTTATAGGTTTTTGTATTTTGGTTCACATAAATAATTTTTTAATAAATTTTTGAAATAAAAATAACTAAAAAAATAGATGTAATACCAAAAAAAAACAAGTAAATAAATAAACCAATTAGATTATATAGTAAAAAATCTATCTAATGACATCAAATTGGACTCACAACCTGAACTTAACCAAGCCAAGAGAGAGCTTTAAGTGCTGAAACAATTTGTACCCAATTTCATAATGAGATTACAGCATTGTCTGTAAACCAAAATATAGGAAAAACCCTGGTATTTATTTCTGATGAATTCAAATAAAAAAGGGAGTTCCAATTTAAAATTTTAAAGCTGTTCTCTGCCTGAAGCCCATAAGTGAGTTAAGCAGAAAAGTTTGGTATCACCAAATGTGTGGATTGAACATATTTAAAGTGTGTATTTTTTTTATTTTTGATCCAATGAATGATTCTTGAGACATCTGACCATTTTCTTACCTTTCAGAAGAGTTTTTAAAAATAAAAAAAATAATACAGACTTTGTTAGAAAAAATTAAAATAAAACGCAATTAATTTTTTTCTTTTCAAAAATTATCCTTAAAAAATGCATTTTTAAACAATGAATGTGTGCGATAAAATGCTCTCACAATTTATTAAATTGAAGGTTATAAATTTCTAAAATTGTTTTGTGTTGCGTTGAAAATTAAATCAAATTTAACTAAAAAATAAAAAAAAAATTTTTTTTTTAATAATAAAGAGTATTGAATGAAACCATTCAAGCACTGGGTAAATAAATTACAAATTTGAGTCGTACTGAAGTTTTTTTTTTTCCTGATAAGTTTTTGTTATAACTTAATCGATAAGTTGACATATCAAAAATAACTATTTTTCTTTATTTATTTTTGATATGTAGGTTTTTTTATAAATTGTTTTAACTATAAAAACACAAAATTACAAATTAATACTACAATATATTTATAATACGACGTTAAAGTAATAAAATAAATTTAAAATTTTATTTGTGAAAAAAACATTAACTGCTATTTTTTCATGATATTTCCTTTCTTGAAATTTTCATTTTTAGTTTCTTTTTTTTTCCTTCTAAATTTTTAGCATAGACATTTTTTAAAACAAAAGTTTTTTTTTTATAAAGTATTCAATTAAATTCAAGATCCAAATGCATCTTAGGTTATAATATGTATGTCTTCAAAGCTTATTTTTTGCTTAAGAAAAATAACTTTAAAATTTTTAAAAAAGTTAAATGCAATAAAATTTTACGGATAGAAAAATACACAGAGAGTATGAAATGGAAAATGCTATAATAAATTATTAGGAATTACCAAAAGAAAACTTTCACAGATAATTATTATTTTAAATTTAAAAACTGTGCTTGCAGGAGAATTTTTTCTTGTTTTGGTAAAAACAATGTTTGTTAAAATTTTTTTATCAAAATAATTTAAATAAAATTAATAATAAATTGCAAGAGGATTATTTTCAAAGTTTTTATTGTTATAAATAGACCGACTGGACGATGTAGTGGTTAGGAGGCTGACCTCACATCAGAGAGGTCCTGGATTCGAATCCCGTACAAGGCATGGGTGTTCTTTCATTCTCTGTACTATGTGTGTTTATGGTGGGAGCAATATTGTCCTATTTACTATGGTGCCTCTGAAAGAGTGTCCAACAAATCTGCCTTACAAATGATGGCTGAATGACGAACCTCAATCGTGTGGGCATTGGAAAAAAAAGATGTTAAAATTAAATGAACCTGCATGAAGTACTAGAACTATTTGGGGGGGGGGGATGCATAACAGAACATTAAAAGGTAAATGTCTAATAAATGATTTAAATGTAAATAATTTTTATATGAAAAAAAAATAAAATAAAAAATACATGACAGAACATTAAAAGGTAAATGTTTCAAATGAATATAATTTTTAATAGCTAATTAATCAAACATTACCTTCCTTTAGGCAAGTCTTTTAAGTGAGAACATTTGTAATCAGGACTAAACACAACTACATCGAATGGATTTTCTCTCCTACAAAATTGCAATGTATATATTTTTATAACTTTTTTTAAAATTGAAACTATGAAAAAAGTGAGTAGAATTAAGATTATTTTTACTTAATTCAATTGACTAAATCAATACTAAGCATAAAAATAAATGTTAGCAGAGGTCACAGCAAGAAAAAAATGAAAATCATACTTGAGAATTTTTTCCTTGTGAATAATACATTTTATTACAGAACAACAGAGAGGGGCAGTTAAAAAAAAAAAAAATCCATAAATATTCAGAAAGAGAAAAAAAGTTGAGACATTATTCAAACAAGTAATTGCAATATACCATCAGAAGAAGAAACAAAATCCTTTTTTGAGCATTACTTTTCACATGATTGTTGCCAACAATTTTTTTACATCCTATCTGAGTAGATCTCAACCTCGAAGGGCATCATCCTATTATTGATACATTTGCAACCTACACATTCCTATCAGGTAGGAAGACGCGTTAGTTTAAAAGCTATTAAGTGTTACCATCCCATATAAAAAGGATTCAACTGTTTTCATGTTTTTTTCTAATTTTAAGATTGTATGCATTTTTAAAAAGTTTTCAAAGTTCAAGTTTTATTAAAAACTTTGAATAATAAAATTTAATAAAGAGGTACAACAGAACATACAAAGATATTCAAAAATATTAATTGGTTGCTAAATGCATAAAGAAACCACTTTCATATAGTTCACCAAAGGTCACATGAAGTAAGTTGAACCTATCTTTGCTAAAAGGGAAAACACACTTGAAAATAAAGAGACTATGCAAACAGCACGCTTCTTAAATTATAAATTTTTTGTGATAATCTTTTCCAGAGAATCAGAATAAAATATATATGTACATAAAATTACTTAAAATATTTGATACTACAAGAGAAATTTTAACAATTGAAATACATACTGACATATTGCTCCAATTACCATTCCTGGTGGTAAAGTAGTAGGGAGATCTTTCAGGGAATGCACAACTACATCTACCTCTCGTTTCTCCAAAGCAATCTCTAATTCTTTAGTAAACAAACTTTTCTCTCCAATCTAGGAAAAAGAGTTGAGATATAAATTAAATACTTATGGTATTTTTAATTTTTATCATTATGGAATCGCCTGTGAAATAATTACTTAAAACCTAAAAGAAATAAGCTATGCATTTTTACCTATAAAAGTGCATAAAGGAATGCACTTCTTTTTTCAGTTGAGTTCAACATAATTTATTATTTTAAGAATTCTATTAGGAACATCAAAACATTGAGGAATGGATGAGTTACTTATGTAAGACATGTAGTTTAACCAAAAGAGAATTTGAAACTGTCTTCTCTTATCAGGCAAATTAAATAATAGATTACTGGTATCCTTTATTTACTATTCAGAAATTAAAAACGGAAAACGATAAACATAAATGTGGAATATTAAGGTCTCGTTCTCAAAGAAATTTAAAAAATAAAAATATAGAATATAGGATACTAAAAATAAACTCCTAAATTCCTGAATGCAGTAAAAACTCAAAAATGCAAACTATGTCTTTCAATGCCATTTATTTTGAATTTGATATTTAAATGTTAAGATTTATTAGTAAAAATTCTTATATAAGGAAAATGAAGAGAGAGTACTAAGCATTATATAGCAGACAAAATAGATTTTCATTATTAAATAAAGGTTTTTCTTAGAATTACAGAATTATACAATAAAATATATCATTAAGTTTAAATTACAGCAGTATAATAGAAATAAGGAGAGAAAAAAAAAATTTTTTTTGGCATTGGTTAAAGTGATAAAAAAAAAAAAAAACTTATAAATAAAATTTATATATAAAGAAAACACTTAACATAAATGACTTTATCAGCAGTCTCAATAGAATTATTTTTCACATGATAATAATTATATGAGCTAAATTTAAACTAAATGAGTAAAGAATTTGTCAAATTCATTAAATTCTTTACTTTGAGAGTTTTATAACATTTCTCTCATTATTGCAGACTCTCAAGGGCAACACTTTTTAACTGCACAAACTGAAACCTGCCCTAGATAATGTTTCTTTTTAAAATATTTTATGAATGACAAAATATGATTCTTAGATAGTATACATATATTAATGAAGAGTTAGATTAATAAAATTTGAGAAAAAAAACTAAGATTTATTTTCTTGGAAATAATAATATTTTTATATTAGAATAATTATATTTATACTACATAAAAAGAAGCTTAAAATATGGATTTATATTTTTCTTCCCAATGTGTGCATCTGTGCTTTAAAAATTTAAATTGGCATTTTTTACAAGAACTTTTCAGAAGCAGAAAATATAACTCCTAGTGGAAAAGTTGTCCCAGTGCATTTAAATGCCTAATATATGGCACCAAGTAGTACTTCAAAAATTTTAAAATTTTTACTTACTCCACCATCTTTTTCAAATATAAATTAAGGCAAACTTATAAATATACCTAAAGTATTTGTTTGAAGAAATAAGATGAAATAATTTTAAATAAGTTTTACACACACAAAAAGCACCTTAGAGTGTCAAATTTCTTCATAGATTCGAAACATATTAAACTAGAGTTCTCAAAACATAAATGTTTTTAAATAAAAATAAGCATGATTGGGAAAATAAAAAAAATGGAATAAGCTGTTGTTGTTGTTTCTTATCCCTTTCTGGCCTGATGTCCAGATTCAGACCAGATCTATGAACCCGTTGACCTGAAGAAAATCATCTATAATAATAAGCAAACTTTGCTTAATAAATTTTCTTTTATAATCAAAGTTTGTCAGAACACTTAAACAGTATTTAAGGGCATTTCTGATCAAATATTTACAAGCTCAATTGGGCACATAAACAAAATAAGGGTTAAAAGTACATGCACCAATTTTTACATGGAATTTTTATTGGATATGAGGAGCAATATTATTTCTGAACTCTGGGGCCTAGCATAACCAATCAAAATTTAACTTATGTTATGATATTAAAAATAACTTTTTTTTTTCTATAATAAGTCAAGTTAGAAAAAATTGAGAAACTAATTATTACTTACTTTGGAAAGGGCAACATTCAATATTTTGTCACCAGTTGTACTCATAGGAACTATATCATAAGCAATATTTTTACAATGCTTTCTTAATAAGTCTACTACAAAATTTGACTGGAAAAGAGCAAGCTGAAAGAAGACAACAAATATATTTATTGAATTGTAAATCATTTATTATTATTTGAATTGTTTGCAAAAATCTAGGTCGGATATTTTTATCTCCAATAAATCCAACATTATACTAGGAACAATTTGACAATAGATCAAAATAAGTTTTAATGAGTAAATTAAATTACAACACAAAAAATAATTAAAAATTATGGCAATATAATTATTAAAACTTTGGCAGTAAAAATTTTATATAAATCTAGAAGTATTTAACAAATTTTAAAATTTTATTTTACCAATTAAATTTCAAAATAAATGTAACAGTTTTTAAAATTAAGGCCTGTCTAAAGATTAAATACTTTGTAAGCAAGAAAAGTAATAAATATAAAACTAATTTTAAAATTTCCTTTTCTTAAACATAAAAAAAATAAATAAAAATTCTTCGAATATACAATTAACGTAACTTAAAGAATTCTTTTTTATTCAATGAACAAACATGCATAATTTGGTGTGGATTGGGTTTTTATGTTGAAATTCATAACAGTTTAAGAGAATCAAAGACTGGTTAAAAAAAAGTCAAAATATTAAAATTAGGTTGCAAAACCATTATGCGCTTGCATATTTAAACAGTACCTACACAAGTATTTATATCCACACATGATTATATGCAGTTATATAAAAACAGAATTAAAAATAATTATATTAAAACAAAAATTATGCTCTCAAGCAAAAGAAAAAAATTACTTCTTTATATTCATATTTTCTTCTATTATTTTATTTTAAATAAGAGTTCTTATCTTCTTAAGGAACTATAAATAGAGGACTTAATTAAATTAAAAATATAACGTAATAATTATTTTAGTTTTTAAATTATTAAAATTAAATTATTTCGTTTTGTAGTTATAATTTGCAAGTTTTCTTTTTAAAGTTTTACAAAAGCATAAAATCGCAATTATAATAGTGGATTGAACTTTATGAATAAAATTGTCAGAAAAAATAGTAAAAAAAATAAACAATAATAATATACTAATACAGTTAAGACTCTATAGCTCGAATTTTAAATAATTCAAAATATTTTCAAATTACAGTTTTAACATGGAATTGTTTTTATTAGCTACTCTTAAGTTAGACAAATCAATTTTTTTTAAAGAGAAAAATCCTGATAACCTATAAAATTGTGAGTGCAGAAAGAAAACTAACAACTTTTAAAGGAAGGAAAACTAATTTAAATTTATGTTCATCATTATTATTCTGAGATGTATTTTCAAAAAGTAGTAAAGAGGTATAAGATAATACAGAGTTCTCTCTAGGAATAAAAAAAGCCACAGAGCTGCCTCTCAGAAACAGGCTTTTTGAGTCTAGAAAAGGTCTAACTCATTTAACACGGTAAAGTTTTTTTATTAAAATGTGTAATATTATGTATAATAACTGAATTTGATCCTCAACAATTTTTAAATTACCCTTTTAAACTATTTTGTATCAGAATTAGAGAAGTTTCATCATCAGAATTAAAGAAAAATTTTAAAGCTTATAAAAATAATTAAAAGCATGCTAATTAATCTCTGGGTACAAAATTTTTCCAAAAAAGCTGGGCATAAGCGAAAGGTAGACAAAAATTATGACCATGCCAATTTTTTATTAGTATTTTTTAAGCATATAAAAAAAATTAAAAAAAAAAAAAAAAAAAAGCCATTGATTGTGCTTAGCTAATAGAAAAGTATCTCTTTTTTTTATGTCTTTTTAAGTAGATGCATAGAAAAATTTTTGGGGATATCTCTGAATCAAGATCTGTCGAGCTAACTACAATTACCAAAGTGCCAAATAGATTTTAAACTCGCAATTTAAAAAAAAAAAAAAACAGATGTTTGCCCGCAAGTGGCTATAAGTTATTCCTTTTGAGTTACTCCTTTTCTATGATGTTTTTTTTTTAGTTTCTTGCGGGCTGCTGCCTGGAAGTTACCAAAACTTTGCAATTATTCTGCTACAGATCACGATACGGAAATCTCCCCCCTTTTTTTTCTTCTTTAATGTTAAGAGAAAGAGATAAAATCAAATGAAAAAAATTAATACATAGCTGATAGACATACTTGGCTTTTTCTCGACCCAACACGGAGTTTTTCAATGTTATTTCCATTTTCTTGATCTTGTAATTGAATTTTCTTTATCTACAATTGAATAATTTATAGGTTATTTAAAGTGAAGTTAAAGCCTAAAAATTATATATAAAATGAGACATACCTCTAATGATCCATTATCAGTTTTGAGTTTTTTGCATACCGATTCAGACGGAGGAATCTCCATTCTTAAGTTAAATTATTAAAACTTTTAAAGTGAATAAGAAATATATAGAAAATATTAATTATAAATCGATTAATTATTTTTCTTCTAATTCCATCTTTCTTAGTTATTATCTTGCACAAATCTAATGACCAGCGTATAATTATTTTATGAAGATTTGATGATTACATGTTTACGTCTGACCTCAGTAGATGAAAGAGATTTTAATTCTGATAAATCAATATTTTAAAAGCATGTTATGCATCAAAACCTGGATCATCAAACAAAGTTAAAACTTATACATTAAGACATTTAGTCTTTTTTTTTTATTTTATTTGCACGCTTATTATTTGTGCTACCCTACATACATTTCACTACACGTAAACAAACACTAATTATAAATGCTCATAAACTTGTTGCGCCGGTTCTGTCTAACTTTTTCAGCAGAATATTTATAAAACCGTTTCCAGCTGCCTATTTTGAATATATCTAGATCTAAACTCAATTCCTTAATTTAGGCATGCTTACGTAACCCATCAATTCTCTTAAAATTCCCACTGTCTTGAATGCCAGCCGTTTTATAACCCTAAACTTTGGCGATCAGCTGAAATGGGTGATTGCCAAATGAATTCTATCGCCAAGAGCTTGGATGCCCGATTTTTGAGCGTGAGCGAAAATGGCGAAAACGTTTGAGCGGGAGTGATGTTACGTATACGCTACGAAATACATTTTCTTCATGCAAAAAGATTCAAAGGATACTTGACTTTAGTATTGCACCGCTTGATGAATTAATATAAAATAGCTCTTGGTTCTCAACATTTTTACTTGCTAGCCATATATTACAGCTACCTCACTACTGAAATCAGTAATTTTGCAGGTTTATCATTTTCATCAATTTTCGTAGCATTATTGTCGGATCTGTGTTTTTATTTAAAGCAAAAAATTTTTTGTTGTTAATTATAAAAATTATTTTTAGTGTGTGTCTATTGAATATTATTTGAAAGGAAATATGAATGACAAATGAGTTATAACTTTAATAATACAAGGTTGGAAGGAAACCATTTTTTTTGTTTCTTATGAGTAAAAGGATAAATTAATAATATTTTGCACCGTAATTTTAAAGTAACCATTAAAATTAGCAACTTTCCATGTATGAATATGCTTAAATGGTATTAAAATAAAAATATTGATTTACATTTTATTAAATTATTGGTTTTAAAAATTAGCTTACATGTATGTTTTCTGTTTACATATTTTATGATTTGTTTGATGCTGCTGTGATAACATTACTACTATAAATCATATTTTTAAAATTAGAATAATATTGAAAAGCACAAACTGTATTGTAACACAAATTGTGCTTCGTGTTTTGCATATATCCAGTTGCAATGTTTTAAGTTTTGTTCTAGGTTATCATCATCAGTTACTTGTGGAAATAAGGCTCCTGCATTGACTGAATTTTTTACAGCTCTGACCTGAGTATTGTATCAGCCAGGTCAGTTCTTGTTGAAAATCCAGTTTTGATCCTTCAGTACGGAAATAGAAATTCTAGGTGACCCAAATGAATATTATGAAGAATGCTGATTGGATTAGTATACATTTTAACTACGTGAAAGTAATGTTGATTAAATTAATGTTTTTAACATTTTAATTTGTTTTAATGATGTAGTTAATAGTACTTGGGTAAATTAGAGTTAATATATTATATAGTTTACATTTCTTATTATTTGTGAGATTCTGCTTATTAAAAATTACTATAAGTGATATTTTGAAAACTGATATTATAGTTTGGAATAATATGAAAGGACTAGAATAAAATTTGAATAGTTGATAGGGAGCACAAATGTGTAACAATTGTAATGATGTGTTGTTTTGTTATCGGTTGACTTTCTTGTCATCAACAAATAAATTGCATCCTTTTAAAGCTCCTTCAACAGCCTCAATGTACCTGTATGTCTTAAGTGGGAGTTATGTGGAATTTGTTGAATGGTTTTTATTAGAAGCAAATGTTTTTTTTTTTTTTTGTGCTCCTAATTATGATATTGGATATAGTTATAATAGTATGGAAGCCTTCGAATTATTTACTTGTGTGTATTGAATACTCTTGAATATTATTTGAAAGGAAATATGAATGACTAGTAAGTTATAACTTTAATAATACAAGGTTGGAAGGAAGCCACTTTTTTGTTTCTTATGAGTAAAAGGTTAAATTAATAAAATTTTGCACAGTAATTTTAAAGTAACCATTGAAGTTATCAACTTACCTTGTATGAATATGCTTAAATGGTATTAAAATAAAAATATAGATTTACATTTTATTATATTATTGGTTTTAGAAATTAGCTTACATGTATTAAAGTTTTTTGTTTACATATTTTATGATTTGTTTGATGCTGCTGTGATAACATTACTACTATAAATGATATTTTTAAAATTAAAATTTAGAATATTATTGAAAAGCACAAATTGTATTGTAACACAAATTGTGCTTTGTGTTTTGTATATCCAGTTGCAATGTTTTAAGTTTTGTTCTAGGTTGTTATCATCATCAGTTACTTGTGGGAATTAGGCTCCTGCATTGACTGAATTTTTTACAGCTCTGACCTGAGTATTGTATCTGCCAGGTCAGTTCTTGTTGAAAATCCAGTTTTGATCCTTCAGTACAGAAATAGAAATTCTAGGTGACCCAAATGAATATTATGAAGAATGCTGATTGGATTAGTATACATTTTAACTACTTGAATGTAATGTTGATTAAAGTAATGTTTTGAACATTTGATTTGTTTTAATGATATAATTAATAGTACTTGGGTAAATTAGAGTTAATAAAGTATACAGTAGTTTTTTTTTATATTAACCCTATTTTTACATTGTGAATGAGTGTCTCAAATTTTTATGAGAACACCTTAGTATATTATCTCACTTTTCTAATATTAAATGTTTTTAAAAAGTTAATTAAAAATTTTAAAGTGCAGAATATAGAAGTGATGGAAATATAAATATTATTCTATTATAAACTTAATAACTAGAGTTGATTTGTTATAAAAAGCAATGAAAAAAAACCAATTGGGTTTTCTTTTTTTTTCTTTCGGGTTTACCCTGGTAATTATTGAACAACCCTGATCTCTATGTAAAATCATGGAGATCTTGTCAAATGGCTCTGTTTTCCTCTAACCTTAATGATGGCTCTTTTATTACAATATAAATAGTATTTTAGAATGTTTTGTTTCCTTTTATTACCTAAAGTGTCTTAACATTTAAAAAAAAAAAAAAATACTAGCACTTTTGATGGTTTAAAGGTGCAAAATACGGGTTAAGATTTCAGTAATACCTGCAACAAAATAGCATGCAAGGACTTTTATGCACAGTTTCATAGCAATGTATTTATTTATAAATATTGTCTGCAGCATTCATTTTTTTTCCTCGCAAATCTGTATTAAAATTTTGTGATAAATTTAATAAGATAAATGCCTTTTTTTTTAATGAGTATTTGAGTTTGAATGAATATTGTTTATTTTATTGTAATTTCAAACATCATTGTTCTAAACTGTTTTTAAAATTTTGTCATTTTGTTTTCAAATTTTTGCAGCATGCCTATCATATTTATATCTTGTAATCTAAAACTTTCAAAAGTCAAATAGGTGTCTAGTAAATATTTAGAATGGAATGGATGAATGAATGAAATGTATGACTGTCACTCACATCAAAAAATATTACTTTTCGTATTTTATTTATCTTAACTGGTTTTAAAAAGCTCCTATAAAAGGAGTATTTTACAATTTGTTCATAGACTAAAAATTTTAAATTTAATTTGTAAAATGTACTGGATTTTTCTTATAATGTAGGTAGCTGTGGTATTTTTGATCCAAATGTTTGTCTAAATTGTTTTCATTTTATAATAAATAAATGATTTTTCTACTGACTTAGTCTCTTTTTTTTTTTCTCTCTGTGTTTTCTGAAAAAAAAAAAAAATGCATAAAATGAAGAGGAATACTATTTTTTAACTTAAATTGAATTTTTTTAAAGATACTTAAAAGCTTAACTTCATAATTGATTAAATTAAATTTTATGAAAGTAATCATAATTGAAATACACTATGAAAATTAAATTATAACAGAACATTTCATGCACCGAAACATGTAACTGCTTTATAGTAATACATAATCAGGGCTCAAAGTAATCCTTAATTTCCCTTTTAAAAAAAAAAAAAGAAAGCATTTCTGATTACTAAACATTTTAATAGATGTCCTGAAATTTTTGTGATTTTTCAAAATTAAGTTGAAATTAACTGGAAGAAAAATTATTATTTATCTAGAAAAGAATTGAAGAAATTTCATGAAACAATGTAAATAACAAAATGAACTACAAAGTCTTCATAGTGCTCAAGTACAATATTAATCTACTTTCTGTTTAGAGACAATTACTCTTAATTTGATGGCATCTAAAAACATTCGATGAGTGAGAGGAATATAAAAAATTCTCTTATTAAAAATTTTTTTTGCCCATACCTATTGAAATATTTTACAGTTCTTATTTATTTGTTTTACATATGTGAGCATTATATAAAATAATTTTTGTGTCACCACATGACATATATATATATAATTTTTTGTAAATACCACAAGTGTTTGCCAATAATTTTTTAGACTGAAGCAGATATATCTACACAATGCCCTCACATCTCCATATACATCACATTTTCTAAATTATTAAGCAATAAAAGGAATTTAATTTTTATAAATAGATTTTCATCCTTAACAAGTTCGTTACCAGACGAGTGCAGGTGATTATACTATATCTATGATTGAAAAGTGGTAATTAATCTATAAAGATAAAATCAAAGTAAAATTATTTCTCTTTATTTTAGCAACGGTTTGTTTTTAAATTTTATAATAAGTTTATTCTAAAAAACCAAATGTTATTGTCATGAGAAAACATCACCATTCTTTCTACAAAAATAGGTGAATGATAATATGTATTTTGCTATCACCTGACAGATCTGTTTTATTGAAATAAACTGCAGGCGAGAATTTCCTAACATGACATCGCATGATTAGCAACAAAAGTGTTAAGAGTTGTCTGTCAATAATAATTAGTTATAACGTGTGAAAACATAAAAATATTAAAGAAAAGAAAATAAATATTCCAACTACTTTGATTTTTTCATAACAAAATTTTTTTTTATGACCACGTAAAAATTTGCCGATCGAAGCAAACAATTATATTTGCTCGAAATCAAATGGATGTAATAAATTAACATATTTTTTCCTTAAATTCTGTAATAAAATGTCAATGAAAAAATTTATAAATTTGCAGGTAATAGTGAAATAGCAGGACACACAGGCCCAAAAGAGATTTGATTAAAAAATATAACTAAATGAGTTAATTTATATTAATTTAATTTAAAAGTTAAAACCCAATTTTTAAGCTGAAATAGTTTATTTACTTAAATATCTAATTTTAGAAAGAGATTTTCTATCCTTATAACTTTTTTTTTAATATCTAAATTTAATTTGTCTGTCAATTAAATATTAGTTCAAAATAAAATCAATTATATGTTGTTTATATAATCTTTACTGCAACGATCTTATTGTCTTAAAAACAATAATTTTATTTTTAAAATTCAGTAATATTTTTGTAGAAAAAAAGAGGTTATTATTTAGAGAATATAACCTACAATGGACTTAAATTTATTCCTGTTCTGTTTTCTACTCTAAATGAACTATTGATTATTCCAATCGTATTCAGATTATTAACTTTACATTATTAAAATAACAAATTTTAATGTTAATTAAATGTATTTAAATTAAAATATTTTTGATGAAGTAAATATAATGGGCAACATAAAAAGTTCACGAATTTTCAGACATTTTTGCATTCAATAAAATTGCTAATTTGAGTATAATAAGATGCAACTGCTGATATGTTCCATAGCAATTAATTACTAATACTCCACCCCAATTCCCGAAGATTCCGATGCAATCTTATAAGGAACATGCTAATTCGTACTCAATTGCTACTAAGTTACATCCAGCATAAAATCTTAAAAATTAAAATCACTTATTAAATTTTTAGTCAGTAAGTTATTGAAGTATAAAATTTTAAAATAGAATATATAACATGGAATAGAAAAACTTAAAGAAACAAAAAAATAATTTTGCTTTTAAAAAACAATTGCAATTGAAGATTCACAACTTTCTTAAAACCACAATTATCAATTTCAAAAATTTTAACTTATCACTGCAAAAAATTTTTTTTTAAAAATATATATGTGGCTAATCTTTATTAATGCGATGCATCTCTCTTCCATAGTAATTGCATCATGTAGCTCTAAAATATAATTGAACCTGCATAAGAATAAATAAAATATAATATAGAACACTTTTGTTCATTGATATGAACTAAATTTTCCCAACTAATGGCTCAGTTTGTTTCAACTTCTCGTGACCCACACGAGCATAGAATTTTCATTCAGAAATTTGCTGACATGTAAATTTATTCTTTCATGCTTAACTTACACGATAGGAACTTCAATTTGTTGTAACCAATGGGGAAAAAAATGAAAACTTTCTTTGTTGCAGCGTATATATATGTCACGGCCAAAGCCCGAAGTCCGGCCACTTCGCGAATTGGTGCAAAATAATTGAAACGATCAATTATTTCGCACTTTGGCCGGCTATTTCGCGAAGTGGCCACGATGTTCCGGTCAAAAACGTGATGTGCTCATTCAAGAATGCCCGAGCAAATGTATACCGGGCAGTGGCACTTAACTAGACCTAGTATGACTAGACCTTTGGTAAATGTCCGAAATATATACTAGGTCTAGTTAAGTATCTGCCCGGTATAACCTACACTGATGTTTTTTTAAGGTCAAGTGTCACTGCCCGGTATACATTTGCCCGGTATGCGCTACACTGATGTTTTTTTAATGTTCAGTGCCACTGCCCGGTATACATTTGCCCGGTATATCCTACACTGATGTTTTTTTAAGGTTCAGTGCCACTGCCCGGTAGGCATTTTCCCGGTATTTATCTTCTAATCTATCGTCAGTAAGTATTAAAATATCGAATAAATGTAATCTATCGTCAGTAAGTATTAAAATATCGAATAAATGTAATCTATCGTCAGTAAGTAATAAAATATCGAATAAATGTAATTATATCATCGAATAAATGTATAATTATATCCGGCCAATTCCCGAAATCAAGAAAAAATCGGACATTGGCCAGCTATCCTATGCCACTTCGCGATCTGGCTGGCCAATTCCCGAAATCAAGAAAAGATCGGACATTGACCAGCCAATTTACAGCGTTCTTGGCCAATTCGCGATCTTGCCGAATTCGGGCTTTGGCCGTAACATATATATCAGATAACAATATAGAGAAAACATGGGAAATAATATTAAAAAAAACTAATGAAAAGAGAAGGGAAAAAAAAATTAAAATAAAGTTTTTTTTTAAATATTAAAAAAAAAAAAAAAAAAATAGAGCTAGAAAACAAAATAATGAGAAAATATAATCATCAAGTTTTTATTATTTTGTTTTCCGGCTTTTTAATATTTTTAAAAATATTTTATTTTAATAATTTTTCTTTTTCTCATTTCGTTAATCTTTATTATATTATTTAACACGTTTCCTCTCTTTTCTTCTTATCATTTTTGTCTTTATTGTGCTATATTTATGTTATTATGTAATGTACTTGTGCTATATTTACATTATTATTAAATAAAATATTATTCATTAATGTTTATATGTATAAAAAATTAAGGGAGTCAAAGTTTATTTTTTAGTCATATTTTATTGACTGCATTTACATCATTATCACCCTCCATACCATACCATATTACTTGCCATATACCATTACCATATTACTTGCAGAAAATTTCAATGCAACATTTTTGTACGAATTAATAAATATTATTATTAAATAAAGTATAGAATATAGAGGATACGACATGTAATAATCTTAATTAAAATGTAAATCTTTGGTTAGATTTATAAAAAAAAGAAATGATCACAAATAAAAATAAACACACGCAGTTTTAAATTTAAAAAATGGTAGCTTAGTTAATTTTTTCAAGGGCAGTTTTCTCGACAATGGTAGAAATTAGCCATTATTTCAACTAAAAATGCTAAAATGTTGAAAGTTTAAAGCTGACATATATTTTTTACACTCTTGAAAATCATTAAGTTCTATTTTTTTATCCATTAGTAATTAAATTGGAAAAACTGAAAATAAACTCATAAGTAGAAAATAAGATAATTTAAATTGTTTTTACACTTGAGTATCATTTTGAAACACAGCATCAAATCATAACTAATTATGAAAGATATTAAGAATTAAGTATTATTTGTGTGCAGGAAAAACAATAGGTTTAGCTTTAATGTGAATAATTTTCAAAAATAAATTTTCAAATTCCAAATAGAAAATTTTTGAACCGTTTTCTCTCTTTATACATAGACACTCTTGATGTTAATAAATTTACTGATATTGTAGACTAACTTTTTAAAAGTAGAATAATAGAATATATTTTTATTTTAGCTATTGGGTGTACTGAATGGATATAGATGGCTATTTAGCAAGAGCTGAACAGAATAATTTATCTCCATTACTATAGCCAACCAAATTAGCAAATACTTATTTACAACCATTACCTATTTTTTGTTTTTAATATACTTTGAACCAATAGAAAATTGAAAATTATCTTATTTCCTATGTAACATAAACTTGTTCTATATTTTAAAGAGAAAAAGAAATTGTGAAATGCCAGCAAAATATGATATGAAAGAAAATGATACTGAATTTTATTGTCAAATCTAATTTGTTCCGTCTTATGACAATTTTGTCAGAAAAAATCTGTTAAAATATTAAAATGTTGCAAGCTATATTTCTCACATTTTTATTTTATAATTAACACCAGAATTTAAAACAATATAATTTGCTTTTCAAAACATACTGGTTAATTGATTTAATAGCCTCTATTTGATTATTTGTGTAGATTAAATTACGCAGATTAAACTTATATTTAACATAGTTAAGAAAAGAAATCTCTACAGTTGGCAAAACTGCTATTGAAATATGTGAAATGTTGCAATAAGTTTTTACTGATACGTTATTGAACTAATAAATGAAAAACAATCAATGTTGTAATAAAAAATAAACTTCTGCATATATCTTGATAATTTTATTTTATCCTTCTTGATTACTTTATGTATTATTTTGAATAAATTATATATTAATGTTTTGTCTGCAAGTCAGCCAATCTTTTCTTATTTAGTCTCTAAGATGATTTAGGGAGAAATTTAAGAAAAAAACAAATGGGTTGCATATAAAATTATCCTCATTTGTCCTGATATTTAGTTTTCAGTCATCTCTACAGAACATCATTTTCTGTATTACAAGCAAATATTTTGTAATAATCGATTTGAAAAATCGAAAGATTTAGAATTTTGATCTTCACATCTTTTTATTTTACAAAATAGTGCTAGTAAAAATAGCAAAATCTAATAAGTCAAACTTGAGGACTGTCCACTATTTATATACAAAGTTAATTTAAGTACTTTAATTTTAACCAGTTTATACACAGTTCATCACATTCTTAAATTTACCCTCTCTATTAATATTTAATCCGATAAATGTTTCTTATCTTTAAACATTATAAGTAGCACTCAAACTTAGGAGATAACTTTATTTCATCTTCATCATGTATAAAAAAGTACTTTTTATACCATGTAAGGTACATATACAAATTTTACTTAATTAAAAATCTAGTAAAATTTTTGAGATATTTTAGCTTTACAAAAAGACTTTCAAGAACGATTGCAAAATCCACTTTTTGTTTATAGCATATGAGCAGAATACCTGTTTTTCGTATGCAGTGAAAAAAGTAAACAATGAATAAATCAGTGCTTAACTACGCTGTGGATGCACACAACACAATTGAAAAAGAAAAAATTATTTAAAATGTTTTATTTAGTATTTAATATGGCCCTAAAGTGTGACTTTACATAATTATAATGAGCGAAACACATTTTCAGTTGTTCGTTATGATTAACTTGGTCATGTAATACACGAAAAAGATTTGCTAGATTTTTAAGAAACATATTATTTTACATAAAATGGTTTGATTAAAAAATATAACTTAATGTGTTAATTTATATATCAATTTATTTTAGAAGTTAAAACCCAATTTTTAAGCTGAATTAGTATAGCTGAATTGTACTCAAAGAATATTTGGTTAGAAATTTTTTTTTCTCCAGATATTTTAATATAACATACTAGAATAAGTTATTAGTAAAATAACAAATCATAGGAACCCGAGTATTTAAGTTTTTGAATTTTAACACTGTATAAAAAGGTCATGTTTATTCCATCATTTTGATATTTTCGCCATTACAAATACTATACTATTTGCTCTAATTTCATTCAGATGTTGACAAAAGACAACCTGATGACCCGTCAAATTTTCTAACAGTAATGTGGAAGAGTCAAAAGATGTAACAAGTTCTCATTTTTCACTTAAAAAAAATTGTAAGAAGGAAAGCAGAAAATAAACCAGTTTATTGAATCAAAATATACAGGCAAGTTCTTCATAATTCCAAATTCTTGGCGTATCAGTGTTATAATAAGGCGTTTACTCTGGTTTTTGGAGTGGTTAGTAGTGGTATAAATGTTTTTTTTTTCTTTTCTTGCTTGAATAAAAGTTTAAGAAAACAATCATATTTTGCATTACACGTAAAGGGGAACCACGAAAATATCTCTCAGATTGCTTAATTCCATTTAAAAGCTCAGTCATCGCAATGGATATTTTTTATAATGAATAATTTTTTTATTATCTTTGAGAGACTTCTTTGTGAATATACGAGATGTTCTTCATATTTGTGTAGTTTTTAACTCGAGTTAAGTAACTCGCTATTTAGGTATCGGAATAAAACCATATTTATGAAAGTTATAAAAATAATTCATTATAATCAAGATTAAATTGAAATTAAAATTATCAAATTTCGCGTTACACGCTAAGAAAAACAAACGATAATGTCATTCAGATTGCTTTTATTGGTATATAAAATAAAATAACTTGCAATTTAAGCTTCGGAGTAAAATTATATTTATGAAAATTAAAAGATTAGTTTATTTTAAATAAGATTAAATCAAAATAATCACATTTTGCGTTACACGCAAAGGAAAACCACGAAAATGATTTTTTTAAAATTGCTTGGTGATAATAGGATTCAAGCTAAATGGTTATCATCATCTCAATGAAAATATTTTTTATAAACAGTCTTTTTTTTTATTATTATTATCCTTAATAGATAGGGTACCATCTTTCTGAACAGAACAAAAAGCTCTTCTTATTATCTCAACCCAGAAATTAAAGTAAGTCGAATTTTAAGTATCGAAGTACAATTGCTATAAAAATAACCTATTTTGCGCTACACGCTTAGGAAAACCACGAAAATGCTTTTTTTTAATCGTTTTTATCGGTAATATGATTCTAGCTAAATGTTTATTATCTAAAATAAATTATTTTTTAATAACCAATAATTTTTTTTTTAATCCTTGTGAAGCTTATCATCTTTGTGAATGTAACGAAACGCCCTTATTATTTTTAATTCAATTCAGAAATCAAAGTAATTAACACTTTAAGTATCTTAATACAATCATATTCATGAAAGTTACAAGAATAGTTTATTTTAATGAACATTAAATTAAAATAATCAAATTTGCGTTACATGCGAAGGAAAACCACGAAAAATTCTTTTAAATTGCTGAATGGTAATAGGTTTCCAGCTAAATGTTGATTATCGCAATGACATTATTTTTTATAATCAATAATTTTTTTATCATCCTTGAAAAACAATCTGTCATCTTAGTGAATAATTCTGAAACACTCTTCTCATATTAATATTTTTTTTCCACAGCCCAGGAATCAAAGTAACTTGCAATTTAAGTATCGGAATAAAAGCATACTTATAAAAGCTACTTTAGTAACCAAATTCTGCAAGAAGGAAATAAGGAAAACCAAAACCACGAAAACGTTTGTCAGATTTTTTGTAATAGGATTCCATCGAAATGTTCATTATAGCAATGAAATCATTTTTAACAATCAAATATTTTTTTATTATCATCTTTGATTATTGCCTAACTAAGTAAATGTTGTGAAATGCTGTAAAAAATTTTTTTGTACTTTTTTGTATTTTTGTACACAACCAAGATATAAAAAAGTTACTTGTAATTTAAATACAGGAATGAAATTATATTTTGAGAGACTTTTTGAATGAAAATAATTAGACTTTACATTACGCACAAATGAAAACCATGAAAAAGTTTTAATAACAAACTAATTGAACGCTAGCAGACAATTATGACACTCTATCTCAGCAATTATTAACATTTTCCAATTTATTGTTCTTCATGAAATTAAATGTTTTGGGCAGCTTAGATTGCTTATAAAACTGTTCTTTATTTTATTTTAATGATTTATTTTTTAGTTATTTTTATATTTTTTATATGTTTTTAATAAGCACATAAAGTGTTTTTTTTTTATTTTATTAATTTCAAGTATATGAATTTCAGAACAATATAAAAATGAATTTTCAAGAATATATAAATTTTTTCATTTTAAATATACAAATCATAAATCTTTAAAAAATTTGAACAAAAATGTGTTCAGATTATTCTGGCACAGAGACAGAATGTTCTTATTTGTCATGACAATTTATAAAAATCAAATAAATAAAAAATAGAGTAGAGACCAGTGATGTCAAAGTTCACCTTGACATCCGTTTGGTATAGTGATTGATCTTTCTATCTTTATATCTTTGTCTGAGTATACACAAGCAAAGGAGGGGATACAAGCATCTATTTTCATTGTCTACGAAGTACTTCGATTGGTTTGAATAAATTATCAAACGAGCATGCGCATTAGCAAAATTGCGCCAAACAAAAATGCTAAAAATGCCATTCTAATAAACCTGACGAAACGATTAAGTGATAAAGATGAAAACGATAATGCGATCGGTCAATCAAATGACTCTATTTACTAAAAAGGTGAGCAGCCAAGCAACAGCCATTAAAATTATTAAACCAAAGTATAAGAAAAAAGTGTAAACATAATTATGAACTTATCAAATATTTTTTTAATAAATGAATTTGTTGAAATATTTCAGTATTTATGTCAAGGAAATTTCTAGTTGAAGAGAATTAATTAAAGAGCGCAGAATAGAAAGCTAGAAACGTTCCTAAAGTTTACTTCGAAACGAGAAAAAATATTTATATTGAATACATGTGCTAAAGTTTAAAAAAGTGCAATCCAAATGCGATTGTCAGAAAAATTAAATTATAATCTACTATAATATTTATAAAGATTAAAAGTAACATAAATAAACTTTTATAGAATGGCGTCTTGTGAATTGGAAAAATCTGAGTCCAAGAAGTTAGATGTTATTTTTCAGGACTTAAATGCTGATGATCCTGAAGTTACTGAAGTAGAAAGTTTATGTTTACAGTGCAATAAAAATGTTTGTATTATTGTTGACTATTTGAAAACCATTTTGAAACTAATCTACATAATATGATTTTAAGCTGTAGCAATGCCTTATAAAAATATTTTAGTTTCTTTTTTTCTATTAATAAAAGTTGCCGCAATAATTCGCATTTTTATTCTGAGTTGCAATTCTTAATCTAAGAAGAGGCTTTATATTTTGATATGTATTCTTATAAGTAAATTTTTCCTTATTGTAAGAAAAATTTACTCGGTTATACATAGTAATATTAAGCTTTTGTATTTTTTACAATTGCAAAAATATATACAGGGGTCTATCCAGACATTTTGTGAAAGGTCCTGTTTTTATGAAAAAATTGCTCGTAATTTGTGAATATAAAATAAACGTTAAGTCACATTCTTTCAACCAGGGTCCTGCTTTTATGAATTTGTGCAAATAGGGTCCTGTTATTGCAAAAAACTTTTTCAAGGAGTTTTTAAATTGTAAATAAAAACAAGATTATGCTCAACACTGTAAAATTATGACAAAAAAAAATTCTATTTTCAAAAATGAACAGCAATTGCTGCTACTAAATTAGAGATGCAACATACATATATTTGGTATGTAGCCTATACTGCTGAACATAGAATATTGATTTCTGACGAATAATGGAAGAAGCTTCTGCCAAAGACAAAACTTAATTCGTTAACATCGTTTTTCTTTTTTATTTCCCCAGGGAAGGGTTTATTTGATTAACAAAACAATAATGAAGATAAACAAATTTGTGAATTGTCTGATTAAAAGATAAATCATTTTGTGAAGGGTCCGATTAAAAGATAAATCATTTTGTGAAGGGTCGGTTTTTAAGTTAAAATATTTTGTGAAGGGCCCGTTAACGGACCCAAATTTCTTCTAAACAGACCCCTGATATATGGGTGATTCTCACGAAATATGACAATTCACTGTCCCTTGCTCCAAGATCTAATACTAGAATATTGAAAGAACTTTTTTTTTAAAAAAATTAATAAATAGCATTGCTGTTAGCATTTTAAAATAACTTTCCACTAGCATGAACTGTTTTGTATAGTTCAAAAATTTAATTGAACTTCAAAATGTCATTTTCCTGGCATGTCCCAAACAATGTTTCCAATAATAACTAGCTTCAAAACTTCATTTAAATTTTTCAATATCTAAATTTTTTTATCTCAACCAGTGTAAGCATTTCTAGAATATACATAGAGGGTATTATTTACAAAAACTCGTTTAAATTAATTTTTTATGTCAATTATTTGTTTGTCCCAAGAAAATCTGTCATTTTCCTGGCTACTTTTTATTTAGTGGTTTATAACCAAAATAGATAGAGCCAGCAATCAATATCTTATGTTAATAGATTGATTAGATACCCTCCTATATGAACATGTCTTGTTGCATGAATAAAGAACCAATTTTCTGGTTCAAAATCTATTTCAAAAAATTTTTCAAGTGAGTAGGTTTTTTTGTTGACATTTTCCTGACTTCTTGAAACCATTAATAACATAAACTACATAGATTTATTTGAGTTATTTTAAGAAATCCTGTTGTTTTCTATAGAATATAAATGTCTTAGGCCAAAATATTTAATTAAAGTAAAGTTATATGCTATAAAATGGCAAAGTTGTCATTATCCTGGCTTATGAATGCCAGGACATTGAAGTGCTACCAGATTTTTTTTTTTTTTTTTTTACTGCTAATACTGTAAGGAGGGAAAGCAAATATTAACCCAATACCAGATTTATGTATGATTGTAATAAGCTTGGATGTAATCAAAGTTATTTATTTATTTAATGATTGATTATTATCCACAATTTTATTCTGTACAGTACATATCAGCAAAAAAATTTTTTTTTGATTCTTTCTACAGTGAATAAGAAGAATTAATTTAAGCTATTTATGGTCCATCTAACATAAAGGCTTAAGTTGAGTTACTTACTATTAACTTAAAATCACTGTTTTTAAAACTTATAAGCTAATATGTCATTTTCCTGGCATTCAAGATTTGGTGAATTTCTATTTTTTTTTTATTTTTTTTTCCCTAGCAAATGTCAATAAACTACACTGCTATCTGTAAGATATTAATAAGTGTAACTAAAGAAGTATACAAAAAAATTTTTAGATTATTTTGACGACTTTAAATTTGAAGAAATTTTTTGGTCCGAATTGTCATATTTCGTGAGAATCACCCATATATATATTTGCAAATTATATATATATTTGCATATATATATATGTGAGAAAGAAACTTCTGTCTAACAAATATATATTTTATTTTATGGATCAAATAAATATTTGTTTCAGTAAGAAGCTTAAACACAAAAAAATTTTGCAATTACATCTCTTTTAGATAAATAATTTATGAAATGAAAATATTGATTTAATTATGCATTTATTAATTTACCATTTTTATTATACTTTTATTTTAACCAAAAAACTTTCAAAAGATTTATTTTTAACACAATATTATATTTTCGACAATTTTCTTCCACAATTGAAAAACCAGCTCAGGAAGATATAGGATCCTTTGAACTCGAGTGTAAGAAATAAAGAGATATTCTTTTTCAATGAAAAATACCAAATAATAAAGCAATATTTTAAACATTTTGTAATTCAAATTTAGTTTAGTATTTATTTAGTGCATCATTTTTAAATTAAAGTTAAGGAGGGGAAGATTTCTGTATCAGTACTTATGCCAAAATAATTGCTAAGCTTTAGCAAGTTATGGGCTGTGGCCCATGAAAAACTAAGGTGGGGAAATCTTAGAAGTAGATCAACTAGAAGAGCATAACTTGTAACCACCCTTGACTATGAACAAACCTCTCTCTCCATATATATATTTGCAAGTTTAAACTTTTTTGGACACCTTGGTGATTGTATATAGTGTGAACAGGTACAAATGAAGAAATATCCCCATAAAAAGAAACCTTTGGAAAGAAAAATAAAACTAAATGAATTTCTCTGGAAATCAAAATAATAATTTCTTTCAATGTTTTATGGAAAGGAGTGTAATGAAACCTAATTTTATATTAAACATAAAAAACTGCTAAAATATCAATAATCAAACTCTATAAAATGATGTAATTAACAAATCACATGCTAAACATATTTATTACAACAAATTACTTATTCATAATTATTCACAGCATACTAATTTTAATAATCAAAACTTAATACTAAATATGAACAGGGGTCTGTCCAGGCCGAATTTACTACCGTTTAGCGGTACCTTCACGAATTCAATTTTAAGTAAAACGGTAGTTTCACAAATTCAACTTTGGGGAAAACGGTAGTTTCGCAAAATACTTTTTCTTAAAATTTAATTTTTGTATCCCTTAAGAAACGATAAATCTATATTTTTACCATGTTTTTGTGTTGATTTTTTAATATAATTTTTAATTTTTCACAAATTATGTCTAAATTTTCACAAAATAGGTATTTTTCAGAAAAACCTAGACAGACCCCTGATGAATATACTAGAACTGACTCTTAAATAATATGGAATTATGAATTTTAAAATTTTGTATAAACCTAAATTCTATGAAAAAAGTTCTGGTAAAAGCTAGGAAAATTAATATGAAAAAAGTTATCTTTAAAAAAAAAAAAAGAGTTTTGAAATAAACATTGAAGTTTGATAATATATTAAATTTAATTTGCTTAATTTTAAACTATTCTTTTAATACCTATTGCTAAACAATTGTATTGGTAATGTTTAGTTTCTTCTATTTTGTTCAGTTTTTTCTAGTGTTCTGAAGTAATAGTTTTCCACGCATAATCCCACCCTTGTATATAATCTGTTTTAAGCATATCCAGGCTACATTTAGATCCGTTACAGTTTATTTGTCGATACATCCTTTGATGAGCTACAGAAATACTGTAATTTATTTATATCTCCTTTCAGTAATAATTGAATTAAACAACTTAACTACAATAAATATAGTTTAACTTTACTTAAATGTATAGTGGAATATTTTAAGAGATAGTGTAACATTATATCTGTTACAACTAGGTGATTAAACTGGCTAACTGAAACAGCATCAAAAGATTATTTCATCAGTTTACCTTTTCAATGTACCATTAAAAAAATAATTCTTATTAAAAATCAATGTAAATGAAATAATAAATTTAATTTATATGTGTTTAGTATTTTCTTTAGTTAAATAATTATATATGTATCTTTTATTTAGGGTATCACAAGATTGTTATTAACTAAAATTCCTTTTTATAAGGAAGTTGTTGTTATGTCATTTTCTTGTGATCACTGCTTGTGGGAAAATAATTCACTTCAACCTGCATCTAAAATTCAAGAAAAGGGTGTTTTATACAAGTTAAAAGTATTGAAGCCAAAGGTATCATTTTTTTGAAATTCTTAATTTTCTTATATAGTCTCATGTCTATTTCTTATAATATATTATTTTTATAAGTTTTAGCTTTATATTCAATATTTTTATTTTATTAGTCAATATTTACCATTATTTTGTTCATTTATTTTGAATTTATTCGAAAATATTATATTGTCAATTTTTAGAATATTTTAAATAATTCTTTGCGTATAATAATATAATAAAATTAAGACTTAGCATTGGCAAACGAAATGAACACAGTATTTTCTTAAATTGTTTTAAATCATTTGGTAAATTTAATTAAAGAAAATTTTATAAATTTCTCTAATAAGTTATGGATTTTTTTCCTATATTTTTTGGTTTGTGTTTTATTTTTCATGACTAATTTTATATTATTCTTTTTCTGTATTTTAAGTGCATTTTATTTTTTATGAGGGACTTTGCATTTTTTAAAATTCATGCAAGTAAGAAATTTTTCAATATTTTTACTTAATTTGACATCTTTCAGTTTTTTATAAAATTAATAAATATTTATGCATAAAATCATTGAATTTCTTAAATTATGCCAATGAATTTCCATCAGTAGTTTTTATTTTAATTGTGTCACATGTATGTTAACAAGAATCAATACCTATTTTAGCTAAAAATAAGCTATTCTTTAAATTCATTAAAGCATATAATTCATTTGTGCTAAGTCCTTTTCTAATTTTAACAGAGAGCACCACTTATGTTTCTTTTCTCCTGTTAGCTTAAAACTTTATGGCAAATAATTTTTTGACTGCTTTTAGAAATAAATTTCAATAAACAGTTTTAAAAATATAGATCTGTATGTTTTTGTTATCTGAGAAGAGCACTTCTTATTTTTTTAATTTTTTATTTTACCTGTTAACTTAAACCTTTATAGCAGTGGGTTTTGTGGCAATTTTAATTAATCCAATAAACCTAATTAGTGAATATCTATATCTATTCAGATACATTTATTATAGGATTTGTCCAGAGTTGTGGTAAAAACTGACTGGGCATCTATAACTATACCTGAGTTAGAATTTGAAATACCTTCTCAAAGTCAAGAAGGAAGTGAGTATATTTCTTTAAAAAATAAGACCATATTATAATAATTTAGAAACCGCATAATCTGTAATTAATTCATAAAACAGAACAGACATTTTGGTACTTTAAGCAAGTGCAATCATCGGTGTCATTGTTAAAGGGCAAACTAAAGAGAAAATACTAATCCAATAGAAAGGTAATAAAAAGTTAAGACATAAGAGCAGAACGCAATCTTCAAAAACAACATGAAGTGGGATATAAGAAGGAAAGGTTATTAAACAGTAAATTCCTTCATAAAATTTTTAATATTAGACATATTACTATATGAAATCAAACAGTTAAAAGACTTTAAAACAGTGCTAATCTGAAGTTTATTAACATTTTATATATTATTTCTCTTCTGATTACTGATAGCTAGTTTGGAAAGGTAGTACCTCTAAAAAAACGTGGATTGATAAATTTTTCTATCTTCTATTAAATTTATCTTTCTAAACATTAACTACTTTTTGAAACTGGATTGATTCTTGATTATCTTTAAACTGCAGAAATCATTGTGCATTTCTTGAATTTCTTTGTCATGAATACATTATTTTTACGCCATTCTACCTGTTAATGCAATGCCTCCTTTTTTTAAATGTCTCCCGTTGTTTTATTGAATTGATTATTTTGCATTATAATCTTTTTTTTTTTATCATTTAATGAGCATCGTTTTCTTTTTAGCTATAACAACTATTGAAGGTGTAATTGAAAGGACTTGCCTAGGACTTAATTCAAAAATCGAGCAGCTTAAGGTATGGGATTTTTTTTTCTTCACTATAATGTCTTTCAATAATTTTTGATTATTAAAGGATTTCAATTATAGAAGATAAAATGGAGATTTTTGAATCAATTTCAGTAAACTTTCAATTATGTGCTGAATTAGGTGGTTCAGCAACTGTAGTTATGTGGATGTGTAACTCTTTAGGTTGATAAAGTCAACTGTAGTGAAGCAAAAGAAAGTGAATAAAGCATAAATAGAAGTACAATGCAAAATGGCTGTAGAAAAGTAACCAAAATGGCAGTAGAAGATTTGGTTACTTTTCTACTGTCATTTTGTTATTAGTACCAAGGAAGATTCTTATATTTTCAACCAAATCTATAATATATCCACTTCTGTACTTTTATTTCTGCTTTAATCAGGTTTCATTTTATTGCATGTGGCACAACGTACCTCCTGACCTCTATCATCCTATCCTCATTTCCCTACCTTCATTCAAGTCAACTATTTTTCATGTTTAAATGTCACCACTTTACTTTTGATTCATTAAAAAAAAAAAAAAAAAAAAAAAAAAAAAAAAACAATATTTAATGTTTCGAAACAAAAATTACAAAATATTAGAAGCACTTTTTAGAATATCCACTCAAGCGGGGATGTCCACAAAATATTTGACATTTGATTTCACATGGGCCCCTCTTCTATTAAGCTGTTTAATTATATAATTTGATAATCATAATATTACCACAAATCCAATTGCTTAGTGAATTTTTAGCTTTATTGCATGATCACCTTATTATTTTCATTTTATTCACACTTCTGTTTACCAGGTAATCCAAATGCCAGAGAAAAAATTAAGGTTGAAAATGAATGAAATTTTAATCTGCAATAGGTATCTTTTATCTGAAAACATATTTCTGAAACCTGTGAATTATAAAATAATATTTTTAGTTAGTCCAGTTAGTGATCAGCGTCAATTGTAAAAAAGTGCTTAAATTATTTTTAAGAAAAAATTAGAACAATAGTCTACACTTTTCATCTTTTTAGTTTTTATCTTTTGAGATGGGTGAATATTGTCTACCAACCATTTTTGTTAAAATACAGTTTTTTTTTTTTTTGCCAAATTTCCCTATGTCTAAAAGCTAAACCTAGCTTTTGTCAGCAATCAAGCCCCATCTCTCTGGCAATTCTGTAGTTTCAGCTGGAGAACTTGAAATTTGTCAACCTTTTAAAATCAAAGAGAAGAAGATTACTGAATCCTTATTGAAAAAAAAAAAAAAAAAAATTTTTTTTTTCTACTAAACTAGTACTAGAATTTAGTTAGGCCACTAAGTTATTCGAAGCAATCATAAGTCCTGATATCCCATGATATTTCTGAGTGGGATAAATCAGTGGTAATGTTAAGGCAGTGCTCTGGCAATTATTTCCCTGCATCATCTTCACTGAGTTAAATTGGTTAATGACTGCCTTTGTTTTCTGTGTGACTATTAGGAAGAAATGGACTTGCTTCACCCTGGCATTTTTATCGTTCAGCCTCCTGTTTTTTTGTGGAAACATTATTGGATTGCATGATTTAAGTCGAGGAACGATATAATTTTCTCTTATTTCGGATAGATTTTTCATACATGTTGTCCTGTAACTTACCATTTAAAGTAAAAGTAAAAAACGCATAGCTTTTAGCACATTGAATGAAATTTACTTTTTCATTAGGAAGTTTAAGGCTCGAACTTTTTTACCTATGAAAATACCTTAAATAATATTGATTTTTTCGATCAGTAGTCGCAAAATTTAAGAAGCTAATGTACTGTTTTTATAACCTACCTTCTAAAAGAAATATCTACTTTTCTAAATAAAGAATCTTAAATTATAGGTCAGTGGATAAATCAAGGTTTGCTAGCATTAGAGTGATTATCCAAAAATGATTCTACCAGCTATTAGTATAACAGGATCGAAGGTTTGGCAAGCACTGCTTTTGCTCTTTTTTTTCTACACTTATTTCGGCTTTGTTCTTTTCCTTTTAAATGAAAGTTATTTTTTCATCAATATACTAACAATGTAGATTAAAATCTGAAAATAAGATTGTTTTTGATTTTCATCCATATTTATCAATTTAAGCTGAAAAATTATTTTGCTAGCATTTGTTCTTCGTTAGATAATCATACTTTAAATGCATCAAATTCCACCTTCAGTATTCATTGTAATTTAATAAATAGTGAATTCTTTATATTGAATAAATGTTATTTCAGAAAGACGATAATAAATGCAAAATTTTTCAGAAAGACGATCCTGATTCTGCTGAAAAATTAGCTGAATTTTTGCTTGAAATTAATAAGCTTAAAGATGGCAATCACCCGTTTACTTTTGTAAGTTCTAAGTAAATCTTTTTTTATTAAATAATTTGCTTATGTTTATTTATTTTTGTTTTATAAATTTTTTTTATTTTATAGCTAGTCAGCAAAGATTTTAATATGACTTTTTTTTTTTTTTTTTTACAAGAACAATAATTTTAGGATTGATGTTTTAAAAATCATTATTTATCAATCCAAAATCACATTTTGATTGTGTTTAATAATGATTCCAATTTGTGTAATTTTACTCATGGCATATTTTTCATTAATGAGCCTAATTTTCTTTCTTGCTTTATACATTGATTTAATTATGAAATGCTCTTCTTAGTAGTAAAGATTTTTAATCTTTCTTTGCTTCCAAAATGTTTTAAAGTTCTTTTAGTTTTTGCTTTTGAGGACCAAAAAGTACAATAAGGGTTGGGTTTTTTTTTCAGTATTTCAGTACTACTTTTATTGAAGAATAATTTGGAAGCTATATTATTATTTCAGCAAAAAAAAAAAAAAAAAAAAAAAAAAAAACTATCATCAGCTATAAAAAAACGGTCCTTTCCTCATGGTTTTTCTAATCTAAAATTTTTTATGCAATATCATTTAGATGGTAAATTTACGTAGTTTCATGATAGTTTTTCTGGGTTATTTTTTATATGACGTTCTAATTTAAGTTATCGTTTTTTTACGCATTCAATTCGTGATGAATCCATCCTAAGTTCACTTTGTTGAATGATGATTTTGTTGGCTTTCATTTATCACTTTTCATTCCTTTCCGCAAGATTTTTCTGGCGCAGATATTATTAATACGCTATCCCAACATGTGAATTTCTAATCTGAGTTTTGGCACCTCTGATTCCAGTTGGTGCTTATGTAAAATCAGGCTTTTGATTTATTTTTTTCCGAGAACCTGTCATTGAACAATTTTGCGTGATCGTTTTATCGAGAGAAATTTCATGACAGGGCCATTTTTTATGAATTACCATTTTTATTCAAAGGAGGATTTTGTGAAGGTGCTGATTTCTAATTTAAATTTTCTGAAGGGGCCATTTTTTAGAGTTTGAATTTTTTGAAAGGGCACTTTTTTAAGAGTGTGAATTTTATGTAAGGGCCAGAAAGTAGTCCGAATTTCCGCCTGGATCGACTACTGCTTACACTGTTTAAGTCATTTAACTTATTTTATTCTAGTATAATAATTGTTTTGTTCAGAGAATCATGTACATTTCTAGTAAAAATCGATAGATAAATAAAAATTATTAATTTTATAGGTTTAAATATTTAACTAGAATGACATTTTATATATATTTTTATTGCCCAATTAAAAATGTGTCTATCAAAGTTAGTATGCCTTGGGGAAGAATGTGGGAAACTCAATGGATTTCAAATTAGCTTAAATCTGAGACTATGAGAAAATGAATTAATAACCTAGTAAAACTGAAATTTAAGGATGCCTCTTTATTTTTACAAAAAAGTTTATATATATATTTTTTTAAATACTATAATTTTTTTACTGAAATTCTTTTCTACATAATGGTTAACTTATGGTGTAATTTGGTTAATTACCCATATTAAATCGTCCAGAGGCTTAATTCAATGAGCATTTTGCTCTTAAAAGGAAAAGATAACATTCTCTTATGAAAACAAAATTTTATTCATATTCCTATACCATCACGCTGCTCATGACGTTCTGCCCTCAGCTCTAGGGTTGCATTATTATTGTTGTCGGCTTGGCGATGGATTTATTCGCCACCGCCACAGAGTATCCCCCCAGTGACTGAGGGTAACCGAGGAAACGATATAACCACAAGAGCAGAATATGTAACAAGAATTGTACAATGAATATAACTAATAATATGAAAATTAATAAACAGAAATTGAAAAAAATAATAAAATTTTTTACAACTGTAAACATATATCAGAAACTAAACTACAATAAGGAATTATTTAGTAATATATGTCTCTAATTTTTTTGGAAATCTGACATGCCTGCCAGATCTTGTACGTGCAACAGTTGGTTGTTGTTTAGCTGGCTCATTTGGTACAATTGGTTTTGACACTGTTTTTAAAGCAGTTTCCTTTAAATAAAAGGCGGGTTTTACTCGATCAAGAGAAACCGTTGTTTTTCGACCATTCAGTTCAATGGTAATGGTTTTTTTAGTTCTATTAATCACTTTATGAGGACCGGAGTAAGGCTGACGCAAGGGAGGTTTTACATGATCAGCACGAAGATAAATATGTGAACAAGTTTTCAAATCGGGATGTACGTAAAATTTTTCGTTGCAATGCGCTGTTGTGGCAGTTGGTAGTATTTGCTGCATGTGATCTCGTAATTTTGAAAGGAATTCATGACTGGATGTGGTAGGTTTTGCATTTTCAAATATCTCACATGGCAGGCGTAAAGGAGAACCATATATTAGTTCAGCTGGAGAAGAATTCAAGTCTTCTTTAATGGCTGTTCTTATCCCCAATAGGACAACTGGAATGGTCTCATGCCACTGGTTATTTTCATGGGCTTTTATTGCAGACTTTAGATGTCTGTGGAATCTTTCTACTATTCCGTTTGAAATCGGATGATATGCAGTAGTCCGTATTTTAGTCGTCCCCAATAAGTCTGAAAACGCTCTGAACAACTCTGATTCAAACTGTGCTCCTCGATCGGTTGTCACGATGGAAGGACAACCAAATCTGCTAATCCATGCATTAAAGAAAAATTTGCAGATGGTTTCTGCTTTTTGGTCAGGAATTGGTATGGCCTCCGGCCATCTGGTAAATCTGTCAATCATTGTCAAAATGTAATTGAAACTACCAGAGGGAGGTAGAGGTGCAACAATGTCCATATGGACATGGGAAAAGCGTCCATCAGGAAGTGAAAATGTTCCAAGAGGTGTTTTAGTATGTCTTTGGACTTTTGAGCGTTGGCAAGGTTCGCAACACTTAACCCAGTCTTTTATTTGGCGTTTCATGAATGGCCAAACAAATCTAGATGAGATTAATTTGGTACTGGCTAGAATACCAGGATGAGATATGTTGTGTAGGTGATCAAATATGATTTTTCGATACGACTCTGGCACAAATGGTCTTGGCTGGCCGGTTGATGTATCACATATTAAGTCATCATCAGAAATATGACATGGTTTTAATTCAAGTTTCAGAGAAGTTGTTTGATTATTAAGATATTTAAGTAGCTCTGGATCATTTTTTTGTGTTTCAGCAAATTTCTTAAAATCTAAAAACGTTGTTTTGGTAATAGAATCAATTTCAATTCTAGATAAAGCGTCCGCGACTACGTTTTGAAGACCGTGCACATGACGGATATCTGTAGAGTATTGGGAGATGAAATCTAAATGTCGTACTTGCCGAGGTGAACATTTGTTGGGATTTTGTTTAAAGGCAAATATTAAGGGTTTTTGATCTGTATAGATTTGAAATTTTCTCCCCTCTAACATGTGACGGAATTTCTTAATCGCGGAGTATATAGCAAATAGTTCCCTGTCATACGTTGACCAATTGCGCTGACTTTTATTTAACTTGGTAGAGTAAAAAGCTATAGGTTCCCATTTATCTTGCGAAAGTTGCATTAAAGCACCACCAACTGCGACATTGGATGCATCTACCCAAACACTTATTTCAGCTCCAGGAATGGGGTGTCTCAAAAGCGTTGCCTGAGCAATAGCATTTTTAGCGGCAATAAAAGAATTTTCAGTGTTTTCGTTCCATTTAAGAGGTTCGGAAGAATCGTGACCTTTGGAACGAGACTTTTTTCTGTTTTTATGCCCTTCTAAAAATTGAACTAAAGGAGCAAGTATATGGGCGGCTCTTGGTATAAAACATCGGTAAAAATTAAACAATCCTAAAAATTGACGGAGTTTAGTGAGAGTAGAGGGCTTAGGAAAATCAGTTATGCACTTAACTTTATCAGGGAAGAGTTCAATTCCTTTTTCAGAAAGGTTAAAACCTAAAAAATCAATTGATGATAGGCCGAAAATACATTTGGAAACGTTTATGCAAAGACCATATTCCTCTAATCTAGAGAATAAAGCTTTTAAATGTTTGAAGTGCTCATCTAGATCTTTTGATGCAATAAGAATATCGTCCACGAAAGCATAAACGTTTGTTAAGCCACGAGTGACTTCATCGATAAACCTTTGAAAAGTAGCACTGGCATTGCATAGCCCAAATTGCATCCTCAAACTCTCATACAAACCAAATGGGGTGCATATCGCAGTCTTGTGAACGTCTCCAGGATTTATGGGAATCTGATGGTAGGCTTTGACAAGGTCGATTCGACTAAATATCTTAGATCCATGTAAATTTGCAGTAAAATCAGCGATGCATGGGATTGGGTATTTGTCTCTAACTGTTTGTGCATTCAAAGCACGGTAATCCCCCACTGGTCTCCATTCTAACGATCCTTTTTTAGGTATCATATGAAGAGGTGAAGCATAGTTGCTACTAGAGGGTCTTATATGCCCTAATTGCATCATGTTTTCGAATTCTGATTTGGCGATTTTTAACCTATCCGGAGCTAATCTACGTGGCTTTGCCACTACCGGCGGTCCTTTAGTTATTATGTAATGTACAGTATTATGCTTGACAGGTTTATTGGGATCAGGTAATTTTGTTATAGATGGATATTCTTTTAGGAGATCAAAATATTTATTATTTTCAGAAATTGTTTTAACAGTATGCAGTTCCGTTTGCTTTAAATGAGCAGGAGTTTTTAACTTAGTTTTTAAGTCTCTAATACATTTATTTCTAAGGTCAGGCATCAATTCAAAATTATGGAGAAAATCAGCCCCGAGAATTGGTGTATTTACATTGGCAACTAAAAATGTCCAATTAAACTGCCTTCTTAACCCGAAATCTAAATTTAAAGTTTGTTGAGCATAAACATTAATTGTTGAGGAATTCGCTGCAATAAGTGTCTGTTGGGGAGGGTTACGTTTTTGAAAATTATTTGCACATAAAATAGAAACATCACTGCCTGTGTCTACCAAAAAGGAAACATTTGTTTTTCGGTCTCTAATGAACAGGCGACGTGAAATTTGCGGCAAAGAATAAGTCGCCTCTACTCTTTGCTGGTTTCGTTTCCCTGCCAAGCGCAAGGTTGAACACATTTTTCGGGCTTACATTTTTTTCCGAAACGTTGATGATACCAGCAATGTTCTGAATTTCGATACCGAGAGTTGGATTGAGATCTATTACGAGGATTACTGCCGTTTTTTTGAAAAGGTGATCTACCTCGAAATGAAAGGCGATCAATCCTTTTATTTATTTTCTCGATTTCGCGAAATATTCTATCTTCACTTGACTGTCCATTAGAACCAGAAATAGCAAAAGTTTCGACTGGGGACGGGGTAACTTCTAAAATTCGATCCGAAATTTCAGCCGCTTTGTCAAGAGTTATATCAGAAACTGCTGCTAATATTGATTGAACGGATGACGGCAATCGCTGTAAAAACAATTCTAGCATAAGTTCATTTGGAACCTTAAGCGATTGAGCACGGCGCTTCATAGATCGTAATAAATCAGAAGGCTTTCTAGAACCCAATTCTTCTCCCGATAAAAGTTGTCGAATCTCTTGCTGGGAAGAATCCCCAGAACGCTTTATAAGCTCTTCCTTTAGTTTCTCATATGGGTCAATTGCATCGGGTTTCATAAGAATATCACGAATTAAGGAAGCTACATCGGGAGGAAGATTCGAAACTACATAATTATATTTCGTTATAGGTTCTGTAATTGCTTTTGGTTTTGCTAAAGCAAATGTGCTTTCGCACATAACAAACCATAAGGCAGGATCTGATCTGTTGTAAACAGGAATTTGGACAGCCGAAACTTCGGTCATTATGCAAGGTCTTCAAAAACGAATTACTAAATATTGGTTTACAATGATTTAAATGACATTAAAATAAAAACAATAAATTCCAAATTTGCAATTAAAACTATATATAACATTACTTAATCAAATAAAATAATATATTCACTAAGAAAATGAATAAAAATAAATGAATTGACATTCTTAACCGATAAGAACATATTACTCGACATTAAGAACAACGTAACATTTTCATTTAGAACAATACTGTTATTTAAAGCTTTTCAAGTTTAAAAAAAATTATTTGACTAAATAAATAATGATCCAGTAGCACTTATCTGTATATTAGGTTCAGTTGAATGTAGTTACTTTTCAATTTACATAATGTAGAACAGTCTTTTTGAAGAAATTTTTTTTCATGCTTCTGGAACAATATTCTACACCTACAGCTTACTTTCAATTTGAAATTTTAATCAATTTTCATGCGTGTTATGTTCGAGGTCACCATTATGGTGTAATTTGGTTAATTACCCATATTAAATCGTCCAGAGGCTTAATTCAATGAGCATTTTGCTCTTAAAAGGAAAAGATAACATTCTCTTATGAAAACAAAATTTTATTCATATTCCTATACCATCACGCTGCTCATGACGTTCTGCCCTCAGCTCTAGGGTTGCATTATTATTGTTGTCGGCTTGGCGATGGATTTATTCGCCACCGCCACAAACTTTCCTCTGCAAAAAAAAAAAAAAAAAAATTAAATATTAACTAATATTTGAATAATTTCTCTTAGATAAAAATGTAATTTAATGAAGATATTGATTCATTTTATTTTATTTATTATTTTTGAACTTAAGATAAAAAAAAAAAATCTTAATTTTTTTCAAGGTTTGCAAGTGGTTAATTTTGAACTGCCTTTTGTTTCAAAATTCTTTAAAATATTAGGAATTATTGAAGCATTGAGTTTCATTTCTGGGTAAAATATAATATTAAAGGGTATTGTATAGTGTGTAGAAAAAATAATGATTTTGTATTATTAATTTAAGCTTAGAAATTTAAAATTTTCATGCTTTTAAAATTTTATTGGTTTTTTTCCCCCGCCAATATTGTTCTTATATATTTTTTATTGATGCATATGCATTTCTTATTTATATAGAGGTAGCTGTGTGAATTATTTTTTAAATTTATTTCAATGGATAATCAGGGAATCTTGAATCCTGTTTAACCTTGGTCTTGTGATACACTCTTGATACATTTGTCAACTGTTACTTTTTAAATTTGAGTTTTATGCAATTTTGCTTAATGTGACATAATTTACCCTCAATTTTGGTTTTTTTTCCCTCAATGTTTGTATGTTTCATTTCAGATCTTAAGAGATTGTTCAGGCAACAGTTTTTTGCAAAATTTGTATCCTTTTTAAGTTAAATCCTTAAAAAAATGGCGTAATTGAGTCACAATTTAAATTATTATCTCTCAATTATATTTACTTGAATATTTTTTTCTTGTTTAATTTGTAGAGTGTTTTAGATGTAATGTAATTTTTACTTCGCATAGTGGTGGGAGGCTAGCTGAATAAAGAGTTTAAGCTAGGGTAAAGAAATTATTTTATTTAAAAACGAATACCCACAGCACAAAATTTACAAATAACAAAATAAGAAGGGGAAGGTGGCTGCATAAGAGTCTTAAACGAATTAAATCTTAGTCTCAACTACTGAGTTCAGCAAACTGATGATAGATGGCACTATAGGAGAAGGTTATAGTATGCTTTTATTTTTTCAATATCTAAAAAAATGCAGTATATTAGTGTTATATAGCAAGTTAGCTGTTTCATATGCAGCCAATACCCAATTTTAAAGAATACTTTTGGAATGAATTAAAACTATAGCTATACAATATTATAACATTCAATATTATAAAAATATTGAATATATTTTTTTTATATTAGAAGATATTTACCAATATGTCCTTCATTTGTATCATTTACCAGAAATTCTTTATTAATATTCTTCAGACAAACCCGAAAACCTAATTAAGCAAAGTCGAAAACGTAAACATAAGCCTGCCAGTCCTATTGTACCTTCTTAATTTCAATTGTAATAAGCTTTGGTATATCTGAAAAGAGCAATTTAATTAAAAGTAATTTTAATAACGTAATAAAAAGGATTTTTTTAAGTATATAAGAACAACTTAGTAACAAAAAAATAACAATAAACAAATGCACTCTTATTTTATTATTTTTGTTTTTCTTATGTAGAATCATTAGTAGGGGTAGAAATTAAGAAAATTTACTCACTGATCCTTGGATCAGTAACTTACAGAATTTGTTAATCTAGTTAGTCCTTTACTACTTTATTCACACACGTCTTATTAGATTTTATATATATTTAAAAGGTTATGAAATAAATTAATTTAACAGTTACTATGTTAAATTTTTATAAATTATTTAAAACATGCAAATGGAGTTTTATATTTTATTTTTCCATTACAATAAAGGAGTAACATTTTACTTACTATAAAAAGTTATTAAGATTAAATTAGGCAAAAATTGGAAAGATTGTGTCATGCTGACAATAAGCAGCAAGCATGCTGTTTTGTCTCAGAAGCATAGGTCAAAGCAAAAAGCTAAACCAGCATACCATTTCTTCACTCAATTCATGGTGATCAATTGCTGGTCTCTGAAAACCACTGACTATTACTTCATAGTAGTCTTAGTCAGATTTGTGTTGAATTCGTGAGCTGTATAGAAATTTAAAATATTTTTTTCTTATGAAAAATATGTGGCTCTCAATCAGTATAGTTGCTCTTAAGAACCTCTCAGAGTCAAGTTCTTTGTAATTATGTAAGAATTACACGGATTCCATTTGTCAATTCTTTTAAATAACAAGTCAATATAGTTGAACTCTTTTTGTTTCATTTTATTTATTAAATGTATTTTTATGGAACTTAGTTATCAAATTTTTTAATTTTTAATGTTAAAAGTATTTTTGTTAATTTTTTTCAAAGCATTAGCTTTTATATTATTTAAGTATTTTTATAATGACTTCAGTAAAGTTTGAAAATATTTAAAAAATAAATACCTAAAAATTTAAATTCATTAAATTGCATTGGTATGAAACTAAGTAACAGAATATTTAAGGTTTTCAAGTATTTTTAAAATCTTCAAAGCTACTATTGTTGATTTGGTAAACTTTGAAATTATCTTTAAAAATACTTAACTTAAGAATAAAAATTCATTATAAAGTATTTTATAAAATTTAGCTACTAAATTCTAAAATTATAGGTGTTTAGTTTTATTAATAAAATTTTAGAACTCCCTATTGTTCTTTTGTGTCGAGTAAGGGACCTTAACAATAAAAGTTGGAGGAATAAGTTCCATAAAATACATTTTAAAGAGTAAGATGAAACAAAAAGTGTTCCAAAATACTTGTTACCAAACTTATTGTAAATAGAATGGTTACCTTATTGTAAATAGAACAGTGGGATACCTTTAATTCTTCATTGTTAACATGGAAGGTAATAAAATTAGATTTTGACTCCAGGGCACTTTAATCATTTATGACAGTGTTGCATGTCTGCAACAAACACAAAAAGCATATGCATTTTTGCAAGAGAGGTATAAATGACGATTTCAGCGGTTATTGCAATTTTATAACATTACTCTTAACATATTATGTTGAACTTTTTTCTATTATGAGGTGATAGTGAGGTGATTTTTAGAATAAAAGTTCAATTTTTTGTTTACAAAGTTGCTCATGTTCGCTTGAATGGAAATTTTTGAATGTTTGAATCTTAGTCATTTTTAACAATGTTGGAGAAATCAATATTTTGTCATTTTGCATTATGTTGTAGAAATGAAACAAACCATTCTTTTCAATAAATTTTTAATTTTATAATGTAATTTTTTTCAATCATTTTTATGTGCTTAAAATTATGTATTCTAATGTGCTAACAAGTCTTTTGTGTTGAGGTATAAAGGGTTAATGAGAAACATACGTGTAAGGTGTATTATCGAAAATAAATTTTGCTCATTAACTTCAAAATAAAATAATTTGTTATATTTATTTAATATTCTTTAATAATACTACAGATATGCTCCAAATCCTGATCCCCAGTTAGAGATATCATATTTTTCTCAATCACGTGAGGAATGCTTGATGATGGGACTCAATGTAAGATGCAAAATCACTTATTAATTTATTCATGGTTGAAAAATTTATTTTTACGCTTAAACCAATAAAAAAAAGACTATTCACTAATACAAAAAAGGTTAGTTAAATTAATAAAAAAGATTATATTACATTGTTTAAAACTTTTCATAGGATTCTGAAGAGACTGTGGAAAGAGAGGAGGATGAAAAAATTACTGATGAAGTTTTAGGATTGCCAACCAATTGTTATTCATGTAATGCTCCCTGTGTAACTAACATGAAAGTTACTGATATCCTTTGAAGTGTCTATTTTAATTTATATTTAAAAGTGGTTCATAATAATGTTCTTTACTAAAAATTAGCCTTTAAATATGACTTATATTATAAACCTATTGAATCATTTTTTTTAGTTTTACTTTTTACAATATTTTTCTGAAGTTAAATATGAAAAAAATTATAGTTTTAATGCTTCCATTTAAATTTTCTTCAAATTGCATCATATTGTGTTCATATGAGATTTTTTTAAAAAGTATCTTGCTAAAAGTTGGTTATGTTTTATTTTTATATTTGTCAGGGATGAGATTTTTCCGCTTTTTTCACTTTTAGCTCTCGAATTTCAGCCTTTTTTTAAACAGAAAACTCCGATTATCTAAAAGTTTCACATTTTATTATGAATATTCCGCTTTTTCAGAAAATTCAGCCATTGAAATAAAAAATTTTATATTTATTTCTGATTTTTCAAGGATAAACAGTAAATTCAAACTACAATAGCTGTCAACCCTTCCACATTTCACTTATTTTAGCTATTTTCTCCGTTTTTATGCGCAGAAGATAATATTTTTACCCGCCCGCCAGATAGCTTGTATTTTCATAATTCAGACGTCATTGCTTTAAACAAGCCTTTTAAAAGTTCCAAGCCCGGAATCTGCTAACATTTTTATTCTTATTCACGCGATTTTAATATCAAAAATAGCTTTTCCTATTTACGTGATTTAAAAGTTGCGCTTTGCAATTCTTATTCGCGGTATTTGAATATAGTACATAGCAATTTTTATTTATGAGATTTAAAAATCTAATTTCACGATTTGTATTTACACGTTTTTAAAAACCTATGTGGCGATTTGTATTCTCGCGAGTTTAAAATCCAATGTCGTGATTTGTTCATGCAGTTATATTATCAGACATTGATTTTCGTATTTATGCATGATTTTAAAATAAGGCATTGGGATTTGCATTCACACAATCTAAAAATATGCATTGTGATTCGTACTTATGCGATCTAATTTACGCGATTCGTGATTCAAATTCACACGATTTTATAATCCAAGGTGGTGCCTATTTGTATTCACGTGATTTTAAAACCAATCATCGCGCTTCTTGTAAGAAGTAAGTTTTTTTCTTAAATTAATTACTATATAGAAGACTGTTTTCTATCGACAATTATTAGTATATATAAGCATTGCAACATCAGCAAAACTGGAGGAGAATATATTCAAAACTTACATTCTGTGCTTGCAAAGAAGAATGTGACACAGGCAGGTAAAGAAAGAAGAAATAGGATTTGTCAAAAAATGATTGAAGATGGGCTAAGGACTAAATTAATCACCAATCTGTTTTCCCTCATTTAGAAGTTGCATTAGAGCAATTTGACCTTGTTAAAGGATTTTTTGCTTGTTTTGTAAATCATGTAGCATTTACAGCAAATTGAACAAAAATATAAAACAAGATATAACTAACATAAAAGATATAGCAAACAAAAGCAATTACTTAAAAAGTGATTCAATTTTTTTTAGAAAAAGAGTTAATTAACTCAGCAATGAAAATCCAACATTTTAAAAATAATGCTGCAGTTATTTATGCCATAAAATCCTAAATTCTTATCAGATGAAAAATAATTATCCAAACAGTTGCTGATTATCATGTAATTTTTCAAACTAAAATAGCAATTTTTGTATGGTAAAGAGTTTCTATATGTTTCACAGAATGCTCTTGCTAGATTTGATTATAATTAGAACATAGTGATTCCAATTGTAAAAGTTTATTTCCTTTTCTAAATAATTTAAAAATTCATGTTACTGATATATTTGTTATAAATCACGTAACAGTATTTATTAAAAGAAAGGGAATGTTAATGTATGTTATCAGTAGTTTTAATTTGCTAAACCAGGCAGTTTCTCAAGTAATTGTCTCCTTTATGTGAACTGAAGAAAAATATAATTTCTAGCTTTATTTTTTCAATTGATAATTTTACTATTTTCTAAATGTTAAGTATTGATGTAATCATTCATATATTAATAAATTAGTACACAATTTCATGTCAACACATGGTTATTTATTATCTTAAATTGTCTGGAATTTATTATTAAACAATTGCATGCGCATAAAATTTATTATCTTAAATTGTCTGGAATTTATTATTAAACAATTGCATGCGCGTAAAATTTACTTGCGTAGAAATTCAACTTTTTTGCCTTTTGGCCAATCTCATCCCTGATTTGTGGAGAAAAATGGATTTCCAATTTTTTTTCCCTTTTAATTTCAGATTGTAGAACACCGATTGTCAAAAGGCATTTGTAGCAACAGGGGCAAAATTAAAGTGAAATAATATTTTTAGTTGTAAAAGTGTTTTTTTTTTTTTGTTTTTCTGTTTCTTTTTTATTGTACTATTTATCTTCCGATGATAAATGTCTTAATTTAAAAGTGAAAACACTTAAAATTTAGTTAACTTGAAGTTAATAAATACCGGTTTTACCTTGTCTGCTTTGTACGTTATCCCCCTTACTACGCCATTTTCTGTTTGCCCGTAAAAATTGCCTCTACCGATAATATTACATTATCCAGGATTTTATGTTGCCTTTTTAAAAAAAAATCCTGCTTCTCTACAAAGCTTGCACAAACTTTCTGGGTTTTTAATAAAGATACTTGTTTATTAGTGTTTTGTAGCTCTTCTGGCATTCTTTCTATTCTATATTGTTGTTCTTTTGTCTGTGAGAGATTATTTTCCCTTTCAGAAAGAAAGTATGGTGGGCAAATCACAGGAAGGGTGGTTAAAGGAACTTAGATTGTAAAATTTGCAAGTGGAATTTATTCCTGCTAACTTAAACTTTTGAATCTTAGAATAACCCAATCATTTAAAAAAACGTTACACTAAACAACAGTTTTTGTAATAGTTTCTTTTTCTTGATTTCCATGACTTGCTTCCATGCTTCTAAAGCAAAAATAAATGTTCTAGAAGCTCCGAATTTCATTCCTACAGCGATGGATAATGTTGACTAAAATACATTACAAATTGGTTTAATAATGCTTCTTGGGGTTAATTGCTTCTCGGTATTCAACAGGACCATTGGCCTTTTGGAATGAAATTGCGTGACTGAAGATCTTCTGAAATCGATGTCACATATATTACCTGTAACTTGCATCCCACATTCAAGTCAATGGGCCATCGGACATTAATTGTTATAGTAAAAAAAGATAATTTTCAAAGTTTCAAGTATTTATGCAGCTGGTAACATGGTAAACAAGAATTTTGAAAATATGTTGAATACAGTAGTCTAATTTTTTTAAATTTCTATTTTTTAAGTTAAACTATTCTTTTTTGGTTTATTCTTTTTTCATTATTTAATTAGATGATAAAACAATAGAAACATACAGAAATATTGATTATTACTCAATATTATACAGAAATATAAGCAATACTCCTTAAGTGGACGGGGCTACCCGACTCTCCCCCAAATCGGATTTTTTTGATTTAAATCAGATTTTTTAAAAAAATTTTTTAAATACATTTTAAGAACTTTAATTTATGATTAAAAATACTTTATAAATGTTTAATCAAAATTAAATTAATATTAAAACAATATTATAACAATATTTTAGAAGCTCTAACTTACTAATATAATTTTTCATTATAATTCGAAGCTTTGAATGCATAGAAAACATTTTGAAACAAATGCATAATTGAAATCTTACGAAACACAAAAATAAAATTATTAAAAAAAAAGTATTTTGTGAAATTTCCTAAAGCTGAATTTGTGAAGGTACCCTAAGCAGTAGCAAATTTGGCTTGGACAGACTCCTTAACTATTAAATTAAAGTTTCAATTAGCAAACTATAATTTTAATTTAAAATTGTGTTTTTTTTTTCTCTTGATTTCTAATATGACAAAATAAATGTAACAGATTGTGTTTATAAATGTAGTCATTCATCAAAAAATAAATAAATATTTAATCTATATATTATAATTAAAATATTCATTTTTAATTCTATATCAAAATAGATCAGCTAAAAAAAAATCTATACACTCATTGGAATTTTTTTTCACAAAATTTCTTTATAGAAATTCTGATAATGTCAAAGATACTGTAAACATATTATGAGAAAAAAATACCAGTTAATAACTCTACTGCCTCAAATAGACTATGAAAGGGAAGAATGACACTATATCAGGAAAAAATATCTGAATTCATTAGCCTTTTTTTTTTCTATTTTTGGCATAGTGGGTAATTTCTTTTTTATATAACCTCAAGCTTTAGAAATATACATTTTCCACCAATAAAATATAATGTAGATTTTAATTCCATGCTGTTTCAATCAAAAGGTAGAATTTTAATTAAGATTATTTGCATTTTTTCCCCTTTGAAATTCATGTCTATTAATTACTTTCTACAGCTATGCAAGTCTATATTAAGACAGCATTAAATGTGTACCTTAATCTGTACTTTCAATCTCAAGAAACAAAAGATTTTTAAAAATGTAATTTCAAATGTGTTGGAACACATTTGTGAAGAAAGAAGGTAATTTCGTTAACTAAAATTAATTAACACAGCAATTTATTTAAAATAAATTTTAAAACTAAGAAAAGAAAATAATAAAAGTATCAATAATTTAAATTTAACGTTTTTTAACTTTTAAAATCAATATATATATATTGATTTTAATATATATATATATTTATTAAAAAATAATATATAAAAATAATATATAAAAATAATATATATATATATTTATTAAATTGATTTAAATCAGATGATTTTTTAAAAAAAGTCATTTGATTTAAATCAACGAACCCTGTATGGTAGTAATGAAAAAGATGAAGTTGAGCAAAAAAGTATCGGAGAATATACTCATAACTGATCAAGAGTTTGAAAGCATAAAAACTCTAAAACATTTGCGAATATAAACTTAAAAGCAAATTTGAAAGCAATTGTAAGTATTGAGAGGGATACTGTTAAAATTGTATTGCACAGAAAGATTACACATTTTTTAATAGTTCATCAATATGTGTGTGTCGATTTTGTAAGATTTTTTGGTCACTTTTTATTGAAAAATCTTCTAATTCTTCTTATGGTTTAGAAAATTGCCTAAAATTGGGAAAGTTGCTAAAACTCTGCAAAAAAATTGTTTTTTTTACTTAGCTCATTGCTTTTTGGAGAATTAAATTAAGAATACTTTATTAAATAAGTAAAACTTAAAACTGGTCAGGGATAAAACTTACTAATGTAAACCTCAATCAAATAGTTAATTTAAAAAAAATGCTAGTGTACTTATGTTCAGTTTAAAACCTCTAATCTTTGTTTAAAAATTCTAATTTTTTAAATTTTTTTGTTATAATTATTTAAATTCATATGTTATTCAAGAATATGTTACTGTGGTATTATCAACATACTAGGTTTAAGTACTAAAGTTAGTGACCTGGCGATCTTGTAAACTTTTATGTATATTCAATGTATTCTCTGTTATCGTCTTCCTGAAGTATAATGAACTGAACTGAATTTCAATTGAATGAAATGTATATATACCATCCTAAAATATTGTTCTTTCTGTCTTTTGCGCTTTGCTTTACGTCTATTTTTTTGTTCTACATGTTTGATTATAATCCTGTATGCTTTTAATTTAGTTGTTAAAATGTTATGTTTAAATTTTGTATTTTTCCTTTATTATTTTTGACGATTGACCAATCTAAAATGCAGAATTTAATACACGCAACCTATCTCACCAAATTACTACACATTTACAACCTATTTAATATATATATTGTTCAAAATTATAAATTTATGAATATTTTACGAAAAAAGTTTCGTTTATGATAATCACAGATGGAAAATATTGCATATATTTTAGTTATTGAATGTAATATAAATTATAGTTTGAATTTAAAAAAAATCAGAAAACTCTTTAAGTATGGAAACCTTTATGCATTGTACAGTATATCTACAATATTTTTGTTGTTAGTTTCAGAAATATTTCAAAATATACTTTTTTGATTTTTTTTTCATATCATTTTATTTTTATTTATTCATTTTTTTATGTTTTATTTTCTTTCTGCAGTTGTTCCATTTTTATTAAAACATACAAGTATTTTATTTGATTTCTTTAATTTGTGTTCAAAGATACCACACTTTGAGAATGTTATAATATGGTCTACAAACTGTGAGGCTTGTGGTCATAAAACAACTGAAGTTAAAAGCTCATCAGGAATTCGGCCTCTTGCATCTAGGGCTACACTTAGTATAAAAGAACACAGGGATTTGACTAGAGATCTTTTAAAGGTTTGTTTATGTATCTATATAGAGAGAGAAACATAATATAATTAGAAAAATAAAATTTTTTTTTATTAGATTGGTTACAGAACAAGTAATTTTATTAAAATACTCTTAAAAATACAATATTTTTTTTAAGAAAGTGATCTGTTTTTAATCTGTTTATTTTCAACTCTAATGTCAAGTATTAAATTTTATGTACAAGTGGTTTGTAATATATTTTATATATAAGGAAAAAACCTAACTAAATAATTAATAATAAAATGTATGTCACAAAAACTGGTTACAAAAAACTTTTCCGGTTTTTTGTGGTCATCCTGTTGCCCAAATATCTACATGAATTTGAATTTAAGTAATTGTCTACAGCAATCACAAATTGTGTCAGTTTTATTATTTCTATATCAATTAAAAATATATTTTATGTATAATCATGTAATTATCATAAAAATATACTTCATGGTAATCATTCTTAAAAAAAAAATCCTTTTAATTACTCCAAATTTGTTTTGTTGTAGTCTGACACCTGCAGTATCAGAATAAAGGAATTAGATCTAGAAGCTGGTCCTTCTGCGTTTAGAAGTTGTTATTCAACAGTCGAAGGAATTTTAACTACTATTAAGGAGCAGGTAATGAAGAAGCTCATTTTGTGGATTTTTTTTACTCCCCACATAATCATGGTTCATTGAAATATGTTACAAATTTCTGCTTGACCAGAAGAGGGCGTTGTTGTCACTCACTCACAATAATTCTGTAATCACTTATGTTGCAGGCAATGGATTGAATTGGATGGCTCATTGGAGAGCCCCATTTTGTATCATATTATTTTTATTGTTTTTATTATTAAATTGTTATTAAATATGATTTCTTTATTAATGCACCCATTCACCACTGAATTATTCTGCAACAAAATATGTTATACTCATTTATTAAAATTGAAATAATCACTAATGAATAAAAAAAACTTTGAAAATACTACATCGATTTCCTGGACTGGTTTAATTGTCCCAATAATGTTATATAAATTACATATCTATTTAATATATTTTGAAGTTATCTCTAGCAGCGATAATGCATTTATATCCTCAGATGTAAATGTTTCAGAAATAACTTTTAAAATCTTCTATCTGAATGCTGTATAATTCTGACTTTCTTAAAGACTAATGATGTAATCTTAAATGTTTTCAATATATTTCATTTAAAATTCATCACAATTTGATTAAATTACAAATGTAATTAAAAAAATTATGTATCTATAACAGAAATTAATTTATTTAATGTTAAATCATCTGAATTTCTGACTTGCTAATTGACTGCACTATCCTTCAACCTTGTTTCTTTAGTAAATTTTTTAATTTTGAAGGTTGTTGAGATAAATCGTACATTAAACTCTTTAGGCAAATCTTTTATAAACTTTTTGTTCCTGAAACTTAAAGATTTGGTAAAGGAATAAAAAGTTTAAGGTTATTGGAGTCATTAAGAAGGTCAGAATTATACAGCGTTCAGATAGAAGACTTTAAAAGTTGTTTCAGAATATTTTACTAGCTTACTACAGAAGTATGTTACGGAAGGTAAAGGTTATTTCAAAACATATGTGGTGATATTTGATTGGTATGTGATTCAGATAATATTTTTGGGGCTAAATATTTAATGGAGTACTTTAATCTGTTGAAATTAATGACAGATATTGGAATATCATTTAATTTAATCATAAATGTTTTCATATTTCATTTAAGGCTGAGGGAGTTGCTTGCGTTAGAGTGATCACTGGACATGACTACTTGCAGGCCCATCTATTTAAGATTAACTTAGCCAGTTCACCTCTTTGTGTGCTTTGCAACACTTCGCCTATGACTGGGGAGCTTTTTTTTTGATTGCCCCTCTCTTCTTGACATTCGTTCCAGTGGCGACTTCCGTGCCCTCTCACTTTCTGGAGCTGCTTCACTGTTGTATTGGACTGCAACACGCCTTATGTCTGAGATGACAATGTCGTGCGTAATTTTTTAAAAAAATAAAAAAATATTTCATTTCAAATTTATCACAATTTGATTAAAGTAAAAATATAAGTCAAAAATTATATATCGGTATCAGAGATGAATTCTTTTAATGTTAAATCATTGTGTAGAATTTTTTTCAAAATTATTATTATTATTTTTTATAATACTTTAATTCAACAAAATATTTTATTTATACTGCTTTTTTTTTTTTTTTTGTAACTGATTCTGAAAATCCTACCCATGTCATATTTATGGCTACTATTTATTAAATCATTGTGTAGAATTTTTTTCAAAATTATTATTATTATTTTTATAATACTTTAATTCAACAAAATATTTTATTTATACTGCTTTTTTTTTTTTTTGTAACTGATTCTGAAAATCCTACCCATGTCATATTTATGGCTACTATTTATTAAATCATTGTGTAGAATTTTTTTCAAAATTATTATTATTATTTTTATAATACTTTAATTCAACAAAATATTTTATTTATACTGCTTTTTTTTTTGTAACTGATTCTGAAAATCCTACCCATGTCATATTTATGGCTACTAGCGTTTATCTCCATAGCCTTACACTCTCATAGCAAGTCTATGAATGCAAACATTTATGGCACATGTCATTCACTAACTTCCTATTAATTTTTCTAATTTCACTTTTAGGGTTGTTTAAAATTAATTAACTTTTGGGAACCTGGGCATAATGAATATGACATATTATTTTAAATGAAATGGAATATTCATAGAAAAATTATTGTGAATTGTTTGTTGAAAGTCTATAATTATTGAAACAGCTGCCTATTTTAAAAGATCTTTGGTACACTATCAAGTTAGCTTGATGCTCGGCTCGTAAATTATACATATTTTGCTAAACAAACAAACTGACTTAATGCATAGCCAGTGGAAATCATGCTATGAACTTGAAAATAGTCAGAGGAATCTAAAGGGATTTTTTGCAAGGGATAGATAAATTGAAAGTATTTCTCTAAGTTCCCTTTGAGTGGGATTAACTTTTGTTTATATGTATGTATCTATTTATATATATATATATATATATACACACTAAACTGATTGGTGCAACAGCCCATAGAGGGCCAAGGCCTACTGTGCCCATCTCAGTTTTTCTGGGGTGCAGGAGGCGAATGCGGAACCCCAGTGTTTAGTTCCCAAGCATGCTTGGTACTCGTTTATCGACCCACTAAAGGGATGAAAGGTTGAGTCAACCCTGCCCTGCCCGAACCCAGTAACTGTTGCACGTGAGCGCGAAGCGCTACCACTCAGCCACCGGGTGTCCTATATATATCAGGGAAAATTTAGTCATAATTTGTGAAAATTAAAAATTATATTAAAAAATCAACACAAAAATATGAATTTATTGTTTCTTATGGGATACAAAAATAAAATTTTAAGAAAAAGTATTTTGCTAAACGGTAGTAAATTTGGCCTGGACAGACCCCTGTATTTATATATAAGTAAGTAAAAATGACTTATTAATTATCTCAATTTTCTTTGTTTTTCTCTTTTTGTTTTTAATGTGCTATATATATTTATATTATTTCTGATCTTTATTTTAAGCTTATTGAAAGCAATCCTTTTATCACTGGTGATAGTGCTGATTTGATAATGAGAGAAAAACTTGATTCGGTTCTAAACAAAATAGATGAGGTAAATTTCTTCTTTTTTTACAATTCATGTTAAGTCTAAGTTAGTTAAATGTTCTTTAATAGTAATTAGTTTATGTATAATGTCTCTTAATGCGAAAAAATATTCAAATGCAGACTATTCTACTTCAATGCATATTAGGTTGATCCAAAAAATAAAAGTTGAACTATTTCAAATATTTTATTGAAAACATTGTGAGTTGTCTTGTGGTAAAGCTCGTGTCTTTTACTGCCTCATCACCAAATTTTGGATATTAAAAATTGTGATTGAATCATATTGAATTAAAATAAGTGTAACTTACATTTATTAAATAATGTAAGAATTGAATACTCAATATTACCCATAAATTTGGGAAACTTAAAAATCATAGTTTAATAAATTCCACAAATAATCATTAAAACAATGAAAGAAATTACCTTGTGATTGTTTATGGTTTATTATGCTAAAGCTGCTCATCTCTATTCAACATTTGTCACTACAAAAAAGTATCTTAGCTGAAAGTATGAAACAAAAAAAATCAGAAGATAATTAGTCATAAAATTGTAGGAAAGATTCTCACTTTGATAAAGGTTTTTAGAACAGAATCTCATATGTACAAATAATGAATAATATTTTTTGTAAAAAATTTAAACTTAAAAACTTTTGTAAAAAATAAAAGTTTTGTTTTAGTTAAATCTGAAATGAACAAAAAATTAAAGTTTTAATGAATTTTAAGAATAAATAAAATTTTTAGTCACATTATTTGTAACATTATTGATGTGAAACGTTACCTCCCAAATCATTAGAAAACTCCTAAAAAATTAGTTTTGATGCAAGTTGAAATGTAATGAATCTCTCCCATTTGAAAATTGCTAAGTAATTAATCCAATAAGAATAAATTAGTTATGTCTAAATTATTACTATAAAACATTACTATATAACTATTAAAACTTACTCAATAAAAAAAAAATAATAAAAAAAACTTTAATCAATCTCCTTCCAAAACTTTTGAGTATGTTTCTGTAGGGAGACTTTCTTATCTGCTAAGTTTCTGTATGGGTCTATTTGATTTGATAATTTTTTTTTATTTATTAATTTTCATCTTTTTTTAACTACTTTTTTCTTAAATACTTGGTTACTGATTGATTATACAAGTTTTTCCTAAAATAAGTATTAAAAACTTTTTGTTTCAAAATATGTGCAAATATAAAGATAAACATCCTTATTATTAAAACAATATTTCAGTTGAGAAATTTTCAACATTGCATCCTGACTTCTTTCATTCAAATGAAAACATTGTAACACGTTCAAGATACTAATAATAATGCATAATTTAATGTGTATTCATTATGACAAATTTAAGTGTCTAGTTCAATTATAAAAAAAAAGTTTTATGTACAGAAATAAAATGTTGTTACTAACTTTTTTGAAGCTAAAATTTTAAATGAAAATTAATTTTTTTAATTCTTGCTATTTCTTTATGTATAAATTCTTAAAAGTTGATAATTTTTTACGCTCTTTTTAGACTCACATGTTCTTTATATTTAATAATATTTGGTAGAACATTTATGTATCCATTTATTTTAGATTATAAAAGGAGAGTGTCAGGCCACTTTAGTGTTAGATGATCCTTGTGGGAACAGTTGCATTCAAGTAATTCATCTTTTTAATAAATTCTTTACTTATCTCATCATGTAAAATTTGCATTTGATGATAAAATTTGCATACATGCAAAGCTATGGGGAAAATTTATTTTAAATTGTACTAAAAGTTATTTGTACCTACCCTTTTTATATTCTGTATTTGTTATACTTGTTTACTTATATGCATATTAGTTGTTTTCCCTCTGACATTATCAGGGTTTTTTTTTTCTTGTGAAATTAATACTTTTAATAGAGTTCCACTTTATATGCAATATTATTTCGAGTCCTGATCTAACGAAAAAAATCTGCAATATTGAATTGATACAATGTTAAATCTATTGAAGCATAATCTGCTTTTAACTAGTAAACCCCATTTTTAATGTACAATATTTTTAGATTCATCTTTATTCTACTTTTCCAGCTCAGCTAATTCATTTTTTATGTTTTTTGGGTTGACAAATTCCTTTTGGTATCAACAATGTTTTTCAGGTCAATTATCAAGAATTCACCTAATTTTTATACATTTTGAGAAATATTTGAAAATCAAGAAATTATTGTAAGAAATAGTTATAAATTTTTTTATTTGGTTTAGTATTACTTAGAATTTTAAATAAATAATATAACTAATGAAATAAGAATAAAATCTGAAGTAAATATTTTTTTAATTTATTTATTGAGAATTTTTGTTTTAAATATTACTCTAAAAGTATTTAATTTTTTTTAATGAAATTATTAAATTGTATATCTCATTTTAAAATATGTTGCTACTTCAAAGCTGATCCATATTAAAAAATTTTCAAATGTGCCATAACAGACATTACATTAGTTAGTAGTTGAACTAGTTTTGTCAGAGACAAATAGTTTTTGTCACTTGAATTAATGAAATTAGTAAATTTAAGTTTAATGAAATGCTCCCTCAGGTCAGAGAAAAAATAGAATCACCAGGAAGTTTAATTTTGGGAAAAGAAAATGAGTTAATTACAGTTATTTTCCCCAAAACTTGCACCAAACTTAGAAGATACAAAGTCATAACAATTGGCATAAACAATAAGTAGCCAATGATGTTCATAGAAAATTGTTCTGATGTCTGTTACAATTATTTATTGTTCTAAACTTTACTGTAATGGGGTGAAGTAAAGATAGAAATAACTTTGTGCTTTTTATGAACATAGCTTATATATTGTCAAAATAACACTTGTGGTTTATATAATGTTAAATAAATTTCATATTAAATGAGTTATATAATTTTGCATAAGGCTTTTTTTACAAAAAAAATTTCTTGCTTCATTTTTTTTAAATATACATATTAATTTACAAAACTTTAGTCTAAAATTTTGTTATAATTTTCATGGAAAAGTCAGAAATTATTTTCTCTCTGAAATTGGAAGGATACTGTTATTTAATTGATCAATTACATATTGATGCTGCATTTTTTAAAATTTTAAAGTATGATTTAAAATTTGTATTTTGAACCTAGTAAAATTATTGTTTAAACATGTTAAGTAGTAGCTTTAAAAGTGTTAAAACTGCTGCTCTTAATATCAATGAAAATAAATTCAAATCATTTCATAATAATCTAATAAAATATTCACTATGTAAGATTATTATTGAAAATTAATAAAGTTAATGAATTTTCTTTCTTTATGAATATTTTGAAGGGGTTTGATAATTGCTGCTTTGATATTGATCAAAATAAACCAAAAGCACATCATTTTAATGTATTTAATGTAATAAAATATGCATGGCATAAAATTAAAAGTATATATTAATAACATTTACCAATTTTGTTTTATTTCGTTATTGATATTTTGTAGAGGTTGAATAATTGGTGCACTGATGTTGATGAAAATAAATCCAAATCACATCATTGTAGAGTAATAAAATATATGTGGCTTAAGATTAATAAGTGAATATTAATAACATTTACTAATTTTCTTTTCTTTATGAATATTTTAAAGGGATTGGATGATGAATCTTGTTCCGATGATAATTTAATTATCGAACAATATGAACGAACAATGGAACAAGATGAAGAACTTGGACTTTTAGATATGAAAGTTGAAAACTATGAAAAATCATAATGCATTCTGTATTATTTTCTAATGGAATTAAGATAATCTTGTTGCTGTTGACATTACAATAATAAATGCTATGTTTTTAAATTTTGGTGTTTGTTTTTGCAGTTTTAAAACTGTGTGTTGATCAACATTTCAAAAGGCTTAAAATTAGCATTTATTATTTATAATTATTATAAGTAGATGTTCTCTATTAAAATAGACTGTCAAAATTTCTAACATATTAAAATAATCTTTATTCTTTACTTGCTAGCATGTCAATACAGTTTTGATACTTCTGAATATTGAATATTTTGATCATTATTTTACTTTTTTTTTAAAAAAATTTAATTCACTCTGATTTGATTTCTTTGATTCATCATAGCTCTTTTATGTACATTTTTTTTTATTCAATTTGTCTATTTTTTCTCAATTAACAAATGAATTCTTGTTTTTTTGCATGTGATGAAATTATTTATTTATTAATTAAGGTCAAAAAAATCATATATATATTTTAATAAAGTCTAATCATTAATCTTTATAAAATTAAATATTTGAAGCATATTTTACGATTTGGAAAAAAAAATGCATGAAAAATATCAATTAAGTGTTTCATTTTGTATTTTAATATTATTACAGAACAGAAAGTACCTAAGAGAAAAAAAATCTCAACTCCAAATGAAAAATAGCTTTGCAACTATAGTAGAACATCCTTGTGAACATTATAGTTGAAATTACTTTATTAAAAAACAATTATTTAAAAAAGGAAACTATTTTAACTCCGATAGGGAGCTATATTTATGTTAGTTCTGCTTTATGTCAAAATTAATTTCAAATTGCTTGTAAATTGTAAGTCACAAAAAAATTGGAAACAGGGTTAATTTACATAGTAAATTTATTAAAAAAAACTATCATTTTACAAATAGCATAATAATAAATGATATTTATAAGCAAAAATTGAATATTTGATCTATAATTTACAATAAAAAACTATTAGTGGTATCGTATATTTCAAACAGTATGAATATAAATAGCAATTGAAAGAATTGTTTGATTAAAATTTTGAAGGTAGCCAACAATGCATTTGTTCTTAAAGTTTTATTTCCAGAAAGCGGAAAGTTCATAATATATTCCAAACTTTATATTATTAAAATGATTGCTTTAACATATAAATAGGGCAAACAGGGAAAAGTCAGGGAATTTTATTTTAACTCTAAAAAGCAGGGAAAGTTGTAATTTTTATACAAAAAAATCTGGACTGTAATTTTTTTTACAAAAAATCTGGACAATTCCTATATCATACCTGGAAAATAACCAGTCTTAGAATTGTCAATAACAGTAATCAGTTATTGAAACTATATTTAAATAATACCATTCACATTCTATTATGTTTTTACTCATAAAATCTAATATTTGACATTATAAATTTTAAAAAATATATAAGTTTTCTGTGGGAAGATTGCATGGTAATGATAAAATATGATCTGGATTTCAATTAAAATTTACCCAATATACCTGGAAAAGTCAGGGAATTTTTTTCTGAAATTGAGTGGAAACCCTGTGTAAACTATTTAAAATGATTGCCCGACAATCAACATTACAGTTCAACTGACAGTGAGAATGCTCAAGTTGTACAAAAGTATGAAAAAATAAACACATAATTTGTATCAAACCATATTTAGTTCTTTCCTGATTTGCTTGTGTATTATTCAAGAACATATTTGCACATGGGGCATAAGGGTCGTTCCCTGAGGCAACGTCTTAGGCAGTCACCATGAAACATGTGATGACAAGGTGTAACCCTTGCATACGACATGTCCTGTAAGCACACAGCGCAGACATCATCATTATCAGTGAGCTCTTGCCTACTTGCATATCGGTATTTATCAATACTAGACCTCTCTTTCACTAGAATTTGCCAGTGCTGATCTAGATCTTTTGCACACATGTATACATTGATGAAACTGGCTGCTGTTAAAAGTATCCAATCTTCGTGAGAGCAGACAAACACCAATAGGATCATGAAACCAGAGGCCACACTGGAAAAGACTCTGACAAGCACTGGTGTCCACAGGCTCTCCAAGCTTTCAAATTTTTCACACTTGAGGTAAGCTAGCAAAAAGGGTATTTGCTCCTGGCAAGTCCTTTCTGTCAGAGTGAAGTAGAGGGCAGTTATTCCAATGTAGTACCAAGTTGGGTTGAAGTGTTCCAGTCCTTGCTCCAGACCAAATACCAGCAACATAAAGACACCAGTTATTACGAATGTGACAGCCCTTGTGAATTCCAGCATGACTTTTGTAGCAGTCATTGCCAAGTGGCGGATGTTGGAATGCTCTGAGACAAAAACGATGGGCGTTATGTCTTGAAGGTAGACAAGTCTCTGAGTGTATAGGAGGAGATAGCAAATTACATTATAAAATAATAAAGCATACAGTCCAGTCAGTTTCTCTTGTGGGCAGAACCATCGGTCACAGAGCAAGAAGAACATTATTTGATTGATAAGACTGGACATAGCTTCAGTTCTATGGAAGTTTTCAGTTCTGTTTCGTCTTTCACGATTCATTTTGAAAGTTTAGTTTATAATTATGTTTTTAGTTTTATTTTTCTTTGAAACAAGTGTACTTTATAAAAACATCAAATAGAGTTCAGGGTGAAAAACTTCATCACAAATGAATACCTAAATTGTTAAAAAAAAAGACAAAATAGTAATTAGTAAAATTAGAAATATACGTTAACGATAAAATATATTAGAATTTTTTTTTATATAAATTAAATCAGTAGTTTTCAGTTACAGTTTAATAAACTAAGTAAGGAGTTTGATTGCTGGAAAACTATTAAATTGCATTCCATCAAATAATACAAACAAGAATATGTATTCGGGGCTGATTGTGCTCCTGAAAAAAATCCGGATTTTCGGAATTATCCCTTAATACGGAAGTTTCCGGAGATCAAAGGTCCAGACGTTTCAAAAAATCTTTGATCACAGAAGTTTTCGGAAATCAAAGGTGGAACTTAAAAACACAGTTTATTTTATTTGTTTGTAAGGAAGAGCCAGAGAGATACTTTATAAGCTAATATTCATTTTTTATCAGTAAATAGTTATAATCATAAACTCAAGAAAGAATGACATATTTGTACATTTTAATTATTTCTCCAGGTCATCATAGGTATGTGTAAATGGTATTGGTATGTGTAAAATTTTAAGTAAACTAAGAAATATTGAGAAAAAGGAAAAAAACCTTGTTTAAATTTTTTTCAATTTAAATTTTTTTTAACAAGAAATTTTCCGGAATTTTGACTTGCGCTCACAATCACCCCTGTGTATTAAAATAGTTGAGAAATAAGGCAATTTTTAAGAAAAAGAAAACCCATACATTTAATTATATAATTAAATACAAAATAAATTATTATTTTGTAATTGAAATTATTGCACCTGATGTACTTCTGAAAATGGATGTCATAAAACAGTAGAGAAATTGAGTTGCATAGATTACAGGGGAAAAAACCAGTCTGAAAAGGGCTTGCAGCTCCTCTAAAATACGTAAACGTAAAATACACAGAGTCCAACTGTCTAAACTTGCAATACACAATAAATATGAATCTAAATCAAGTTGTGAAAATATATTGTTCTGATTTTCTTTTTTTAATATCATGTTTCTTTTTAAGTGCTCAGAGCTTGAGCTAATGAAAGAGAAAAAAATAATTTATATGAAAATACATTATTTTTCAAATTTGTGCATTTCTAGTTTTACACTTCCTTCCACCCTCCCCCTCAAAAAAATGCTGGCTAAACTTTTGAGAAATATATAAAGATAAATTAAAGCTATTGGGGGAAAAAACATTGATAACAATGTTTCATAGCATCATTCTGATAGTCTCTGATTCTATCCTGTGATAAAGGCTTATGAACTGAACGCATTTCATTTTTGACTTAGTTATAAGACTGGAAATATTTTTGATCGAATAATCCTTATCTATCCATTTATATATTTACAAGTAGACATTTAAATAATATGGAACAAAATTGTACGAGGCTTAATATATATATATATTTCTTTTTTTGTAATGACAAATTTTTTTTAAAAAAATAAAAAAAGCAGTTTTTTTTAAAATAGAAAAGAGTTTACTTTACATTAAGCTACGAACCAGGAGTGTAGTTTAAGGCAAAAAGTCCTACCTCATATTTTTTGAGATTTAGAATATTATTTTTAAAGACCGAAAATAAATAATTTAGCATTTTCAAACATTTTAATTGAATTTTTTTTTTTTGCAATATTTAAGTAGCTTTAATAATTGGTTCCTTTACTGAGTACCAGGAGATATTTTGACGCATTATGTAATCAAACTATTACTTAGCATAACTTAAGCTTAGTAAGAGATTATTGTATAAAATTAACCCATACCAAAGATTTCAAGATCTCTGAAATATCATATTAATTAAAAACAAATACATCCACAGCGAAATTTCCCTAGAATGTCCAAAATGTTAGTTAAGTTTAGGCATAAGCATGTAGAAAAACGAAATCATGAAACTTGTTTTTCCCGAAAATAATTCCATGTAAAACTTTATTTTTTATTATTTAACTTAAATAGAGTCGGAAAAAATTTGACATCTAAAATATGCCAATTTTTACATTATTTTAAATGATAAAATTCGAACGAAATCAGTTGAATAGTTTTGAGTTATTCAATTTAAAAAAAGGTCCTATATTTAAAAATTTGATTTCTCGAGAACTATTCGACCGATTACGTCCAAATTTTAAATGCTATGGTTTAAAATTGCATAATTTAAAATGATGTAAAAAATTTTAAACTTTACAATTATTATTTTTTTGCAATTATTAAATAAAGTAAAATAAATATTTATTAAACATTATTTTTTATATTGGATCATCTTTGTTTAAACGAATTTTATCAATGTGCGCAAATATTTTTCATATTGCTTAAGAAGTTCTCGACATCTATATGAATCAAAATATCTCTTGAAACACGCAGAACATGAAATTAATATTAAGGGGTCCAAACTTTCGACCGCTTTCCTGCCTAAACTATTCGGACTATATTTGCAAGACTCCCCAGTTTTTAAAGGTCAAAACCCGAATTGGTCGGGGCGGGGGGGGGGGAATAGTGGTTATGTTATAGTAAATTCATTTTTGTATTCGATTTCGTAACTTAAAGATATTATAAGAACTCATTAATTAACATAATTCAGCTTAGGTCTTTAAACTATTAAAATTGAGTCTTAGTATGTGAAAATCAGATCATTATATCAGAAGTTATTCAGGTTGCTCACTTTTTATTTTACGTACTGTTCTAACACAAAAAGTTTGATCACAATCTTAAAGTAATATATAAATAGAAATGTTAGTTTTGACTTTTTCCCTGTTAGATGGTAGAAAATAAATATATATATATTTTTTTAAAATTAATATGAGAAAAAAATGAATATAATCCTCGATCTCAAACAAGCACTTTTATAGAAAATCTTTTAAAATCTATTTCTTTTCGTTTTTTTTTTTTTTTCTTCTTTTCTTTTCTTTCCTTTTTTTTTTTTTTTTTTTTGATAGTTCGCTATGAAGAAGTTTTTTTCCCCCTTGATATCTTTGCTTTGAAGCCAAAAGTAAGGGCAAAAGACTAGCATCTTAAAGAAACAAAGTAAAAGTAACATCGTTGAAAAAATGTTAGATTCCCTTTTTAAACACAAAGACTAATGAACTTTAACACAGGCTAGGTTTATCTTATATCAGCATTTTCTTGGGTCAAGAAACAAAGGGGAAGAAGACGTAGTTCGTAGATATGTCTCGAACTAACAATTTTGTTCAAAATAAATCGTAATATATGAGACAAATGTATTGAAAATATTTTATATAATATAAATTTATGTCCCGATTGTTTAGTAATTTTTTGTGCATTAATTATAAATATCGTGAAATCAACTGAAAATTTAAGAGACCGGCTTAAATGTTCCTTTTTTTGATGTACAGCAAATAATAGCTTTTGAGTGGAACACTAAAATATAAAAGGCTATATTAATAAGTAAACGCTAGATAATTTTTATTTGTTACTTTATTATTTACATTATTCTAGTTATAGAAATAAAATTATTAAAATAAGAAATTTTAAAAATCTAACACACGTTTTTGTCATAATGCTTAACTTCTTTTATAAAAATGGCATATACATTAAGAGATTTAAGTGCGCTAAGTGAACATTTGATGCTTTTTAGACAGGACTTTACTTATTCCTACAGAATTTCAAAAGTGGGTATTTTATTATAAAATTGTCTTGAAATATAATAAATTTAACACTTTTTTTTAAACACAGAAAATTACTACTTCAGAGTAGAACTTGAATACAGAAAAATAATAATAATATATTAACATGCTTAAATGAACACTTGATACTTTCTAGTCGGTATTCTCTTAGTCATTGGAATAAACAAAAAATAGGACGGATTCCTTACCATTCAAGATAATTACTTTTATTTGTATTACTAACTTGATAAACTCGGTCTCATTCTAATTTAATTCCACGACGTCAACGTGGGTGAATTGAGGCGTTCGTCCCATAGAGTTGAAATGATTCGTCCATGCCACGATTCAGAACGATTCAAAAGCCAATCAAGTTCGACAGACACGCGCGACGTAGCTTACAGGTATACTATTAAATCTAATCCGAAAATTGATTCAGCGTGACCATAAACCAAACCTAATTGCTGTAACGTTAACCCGCCAGACACAGCCACTTGATTAGACCCAAACATGTGATTTAAATCCCACGGTTGGGCTTAATCAAGTACCCATCAATTGCCATGTTAACTTCAATTAATTATTTAACAACTACCCAACGAATTTGAACAGTAAAAATAATAAAAGGTGAGAAGAAAAATAAGTCTTAAATTTAATAACCAATGAAAATGTTTCATTCGTTTAACATATTTTTAAATCAGACAGTATATTGATGATAAAACCTTTTTAGAAAATGCATTATTGGTAATAGTTTTCTCAAAACATTATTCTTTTTCTCATTCTTATTTACTTGCGTAGATACAAAGACATGAACGAAATACTTTTATATTATTGTCTTGTAAGTGTATTAAATTTCAAAAAGGATATTTTTTTATAGAAAATAAATAAAAATTAGTTTGCCCAACGACTGAACATATTGATAACAAACATCATATTGAACAAACATTCAGTAACTCCGAACTGATAAAGAAAATTACTTATTAAGTAAGCATTGAAAAATCTTAAAGATTTTTAAATTATATAAAACAACATTGTATTTTATTAAATAAATCCATCTATTCAATAGATATTCTTATGTAAAAATATTGAATACTCTTTTTTATTCTTCAATAGAAAAAAATTTCTAAGTTGGATAAACTTTACTGTTTTTTTAATTTATTTTGACAGTAATTTAAAAAATTGTCGTAATCGCAAGTTTCTTCTAACATGACGCATGCTTTATATCGAACTTTTACTGTATATTTTGTTATATTCTTTAATGCAATGAATCAATTTAAATAATAACAAAGAATTTAGTTTTGAAATAATTGACTCACTCACGTATTAACCAACCGTTAATCTTTGTCTGAAAGTTAGGAAGAAAAACTTCAGAATGTTAACTGAAGTTATGTATAGCGATTTGAGCACTCTTTACTATTGCTGATAAATGATACAAATAAAACAAATGCAACAAACATAATCACTCCATACATCAATTTTACATTAAAATTACAACGTTATCAAACATGATACTTTTGCCAATAACTAAAGAATTTGATAAAAGTTTGCCATTAATGTATTGCCATAATGTAGTTTAAAAAATTTAATATATTTTAATGTACACTTATGCATATAGGTATTTTATGCAGCAAACAAGAGGATTATAACTTTAGTAGTCGAACCTGTTTATCTCGAATCTCACGGGAAAGGCGAAAAATTCGAGATAAAGAGATTTCGAGTTATACAGGTACTCAAAAAAAAATAATTTTAATTAAGAAATTCTATTAAAAGTGCTTTATATGTTTTTAGTAGAAAAATATAGACATTTCTTTAAATTAATTATGCCACATACATCTATTTACATAACAGTTTTTTAGCATACATTAAACACTGAAAATAATTTTTCGGAGATTTTTGACGTATAACCTTACTTGTTCCGATTATTCTTTTGAGGTTAGAAAGATCGCAAATTCCTCACAGCCAACATTTTCCTGGGATTCAAGAGTAGTTTATAAGAATTCTACAGCTTTTTCTACTTCTTTTGCATTCACTTTTGATTCATCACTATGATTTTCAGTTTCTTCCTCTTCATCTGATATTCCTTTGACATTATCTATGATTTCCGCATCTGCGAATGTTCCGCATGTTGCCAGGAAGTTGTCCACTTGTAAAAATCATCAAAATTAATGTCAACAATTAATCCAGATTTTATTGCATTCCATTCTGGCACTGTATTTTCAGCGTTAACATTTTCTTCTGCCTTCATCCTCTTATTCATCATCTTCACAGCTATTCTTAAAACCAGCTTTTTGAAACCCTTTTGGATAGTTTTTAGAGACACATTTCTCCAGGCAAAACAGCAATTCTGATAGTGTCTAACTTGTTTGATCGATGGCATCTACAAGTTTGCGTACCAACTGTTTTCTATATAGCTTTCTTATCTATGTTGAAAAGCTAACCCCTGATGGTCACTATTCATTAACCCCTCACTTACTGCCAGAATCATTGTGCAGGGATAGTAATTGAAGTTCCAAGAAACATCCCCTACCTGTTCATCCCTACTTCCTGTGGATTCACGTATTAAATCTCTCTCTACGAGTTCTACTGATAAAGAAAGTTTTGACATTTGTGCTCTATTATTAGAAATTCGAGAAACAGAGGTTTTGAAGAAAAAAAATTCGACATAAACATGGGGAATGTAGGGAATAAAATGGGAAACGACAAATGTAGGGAATTATAGAAATTTCGAGATAAAGAGGTTTGAGATAAACAGGTTCAACTATTATAACTCCCCCCCCCCTTTCTTTTTTTCTTTTGCATTTCCAAAATATTGGGTGGATCTGACTTGGAGTTTTTAAGAGTTTATTTCAAAATGTTCTCACATTGTCATTCAAAAACAGCCAAAAAAGTTTAATCAGTTTTCATCTCAAGAAAAAGAGAAGATATTATAGCCTTCTCTCTTTTGTTATAAATAAACGATTTTGTGTTGAATTAAAATGTTTTTAAAACAAACTTTACACTTTAATACAAAATATTTACCAACGCTGCACAAACTATATAAAAATTCACATGAAATATGCATTTAGAAATTGAGAATCTGATTGGTGCATTTTAAGCAAAACGATCAAACTAGAATCTGTAAAGATATTTCCTAAGTTTCTACAAATGAATCATAAATCATATTTTATTATTTATAAGATTTTTACTTTTCTTGAAGTTTTTCTTATAGAATTATTTAAAATAACGATAAAAAAGGATTATTAAATGAAGAATATGTAGAAACTAAAATATGGATTATTCGAAATTTCGAAATTGTTATGAAGTAATCGCAAATTAAGAAATGATTCATAATTACTTGCCTCGATAAAACAAGTGGGAGCGCTAGTTCAATTTTATGAAACAAACTTATGTTCTTTAATGAAAAATCTGCTGTTCTTTTTTTCCCCTCTGCAGATGTTCAAAATTGGGATGACTTGTCTTCAGATCATCCTTAGGGATGTTTCCCTGTTCGTCGCCAATAGCCCATTATGAGGCTCTAGTGCGACGTAAATGAACTATAACTACAACATCTGTTCCTTTTCATCAAATTATTCATTGGATTTTGATGAAGCTTGCCTGAGTTTAAATAGGTCTTAATTTATTATAACAGAATTAACGTCATGAGCGAAGAAGGTGATAAAATTGATAATATGTATCTTCCATAATTTATAGTTCCATTTAAAACAAAAGATGCTTGCTTTTAATTTCCTTTGTGTATTATAAATTGTCGATTGTGTCGATTTCAGTTTTCCTTAATATGCATAATGCATATATATATATTGCTTTCCTGCAAACCGTTATAACAAAACATTGTTATAATAAAAATATTAATATTCGTAACGAAAAAAATCTCAGAGTATAGAAAACTACTCTGATTAAATTTTGTTTCAATAACTTTGTTATTATTATTTTTTTTTTTGCTTTCCTGGTTATTTCTCAAATTGTCACCAATACCCGATTTGGTCTAAATATCTACCTCTAAACCAATTTGTTTGTTTATGAGCGCGTAATTTCATAATCATTCGTTTATTAATTTAAGAAAATTTGGATAAAAAACAGGTATGTAAATTCAAAATTTCTAAACAGATAATTTTTCATGGTATTTTTGACTAAAAAAATATAAAAAATTGTTTTCAAAGCTCAAAAAGAATTTGAAAATTGAAGAAATAAAAGTATGAATTGTTTTAATTTGGTTTAAATAATTTGAATTTTAATTAACAATATTGCGTAGTAGAAAGATGTTGCGTCAAAACATGCGACTCACCTTTTGTGTTATATCCAGATGGAGAGAGCTAATTTTCAACCATCCTCTTTTTCGTTGAGGTATCTTCCGTAATGAAGGCATCAGCTCCTGGGTTACTCAACTAAATTCAGAAAAAGAAGAATTGCGTCATTATCCAAACAACGATGGGGGCACATGACTCGTCGCCTCTCTCGTCATCCAACATTTCAGTAGACTCCACACACTCACCTCCGCAATCCAGAAATAAAAACAGTCCCGTGAACGTACACCTAGTCTTACGTCATTCGATTCATGCGAAAGTGTAGTAAAGCATCAATGAAGAAATCGGAATTAAGGAAAATAATTATATTCCCTTATAACGACAGCTGATAATTGCAAATGCTATTATCGATATAGCGAGCTTGCTGGCAAATGAGGAAGAAAAAAAATTTAAAATAAAAGTACATAAAAACTAAATGATGTGCAAAAGCTTTAGACGTCATTGATAATACAGAATATAATTTTCAATATTAAAAGTAGCATTTGATTAAATAGTAAACTGAAAACAGTGTCAAGTAAGGGAATAATGGGTAGATATATATTACGGTAAAAGTGTTGTCAGCAAAATAGTAGGTATTGTATCAACAAAAATCGCCTTTTGATGATGCATTATGAATCTGATCTGATTTGTATATTAGATTTAGTCATATTCCGGGGTTTATTAGGAAGCGTTTTAATAAATGTTTGGTTTAATGGTCAAAAATTTACTCTTGTTACTGTTACATCGAATTTAACGAGAATATTGTTTCTGAACTTCATGAATATTAAATGAATGATATCAAGAAATAAATATTCGATATTTAGATAAAATGTCAATACTTCATTCCCTTCGAAAGAATTTAAAAGCACTAATATAGTTAAAGTTTTCAAACATGTTATGCAGATAAACAATAAAGGAAAATAACATTTGCTTCCTTACTTTTATTGCCAAGTATCAAAATTCTCCTAAATATTTATGGAAGAAAACAAGAAATTAATTTTTTTTCATAAAATATCATTTTTGAAAAAAGCAATTTTATATCAAATAACGCAAGAAAATAGTGCAAGTAAGTTCAGTTCGCGAACGATAAACAGGAGAAACTTTTCCAACTTTCGAGTTGTAACTACTTCACGATTGTTTACATAGCCGTGGTCGGCAGCTGGAATGAATCGCTTCAAGGGATTTATAATTAAATAATTTTTCATTAAACTTTCGAAATTTCAATAATAGTTTAATAATAATGTCGCTAAATCAGAACATCTAATAAATGAATCTGATCAGATTCATTTATTGGGGGGGGGGGGGGGGTTCTAATAAATGAGGATTAACGATGAACTTTTTGATAAATGGTTGGATTAATGTTCAAAAATCTACCATTAAACTCTTCTTACTGTTACCTCGATTTCAACGAGAATTCATTTTCTAAAATACATGAATATTATTGGATTAAAGTTGTCAAAAAATAAATATTCGATATTTAGGTAAAATTTTAATATTTCACTCCCTTCTAAAGAGTTTAAAAACATTCATATAGTTTAATTTATCAAACATATTATGAAGATAAACAATAGAGTGTAATTATGTTTGCTTCCTCATTTTTACTGTCACGTATTATAAACTTTTTTAAATAATTGGGGCCCTGGTATAAAATAACAGAAATTGTTCGAATTTTAAAATTTTAATTAGTAAATTTTAACATTTTTATCAACTTGGACTCTTTACGACTTATCCAAATGTTTGCGGTCCTGGTATAAAACATCTAAAATTGTTACAGTTTTAAAATTTCTAAGAGTAAAACACCAGAAGAACTCACAAATTAATTTGTGGCTGTTATCCCCTAAGTATGGCCCGAGTGTAAACATAATGTGCTTAATTAAATTAATTAATAAACTAAATCCTTCGTAATTCGTAAAACGTTGCCATTGATTTTTGTTCTGATTTCACATGTTTTATATAATTTTTGTTGATAATAGACTTGCTCCTAAAAATGATCATTCAGCATTCCTGGCTGTCTGCTGGGTGCCAGGATCAACGTCCTAAAAAAGTTCAAACGAGTAGTCTGGGTTGAGAGTTCTTTAACATTGCTTAAGTTTCCAAAGATGCTTGAAATCATGGTTCTTTGTGTGTTTTTCAGATGGCGCTGAGGATAAAGGGTTTTGGCCTGATGCCACCGAATCCAGCGTCAATCGTATGCCACGTTGGAAGTGAAAATATTCCAAGAATATGGAGCTAAAAGCTTAGGTCAGAGATCGTAATGCCGTGATTCGTTTTTGCGAAATAAATGTTGGTACGATATAATTAGAAAACGCGCATGAATCCTTTTGGGACCGGAGATATTTTCCGAATTGTCAAAAGGAAGAGGTTAAGCTGTGGGCAGATTATATTAATGATCTCTTTCAGTTTATTTAGCTCTAAATTTATCCGAAAACTTTCTTAAAATAAAACATTACAAATGAATCTAAAAGAATTCGATCGCAATAAGTTTTCAGTTAATATAAGCAAGTCTCTATAGATTTCCAGATAGTGCGTCAATATGCTATATTTGTAGCTGTACATGGGTAATGCATTCTTGTATAGATTTAACATACATAGATACATAATTCAGCTATACATAACATACATATATAGTGCTGTTATGCATAGCTGTATAAATCCTTCATGGCAAATTCTCTTTCAGTTACATAAGTAAATTAAAATTTAAAGTATAAAGTAAATAAAATCTAAAGTATAGAAAAAGCAAGGTCAGAAAAATCTGGAACAAACCATGAAATTTGAAATAATGGAAAAGTTTTCTTTTCAGTTCCACTAGAAGTCTATTCTATTTCTAGAATAATCTTTGAAAGAAAAGCTTCAGACATATTTTCAACTAAACCTTTGATGTCTCTATCAGAACCAAAGTTACAGTTTATGGGTAGCCGCACATTTCAGAAAAATTTAAAATATGTTTAAAAAAAAGATTGAGGAAGCAATATCTTTCAACTAATTGCCTTAATTGTAAATTAATCTAATGCTACAATTGACCATGTGGATTTCGAAAATTGACGTGAAATTGAAACTTTTAAAATTTATGATAATCGCATATATGGAGAAGAATATAAAAAAAAGAACATACAAAACAAAACAAAAGTAGGTTTTGCAAAGTTACATTTTTAACTATAAGTTAATATTTTGGCCACGATTTTCAAATAAAGTTACAGTTCCATTCCAAAAATGGATCAACGTATTTATAAAATGACTTTTCTAGAAAATACTCCAAAAAATGTTAAAATGGTCTGCATATGAAATCTATTCATGAAACTTAAAATCGTAAAACTAGAAAATAAGATATAGGTAAATACTTTTTAAATGATTATTTTAATGGCGCCCATGAACGCAAAGTTTCATACTTCTAAGAGCACCACGCTGGATAAATCATAGATAAAAATTTAACAACACAATTCGGAACTAACATTTGTCTACATTAAAATTCAAAAGGGCCACCATCGTTGTTTCAACTTAACGTTACACTGCTGGGCAGATATTGTAATATTTAAAAACTTGATATTATGAGAATGCGTAAAAAAATTAAATAAATAAATACAAGAAGCATTATGAAATAAAAATTATTACTCTGAGTTCAGATATTAGTCAACTGTTAAATTTGTAAAAAATACCAAGTGGACAGATCTTCTGCCTGTTGAAATTTAATTACATGGCTGAATTTTGAACGAGCTCTGAAATAGTTCTAGAGATATAGCAAAATACGCAAAAAGTAAAATTAACATTAAAGGGATTTAAACTGTTGACCGCTTTCTCGATTAAGCTATTGGGACCCTATTTCCCATATTGCGACTATTATTGCGAGCTAATTTTTCGTTTCCGATTCCTGCAAAAAAATTTTCTACTCTGAATGCACTGTCCTGGTTTTGCCCGAAAGAATATTTCAGATTGGATTGGATGTCCAGTTTCTATAGATGTAGAATTTTCCCTCACCAGGTGAAACTAGAATGGAATTTTACGACCATCCGATCGCCAACTTCCGCTTCTCATTTATTGTTTTTTTTTTTTTTTTTTTTTTTTCCCTTAAAAATCAACGTAAGAGATAATTTAGTTTACAAAATTTTTTCTAGTTCCCAATAATAACTTGTTTTTGCACAGCAAAACAAAATGTAACGTAAAGTTGAACACACATACACCATTTTACGTCAAAAATACGTATATTTCTCCTTTAAATTTTACTAAGCATTCTTGAAATTTAGTTAAAACTGAAACATCGAATGATAGCAAAAAATAGTTATCCCAAAAACGTAATACTCGCGTAAAATTATGCGTAAAGAAATTGCTTTTTTTTTCTGAATATTTTACCAATCAGTTTTTACTAAGTAAGAATGAGTACTTTATTCTTACATATTATTTACGTCAAAAGTAAGTCAAAATTTATGTAAGTTGAAATGTCGAATTATAGCTAAAAGTAATTAACAAAAAAACGGAAAATGCATATAAAATTTCATGTAAGCAAATTCGTTTCTTTTACAACCATTTTAGCAACTACTTTTTACTAGGTAAGAATGAGTACGTTATTTTTACATTATATTTCCGTCAACAATACGTCGAAATGTACGTAAGTTGAAACGTCAAATCATACAAAAAGGGGTTATCAAAAAAAAAAAAAAAAAAAAAAAAAAAAAAAAATTGCGTAAATAAATTCGAACCGAAATTTTATTGGTAAATTTGCTTCGTCAATAATAAGTAAAATATACAGTTATTTTTACTTAATCTAAATAGTAATTATTCTTTCGTCAATCTTTCGTAAAATATACGAAGGCAATCTTATGGAAGGGTAGTCGGTAAAATCCATTCGGTTAATATTACGTAAAATATACCAAAGCATTTTTACCGAATATATCAATGGTAATATCATTCCGTCCATATTACGAAAGATTTACGTATGAAGCATACTGACTATACCAATTTACTAAAAATTTACGCTTCATTTACGTATCATGGGAACAGCAGTGGTACATACGATATTTTAAATATAGTGACTTACGATATTTTAATATAGAGACATTTTCACCAAAAAAAGTAATGAAAATATTCTCAGTAAAATATATTTTAAATAGATGGGAATTTCGAACCCACTTCCTAAAATTTATTTCTAGTCTTTATCTGAGTATTCATAAGAGGAAAAAACAACTTGCAAGATGATGATGAGGCAATGTTTTAGAAGATGTCATCTTCTCTTATGGCGTCTTTTGGCAACTCATTCCTGCATCAGTTTTGTGCTTACACTAGCTGCCACGATATTTGTGGTTTTAAAGCTTTTGAATGTTTTTAAAAAAAAAAAAAAAAAAAAAAAAAAATCCGCTTAAACAGACTTCTGAATGACGCAAGAGTATCGTATCATATATTTGCTGGTAAACATGTTTTCTTTTTAATGACTTTAAATCTATTTAAAAACAATAACGCAGTTAGCTTGATATTTTGCTCGTTGACGTTTCGAAATTCTGATTCTGGATATCGAAAGATTTTACAAAATAGGAAAATAAAAGCGTTATAGAGGAAAATGGTTTGACCTCTTATTTTATTTTATTTTATAACCGTCGTTGAACAGCCGACCCAACTTAATGGGTTTACGGCTACTAATGTTCAACTCCGTAGCCTTGTAATTTTGAACCCAATCCAGAAGACAAGGGAACTCCTGGATCGAGTATTGGGAGAAATTTGCCTTCGTGGAGGACTTTTTTGATTGAACTAACCCGCATTTGCGTTACATGGAGAGGAAGACCACGAGAACCTCCCACGGTTAGCCTGACGGCAAGGGGACTCTAACCCATGATCCGTCTACCACTGAGGATATTTCACGTCAGCACTGTGGTCAGTGCAAGCCGGATGCGGAATTCGTATCGACTGGGATTCGAACCCGGTTCGCCTCATTGGAAGGCGAACGCTCTATCCCCTGAGCCATCGCGGCTCTTGACCTCTTATTTTTTTTTTTTTTTTTTTTTTATAACCGTCGTTGAACAGCCGACCCAACTTAATGGGTTTACGGCTACTAATGTTCAACTCCGTAGCCTTGTAATTTTGAACCCAATCCAGAAGACAAGGGAACTCCTGGATCGAGTATTGGGAGAAATTTGCCTTCGTGGAGGACTTTTTTGATTGAACTAACCCGCATTTGCGTTACATGGAGAGGAAGACCACGAGAACCTCCCACGGTTAGCCTGACGGCAAGGGGACTCTAACCCATGATCCGTCTACCACTGAGGATATTTCACGTCAGCACTGTGGTCAGTGCAAGCCGGATGCGGAATTCGTATCGACTGGGATTCGAACCCGGTTCGCCTCATTGGAAGGCGAACGCTCTATCCCCTGAGCCATCGCGGCTCTTGACCTCTTATTTACTTTTATTAGTTATAGGCTAAAGTTCAATAATTATTTGCTAATATGAAAATAAAATATAGGCTTTTATGTTAAGCAGAGAACACGCACACAAATAAATAAAAAATAAATAAATAAAAATTAAATAAATAAAATGTCAATAAATAAATAAATAAGTATTAAGTAAGTGAAAAGTAAATAAATAAAATTAAGTAAATAAACACATTCAGGCCTGTTTGTGCTCAAATTAATTAGTCTATAACTGAGAGGCTTGACCTCGTGTTTTTTTACATTAAAGTAATGAATGGGGCAAAGTTAGAAAATGATATAAAAGCAAAGTATGAAAATGCAGGAAACAAAAAGAACTTCAGAAACGTTAGCCGACGCTTTCTTTATAAACTGGAATATTGAGAGCTATAATTAAGAGGAATATTACATTAAAATTACCGGACGATTAAAAAGAAATTAAAAACAAATTTTTTATTCTGAAAAAAAAAAACGAAATATTTAGCTAATAATTAACCTTCAGATTTACATATTATATGTTTCTTTGTATTTATTTCTTTTGATCAATTAGCGTAAAAAGTTTTGTAGATGTTGAGAAATTAACAAAGATTTAAATAAACATTAAGGGGTCAATTTTTTTTACATCTCTCTTGATCAAACTACCCCCCGCTACTTTGAGGTTCAGAAATCCGAATCCATCGAAAGAAAGATATGTTTATTCGGAAAAGGAACGATTTTGCATTTGACTTTGTAATTTGTTTATTAGATAATTAACATTTATTAGATAAATAATTAATTAGCATATTTGAGGTCAATCTTTTTGAACCATTAAGATTGAGTCTAATTGCAGGAGAATCAAATGTCATTCAGGGTTTTCCTTAATTTTTATTTTTATTTCATTTTATTTATTTACTTTGTTTTCGTACCCTGTATAACACAGTGAGAAGTAATAAATAAGAAGCGTTTTTTTTAAATTAACAATATATAACAGTAATCAAATTTTAACTCTCTTGAGGCTTATTTCTAAAAAAATTTGCTATACAAACATTACGACATCTCTTATTTGTTCATTATAAAAATTCTTTTTTTTTTCCCTTTGGCATCAAGTTAAACTCTAGTTTATGATATGAAAATTATATTTATATATTTTTCTACAATAATGAACAATCATTATTTACAGTGAAAAAATTTGGGAAAAAAGTTTTTGACATTGCAATATCTTTCGAACAAACAAAAATTTCTAAACCAAAAAAAAAAAAAAGAAAAAGAAAAACTCCAGATTTCAATTCTGGCTTATGGCTTGCGTGGCATTTTTACTACAAATTTAACAGTCAATAATTTTTGAATTAATTGAGTTTATATTTGTTTATTCCCTCGTTTTCTTCACGCCTCGTTTTCTACACGCCTATTTTTGTTAGTTTTTGCGCAGCAAAACAAAAGGTAACGTTATGTTGAGCAGCCAGAACAGCGACGCTTACGTTTATTTTATACAGTGAGATAAATTCTTAAGGACTAGAGAGATTTAGGAAACTCTATAAATAACGCTTAATTCTGCGATTAAATTAGTAACAAAAAAAAACAACAAAAAAAAAACAAGATTTATGTGATTGTTTTCTAGGACATTCTGAGACGGAAAAATATCAATCGAAAGTAATAAAAATGCGGAAAAACGGAAATGTAGGTCATCGATTAGACGGCGACGCTGCTATGGGTCGACATTCTAAATGATTCATGGAATTCTTTTGGTTAGTTAACTAGATGGTAACTGGAAAAGAACAAGATTGGAACCTACTGAGGGATGATAAACTAAGGAGGGTGGGATAGACTGATACATAAATAATATATCTCAGGGATTCATAGTTTCTTTCCTATTTACATTGCAGTAGCCGGAATTCTTTTTGTAAGGGTAAATTATGACGTAGTCACTTTTTTTTATAAAGAAAACGAGACACTGAATATCGAAATCTGCCAAGTGCGACAAAAAAGGTCCAGTTAAGGTTTACAGAGCTCAATGACACATTTTATGTTTGCGCTTCTTTGTTTCTATGCCGGGTTTAAGAGGACGTTATAGCGTTGGAGAACAGAATTATCACCTATCGAAACAGTGTTAAAATGGAACGATCACTTATTAGAACAGCGCTATAAATACCGTCATTTATTGAAAAAGAATTATAAATAGAATTATCACTTACTGAAGCGAGCAGTGGTGGGGCTCAAGAATTCAGGTTAGAGTCACCTTGCCGTCAGACTAACCGTGAGAGGTTTTCCTCTCCATGTAACGCAAATGTGGGTAATGCAAATACTTGGCCCAGGAGTTCCTTTGTCTTCTGGATTGGTTGCAAAATTTACTAGGCAACGGATATGAACAGTCGTAAACCCAAGAATTGCGTCGACAGTTATAAAATAAAATAACATCTTCGTCCATCTATACAAGTAATTTGCAATTTAAAGTATAGAAAAAAGTAAGTTAAAATAAACCAACAGTATAAACCATATAGTTTTAAATGCTGAGAAAACTGCTTTCAAATTGTTTAAGTACTTAAAGACGTTCTCAATAGAACGCATTTTATATAGTTACAATAATTTTACCAAACCTTTAAGGAAAATTTTATTTCTATAAAGGTTATATTAAAATAATTTTAAAATTGAAAACTTTGGGATTTAGTCTTAATATGCGGTAAGATTAAACCCGGATTTATTATTTTATTTTTACAAGTTATGGCATCTCTAATCAAAAGTGGTAAAATAGTTTGCCATGAATTTTTAAAAATAGGTGAAAGCGGTGGTTGGTAACTATAATGGCCATAAAAAAGTTTAAAACATTTATTTAATAGCAACAATATCTATATTTCATTTATTCTGTTAAAATTGTTGTACTGTGCGCCATTAAAAACGGTCCACCCTGAATAATTTTTGATCTCATGATCGGATCTGCACGTTTTACGATTCATTCAAAATGGTACGAGAGGGTGATCTTAAATATGCTAAGTACAGACAATATTTTAAGTTACGAAATTAGACACAGAAAAGTATTTTCTTTGAATAAATAGTATTCCAAAGTTTGGACCCTTTAATGTTAATTTTACTTATTGCATATTTCGTAATATCTCGAGAACTTTTTAAGCAAAATGAAACATTTTTGCAAATAATTATAAAATTTGTTTATCCAAAGATAATTCCATGTCAAAATTAGTTTAGTAGATATTTATTATTTTATTAAATAATATTCGAAAACATTGTGCATTGAAAGGTAAAAAATTTTTTGTATATAATTTTACATAGCAAAATTTAAAATTTGAGCGAAATTGGCTGAATCGCTCCTGAGAAAAGGAATTTTAAATATAAGACTTGTTTAAAATTCTTATTCTCAGGAACTATTCAACAAATTTCGCTCAAATTTTATATTTTGTTATGCAAACTAGCATACTTTAAAATGATGTAAAAAACTGTATACCTTACAATTTAAAATTTTTCGACTATTATTTAATAAAAAATAGAATATATTTTCTAAAATTTCTGTTTTACATGGAATTAATTTTGGATAAATGAATTTCTATAATTGTGTACAAAAATGTTTCAATTCGCTTAAAATGTTCTTGAGATATGGCGAAATATGCAAAAAAATAAAATTAACATTGAGGGGTCCAAACTTTGGACAGCTTTCCTAACTAAACTATGGGAACCCTATTTCCCAGATTGCGGCCATCCTTTATATTTTGGGGGTCAAAAATCTGTATCCGTTGAAAATAAGGTATGTTAATTCAAAGAAAATGCATTTTTGTGCCTGATTTCGGAACTTAAAATATCGCTGCAATAATTAATTAGCATATTGAAGGTCAATCTCACGAACCATTATGAATGAATCCTAGAACGTGAAGTTTCGATCATTAGATCAAACGTTATTCAGGGCGGTCCGTTTTTTTTTTTTTTTATGTATTGTACTATTCTTTTTCATTTGAATTTCAACCTTATTAGTATTTGATCAATGTTTTGATTCTTTTCGGTTTGCTTATTTTAAACACAAAATTTCTTCTTTACACATGAAGCATAGCATTGTTTCTGCAAGATTTTTATTACCAAAGCTAATTTTTAATACTATTTTCGTTGAATTCATATACACTCTTTCATAAGCAGTTTCACTAAAATTTCCCTTCGGGATTGGGAGTTTATTTTGTAAGCAATCAATGCCGGCTATTATTATTTTAAATTTCTTCTCTTATCTCTGTCGTATTTTTCATTCCCTATTTCTTACAGTTATTAAGCTTCTTAATTATTTTCGCAAATATTCCTTTGGGGATTCCTCCTGGAAGATATGTAAAATTTTAAAAGGAAGAAGATTAAAAAATGAGAAGATTGAATGAGAATGAGAAGATATTTGAATATGAGAAGATTTTTGTTTAAATTTTAAATTATTGTTAACTTTTTTTTTTAAATGTTTAATGAAGAATTCTGTGGAAGTCGAGAAAGCTTAGAAAGTCCTTAGTTTGAAAGAAAAAAAAAAAAAAACGTAAAAAAAACATTGATGTTTTGGACAGAATTCATTTTCGATTGAAACAAAGTTTTGAACATGATATCAGCAAAAATCTTTTAGCTCATGAAGGTAGTATTGTTAATATTACTTTTTAATTTTAGAACCTTACAATAAAAAGAAAAATCGATTTTTTTAATCTTTTTCTTCTTAAAGGTGCACGAATATTTTAAAATAGTGTATCCTATAGGCAAAAAATATATATATATATATATATATCGTTGGGCTTGAATTTTGTTTTTGTGCGCATGTCTTGATAAATCAACTGTATGTGCTTTGAAAGCATATTTCTAGAGTATACATTATTCAATGCGGACAAATTTAACTGCATATTTAAAAATTCAAAATTTTACTGTATATTTGAATAAAATGTTGCTCATGTACTGTATATATATATATATATATAATGGCGTGAGAGCTTAGGAAATCATTATTTAGAGAAGAGCGTTGATTTTTTGGTCAGAATTCATTTTCGATTGAAATAATGTTTTGAACATGATATCAACAAAAATTTCTTAGCTTATGAAGGTAGCGTTGTTAATATTACTTTTTAATTTTAGAGTCGTACAATAAAAAGAAAAATAGTTTTCTATTTTTTTCCTTTTAAAGATGCACTAATACTTTAAAATAGTGTTAGTAAACACTATTTTAAAGTATTAGTGCAGTATTATCGTTGGGATCGAACTTTGATCTCTTGATAAGTCAATTGCATGTGTTTAGAAAACTTCGAAAGCGTTTTTCTCGAGTATACATCATTCAAGTCGGACAAATTTAACTGCATTTTTAAAACTTAAATTTAACTGCATATTAGTTGTTTCAAAAGCAGTTGAGGAAACAGCTGAAATGATATTTCCAAATAAATAAAATGTCCTCTGTAAAACAATAAATCATTATTTCGTCATTAGATAATTCATTATTCCGGTATAGATCTCATATCCTCATACTTATTCGCTAACTCCAATCAATAGAGGTACTCCAAGATTGATTCCTTACTTAGATGAATATTACTCCTTACTTAGAGGATTTCAGCGTTGTGCGATGCACCATTTTAATGCTAAATGCTAATTTCCAAGAAGACACTACGCATAATTATCACAGGTTGATGTATTGCTGAAATGGATTGATCCCGCTTAAGCAGTGCAACATTTTAACGCTAAATGCAAATATCCAAGTTGAGAGTCAACGTAATTTTACTGGTTCATAGATTGTAAAAAGTTTCCATCGCTGTTAAATGGTCTATAGCAAAAGGATTCCATTTAGATGTGAAGGTGAAAAAGAAATATAAGTTTAATAATGCCTTTATATTTCCCCGAATGATTTTGAAGTAAGGTAAAAGGATGACTTGAATGCTCATTTATCAGGGCCTTATTATTACTGAAGCCTATGGTGTCTGGGTCCAGAGTCTGCTGAGGCATCAGAATCATTAATAATAATTCTATCATTCCTTCCCTAATAAATCATTAATAATTTAGGAACTCATCATTATTACCCTTTATAGTTATTTTTCCAATGTCCACCCGATCACCCGATTGACACTCGTCATTCAGGTATCAGTAGGGAAGATTTGTTGGCCACTCTTTTAGGGGTACCCTATTAGGTGGGCCAACGTAGCTCCAACTGTAAGGACAGAGAATGAAAGAATATTTATGCCTTGTCTGCATTCGAACCCAAGACCTATCTGATGCCCCCCGGCCGGGCGGCGTCTCTATAATAAAAAGTGGTAATATTTTGACGATTTATTATATATTTTATTAATATTTAATTGGAAAAAATTTGTGTGACTTTATTAATTAAGGTTTTTTGACAACGAAAAAACAAACTGCACATTTTTTAAAAATGACCCAAAATAAATGCTCAAGCTCTGAGCTTAAACTTACCATAGTCCAGCCCTGGAAATGAAAGCTATAAGTTTGTTTGGAGACATTTGTTATCCATCGTATTATAGTTTGCAATTGAAGTGGAACCTTAACATTAATATTAAAGTTTATGAAAACAAAACAGGTAAATTTATACAAGGTATATATGAAATTTGAAAGCAAAACGCACTTTTTATAACTTCTGTTTTTTTTCAACATCCTGTTTTAACAATGACTTAATTTTTGTAAAATTTGAATTCTATTTTAAGGTAATTTCTTCAGAGAATATGAATTTTGACACGTTTCAACCAAGTCTCTTAAGGAGACTGTTCTTAAATTGTATCATATGGTTACAGGAATTATCTTTTCGATTTAAATTTTATGGAACTTATTTTTAAGCATATGATTGCAATATATCTTTCATTATTTTGCAATTACAACAAACAAAAATCCAGTTTTTTTCGTCGTCAGTAATAAAAGCGTTCCAGAATTACTTGCTTATTGTCTTATTAACATTCGTTAAATATATTAATACTAAATTAAATACAAACGGTAAGTTGATTTTATGACCCAATCAAAAGGTCATAAAATATTCAATTTCACAAATATCATATTGAAGCAACAATTTAAACAACATTATCAAATAAGTAAAATATCGTCGGCTAAGTAATCAACCATTCTGTCGTTCATTCATTATTCCCGTATAGATCTCCCATTCCCATACTTATCCGTTAACTCCACTTAATCCAGCTACGTCGAGATCCATTCATTAGTTACGATGATTTAAAGCGTTATGCGATGCAACATTTTAATGCGAAATGCGAATTTCCACGTCGACACTCAACATAATTATTACTGGTTGATGGATTGTAATAATTTCCATCCATGTAAATGGTAACCGGAGCTATTTCCTGTAGCAGAAAGATTCCATTTAGTTGGAAGCTTTAAATTGAAAGATGATGTATTCCCCTCCGCCCCGCCTCCGATGGATCTGGAAGAGTGGGAAAAGATTACTTAAAATTCACATTTAGTGGTAATCGAAACTATTGGTCTCGTTTGAGAGCATTCGGTTCTCCATTGCACATTATATGCAGTTCGGAGAGATATAACACTTGAAACTTTATTTAAACATTTCTGTTTTACTTTAGATGTAATTCACGTGTTTTATAGTATGGATCTAATGGTTTGTTAACCAACCGTTAGAACCACAACTCTAATCTAACTGATTTATAGTAGGGGAGAGTGGGGTCAATTGTAACAGAGTACGATTGTAACAGAGCAAAAATTTCGAGTGTCGGGTTCTAGATTTGGTTCCTGGGTGGCGCACAAGGTGTACTTAATAAATCTACATGTACTCCCCTGCTGGCAACCATTTTTATGTACTTTTGAAAGAGTTACATCACAAAAGATATTTTCACGCTACGTAAGTACTTTTTTTGGTATTAGAATATTATATTGTAACAAGGTAATTTTGTTTAAACAAATAAAAATTATTAACCGAATATGTAAGTGGACACCTTAATTAACATTTCAAAAAAAAATTTGGTTTTGTTAATTAACTAGCATTGCTTTTAACAAATGAAGCAGAAATGGCGTCTTGGGGACAATTGTAACAATAAGTAAAGGGACGAATGTAACAGCTGAAAATAAATAATCTTATGTTTACAAACCATTACTTAACTCTTTAAGAACCACCAATAGTTTCCTATATCATTTATATTATGTTGCGTGTGCATTATTTTATTTGTCACCTTTCACAGCATAAATTAAAATTTTTAACTCCTTAAAGTTAAAAGTTTAACCCTTTAGGTCTCTGCTCATTATTATTTTTACTCCTAAAATATCACTACTATTTTGATCAATAAAAAAATATATCACAACTATGATAATATGTATAATTAACTATGTTTTAGTTGAATTTATGAACTGTTACAATTGACCCCGTAAGTGGGGACAATTGTAACAAGTGCGCGACTGTCAAAAGTTGTTAATAACTAATATAATAACATTTAAAATAAGGCGTTTATTTTTTTTTCTAGTAGAGGATAGTCTACTTTACTTGTCTGTCAATTAATACTAATAATATATTGGATTTTCTTTTAGTTAAAAATAGTTAAGTAAAAAATGCTACAATTCACCCCACTCTCCCCTACAGTTCTAATGTTTAACACTGATTGTAATATTAATAAATCCTTACTTTTTAACTTATTCAACATTTTGTACTGTGAATTAACTTTTGTGGTGGTAACCTGTTATATAAGACATGCTGGAAAAATTTTTTTAAATTTTTATGGGTACATAATAGTATATCAAAGCTATCTTTTATTAATAGTTTTATGAAAACAAAACAGTATCAAATTTGTAAGAAATATTTTTTGGTAAGTTTTTGGAATATCTACGCAGAGTGAATGATTTTATAAATCCTTTTTTTTTAATAAATATTTTGCTTTAATTATTAGTTTTAAAGTAGTAGTAGATTATTTTATGCTAATTCAAGAAATTTTTGTGTTTACCTGGTAAAAAGATTATGATGACGTTGAAGTCACAAATATAAAAAGACGGCTTTAAAATATTATAAACTTACGGAAATTCATTTTTCAATTTGAATTTAACCTAGTTGTAAGTATTTATCTCATAAGTTGATAATTTTGTTTGTTAAAAGTAGTTTTTCAGAGTGTCAATAATAAAAGTATTATTTTCTTTAATTATTTACCAATCGTTTATTTCTGTTCAGTGATTAAATAAATAAATACGATTACTAGCCACCTAAGACGACCAGCTTGGCCGCACTTACGAACTCGTGGTAAGCTAGGCTTAACTCTACCAAGCCGGGGAATACTGGCGATCCGAAGTGCGCGCTCGTACCTGCTTCAGTAAGGGAAAGAAAGGACTCTAAAGATCAGGGCAAACTGCATTTTCACACATTATGGAGGAGAAATTATATGAACAAAGGATCCACATTTATTTGAATAAAACAAGATTCCCGGACGTCAAGATAAGCTAATGTAATGGAGTGAAACCAATTTTGGCATTGCCGAAATTAAATGAATGGCAAAGATTCCAACAATGTACCGTAATGGATGATTTATCGCATTCTTGATAACGGAACTATCTATCGTGTTTCTTTAGCCTAAATTTTAAAGGGCATCTGGTTTGTCCGATGTATCCAAGGTGGCACATGCAAGGTATGTGGCAAATGCCCCAGCGATTTTTAATACTGATAGGATTTTTAAGCGACTTTAATTTTTTTAACAGAACTGAAAATAACTTTAAAACTATAACGGGAAAGGGTATTGGCAATTTTGTTGTAAATGGGAGAGAAAAATGATATGACACTGTAAGGAACAGAAGACAGTGAACTTTACAGTGAACGACAAATTCATTGTAAGGAATAAAAGTAGGGAGTAGCAGGAGCTGAATCAACTACAGAAAAGGGTTAAAGTCACGGTTAGCAGCAAGGTGAATTCTACTAGATTCTTAAATTAAGTTATATTATATAGCGGCTACCGAATTTCTGCTTCTCCGCATATTTTAAGGATTAAAAATTAGAATTCGTCGAGAAAAAGATATTTTTCTTCAGAGAAAGTATACTTCCGTGGTTGGCTTCATCATGGAATGAGAAATTAGCTAATATAAATATTAAATTTTGAACCACTAACCTTCATAGGCAAAAGTGGTATTTCATACGAATTCTGCTACCATTTATTTCTTAAAATAGTTTTTTAATTGTTGTTAGTATTCTGGAAAATATCATTATAGCTCTAAGAGAATTCCGAAAATTAAAGCTTTATTTTTACGTGAAGTTCATAATGTCACCACCCACCACGTAATTCGTGCGAAAACGAGTTATGAAACGATCTATTTATCTTACATTATTATTTACTTTTCATTGTTGTGTGTTTAAAAATATTTCCCAGAATAAAAAAAATGGGCTGCTTACACAGGACAGGTCCTACATTCAAACTTTTTTTCTTGGGGAAATATGAGTAGAAAATATAAGAGGCGTCCTTAATAAAACTCACTTTTCTACGCGAAGATTAATTTTGTGTCAGATTACATAATATAGAAAATGTGAGTCTACATTTACTTTAAGTAAAAACTATGTCTCGATTAATATGATTGACTCAAATATTGATTTATTACATACAATATTTTTATCAACATATGAAACAATAGTATATCATTCTTCGTAATATTTTATTAAAAACAAGTTCGGCTCAGAATGGATTCCACTTCGCTATCCGTGTTAATGTTAAAGCTCCCCAGTGCAAAAGTTAAGAAAAATTGCAATTCAGTTCATGAAAATCTAATTGTTAGACTAAAAGTTATTCAGACAATCTAATTTTTCTCATTATTTAATTTTCGGGCTTAAATCTGATACCAAAAATTACAGACTCTCAGAAATAAATTTTTTTGGCTGATTTTTTTAAGATCCATATCGTCCTCAACATAAGGTAGTGGGGCAGTATTGGGTGAACGCAACTCATAGGGAGTGCGTAGTGAATTATCAGAATTTCGTGTAACTCAATAGATACAGTTTTTTCTTCCGACCAGACACTAAACGACTAAAATTTTCAATTAAAAAAAATTCTGAGGACGACCTAGCACGCAAAATTTAATTGACTTTAGGTGTGTGAATTAAGCTTGATGAAAGTTATCTCAGATATTTGTATCCTCTAGTCAAAGAACATATGCGTTTTTATTAACTCAAAAAATGTAGTAGGCGGTGTCGTGCCCATCACGGAAGATCAAATAAACCCATGAGCTGAACACACAGGCAGCAATCTCGGTGATCTTGTTTGAGTCGAGTCGCTCTACGCATTGGCTATCAACGATATAGTAAACTTTGTATGCCAAGTTCTGGGACTAATATAGGGGATCTGCTTCTATATCTATGGCCAAGCTCTAAGCCAAAGGGAGTATATTCCCCAAAGAGAGCCAGAATGGCGTAAAATTTCAGAACAGTCAAACACGTGAAGAGGAGTTAGTGGTGTATTTAGGCTATTGTTGCAAGGTTGAAAATTCTTACCACATCTCTGTTGATTTTAATCCTCTTAAAGTGCCCCTAAAGTACATTAAATGAGGATAGACAGAAGAGAATAGCGATTATAAGACTTAATCATTAAATTAGGAAAGAAATTGTTCCGAAAATGCAGATGGAGAACATCGTTGTAGTTATTTGCTTTTACAAGTTAATATTCTTTAATTTTTTTAAACATATGTTATTGTCATTGACTGCAGAATAACATAACTTTTTAGCATTACCCAGAATCTTTTGTTTAAAGATTACACATCTTTATTTTTTTTTAAAATTCTTCTCATCATTCCTTCCTTCTAAGCTATCATAAGATGGTTTTTATGCAAATATATAGTTGCTAATTGGCTTTAAGATTGAGACATTGTTTAAGGCACTCCCGATATCTTTTATACAGAAGCTTGTCCCTCTGTAGTATAAAGAAAATAAAACATTTTGAATAATTCTGATTTAATGATTGTATATTTACGTACTGAGATGCTAACAGAATTAGAAAAAGGTTCAGGTATGTGCGATCACAGGGTTCCTTTCGGGATTAAGGTACATCCATTACATATGCTAGCTAATTCATGCTCCTTAGTTATAAAAATAAATTCTTTGGTGATTTTGTCCTCCCCCAGAGAATGCGTAAATTTTTTTATTTACATAATAATATTAACTCTCTAAACAGCGAATTCATTTTCTAACTCATTAATAACTCACTAATTTGATAACTCAATTTGCAATTTACTATTTTGCTACCTAACTTTCAAATATATTCGTCAGTTCTTTTCCTTTTTAACTCTCATACTACTTCAGCAAATCGCTAATATCTTCTCTAAATCGTTCTTTTATTTCTTTAATAAACTGTTAATTCATTCATTCACTCACTAATTCATTATTTTATTCAATTATTCGCCAACATCAGACAGACAACAAAACTATTGTATTTCAAGGAAGTTTCAGATTATTGAAACCGAATCAATTTACTTTCAAGTGAATGAAGATTTATTAAATTTATTGGTCTATTCTACGATTTTTATTGCATACATAAATCTTTCAGTACATTTCAAGTTATAAATATGTTTCGAAAACAAAATATTTCCCCGATAACATGCAATTGATGAGACGTTTCAAAAATTGGCAATAGCAATTCCGCCTCACGTGATCGATTTTTACACAAAAATAAGACATATTATATGCGTCATATTATAACTCCCTTATTCAGTTAGAATAATTTATAGAGAGTTAGTTTTTATTTCTTTTTAGTTCCCTTTTAAAATACACAAGTAATACTCTATTATGTATTTTATCATTTTTAAATGAGTAGAATAAAGTAAGCAAAAAAAGCAGCTAGCAAATAAAGCAACGATTAATTGAATTGATAAGTGATTGTTGCAATCTTGAATCAATTTTCGTTATTTATAAATCTTGATTTTTTTTTTAAATTTAAATTTTATAAATCTCACGAATTTAATATAGATTTGTAATTATATTTGTAATAATATAGTAATTGAAATATGTGGCGTATGTTTGGATAATTTATATTTTTATCTAATATTTATGATTTACAAATATCGTTCTAAGATTTTTTTTCCAGCTTTTTTTAATAAATGTATGAAAATAAAATAAGCAAATAAAACAATAAGTAGTGAATACGCCACATATTTTATTCCCTTCATTGTTGATGTCATAAATCAGATTTCCTAATTTATGAAATCTTTATTTTGGTTTCTGAACTGTTTGCTGATTTTTCATTATTATTCTCTGCATTTATGATTCCCGGATATCGTAAAAAGTTTTTCTCAGTTAAGAAAAAAAACATTATCCCAACTACAGCAACTGTGTTTTACTCATTGCGTCACGGTATTAATCGAGTGTCGGTATTTTTCGGTATTTAACGAAAGTCAGTATTTTTGGTATTTATCCAGAGTCTGTATTTTTGTATCGAGTGTCAGTATGTCAGTAAAAATTAACGATAAGTAAAAACAAATTTTTTTGGTTAAAAAATACTTTTTTAAAAATAGGGAAAATAAAGCTTTAATTGTATTAATAATGAAGAGAAAAGTTATATTGTATATCTCAGTCAATAATTATTTTCACCAATTGTAAAAAAAAGTCTTCTTTTAATAATTTTTAAATACAATGGACTCTGAGAGTAAAAGAATTAAATATTGTGTCTATCAGGCTTGAAATACTTTTTTGAAAATTATCTCACATGTCTGTAAAAATTAACAATAAGTGGACACAAAATGTTTTGGTGTAAATAAAATTTTTTAAAAATATAAAAAATGAAGCTTATATACTGTCTTAATAATTCACGAAAAAAATTATATAAAGTACCTCATTTTGTAAATAATTATTCTTACCAATTGTTAAAAAAGTATTTTAATGACTTTTTTAAAATATTCTTTAATGTAATAGACTCAGAGAATGTCCGAGTTACATATTGCGTCTATCAGACTTAAAATACTTTTATAAAAGTTATCTAACATGTCTGTAAAAATTAACAATAAGTAGACACAAACTTTTATATTCATTATCGAAATACTGAGAAATGCAGTGACATAGTTAGTATCAACAACGATGGATATATGGTTTGAAAGTTAAATAAATTACCTTGAAACTTTTAATCATTTTCTAAACATAAGGAAGTTGTTTTCTTAGAATAAGTCGAATAACCAAATACTTCGCTGTTTATTCTATAGATGAAGGCGAGAGCCCTGACATCGAATAAGAATTGCGCTTTTATTCGATATCGGTTATTGATTATGAAGTAATTTCAAACAACTTAGTAATTTCTATTCGAAAAGCACTCTGAATGTGACGTTCGAAACGAAAACAGTTTCACAAATTGTAATGGCGCTTTTATCGCAAAAGATCAGAATTAATTTCCATCACCTCTCAAATGTTCTAATTAGCTTTGAATGGTAATACATCCTAATAAATCGTGAACTAAAATGTATCCTATAATTAAGCGAAAATGTCAGTGGCTGCTAAAGCTATACGTCTACAATTAACTCTTGAAATGACAATTGAACTATCCTATTCTAAGCAATATATTTTTAAATTTTAATTTTTTTAGGTAGTTAGTAAATTTTCATATAATTAGTAGTGTTTTATTTCTTTTAATTTCCAATCTGCGTTTTAAGTTTAGTCCGCCTTTTTTGAAATAGCTCGTAACTAAACCATTTTTTACGTTACATTGATTGCTTTTTAACGGTAAACAGATTGTTACATCAAAATTAACCTATAATTTTCAAACTCGACCAGATATTATATTATAATATCTGGTCGAGCAGCAAAATAATTTGGGCTCTCATTGGACCAATATTCACGAATTTTGGTGTAATAAGGGTAGTTATTTTTCCGATATTGGACCTGCATAGAATCGTCCAATTCACCCAATGTCTTACAGCAGCTTTACAACCAATGTCGGCACCATATAGGGATGTCAGATTCACCCGATATTTTATATTTATTATTCAGCCAATACTGGTACCATATTGGCCGTATATAAGTCGATATTGGCTCTTTAAAGGACCAATATTAAAAAAACTAGGCATCCCACTATTGGCCCCTCGGTGCTTATTCATTTAGGACTCATGTTGAACAAATTTTGAGCCAAGGTATTGCTTGGAATACTTCATTACCGTTGCAATGGAACAATTATAGACAAATCAGGAGCCCCACAATGTAGCACAATATGGTTTCACAGAAAAAGAGCGAATTATCACTTAAAGCTTGGACATCCAGGTCTGGTGCGACAGATGTGATACGAAGCAGGCAATTGCTTGCCTCGAGGGTCCGGGTTTCGAACCCCGATGAAGGTCAATATTTATAAATAATAAAAAAATGTTCTTTTTTTTAAAAATTTATTTTACAATATTGTAAAGTTAATAAAATATTTCTCTTCTCAAAATTATTATTTTTCTATTTTCTAAGTGAGAATAGTAGCCTAAAAATCGAGAAAATGTTCCTCATATACTATACATAGAAATGGCCCCATATCTTCTATTGATAATAAATTTTAATTCTCAAACTTGACCAGATATTATATTATACTTCCGTACTAAAGAAAATAATTATCTTGAAATAAGAGGTTCTACAATGAGGCACAATATGGCTCCATAGAAAAAGCGCGGGAAATTACTTAAAGCTCGTTATAAGGACCAAAGCCAAGAGAAGACGGCCGTTTGAGCTGAATATTAGGAAGAAGGGCATTGCCACTCTCAAGGATAATATTAATTATCCCAAGGATTATATTATAACAAGTTATAAGGCGGAAAGGCAGGAGTGGATCGGGTCGCTGGGGCTAAATGATAGAAACAGGAAATTGTTAGTCCTGAGAGTCCGAGGATCAAACCCCGGACATGCTTAATATACTAAAACTGTATTTAATTAAAATAAATGTTTTTTTTTTTTTTATACTTATTTTACATTAGTGTGACGAAAATAGGTTTGTTTTTTTCACTTAAAATTATTATTTTTTCATTTTTTAAGAGCGTGTAATAGAGTAAAATTTTTGAAATTGCTGCTCATATCCTCTATACATAAATGGTCTCATATCAGTATTTAATATTAATCGACAATTTTTAAATTCGACCAGATATCAAACTATAATATACTATACTACCGTACCAAAGGAAATAAATATAGACAAATTAGAGGGCCCTCAATGTGGCACAATATGGTTTCGTTTGAAAAGAGCGGGAAATTACTTAAAGCATGTTATAAAGGTGCAAAGACAGGAGTGGTGTAGCCGTTAGGGTTTAGTGAGAGGAAGCAACGAACTGCAAGACCCGAGGGTCTGGGGATCGAACCTTGCAAATGGTTAATATTTTGAAGATACATTTCAGGATAATAAATGTTTTTTTTTTTTTTTTTAATTTATTTACAATATTGTAACGTAAATAAAATAATGCTTTTTTTAAAATTATTATTTTTCTTTTTTCTACGTGTGAATAATAGCGTTAAAATGGAGAAATTGTTGCTCATATACTGTACATATAAATACCCCCATATGTCCAATTAATATTAACCTATAATTCACAAACTCGACCATATAATATATCATAATATACTACACAACCGTACCAAAGAAAGATTCATGTACAAAGTAGGGGGCCCAGCCCATAATTTGGCACAATATGGTTTTAAAGAAAAAGCGCGGGAAATTACTTAAGGCTTGTTATAAGGCGAAAAGCCAGGTGTGATGAGACCTTCTGGGTCAAATGCTGGAAGCAAGAAATTGCTATTCCTGAGAATCCGAGTTTTGAACCCTGGGCATGCACAATATTTTAAAATTATATCCATTAAAAATGTTATATATATATATATATATATATATATATATATATATATATATATATATATATATATATATATATATATATATATATACTATACTACCGTACCAAAGGAGATAGTTATAGACAAATTAGGAGGCCCACAATGTGGCACAATATTGTCCCATAGGAGAAGTGCAGGAAAGTACTTAAAGCTTCTTATAACTCTGACAGCCAATGTTGTTGTTGCCGTTAGGGTTATGTTATAGGAAGCAGAAATTTGATAGTCCCAAGGGTCTGGGATTCGAAGCGTGCTAATGGTCAAAATTTTAAAACTATATTTCATAAATTTATATATTTTTCTATTTATTTTACAATATTGCAACGTAGATAAAATATTCTTTTTCTTAAAATTATTATTTTTCTTTTTTTCTAAGTGCGAATAATAGCTTTAAAATGGAAAAATTGTTGCTCATACACTGTACATATAATTGGCCCCATATCTCCCCTTAGTATGAACCTATATTTCACAAACTCGACCAGAGATTATATTATAGTATAGTGCACTAGTAAAGCCAGGGCAGCCGTGGACGTTAGACTTAAATGTTCGGAAGCAAGGGATTGTTAATCCCGAGGATCCGGTGTTATTTAGAAATTATATTTAATTATATTATTTTTTTAAAACTTACTTTACTATATTGTAACGCTAACAAAATATTCCTTTTTTTAAAGTTATTATTTTTTCTTTTTCTAAGTAGGAGTGATAACATTAGAATTTAGAAATTGTTGCTTTTATACTATGCAGATAAAAAGACGCAAATCCCTTCTTAATATTAAAAGATAAAAAACAATAGATCCTAAAATTACTGTTATAAGACAAGTTTGACACAATATAATTCTTCTATAAACTATTTTTAGCGTTTTAATAGCTTCTTGAAAAAAAGATAGTTACATAAAAAAATATTCCAAATTTTTACAAATATTTTAAAGTAGATAACCAAGATATTTTTAATATTACAATCGTTTCTTGACGATAAAATAATTATTGCATCAAAATGAAAAATAAAGAATATTAAAAAATATTTATAGCTATTATTTACATAGATGCGGTTACACATATTTTTTTACCGATTTTATTGGGATAAAATTTAAACCTAGTATCTTGATTACATTTGTAACTTCATCTATAAATTCGCTTTTAAGTTCGTATTCAATTCTTGACTTCATAAAAAGTTTTTAATTTTTGTCAATAAGATTATTTAGTGATTGAGCAGAAAGTCGATCTTTTATATTTTTTTAGAGCTTTAATTAGAAGTTATTGTCTTAATGCATGCGTTAGCTGTTTTTCAAAATTTTACATGCAATTTATTATTAAAATAAATATCATTTATTAAAAAGTAAACATAATTTAATTAACATTGAATTGTAAAACTCTAACTAATTATCTTCATGAAATGTTGCAAAATTAGCAATATAATGTATTTAAATATTTTATTTTTGCTTTATAATCTATTAAAGAGCAACATTTTTAGTTTTCCACGTCTCGTCACTCCACGTCTCGTCAGACTTAAATTAAGTATTTCGTATTTTATAGCACTTTTTCAGCAGGCTATGAGTAAGTTTTACAATTAATTAGTATTAATTTGTATGTCACTCTGAAAAGATTTAAATTTTGTTCATAAAATATCTCAAGTTTAATAAAAAAAGCTATAAATACATTTTAGTATCACTTATAACACTACCACCTTATAACTTATATGTCAGTTGTTTGTTTCATAATAACAACAATAATAATAAAAGTTTATGTCTGACTCTTCAAAATTAAGTAAACATTGTAACAAGGTTAGGCAAATTTAATTAACGTTAGACAAATAAGTAAACTAAGTAAATGTTGAAATATTTCAGACGCACATTGCACTGATTATACACAATTTGAAAACAGATGTTTTTTTTTATATTAATTTTTATCTTTTTAACACACAAAGTATGCTCAATAAATACATATTTATGAATGTTTAGAAGTAGTGTTGCGACTGATACAAAATGCTACGCTATCAATTAATCTCTCCTTTCATTATTAAATTTAAACTAATGGTAGAAATTATCTATAATGTATTTTTAGAAGCGTTCTTTTAAAAGGTCTACCAGCACTAGTGAGTTGAAAAATGCAAATTCTAGCTAGTTGTTAATACTGCACTTCCTGAGATAATGTCACGTGAGATTAGATGGGAATATAGGGTGTGGCAAATTTAACAAGTTTTATGCAATCATGTCTCGCATTAACGGCGAACTTTCCAAGTTTGCACGATTATTAGTTAATCAGTTAGGCTAGGAGTCCAATGTTCTTAATGATGCATGATTTAGAATGTAGCCAACGTGTGTATCAAAGGAAATTAATAAACTTGGCCATATGAATTGAAATGTAAAAAGTTAAGTATAATGTTTTAGTGTTTTGGGAATGGTGAGATTATTACAAAGGTTTTTAAATATTTTTTTTCTTATTTTAGTTACTTAGGGGGTGGTTTGTATTTATATGTTTGCATCTGTTTTTAAATCTAATGTTAATTGAGCTTTCAAATGGCCATAATTATTAGAAGTTTTGTTAAAGTATCTTTCTGGTAAAATTTAAGAATTAAGTGCAATTTTTGAAAGGTTCCCACATAAAATAATAATGAACTCAAAATGATATTTTTTTATTGCAGCTTAGCTATTTTATTTACAATTAAAAATAAAAGAATGGAAAGACAAATATCTTTCATACTTCAAATTAAGAAGTTTAACAAACCCGGAAAAAAGAAGTCATCACAAAATATATTGATGCAAATAATTGAAAATAATTACTAAAAAAAAATGTCCAGTAATATAATAGGGAAGAGTTCAGAAAGATATTCAGATTATTGCGGGGTAGTTAGTTCATAATGCTCAAAACTAGACTAACTGTTAAAAAAAATTTTATAGCAGGAAAACGGTCATGGCTTACGGTAATAAAACGGTATACAGCAAATTCATGTGAATCGACATAAAGTTCCTAGTTTCAGTTCAAAAGGTTTCCAATAGATGGTGCAGCAAATCCGTTTTTCCGTTTTGCCCGAATACGACATGTGACTGAGGCTGTTTGGTGTATGTATCAATATATTTGTAATGTGACTTTCATTCATTAAGCTAAAATATTCAAGAAAACTTATTATTCTTCTTTAATTTTCTTTAATGATAGATTTACTGTTTGCATTGATTGCCAGCTGTCAAAATGTTATGAACCAAAACAAGGACATTTGAAAGGAAACATTAAAGCTATGTCACATAATTTTGTTGCTAGAATTATTTTATTATTTTCATCTTAAACATTTTCAGGTGAAACATTTTCAAAAACCTTATTTATTAGTCAGCTTTATTTAGGACACCCTACATATAACCAGCGTCAGAATTTTGATTACATGTCTTTCGAACTTCGTCTTTTTATTTCAAACTAGATCGAAAAAATGAGATCATTTTAGAAAATGCTTTAAATATAAAATCAATAAACAAAAGAGAAAACAAAAGTTCTTACTTCACAAAAGTGAGCGCAGGCAAAATAAATGCTATTATAGTGACCCTTTTTTTTTTCTTTGTACTAAAAGCTACATATGCAATGAATGAATAATAATGGGTAATTATGTTTTAAAGTTTAAAGATAATGAATTTTTTAATAAAAATGCTATGTTGTGAAGTTTTTAAAAATTAGACGATCAAGTTATTCTTATCTTATCGTATTCTCATCCCACCTATAATTTCACCCTGACATAATCAAATCAGATTTGAAATAATTTCAAGTAGCTAATTATAGATGGAAGTAAGATGCAAAGATAATTTTTTCAAAATTGATAAAAACAATTTTAAGTATTATTTTATCTAAAATTCCTGTATTGATCAAATTTTTTGAACTACGACATTAATTATAAATATATTTGTCGTTAAAGAAGAGGTAAGTATAAATTGTTCAAAACTAATAAAATAAAGATTAAAATTATATGAAATATTTTGTTCATTTAAAAGTTATTATTGCTTTATGTTTTCTTTTTTTACTGTAGGATTTAAGATAATAGGCTAAGTTAAGGAAGTCATTAATGTTTAGCCGACTTTCAAACAACCGGTGCTGTGAAAAGGTGCCCGGATGCCCCTAAAAAAGCGAGTGTAAACACTGGCATAAGCAAAAATGAATAATTTTTTTAATAAAATTTAAAATTTTTTTTTTTTGGATAAATACTTATATTTATGAAATTCTAAATCCCTATTTGCAATTCCTTTTTATTCAAATGTATGAATAATTTTATCGATGGTAAAAGTTATTAATTTCAAACTTTTTAAAATGTATTTTTTGATAAAAATCAAATGTTCTAAAGACTCGTTATTAAGTTTGCTTGAAAACAATATTTTAATCTTCAAAAAGTATTTTGATTGTGGCAAGCATTAATTTGTTACTTCAAAACAAAAGCAAAGCAATAGTCGAATGGCTGACCTTTTTGGTTAAATTATTTGCCCGGGGTCGTTGCCCTTTTCTCCTCCTTCCCTTTGCATGCCAATGCAAACAACTAATATAAGTTTCGTGTTAATAAAAACACATACATAGTTTAATCCCGAATGAAAAAAATAAAAACAAATAAGGCTTAAAAAACGGAAACTCGCCCGTGCGGAATTACTAATTCCAGAAACAATCGTTCTGACCTGTGACAGGTAAACAATGTAAAAGAAATGTAGCAAATTTTATTCTCTCTACTTGTAGCGCCATCTCCTTGCACTTAAGCTTACTAAAGTAACAGCAGTTGTAACGAAGAGAGAAATTTTGCAGGGTTGCTGCTACTTACACTATTTTTAAACCGCCAAATAAATGTCGCCAAGAAATCAATCAATTAACTAGTAAGTTTTTAAAATAGCAAACAACCATAATAGGGAACCCGGAAGAGAAATCTTAAGATAAAAACGCTTTCAGAGGGCGAAACATTTTTTCGATTTTCTTTCCACTTTCAGCTGTTGTTATCACGCTTAAAAAAATATATTGTTTTTTTAGATTGCCTGCATTATTTATTAGTTTTCTGGTTTAGATAGTAAATATTTACCTTTCTACAGAAAGTGTAAATATTTAAAACAATTCACACACATCAAATAACAAGAACAATCATATTAAAAAAAAATAACTTGAAAAACTTTTTAGTCGGATAAATGACGTGGTAAAATTCTGTCTTTCCTCATGATCCAGAATTCTTTGTAATCATCAGTACAGAATTAGTAAAAATTATAAATGAAATATCTCTTTATTTTAAATTGAAAAGTATATTATCTTTTCTTGTAAAGCTTTTGAGTTAGATTATTTACTATTCCAAATTAAAATCTTAAAGTTGAAAGGAGTATTTCAATGTTATATAGTAATCCGATATTGTTACATAATTATATACCATTTTATGATACACACATTTAAAACATTATCTACCCTTTTACATTTATTAAACAATAAATAAGTTATATTTACTTTCATTATAAGTTTTATGTTAAACTGTATTCAGCCAACATATATATAATTTTATCTAAAGTTTCAATGGTTATCCGGTTAATGATTAGGTTTAAATTTTTTCCCAATCGAATTGTAAACTAAATCTGTCTCTGTTAATGCAGAAAAATATTTTGAGAACTTTCAATTAAATACTTTTTAATATTGATTTAATTATATACGTTTCGCTAAAAAATTTAAAAAAAAAATTATAGTAGCAATCGTAAGGGATGGTGAACGGAGCAAGCAGAGACCTAAGTTAACATAATTAATGAAAATAACAATAATAATCTAAAACTCAAAATTTCATTTTTTGTGAATAGGGAAAGAAAATTCTGCAAAAAAAAAAAAAAAAAAAAAAAAAAATTTTCGTTCTGTATGGTAATAAAGTTTCTGGAAAATAAAATTCTGGTTAATAAAACCCAAAAGATATAGTGTTTAAACCATTCATTTGCTAATTTTTCCATTCATATGGTTGCTGTTTATCGGAAATTCAAGTTTTCAAAATAGTTCTTATTACCACACATTTAATAAAAAATACAAAACTGGAAATTAAATGTATCCGAATAAATGGTTTTACGTCCTGCTCTAAGGTATCATGGTGGAATAACTAAATTTTACCACCTTTACCAAATTGTAACACATATTATAAAGTTATATTTTATCAAAATCACTCTCAAAGCGCTTCGGTAAAAATAAGCGAGCCTTTTTGTTGTTTCCATAGAGTCAGAAATATGGTAAATTTTACCAAATTCTGGCTGTTTGGACCATATTAATTTTTTAGTGTGATACAAAATTCAATATTTCTCCGGTATCTACTGCTACAAGGGAGGCCTCGGGTACAGGTAGATTCGGAGGCGTTTTCGAGCAAGCATTTTAAAAAAGACTTGGTAAGTGAAACTTGAATCTAACCAATTTAAACGTTTAATTTTTTATACAGAATATAATACTTGAATTAATTAAAAAATCTTATAAAAAATAAATATTTATAATTTAACATGTCTTTCAATATAAATTTTAAGATTAAATTTTAAACAATAAATTCTTAAGAGACATTTTACACTGTGTATCACTTCAAAAATGTGCTAAATTGGTCACGAATTGTCTTCAGATGTTATAATTTTCGATCGCTTAAAAGTAAATTTTCGCGCGTCATTTCTTAATGATTATCACCTGAAAAGTTTTTAAATGTGTCATGAACTGTCGTCAGACGTCATCATCTTCGATCTTTTAATAATAATTCTTCAGGAGTTATTCCACATTGTGTACTGAATTTGAAATTGATCGTTCTCTGGTTCAGGTCAAAATTAAGATGGGTGAATGAATAAATGGAGTACGATTGGATCCTTTCAGCAAAACAAGCTGCGTCATGTGTGTGTTTGAAATTATATTCTTGCCCATAGATGGCGCCACTGAAAAAAATAAGAAAAGCACCCCCTGCTTTAAAAATTCTAGCTGAATTGCTGCTTTGGCAAGTGACATAGGTAACAACAGCAACACCACCACCAAAATGTTACTCAGAATTTTTAAATTTTTTTTAATATTAAGGGAATGCTCTTTTCTTTTTTATTTTTCTTTTAAAATTTATTTGAAAGTATTTATGAGAAAAAAGGAGATTTGAGGTGTTTTCGTACACTCATGTCCATAAATTAAAGATAATTCAGAATCACACAGAAATCAAACTCTAAAATTAAAATTTCACCTGTAGAATTATCACACACATCCTGAAGAAGAATATGCAAATTACAGGAAACCACTAGATGACGCTGGTAGTACGTCACAATGACGAGAGTGTAAGAAAGGGGTATATAAGGAATGGTGGCAAAGAAGTAAAATTGTTCACAAGCGCTTTAAAAGCCTTTCAGTGCAATAACCGCATAGTTATGGCACAAAGGAAGCATTTGGATGATTTTTTACGTGGCAGAATCATCGGACGGCTGGAATGTGGACGTACCCAGCTGGAAGTATCCGAGGAACTTGGAATCGCCCAGAGTGTTATCTCCAGACTTTGGCAACGATTCCAAGATGATGGTAATGTGAGTAGACGTTACAGCACAGATCGCCCCCGAGTTACAACGCCGAATGAAGACCGGTATTTGGCAGTTACTGCCAAAAGAAACAGACGGAGCACAGCATCAGACCTGTCTCGTCAGCTCTCTTCAGCTACCGGTACAACAGTTTTAAGGCAGACCGTGTACAGACGCTTAGGGCACATTGGTCTATATGCTCGTTGGCCTGTCAGATGTGTTCCACTTACCGCAACTCACTGTCGCCTGCGATTAGCCCGTAGTAGACAGCATGCATTGTAGACACCGCAACAGTGGTCTTGTGTGATGTTTTCCGACGAGTACAGGTTTAGTTTGCAGTCTGATTCTCGCCGGACTTTCATATGGAGAGCGCCAGATACCCGTTACCACCAAGACAACACCATTGAACGACACCGTTACGGTGGTGCAGGATGGATCGTTTGGGGAGGAATTATTCTTGGTTCCAGAACTGACCTGCATGCTCAGAGTGTAACGATGACAGGCCACATCTGTAGGAATGTCATTCTGGAACAACATGTACGTTTGTTTCGGGGTGCCATGGGTACTGAATTTCTGTTTAAGGACGACAACGCCCGTCCTCACCGTGCAAACATTGTAGACGAATGCCTTCAATCGGAGGATATCACCCGTATGGATTGGCCAGCATGCTCACCGGACTTGAATCCAATAGAGCATGTGTGGAATATGCTTGGCCGACGAATTGCAGCCCGTCAACCCCCTCCCACCTGTCTACCGGACTTTCGGAGGGCATTGCTTGATGAGTGGTGTAATATTCCCCAAGATCAGATTGATAATTTGATACTCAGCATGCCTAGGTTTTGTACGGCCCGTATTGCATCTTCCGGGAGACATAATCCGTATTAAACCACCATACTAACCATGTTATACTGTTTATTGTAAATAGGTTCTTTTTTGAAATTTGCTCCAGGGAGTAAAGATCGCAATTTTTATTAATTATGTCAAACATATAGCATCTTTTTTGCTCTTTACCTTTTGTTTAATACATAGACTTTACAAATAAGTCAAATTTGTTTGGCTTCCGTCTCTTTCTGTGCCTGAACTTCATTATCCTTAATTTATGGACATGAGTGTAAATTCATATATGTAAAAATATGATTTTATTATTTTTTTTTTACCAGGAAAATATAAATACAACTATTCAGTGTATCAAAATTGTTTTGAATAGAAAATCTTCTTGTCGATCATAGAAGTTATTTCAGGAATTTGTATTATTAGTTTTATTGATGAAAACATGCGCTAATGGTTCTTTGGTTTGTTAAGTATCTTGTAAACCAGGTTATTTTTCCTAAATGGGATTTTATATTTAAACTTTTAGTCTTTTTATATCCCACTATCTGACGAGAAATAAATTTGCGCTGTTATAATCTTAGGAAAGGTAATTTAATAAGTTGTCTGTTTATATTAATAATTTTTATTATTGCTTTAACTGTGTGTGATAAAAACTGATTTGGAAGATTCTGAAAAAACCTATAAACTTAAAGATATATTTTTTAAATCTGTAAACAGACCAATATATTATATGTAATAATACCTTTTAAAAAATTCTGCTTGCAGAATTATATTAGTATTATTTTCTGAAATGTATTCCGAATAAATTCTTGGATAAAGGTCTCTATATAAGACCCAGTATGAATGGGCAACTGTTTTATATTGTATGGCTTTTTAAAAATATAGTCGTTATAATCCACTTCAACTATCCACTTTATTCATGAAAATTAAATTTATTCGATAAAAAAGCATGTTTAATATTGTTTCCCTCCCATCACACCCCTTGTTTGCTTGAGTTAGACATAGAGAGAAGAGGCCTCTTAAGGATTGAACTCAGATCAGAAATGCAAGAATAAAAATCACATACTTTCGAATTGTTCCTTAAAAAAGAAAACTCATCAAGTATTAACCTTAAACACATAATTTAGTGAAGGAAAAGGGATAGAAAATTCGTATTCGGGAAACTCATAAGAGTATTACTGATAAAGATCAAATGTACGGTTGACACCTAGTAGCTCGACATTTTGTGACATAAGTCGGAAGTCTGTAAATGTATCCTTAACTCAAAATATAGCAGAATCTCTTTTTTTCTTGAGATTTTAATTTCTTTCGTACAAGTTGAGCACAAATGAATGATTTTAAAAATTATTACTTTAAAAATTAATATTTTATATTGTAGTGTAGTATTAAGAATAATTGACGGTGTGAAACAATAAGATATATGAACGAACTAGATTACAGAATAGATATTTGACGTGTTACCAAAGAAGTCAGACATGAGACGTTTATAAATGAAAAAAAAAAAAAAAAAAAAAATACTTCATACATTTTTCTTTAATGCCGTGTATAACTTATAGTATTATGTTTAATGGTGTCAAAAATATAAAATTTTGAGATCCGGTCATTCATATGTGCTAACTCTTAACTTTATTTTAAATATATATTAAACCCCTACTCGCTATCACCCACCGTTCCTCGGAACTGCTTGCAAAGTTTTCTTCAGATAGCTTCACCCACACATTTCATTTTCTCGTTTCTAAGTGACATGGAGACTGATAAAACGAAAATAATTTAAGACATGCGTTGGTGTGGATTGAGTTTCGATCCTTTTGCAAAATTAAAATGTGAAAATTCTTAGAGATTTTTAGCTACTAACATTCATTTTATTAAATAAAATAACAAATATTTTTTTTAAAAATAACACAGTGACAATAATCACCCATATTTGTTTTAAATAACCAACAATTGTTTTTGAATAATCAAGCTAGCTTTACAATGAAGCGCAATTCTGTTTGGATTTGTTAAAATAGTTTTAGTGATGCAGCGAAATACGCAAAAAGAGAAATTTAATCGAAGGGGCCAAATTTTTGAGCTACTATCTTTCTTAGATATTTTGACAGTATTTTCAGAATCCAGTTACTCCCAATCCATTGAGAACCAAAGTTTCAAATATATTAAAAAAAAAAGGATGTTTATAAATTACGTTTTTGTGTCTTCCTAAAATGAGAATCATAACATTATTCCTTATGCTTTTTTTGCACACTTTATTTTGTAACTTTATTCCTCATTTTATGCACGTATTTTTCCGGAACAAATTTACTTAAAATTTTTATACAGCTTTTTGAAGTAATTTATTTGCGTTAACTCTCTTTAAAATTTAAATAATTTTTATCTTTACTTGAAAAAATTATAAAAATTTTATTATGTTTAAAGTAACGATAAATGTTGCGGAAAATATAATATATTCATCAAACATAGGAAGTTGAAAAACTCCTGATAATTAATGTTTAAAAAAGGTAGCCATAGGTTAAAAAAAGAAAAGAAAAAGAGATTGATGTGTTCCCTTGTTTTTCGTACGTCTGACCGTTATTAATTTTAGTTTTTATGTACTAATTTTTTATAGTTAATGAAGACTAATGATCAGTGCCGGTTAGTATCTTTCACTTGTAATAAAAAACTGAAAAGATATATACAAGTAAAACTGATAACAAAACTAAGTCATAAGCATGGAGAATAGTTAAATTATGAATAGTGATGTTTCAAGTAAAGTTTCGAAAGAGATTTCTTTATTAACTTATCCACCATTATTATATATTAACTAAATATTTTATAATTTTCTAACATAATTTTTTTCTTCATATTTCTACAAAAAGCAATACGGTGTCATTTACATAAGTAATGATGATAAACATAAATATTTTCATAATTATATTTTGTGCCTTATAGAATTATGATACAAACTTAGTTATTGCTGTTTTCATAGCAGTCTTGTTTTTCTCTAATTGAGCTGCCTTGCTATAGTAAAAAATGATTAAATGATTGCTTGTAGAGAGCTGAGAAAAAACTGTCCCCCTAATAACTTTTGGTTTAAAAGACCAGATTTAAACGTACTAGTACACCCTCTTAATGGTGCGAGGAACTTTACGTAACTATATTAATTAATTCGTTGTAAAATCATTCGTAAAAACGTAATTAAATCAGGCGTAAAAACGTAATTTTATTGGATAAACATATAGTGGTTGGACATTAACGGAAAAATAACTAATAACCATCCTCAATATCTTTTGGTTTATACGATCCGATTTAAATCTACTAGGACGTAATCTTAATGGACATTTACTTAAATATTAATTCGTTGCAAAATCCGGAGTAAAAACGTAATTTTTCTAAATAAACATATAGTGAGTGATTCTTCATTACGGAAACCTTCTATTTTAACTCTACGTAAACAAGATCCCCCTGAAAGATTTTACATGGCAAAACTGTCGGCATAATTTTGAATCCTGCTAATATATTTAATATTAAGCTTATAGAAATGGAGTCAATTTTACCCAAGCAAAATTTAGCTCAACCAAAATAAGAGGAATAATTTTTTTTAGAGCTTTAATACCAGCAATTTTGAAATCATTCTTGAGTATATTTAAATAAGAATACTTTTGAAAATATAATGGTATTAAAAAAGGGAAAATAGTTTTTAACTTATTCTGGATGCAAATTAATGGTTACAAGAATAGTCGAAAGAAGTCAACGTGGTTAAAAAAATAAATCAATTTTAAAAGCATTCTTTTATAAACATTGCAATACTGAAGAATGATTTGAAAATTGCTGGTGTTAAAGTTAGAAAGAAGTTATTTAGTTCCACTTTTCATTTGGATCGATTTGAATTTTGCATGGGTAAAATTGTCACTATTTCGAAAAGTTTCAAGCATGATCTTTAAAATTGGGCCAACAGTTTTGCCATGTAAAATCTACCAAAACGTTAGCTGCTAAAAGTAGAGTTAGTATAAAATGAGAGTTAGTACACAAGTGTTTGTATAATGTTGTCCAACTCTAGTACATTTTTTAGACGGATCTTTCGTCCTCAAGTAAAGGGGGAAGGATTTTATTTTATATTTTATAACCGTCTTGAACAGGCCAACACAATTTTTTGGGATAACGACTACTAATGTTCAACTCCGTAGCCTTGTAATTTTGAACCCAATCCAGAAGACAAGGGAACTCCTGGATCAAGTATTGGGAGGAGAAATTTTGCCAGCGTGGATGACTTTTTGATGGAACTAACCCGCATCTGTGTTACATGAAGAAAAAGACCACGAAAACCTCCCACCATTAGTCTTACGGCAAGGGGACCACTGAGGTATTTCACGTCAGCACTGTGGCCGGTGAAAGCCGTATGTGGAATTCGCATTGTGACATTGTCTCACTCAATAATTTTTAGATCGTAAATATATATAGTCCCTGCAATCAATTTTGTATTTTTTACACTTTCCTTTTTGAAGTGCTTTGAAATTTTCTCTCCCCTTCAATTCCTAGAATCGCAGGTGGTCGGCTTCCTTTGTAGTTTCCATGTGAGACCCTTTACTTCTACACTTTTTCTTATTTCATAACCGTAACAACCTTAAATTTTTCAAACAATTAACCTTTTACTTTACCTTTTTACTCCTGTCCTAACCGTTACTTCTAAGGCATGATATATGCCAAGCAGAATGAAACTGTCACCATGACCTAGGGAATCAACATTCATATGAATGAAGCAAGATGAGAGAATGCGATCGGGGCAGAAAGAAATTTAACGTTATTGGAGTTAAATTTCTGTAATGGATCCCATTAAACGATTTATTGAATTTTTCATGACAAAACATCCTGTAATACGTGTTATACGTCTATGAATTGCAGAGGTTTAATAACATAAGAAAACCTAAATGTTATTTCTGTCTGCGAAAATGATAATGAATAAAAAATAATAATAAAAGTAAGATATTTTCTATTTTAGCTTTTATACTTTATAGCTTTTAATTTGGATAATGTTGGCCAATATGTGTTTAACGAATTCTATGATCTAAAAAAACAAATAATCTAGGTTGCTATAGGGTGGTTAAAAAAGGAGTTCCATAAAATATAGCATAAGTTATATATATCATAAGTTATAATACAATATCATAAGTTATTGCTAAACGCTTTTGAAAGTGAAACTGTCTTCTTCGCTGTTTTAAAATTTAAACTTTGAATTATAGAGAAAAATATATTTTATTTCCTTGTATAAAAGAAATATGAAGAGGCCAACATTTATAGATCATCGAATCATATTTATTTTAAGTCATCTCATAAGTAACCTCTCAGAAAGAATTTCAATTTTATTTGTAGCTATTTCTTATTTTTTATACGAGATTTAGTTTAATGGTATAGTTAGTTATAACAGATGATATATATGAAACTTATCTCTTCACCTGGGATCAGGCTTCATAAAAATAAATAGATTGATGTTGATTTCAAGTGAACAGCAAATGCCTTTCCGGATAAATTATAAAATTCAAAATAGTATTCTATGATACTTTTTAAGAATTATTAAAAGAGAAGTTAATTTAAATCGATATAAATTATGTTTAGTTTATAATATTTTTTTAAAATTATTTTAAATAAAAAAGTCTTTACATATTAAATCTTAAATTTAATTATTTTACATGATAATAACTGTTTTCGAAAGCTAGTAACTAGTAAGCTTCAATTTTACTTTGGAAATGTGTGGCTATAAAGGATGGGACATTTTTGAAGTATTATTTGAAACGCGTCAGTGAAACACTTTTATTCTGATGAACTCAGAATAAACCTACTTTATTTGTATATGCATAGAAAATAAGTTACATATTTGCGTATTTTGCCAATAGAGATTTAAAAAATTTGGTCTCAAAAAGCGGGTTTAGGTCGGGGAAACAGTATTACTTAAATGTTGCCAAATTGGCTTCTTAAGTTATAACCTGCATATACACAAGATTGCATATGCATGTGTAACAATAAGATACGAGTTAGTAGTTAACAAACAGATTATGAACTGTGTTTGATTGTGAATCAAGGACGTGTTGTACATTCATCTAAAATTGATGTTCTGTTTAATCTTAAACTATGTTATTGACATGGAACATAAAGGTAATATTTAATATTTGTTTTAAGAAAAAAAAATTATTAGTCCCTAGTAGTATCTTGCAAACGTTATTGTTTTCTTTTTTTTTTAACTACCCATCTGTGGAACGGATTTAAATAAGGAATTTTTTTTTGCCCAAATGTTGCCAAATAATTAGATGATAATTAAATGTTTCCAATAATGTAAATTCTCAGTTTTGTTGAATAAGAATCAGAATTTAAGTTCAGTATTGGTCCCGCAGTGGACTGATCGTTAAGGCACGGTTCCCAGCAGATCACCGACGACAAGTATCACTGGCTGCGGTACAGTGTGCGAATGGGAGACCACTTTGATTGGTGGCCTGCGATGGGACCGAGGGTGGGCGGAACTGGTCCTGGTTAAACTGTTCTACTTTAAAGTGCTCAAATGGCACGCAGGTCATCGGGTTAAAAGCAGGGGAGATATTCCCTCTGCAGAGGATCAAAATTGTGAGGGATCTTTCCACAGACAGTCGCCAAAGCTCATTGTGCTGCTCTTGTGCGACGTAAGTAAATTACAGTTGCAATTTAGCTCAGATTGGAATGTCAGAAATTTAATCCTACACTATTATAGTAGCTAGTACAAGGATTATATATTATGTAAATGTGGTGTATTCAATCTTTGGGGTAATATCTTCTCGAATTTGGCGTTAAACAATCCAAAAAGAAACATTTTTAGTTGACACGAAATACGAAAATGCCAAATTTAACGCTGTTTGGATATCATTAGTTGATAATAAATAATTATGAAATAGCATGAAATTGTTATCTTGCACTCTGCTATACTTCTATAGCATGAAATGTATGCACGTTTTTAGTTGCGCATAACCTTAATTATATTTTAATTTTTAAATGTTTGTCAATTGTATTAAATCATTTTATAACATTTATTTTTTTTATCTACTTTTGTTCTGTTACGCCTAACCGCCGAATTTATTATGCGTATGATTGATTTGCAAACTAATTTTGTTTAAGAATTAGTGCGTGTTATGCATTCAAACTAACTATTCTTACTGTAAACTGTATCGTAAAAATATTTTTACTGATTTACTTGTATTATACATTATTGTAATTATAAACACTAGTGCTACTAAATACCGAAAAGGGTGGCAACTACTTTACATCAAAAGTAATGTAAATCAACTTTTTTGGAGTTTCACGACTACCAGGAACTAACTGTTTTTGATGTTTGATTACACCAAGAATTATCTTTGGTGTTTCACAATATTACCTTAGGTGTTAAGTAGTTCTCGCCATTTTTGGTGCTAAGATACACTACACATTGATACACTACAGATACACTAAGATACACTACAGATTTTTTACAGTTTACTTTTATTTCATTGCAAGAATAAGACACGTTCTGTATAGCAGATATTAATTCTGAAAGTTTGTAGCTTAGAATATAAACTTAGAAATAATAGAAACTTAAAATGCAACTTAGAAATTACTAAAACTTGCGTTTTTAAGAAAGAAAAGTAGCGGATTTTTTTTATATATTTAGTCTGACAACAAGGGGACTCTAATTCATAATTCATTAGGCAAGTTCTAATTAAATGTTTTTCCATCCGAATATTATGTTTCATAATGATATTAACCATGATAATGGATAATCAATCACGTCATTTGCCAGTCATGCAGACTGAAATGTTTAGAAGAAATAAAATTAAATGTACGTTTTTCTACTCCACTTAATAATTTGGCATGATATTCAGGAAATTATTACATTTAGTTTTATGGGTGGAGAAACAAATTGAAGATGGTATAGCTTGGTTGTCACGATAGCACTGCAGCACTATTGGGCAGTTAGCGACCGTCTGGGATTCAAGCTTAATTAGAATCCGAAAATAATATTGAAACATACGATCTCTACATTACTACGATTTGTATCGGTGGTCAGAAGGTGGTGGTCATAACCTCATCACCATCAACCACCTAAATGTACGTCATTTTTCCTACTGAAAGACACGATCAGAGAATCCGATCTAAAACCCAACATGGAGATTACAACTCTGGCCGGAGCAAGGTAGACTACTATACCCACCAAACACCGGCCAGGTGGCTGAGCGGTCAGCGTGCCTGATTGTGAAGCCAATGGTTTCGGGTTCGAATGCCGCTCAGGGCATGGATGTTTCTCTCTGTGTGTTGCTCTCTGTTGTGTGATGTTTGATTGTTGTTGTTGTTGTAGTTAATTTATGTCGCACTAGAGCTGCACACAACGAGCTATTGGCGACGGTATCGGAAACATCCCCGAGGATGATCCGAATCAAGTCATCACAATTTTGATCCTCTGCAGAGGGGATGCCCCCTCGCTACGGTAGCCCAATGACCTGCACGCGAAGTCGAGCACTTTACGGTAGAACAGTTTAACGAGGACCAATACCGCACACCCTCGGTCCCTACGCAGACTGATCCAAGTGGTCACCCACCCTCACACAGCCAGTGATGCTTGACTTCGGTGATCTGCTGGAAACCGTGTTTTAACGATCAGTCCACTGCAGGATGTTTGAATGTGTCCCACTCTATGATCTGTGGCAGTGTGGGACGTGGGTAATGTTGCTCTCTACGGTGACTTAAATTCACAGGTGACCTCTGTGTAACGATAAATAAGCAACACTTTCGGCATCTTCCGAGGAGAAAAACGAAAATACTATGTCCCACCAAATTGATTACTCAAAATATATTGAGAATTCTGAAGAAAATTAGCGAAAATTGTTTGTGGGGTAAATAATGTGTGCAATTTCAGCATTAATCGTCTGACAAACCATCGCCGTTTTAGACAGTTAATGAAGTTAGCACGGCGAAGAAGTTCTTTTGTTACAATTCCACTGTTTTAGTTTCAAACATTTCATACTGAAAGTTAATTATTCTTTTGGAACAGTTTTTAAAAATATATTTTCCACAATTTTATTTTGCATTTTTTAAAAATATATTATTTTTCTAAAACCCTTTTTTTTTTTTTTTTTTGAGTAACAATTTTCTTGTCAGATTATATTATTCCATTATTTTACAGTTTCAATAGAAATACACAGTTGGAGTATTTTAATTTTATTAGCGTGCTTTAAAATATTGAATTTAAAATTTGTTTTGACAGATACTTATCTTTCAAATAATCGAAACAAAGATACAAATTATAAGATATAAATATATAATACTGTTATACTATATAATATTATACTAAAAATACTGTTATAACTGAGTTTATTGATAACTTGGTATTTCATGCATTGGAACTAAGTAATTGTACTCTCGGCAAAAATTTCTGTCTTAGACTTTACTCTATAAATTTATAAACTTGCAAACTTCATAAATTTATTATTGCTAAGATTTTATAAATGTATGTTTGGAGAGTATAAATATTTATCTTTGGTAGAAAAGTTCCTTGAAGCACGCAGGCGTAAATTTTCAATTTCAGGAGTAGAATTAAATTCCCGGAAGGGAATATTTTTCTGTTCTTTCGAATTATTTCGAAATATTTTGTGACACATAAATGCAAAATGAAATGTTCTATCAAAAATTATAATTAAAGTTATGTAGAAAGGTAACATTTAAAAAAATTTGGATAATTCAGATAGGCATAATGGAATATAAACATTATATCTGTTATTCCTTATACTACAATAAAAAAAATCGTCTAAACTCACCAGTTTCCATAAATTTTTGGCTACGAAATCCTAACTAATCAACCTTCTTTCGACGGAAGTTTATTAAGGTGGTTGTGAATATTATAAACTATTGAAGACTATTTTTAAAGTATTTAATTATAGGAATGGAAAATTTTCATTGTTTTACAATTAATAATCCTAAATTAGGTTTTATATTCGACAATTAAATTTGTAGTTATTGTGTTCTTTAGCTATGAATTTGTCTTTGGTTCATAAGCTGAAAATGAATTAATAAATAATCCGACTTCTGATCATTCAAAGAACTGCTGTAAACATTTAAAATGCTTATTAAGGAAACATTTATTTAATTTTAATTTAGTTAATTTATCTTGATTTGAAAAGCGCGATGAGAAATATTAAATAATTTAATATTTTATTAATGCTTGTTCTTTTCATAAGTTGTTCAAATTATTATTACAAATATTATATTTTAATCTAAAAATACCATTTATATTTCAGTTGCATTTTACTTGAAATAATTTCACACAGTCAACAGGAAGTTTAAATAAATTATGAATTATAGATTGGATCTAAGTATAACATGAGGTTGAAAACTCATCACTGATTATAAACAGTCCTAACTCACGGAACCCTTTTTACTTTTCCATGGAACCCTAGGCTTCTGCGGAACACCATTTGGGAAACGCTGGTCTAAACTATCTTGTATTGTTGTCAGAACACTCTAATTGGAGAGAGAAATCATTGATGGGATTCTTTATTTCAAAGAAGTTCCAGAAATCTTTGATTCATATCAACAAAAAGTTAGTGAAAGTTACAACTACATCTGCCAGTAAATTATTTGTTTCAAGAGTGGAATTGAATTCCCGGAAAAAATAGTTATATGTTCTTTTGAATGGTTTTGAAAATCATTGTGTTCAAAAAAATATTTTTGTCTAAAGATTAAAGACAATCCATGCTTTTTTAGCATTGGTTACTTTATCAATATACATAAAATAGTTTTTTTAAAAATATGTTTTAAAAAATACAGGGTGTACCATAAAGATCACCCTTATTAGGCATAATTAAGCTAACCAGCGTCTTCAGAAAACTTATAAATTGGTACTAAAATTTCTAAATGGATGTTTGGAAACTTACTGCTTTTCCTTTCCAATTTAATATTCTGGGAACATAAATCCTAAACAGAGGTTTTTTAAAAATAAAAAAAAACTGTTTTTTAAATAATTGGAAAAATAAAGAGGTGAGTTTACGAAAGTTCTGTTAGAAATTTTGCTATCAGTTTTTTAGTTTACTGAGGATGCTGATCAACTTGTGCTTAAGATGCATGTATTTTACAAATATTTATTAAAAATAAAAACAAATGAGTATACACAATGAAGTTTGCAAATTAATACTTATGCACTGAAAATCAAAATCTGACAAATCATAGCACAGGAAAGTGTATGTAATAAAAAACGAGACCAGTTTGATTGTGAAGGATGCAGAAAGGAGTTGAAAGGTGATTATAAGAAACACCTTTATTTAACGGAACACCCTGTATATGGCGATTTCGATTAACTCATAACTTTTAAAAAATATTATTTAGCATTATTTTTTTAGATTGATCATTTTGCTTCTTATGGCTTAATTTTTTTATTGATTTTCCTAGTTGTTTTTACATCAACTCGTAACAATCAATGAAAATTTTTCTGCGAATTGTCTTGTTGAAATATTCATTAATAAATATTTTTTTTATGGCTTGAGTGCTTTTAACCGCAAAACGTGCGGGTAAATTGTTGCATTTGTTTGTTGTTAATAATATATTATTAATCCAACGAGATTTGCTGCTGAATCTTTTTTAATTGCTGCATTTGTTAACGCCATGATTCAGCAGCCAAACAGGCTCAACATCTATGCGTGACGTTGCTTGCAAAAAAAAAAAAAAAAAAAAAATTCCTCAAGGAAAAAACTCAAAGAAATTCGAATCAAATAATTAAGAAAACTCTTCTATTACTTTTAATAAAAGGGAAGATTTATTTACTCAAGAACAAAATCACAGCATTGTCATTCCAAAGCCAAAAATCTTAAATGTAAAACTATTTACATTTCAGAACTATCACCATGGCACCGCTGAATGTAATCGAAGGTTTTGCCTTTCAACAAACAAATCAATGGAAACTGAGTAAAAATGTTTCAGTTGATAGTGATGTGACTAATTCAAGATGTGTAGCTCTTTAAACGGTAGGGGAGAGGGGGGCACATGTGAACAGGGGGCAGATGTGTACATGATATGTTTTACCAATATGATTCGAAATAAAAATTCTTCAAAAATTTTCAATAGATGGTAGTATTAGTCCTACCTCTCTGCCAAATTTTCAGAACAATGAGCCATTTTGTTGTTCTATTCTGACAACTTTTTTGTATTAGCTGGTGTTCTATATACTTTTATCACTCTCTTCTTCAAGTGAAAACATAGTATAAATCAACTAATGAGCTAAAATTAACTATTGCAGACAATTATATGAACATTCAGGTAAGTTTATGGCAATTATTATTTTTTTTTACTCAGTCAAAAATTCTTTATTTTTCAAGTTAGGCTTAAGAAGGATGATGGGGCACTTGTGAACAAAACATCTGGGGCAGATGTGAACAGTTCCCATGTGCCCCTACATAGTATTAAGATTATTATCCTCATGATAATATAAGTTTAAAAAATATGTATGCATTTAAAATTATTATTATTTAATTTTCCATAATTAGTTAATTAATTGTTAATTTTTTCTTCAATTTTTTTTATTAAATGGTTGGTCAACAATTTTGTATTATATAATGATTACGAGAAGTAAAAAGATATAATATTTTAATACTTAAAAAGTTGAGTTTAAAATAATTTTTAAAATATATTATTATTCTTAGTAAAAAACCTATTTTGCAAAAGCAATATATGTAAGAATATTCTTTATTTAATAAAATATCCTTTATGCTGCCTTGTCTTCTAAGTTTTGAATGAAAATGCGAAAAAAAAGCGTGAAAGAGTATCAGGGAAGAAAGGAAAAGGCCCATTACAACTCCTGAGGAACATGAAGTTGCGAAAATCCCAATTCACGAAATTAACCCAATAAATTCAATAAATTCACCTAAACAAATAAACCCAATAAATTCACCTAATAAGCTACAACCTCTTCAGTATAATGTGTATCTATATCTGTTATATTAAAGATTTTTTTCTTTTAAAATATGATAATTGCTTTGTGTTTTTAATCTTGTTCGTATGTGCCCCAGGCATGTTCACATGTGCCCCACCATAGGGGCACATGTGAACAATTGAAGTCTTCTTCTAAAATATCCTAAAGTAAAGAAATATTTTATTGAAAAATCTAAAAAAATTGCATAAGGCAAAGAAAAGACTACTTAAACATATGGAGTTCTTTACTGTGAGAAATTGATGATATTTTCTGAATTATGAAGAAATAAAAAAATTTGTTCACATGTGCCCCCCTCTCCCCTACAGATAAAAATACATATCCAGGCCTTTGAATTGTCTTTCAAAATCACAGGACCAGCAAAATCCACGAAAACAGCTGCATCTTGAACTCTATTAGGATAGTGATGCAGTTGGTGGGTCTACAGGTTTGGCAGAAAAACGCTTGCTGACTACACAAGATCTCAATATAGATTTTACTGTTTTTATATCACAGAGAAGTCAAAATCTTTCTCTAAAGGAATTCAATGTGTAGGAAACACTAGAATGTTCCCTTTTTTTTACGTTCAGACAGAACTAAACATTTTACTATAGGATGCTATCCAGCTAAAACAACAGATGTTCTAAAGACCTCAAAATCATCTCTCTTATATACATATGTTTTTAATCTATAGATTCCTTTCTCATTAATGAATATATCTAGAGTCTTACGGCGTTTATCAGAAACACCCGTTAATAACTGTAATAAATAGAAATTTATTATAGTTTCTTTTTGTCTATACTTTTAAAGATAGGTTATTTTTCTATAGATGGCACCACTATGATAAGGTTTAAATTCAATCATAATAATGATATTTTTTTTAGAAATTTTGAATTGATCTTTTAAAATGGGATTTTTGGGGTGAAATCTGGGTAGTTAAATTTATTAAGATTTAATGAGGATGGTATTATCACTTCTATAGTGTATTAGTGGGTTTATGACTGATTTTTCTCAGGGATCTTTTTTTTTTGTTCTGACGTCCGCCGGATGCGGGATGGCTCTAGAGTTGGTAAACAGGTCAATTCGCCTTGCTGAAAGGAGGATAAAAGAGACGTGAAGAGTGGCTGGAAGAGCACCATTCGATCATTGGATCTCGTCGAGTTAGGTTGTGTTAAAACCGAGCTCCTGCTGCAATGACTTCACGTAGATTTGGCCGCGGAGGGAAGGCTTTCCGACCCTTACGCGTACCGGACATCGATCTTGCCTCGATAAGAGAAAGCATGAGAGAAAGCGCCCGCACTAAATTGCTTAAAATTACGGACATTGAAGAAGAGTTGGCGCAATCTGAACAACATGCACAAGGATGTAGAGAAGAGCTTGACCGGATTCTTCGAAGTAATAGGAAGGTACACCCAGATTATTTGGGTAACTTTTACCGATTGATCTACTACGATGAAGAGCTTAAAGCCCTGATCGCTACCCAGACTACAAAGACAGACCCAGTTACGAAGACACCCGAACCTGTGGAGATACAGAAAGATATCCAGACAGAGACATCAGTTGAATCTACACCAGAAATAGTTGAGCAAGGCACAGCTATGGAGACAACTGAACCAACTGAGATACTGAGCGAATCCCAGACCCCGACTTCGGTCGATCCAACATCGGAGCCAGATGAGCAAGGCACTACTCCCATCCCAGAGCCTGCAACCCAACATCCTATCCCAGCTCCAAATGAAAAGAAAAAGAAAAAACGAAGGAAAAAGAGTGTCAACACGGCGACACTAACTGTTCCCGAGACCGATAGTGACCCTTCACAACAGATTGAAGAGAAAATCCCCACAACAACTGCGGAGATAGAAACTACTGAACCGATGGAGACAGGACCCTCTGCTGAAACCCCAGCCGAGACCCCCTCTACTAATCCTGAACAGATAGAAATTCTGCAGCCCACTAGCAGAAAAATTAAAGTTCTCCTCCGAGGACTTGATTCAGATACCGAGATTTCCAGTCTCGAAAATGAACTCTTAGCTATCGGTTACCAGCCAATCAAAATCGAGCAGATGAGAAAGAGGCGGGGTCAAGACTACAAGCTCCTCCCCCTCTTCCTAGCAATTCTACCAGACGATCCCAAGCACCGGGAGATCTACAGGACTGACCGACTGCTCGGCACACCCGTGCGGGCTGAAAGATTTCGTGGCGGCCGCCTCGAAATTCAATGCTACAAGTGTCAAGGCTTCGGCCACACAAAGAACAGCTGCACCCGCGAAGTTGCGTGCATGAAATGTGCAGGAGCACATTGGACCTATCTGTGCAAAAAACCTATCAACGAGCCTCCAACCTGTGTAAACTGTGATGGAGACCACCCGGCCTGTTTTACAGGCTGCGGCGCCAGGAAAAAGAGGAAAACACCAAAGAACAGGCAACACAGGAGTGTTGCAAACTCTGCTTCTAGATTCCTTCAAATCGTGAAAGAACTGCAAGAACTTCTGAAGGACTCTGAACTCGTTCACCTGATCCAATCCCTTCTCCCACCTACCAAGGCCTGAGTGTGGAGCTATTTTAGAAGATAACCGCAGAATCCTCTGTGGTACTTCTCCTATTTCTAAAGTCATTTAGTCACCGTTGCCTTAGGGCTAAATATACGATGAAGAAGTGAGGTGCCCGCATTCGCGGGCAGGTACTTCAAAATATCTCATATCAAGTCAAGTCAAGGCTGGAAGAGCAGTACAACGGAGAGGTCGGAGCTTGCCCGCTGGATAGTTGATCCGTGACAGCACTGCGGAGATGGTGGATCGTTATCGTGTAAAAAGCTTAACTGAAGTCTCTAGCAGGATGAACGACCGTGATTAGCCGAAGGCCGATATATTCGAGACGGTGGGCCAAATCCGGATGTACCCATGCTGAAAGTTCGGTGTTCCCCTTGTGCCTGCCTAAGCCTAAAGAAATTAGAATAGCTGGAGTACTAAAGATATCCGTGACTAGGAGTTTGTTTGTCTACGAGCTCATCTGCAATTCCTGTGGGCGTTCCAGAAGGTGATCCGTAAATTTTTTGGGTACTTATAAATCTTTAATTTTGATTTGAGTACCATTTTAGAGGAATCATTTACCCTAAATTTTGAACTGTTTATACTGTGTTCTTATTTTAAGTAGAGCCATTGGTATTTAAGCTTGATTACAGAATATCATCATCTAAGTTTTAAGTGATTTTAGTAGTTTTAGAATGAGAGTGCTTTTTATTTCTTAAATATCTTTTTTGAACTGTATACATTGAATGTTATGCTTGAGAATTTTAGAATTGCATGTTATTGAATAGGTTAAGCTTTTGTAGAAAAATCTAGAATTGGAAGTAGTGTATAATGAGAAGTGTTTATGCCCATGTTAGCATTTGGAAATGAGTGGAGTTATGTTTTTTTTTTGGAGATTTAGAGTTGCAATAAAAATGAGTTTTCAATGTGAAGAGTTTCCTGTAATTCATTAGTTATTTGTCTATTGAAGAACCTGGGTAACCGTTACTAAAGTTAAATTAAGAGATCACAGCTTGAGGGGTAACGGTACATAACTCCTGTTGTATCAAGTATATATTGGATTTCTCAAATTATTCTAATTCCTTTACAGAAAAATCGTTTATTTTTCTTTCTTCATTTTTGCAATTAAAAAGGAATTTCTTGACCTAATCCATAGTATGCACAATTTCTCGGTTTAGTCACTTAAAAATTTATCATTGAGGTTGTGACACCTCTTCTTTTCTCACATTTTACTTCCTCCTCATTAACGACATCTTCAGACGAAGGTCACATTTTTCAAAGTAAGTGTAACCAAATGGGACCCTCTTATCATTGCAAACACAGAAGTTTTTGCCCATAACATCATCATCGTCACAGAAACATGTCTCCAGGTGTTAATATCAGTATGCTCACTAATTTTACTCACTCGGTTATGAACAAAAATAGACAACGATTCACTTGGTCTATTTTTTACTGAAATAACTGACATATAATAAGATAATTATTTTGAAAAAATACGGTGTGCATAAGCTCACAATATCTTAAAAAATCACAACATGTGATTATGCACAATCATGTGATTTCAGTGGTCTTTTCGCGTTGCAGGTACCCAATTTTTCCTTTCAAATTTCCGTGACTCCTAATTTACAAAGTCAATACGAAACTTTGGAGCTGTCATCAACATAAAATTAATGCTATAGTGATATCTATATGTAAATTGTTTGTTTACCCCTCATTTAGGAGCAAATTAAAAAAAAATTTGCTTAAGCTATCTTTAACTATTTTTTTAACTTTTATTTTGTTTATACTTAACTTATTTTGTCATTGAGCTATTTTAATTATGCTTTTATTAAGTGAAAAGTAAAAGTTGTACAAAATAAGTCTTAAAAAGTGTTTATCATTGGACGTATTTGTATTCCTGAGATGTTGAGGGCCTCAAAAATTTCGTCGATTTCCGAGTTTAATCGGTAGAGTGATTTTACGAACGATTCCGAACAGACACCTGTCTGCTATTTCGAACATGCTTTTATTCGTGAAAAATCGAGCGATCTTCTTTCATATTTTTAGAAATTAATATTCTTTATTATTTTGCCACGTATTTTATGCAGTTATAATCGATCAATTATAGGTATGGAATTCTGTAATAAATATAAAAACATTAAAATGCATGTTGACCATTTTGAATTATGTTGAGTTACTGTTTGGAATTTTGTCTGACATATTTTTCGCATTTTTAATTTGATTTCTTTTTTTCAAAAATATAACATTCATTAGATCTTTCTATTTAATATATAGGTTTAACGAATTGTTTTGCATTAAGTGGTATAAAATATTGCTATATGTTTTTTATGTCCATTATCCGATATAGCTATAGTTTAAAATTGTGCTATGCTATCCCTGTAATAATGTGATATTGAAGTACATAAATGATTAAAAAAATTTTCCACCCCTAATTAAAAAAAACTATATATTTATTTTCTCATTCTTTGAAAGAGTTTTTTTTTATCAAGCTTAGTTCTTTGAAAAAAAATTCCATTTATATTTAAAATCAAACAATTTAAATCAAATTAATTTAGATAGCGTTTATTGATTAGTAGATATAGTTTTAATCTGTTTATCAAATATATGTGATTATGCATATACTATTAATATGTTGTTTTATTGTTGTGGTATTCTAGGTCCTGTTCCTGTTTAGTACTAAGAAGTACATATAGAAAATAATGTTGGCTGGAAACGTGTAATAAATTGTCACAATTCTTTTTACTAATAAATGAATTGTAGTGGTATCCATGTAGTCCATGAAGAATTTTCTACCCCAGAAAAAAATTGGATAAGAATGAAAATTATTATTATAATATCTTGTTATTATAACTAAAATTGTCTGCAATATAAAGAAATTTCTAGCTTTTTAAAATTTTTGACTTATGAACAGGATTGTTAATTTTACAAATTCTTATAAAAAAAAGTTAACTTTTATATAATTTATTTTTGTTTTGTTTTACTAAGACATTTCTCTTAAAAAATGCATAGAAGGAAAATTATTCACCAATCAAAGAATATTTTCTAATTAAGGATTAAGCTTATACTTAAATATATCAGGATGCATACATCGATGCAATGAGAATCGTGTATAACAGTATACTCTCAATATGTTGAAAACCTTGTTATGTCAAAAAAATATTTTTCTCCTTGACATTATACATCCACCAAATGGTAATTTGAATTCCTATGTTGAAGAGTTTCTTCTCAGCACATTATGTTGAATTTTTTTCGAAATAAAAAATCATTTCTATTTAATGCATAATTATTTTTGTCTTACCTTTAAAAATAAAATTATCATTGTTGTGTTTAAAATCATATGTAAATGTACATTTCTGAAGCATTGATGTTAATTCAATAGAAGAGATCCTATATACTCTCTGTAATTTTTTATTCACTTTGTATTTTAGAGTAAATAAAAAAGCATTGTCACCTATCAAAATTGAAAATAATTCATGATTTTCTAGTGTTTCTTAAATACTGTTCAGAAATACTTAAAGCTGAAGGTTAAAGTAATTTGTTAAAAATGGTTTAGAATTACATACTCGTTCATGTAAACAGGAATAAATATTTCATAATAATTAATGTTTACATAAACAATTTCAATATGTATGCGATTTAAGTTGTCCAGCAAACTTCGTCTTCTAAAGATAGGAAAATAATCGCTATATTTTTTAAAAATAAGTAGTTGTAGTTAACTATATTTATAATAAAGTAGTTGTAATTAACTACACTTAAAAACTGTAGTTTTTTGCTCTGTATATGCATATATACTATATATGCAAACATATTACTTGCCAAGAATTTATAATTGGACTAATGTAATCTGCTTCTGTTATGTGATTTTAATTGAAAATACAGTTCTCTAAATTTAAACCTGTTATTCTTAAAATCTGTTTTGATAAAACAAAGATTATTTTTTATACAATCATTTAAATATTTGATGCAAAACACTTGGTAAATAAATGTAACAAAATCTATATTTTTGCATCGCTGGCTGCCTGTTTTTTTTTTTCTGGCCAAGATATCACTTTTGAAGTGACAATTAATATACATAAAAAAATTGGGGAGTGTGGTAATGAATAGATCACTAATAATATATGAGAAAGTATTTTTATTTACACGAAATAATTTTAAATGCTACCGATAAGTGGAGTTACTTGCTCTGTCAAACACATCAAGTGGGAAAAATTCGCGTCTTTTTCTGCAAAAAAAAAAAAAAAAAAATATATATATATATATATATATATACTACCTAAACAATATCTGTTATTTAATGACAATTAGAAAGCTTTTTGTAGACTAACTTTAAATGTGTCAATGTTTGAATTTAAATGATCTCCAGAATTCTGAATACATATTCAAAAAGTATACGTTCGGCTGAATGGCTGATCTCCTTTGCCCTGATTATGAACATTATTTTCCCAATTTTGCTTGCTTTTTTTTTTCCTATTTAGAATTTTTTTTTTGATGTATGAAACTATTAAAATGGCTGTTAAAAATTTTAGGTTAATTGGCAGTACAAAAGACATAGTTTATATTCCTTTCTAAACAAAAATATTGCCCGATGGTATATTCAGAATATTAGTTTATTAGAAATTGATTAGTTAAAATTTAATTAAGTTTTTGTTTCAGATGGACAGTGTTTTTAAGTCAATAACGGACCAAGGGTATAAATTTTAAGAGATTTAAAATTAATTTTGATAAATCATTATTTGTTATATTTAGTCAATAAAAGAAGTAAATTCTTACTTTTTAATTGAATTTCATGTGGCCAATGGCACATGCAACCTCATGGGTAGAAATAGAATGGGCTTAAATTTTATTTTTTGTTTATCTATTATTCACAATAAGCATTTTCTAATCCAATTTTTATAAATTTTTCATATAACCAAACATATAAAATAAACATAAAATTTTGAGCTAAAGAAACCAAATAGAAAATATTACAAAAATAACTGAAAATTGACTCATTTATGACTACTCTCTCCTAAGAGGGATTTCCTGGTTTATGAAAAACAAAAGTGACTTTGTTTTCTTAGAAGTAAATTGTTTAATTTGTTACATGCTTCCATCATGAAAACCAGCACAAATGTGTACTAATAAGTCCTCTCACTACAGGCTCCGGAAAAAAACTAATGCAAATGTTTTAAGACAACTTTATTTTTTTCAGAAATTTGGAAATTCTACATAATTTTATTTTAAATGTATAAACAAATATTTCACATAAACTAATTTATGTGAACACTCATTGGATTAAATATTCATTGGAGAACAAAATTATAGACACAGTTTAAAAAAAATAAAGCCCAGATAGTGTTTTGCTATTTATAAATATTTATTTCATGAAAGACAAGAGATACATTATTTAGCATACTAAGTAAGTCTGGTGAAAAGCCAATCCAAACGTAAGTTGTGATACAGTTACATATAATACATGGTTAAAAAATACGTAGAATCAGTCAAATAAAATTGGCAAAGTATGCAAACTTTCTTATTAATTAATTTCATTTATGTAAAAGTAGGGTGACTGAAGGTAAGAAATGCTAAAATAAAAAAAAAGAGGAATCGGGAAGGTATAATAGGTTATGAAGGTATACAAATTTAAAATACACGAAACTTAAAATATGATCTTAGAAAATAATATTTTATTGCTATCTAAGTAGGTTTGCAAAATAAAAGTAATATTTACAAAAAATAAATAATTCACATTCTCTGACTTAAATTGAATTAATTTTCTTATGAAAAATCAAACTAGAATAAACTTGATTGTGAAAGATTAGCCAAGGGTCCCAATCCATGTTTCCGAAACACGCGTGGCAGTGCCTTTCCTTGGGGAAATGTATGGAAATAGGTTGCCGGACGCTCTTTCACTGTCTTTATATAATTTTCGCTAAAAATAAATGAAGTCTTGTTATGAGAAAAACATTTTCTCTTAAAAAAAGGGTATGAAACTACTCAATTTAAGGAAAAATTTAGAATTAAAGTATTTCACTCCATCATAAGGAGGTGTAAAATCAAACAAATATTAAAATATTCGAGAGGTTGTTAACTTAAAGAATTCACTAATAAATTCTTTTGAAAAAACAACTAAGCGACAAAAAGTTATTAAAAAAGTATGTTTCAAATAAAAAAAATAAATAGCAAAATTTTTAAAATATCTCAATATCACTCATGTTTACAAATTCTCTCATTATAGACTAATATTTTACAAAAAAAAAATTTAAGAAAAAAAAAATATGCTTTTTAAGATATAAATAAACAAAAACAATATTCTGTGTGGAAAAAATTTTCCTTTAAAAAATATAAATAAAGAGCCTTAAACGTAGGTCAAGATATGCTTTGATTGCTTAAACCTTTCTTGCTTTTTTACTAAATGGTATACTATAAATACTTATATGCGTGCCATGAAAAAATACATCATAGAAGAAAAATAAAAGTTTAAATCTGTAAAATAACAATAACCAAGTTCTAGAACTAAGATTTATTTAAAATCAATGAAACAGAATGTGCGGATAAAAAACAGAGATTGAATTTTGAAGAAAATTCAATCCTTGTCAATTCAATTTATAATTAATTAAATTTATAATTAATGAAAATTAAATTTATAATTAATTGAGATACATAAAAAATTAAATATACTGCGTGAAAAAAAATGCTACTGAAATAAAATAATGAAAAAATAGTTAACAAAACCAATAAGCTAAATATAAAATTTATCTCTTGTTCTAATACTGTTATTTTATTTTAAATGAGTACAAATACAGAATGATAAAAAATTACTTAATATAGTAAGACAATTTATACTAATTGACGTATGAAATTTCGTATTTGGCTGAATCATAAATGACTAAGTAAATCATTGCCTTACATGAAAAAAAAAATTTTGTTGCTAACAATTTTACAATTCGTAAATTTGTGGTCAATAATAAAGTAAATACAGATATAGCAAACGTGACTTTACCAATCCAAATTTCCAATAAATTTTTTTCCAATAAATAAATAAAACAAAACCAGCATATAAACAGATGAAGAAAAATGATTAGTTTAAAATTAATGAATAAATTAGGCACCATCTTTTTCTCCTCATGACAGCGAAGGAATTTTGTAACAGTCTCCCACCAATTTAATGGACGGGTAATTTCTATCACTGCTAAGTTCTTAGTGTTTTCTTTTAAAATCAGAAGAGGGTTCTGCCCTAGCTCTCCAGCCCTCGAAAATTCTAAATCAGTTCTTCTCCAGCGATCTTATCACTCTTTTCTCTATGTTTTATTTATCATCACAATTTTTATGCCTATATATTTTTTTTATAATTTATTTTAATAACATTAAAGTCTCAGTGCTTAACTATTTAATTATTACAAATAAATTAGAAATTCAAACAAAGGCACGTTTAAATAAAACATGAGTAAATGAATTTGTATAAATATAAGGAATATGCCAACAGTAAAAATGTATGAAAGGTCACAACAATCTCCCATCCTGCAGTAGCAAAACATGAGAACTTTTCTTTAGCAGTTTCATATTTTCTTTGACCATAGTCGAACCAAAAATGGGATAATACACCTTCCAATTAAACTTAGGATCAATAAAGAGAAATTATGATTAGTTTCAGTATCATTTTCTTCCGGGATCACGTTTTGCAGTCATGTCACATTACAGCTTAAAAGAAAGCAAGAACAGCTGAAATTAAAACATATTTTATAATTAGCTATAGAATTCATCAAACATTCAAAGTAATTTATTACAAATATTATATTTTCAAAGCTGCATTGTTTCGTATATTACAAGTAGCTATACATGTTTTAGTAAATAATAAAACTAATTGATAACAAATAATAATTAGGAAAAACACAAAAGAACCTCACAAAGCATATAAAAGCACAATTGTGTTTTGTCTGCAAAAGGAAATGTTTTAAATCATAATCACATAAGTATAATTTATTTCAACACGATTTAAGCAATATTTTAAATAAGCAGTCAAAGATAACAAACTTGATCTTCCACCCCTGAGTGCAGGATGAGGGAAAATTGAGAAATCTTAATCATGAACTTTTTAGGATTTTCCAGAAAAATTAGCCTAATTTGTTTGTCTATATGTTTATGCATTCTGCTTCACAGATGAAGCTGTAATGGAGAAATTTATATATATATAATAGGTACTAACTGTTAAAAATGAATTGTTGAGTTAATTGAAACAAGAAAAAGAATAAAATTGTTTCGTCATTTTTTTTTCTTTTTTTGAAAATTTAAAAAAAAAAAAAAAAAAAAATTGAAATAATGTCTAGTTTTATGTCATTAATTTGATGGGCCTCCAGATTTACCATTTTAAATCGGTTGTAACCTATTTAAACTTTCCGGTTACAGCTCCATTTTGAAGCAAAATGCATACACCTATAGATGAGATAAGGTTACTTTTTTCAGGAAAATCCGAATTTGCAATTAAAATAAAGATATAAATTAAAGATAAGGTACAAGGAATGTTTTTTATATGCCATATGCAGCTACACTGCACCAAATAATATAACATTTTTAAATTAATGGATTAAAAAAGCATTATAAACTAAGCCTGACACAATGTCATTCATAAAGAGGAGAAACAAAGAAAAATATTGCTAGTGAGCATCGGGATGTATGAACAGATTTTTATATGACACAGTATTCGGTATAAAAAATGTTTATAATGTTAAAACTAAAGAAATTTAATAAATTTTGTCATGGGATATTAAAATTTACCAGTTTATTAAATTAGAAATGTGAAACACATTTATATTTATTTTTCAGATCCATTTGATATTCCTCAATGTCAACTTGTCGAGTGCGTATTTTGTATAACTCTGGTAGAGTAACTTTATTTATATTCCAACAAGGAGTGAAATGAAAGTAATAGAAAAAACTTTTAGCGATAAATATTTTTTTCCAGGTACTATAGGCGCAATTGACGGAAGCCATATAAGAGATCAAACCAGTTGGAGATGGTAGTCTATATTGCAACAGAAAAAAGGACTACTCTGTTGTTTTACAGGCAATATGTAAGCCTGATTTATCCTTCTGGGATATTTTTTGTCGCTACCCTGGATCGTGTCACGATTCAAGAGTTTTTCGCAACTCGGATATCTACTCCTTCATCGTCAATCTCCCCACAAATACCCATATAATAATCGGAGATACAAGGGATATCCATTAAAAACAAACTTCTTTCAAAAACTTTAACAGAAGACCAAAAGAATTCTAACAAAACCCTCAATAAATCTAGATCAATAGTTGAAAATTCATTTGCTCTGTTAAAACAGAGATTTCGAAGGATGCTTTTTGTCGACGTTAACTGTACTGAAAAATATTTCGTTCTATGTATTTGTGGCATGTATTCTACACAATTTTTCTGTAGAACAAAAAGACTCCTTCGAAATTGATCCGCGTCTTGATGAGGAAGATGATTTCGAAGATGAGGTATTCGAAATTGAAGCTAAACATAAAAGAAATATTTTAGTCAATTTTTTGAGAGCTTAAACAACAACTGTTTATTAAGTTTCTATATTCTATGTAGAACATTTTATTTTGTTTATTTAAAATAATAATTTAAATAGCATATGTATAAATTGTAAATATTGATAATTCATCTGCATAAATAATGTTTTCTAAATAATTTCGCTGTATGTATATAATTTAAATTTTGTTATAAAAATTAACTTATAAGCTTATAAATTTGTTTATTAAATTTTTTATTAGTATTTAATAATTCCTTTTATCTTTGTGGCTTAACTTACACATATGGTGAATAAAAAAAACTTTTTGTGACATGATCCTGCGTAGTTTTTTTGTAGGGGGGAGGATATTACTTTACTTACCATCACCATAGTTGGCCAGACAGTCCAATGTGGGCCAATGCCTTCCTCTGAAGATTCCTTCATATCGACTTCAGATTTATCTTTAATCTCCAATTTTTTATCTTTGATCTCTAATTTTATCCTTTGATCTCCACCAAATCAGTTCATCTCAACCGCAGCCTTCCCCACTTTCTTGTCCCAGAGGATCTAAAAAGCAATATCTTGTTTATTATACTGTCATCATTCATTCGAATCACAAGGGTCATCCAATTCATTCTATTTATTTTTATGTATTTAATAATATCAGACTGTTTTATATATCTTGTACAGTTCAAGCTACATAGAGTTGGTTTTTTATTATGTTTATATATTTTTTATTTTGTAGTGTATATATTTACTCTGTATATAATATATATATAGAAATAGAATTTTAATGTTGACTGCTATATAAAATTTTATTTTAGGAAATGTAATTTTTAGTTAAATATTTTTAGGTATAATTTGTTAAATTAAACTATTTATTAATTAAATGTTAGTTGACCTTTTTGATGTAACATGTTTGTTGAACTTTTTGATATAACACCAGAACAATACACATATTATATCATATCAAATACACATATTATATCATATCAAACTTGTGTTAAAAAAAGTAATATTTCATAATTAAAAATCTGTAAAATTCAAGAAAAATAATAGTCATAGAAGAAATACTTATTTAATTAACAAACTTTGATAAATTAACAAACTTTTTATGTTGAATTTGAAACATTTAAACCTGGTTGCATTTTTAAAGAAGGTAAAATTTTATCTATTTACACTAATTATTCCCTTCATTTATTCCAGTCTTTGATTTATTATTGTTTAATATTTGTTTGTCCTAACATCTAATATTTTGTAACTTCAAAAATTTTAAAGTTCGTTTCAAATATAAGCTACATAAAAACTTATATTTTTTAGAAATATTGCATATGATAAATTATATTTTAAAGTAATGTATTTCTTAAAAAAATTAATTGGATTATTATAATTAAACAAAAAATTATACTAAAAACCTCACTGTAAAGAAAATTTATTGAAAAAATAGGCAAATAAAAAATTCTAAGAGGGCATTTTCTTAATGCCTTAACAAAATTATTATTTTTGAAAATGTTTTAAAACTAATTTGATTTAAGCTAATGCATTTGATATTTTTAAAATATATTTTTTTAATCTACAAATATCCCTAAATAATTTTTTTCACCAAATTGTAACTTGAACATTGTTTTGGTGGACTTATTTACTTTTAATAAAGAAAATTGAAGGTTATGTGGAGAAACTGTTTGAGTGATTTTGTACTATGAAAATTCCAAACACAATTGAATATATTTGGAAAAAAGAAAAATATATAGAAAATTAAAAACAATAAATGAAAAAGATTTAAGCAAACCATGCATATATTATAAAATATGCATGGAAATATTATAAACTATACAGTTATAATACAGTTATCTAATACAGTTATCTAAGATAATTAAGTACTTTAAAATACAAAACTAATTTAAATTAAAGGGAAGAGAATAGTTTATTTTATATAGCAAAAATATTTTGAGTAATATGTAATTTTAATGATCTTCAGAATGATGATACTAACAATTACGTGACCGAAAAAACTAGTTTTTATATATAAAATATAGAATTAATCTCGATTTCAGAAGGACGCCAACATCCAGCAATAGTCTCAAACCCGCTTTTTACCAGTTACATAAAAAAATTTCTGAGTTGCAACATTAAATTTTAATAAAACGTGTAAATTAATAAAATATTTATAAAATCTTAATAACACTTTTCCTAAAACTTTAATATTTAAACTGATATGGGTGAATAACAAATAAGTAATGTTGTATGAATTATCCAAATGCAAAACTAGTTATTCATATTCAACGTTTTCATTTATTTTTACTTGAATTAAAAGTAGATGAGGTCATTTTTTTTAAAATCTGAAAGTTTAAATTTTATCATAAATTTTCATGAAAACTTCAAATAGTCAACTGGATAAATTAAATTTAAAAATGTTATTTTTTTATCCATAAAATTAAGCAGAAAAATTCAATATAACTTAGATGACCTTAAACAAGTTTTGCAATTGAAGGACTCTTATAGGAGCATTAGTAAGTTATTTGCATAAATTTTTTTTAAAAGTCAGCTGAAAAAGTATTTCTGAAAAGCACAGAATCGAAAATGGGGTCGCAAGTAATAAAATATTTAAATAAAGAAATGGTGGCAAGGGGAGAAGTCTGTAGTAATATTTTTAAAAAAAAAGGTGTTAAATCATTTTTCAACTATTTTTGAAACCAAGTCTAGGTATTTATTAAAAATTTCCATTTTCTCTCTGTGCCTTTTTTCAATCCCAGCTACTATCTCTGTAACCCAAGCAGGGAATTTTCTTTTATGCGTTTGCTTTAATTGGTAACCACCAATGGCAGAGGCTATTGCTGGAGGCTGTATGTCATCTTGACATCCAAAGATGTCATTTAGTTTATCAAAAAATGCACATCTACCTCTCCTTTCCTCAATATTACTATGTTTGTCAACAATATTTTTGTATTTTCCTTTTAGATTCTGAAATTTTTTCAAACATTGCATTTCACTGAAGTTTACACCATTACGTCTTAAATTATGCGCTATCTTCTTAAAAAAGTTCAATTTTTTGCCTTTAACCATTTGTTCATTGTAGGTTTTATACAAATTTAACAGCAGGAGAGTATTCTCATCCGTCCATGTTTCTTCTTGTGTTTCTGAGCAATTTAAGAAAAATAAAATATGTGATAATTAAAAAATATTAAATTTTATATCAGTTACGTTTCAAAATACAACAAATAGAGTAAATATTAAAAAAGTAGCATATTTCAATCTGTTTACACTTGAAAATTGTTAAAATAATTAAAAATGCTTTCATATAGCTTTAAAAAAGTTAGTAAAGTTCTTCTCAAATAAAGCTGTATTTTAGACTTTTCATTGACCATAACTTTTAATTATTTTGTGATCAATGACACACACACTCTGTTTTTTGAATGGTGAACATTGTGATAAAGAGAATAAAATGCTTATATCACATTTGCAGAATCCATAAAACAATTTATTTAAAATACAAACTTATGAATAAAATGACACTCAAATCAATACTCATAAGAAAATAGAAACATTATTTTTGTGCTTTAACTACTATTAAGTTAATCAATCAGATTGTGAGATCAACTAAGATTTTATATTATTTAAAAAAAAAATTAAGATATAAAATATACATTTAAATATAAATTCATTTATGGCATTGAATTCAATTCATTTGAAAAAATTAAACACTTTTCTATTTATTGATTTTTTAGAATTACAATAAAAGTTTATTTCAGTTACAGTCAAAACTAAACATAGGTTTTGCGAGCCTCCACAAAAAAAATAATTTTGGGCTTCTTCAAAACATAATAAAAAAATAAAAAAACAATTTAACTATATATAATTTGTATGCCATACTTTAAGTTCAGGGTTTTAAAATTTGTATTATCTCTCCACTCAGTTTCAGAAAGTTCTAATTTTTAAAATTTTTTTGGCATGCAAGTAAAAACACATACAATCTTTATTTTAAATTCCATTAAAAAAATAACATTCAACAAATGATCGAAATATAAAATTTTGTTTACAGTTAAAATTGATGTTGTGCTTAAAACCTTTTTCTTTACGCAATTCTAATGCTATCTTGTAAAAGTTTTCTTTCATCAAAAAATTAAAACCTTGTGGAATTTTATTTGTTATTTTTTTATATTCTTTTACTTTAGACATGGAATTATGCAAAAATATGGCCCCTTTGTTGAAAAATGTACAGGGTATCTGCTACATTTTAGATTTTCAAATTCATGACTAATTACAAGAACTTTTCATGACTTAATGAAGTTACTATTTCCTCCGACAAAAACAGAATAATAAATTTAAAAAGTATTATAATAACATTAATTGACCTAAATCCATGACTTTTAACGATTTTTAAAAAAAAAAAAAACTAGTTAAACTCATGACATTTCAGGACAAACTTTGCACAACAGCGAAATTCATGACTTTCCTGTTGCGCTACTACCCTGTCAGTATCACTGAAACACACAAAAGCAATAAATAAAACCATGTATGAACAAAAATTCAAAGTGATTGTTTTTATTTTTCACTGCTAACATATTTAAAACATAAAATATTTTATAAAAAACTTTTGCATTAAAAGTTCAGAAGCAATTCAACTTCAAAAAAAAAAAAAAAAAACAATATCAGATATAACTGCAAAAAAAAAAAAGCCTACAAAGTATTATAATTTATGCAATAGAATCAAGCTGCATTTAAATTAAAAATAAATATTTTGATTCCAACTGTTAAATCAACACACAGGAAAGCACAATAACCAGAATAACAAAAAGTAAACTTCATTTATGTTACTTCAAAAAAACTTTTAATAATGAAAACTTTATTTGAAATTTCTATCAAACAATACTTTAAATTTACAATAATTTTTATTAAGACAACAATACCTTAAAATAATACCTACAAACAAACTATAATACCTAAAAATTCAAATATTTACCATTCAGTGACTGAGAACCTATTGTTTCCCTGTTTGAATTGCCTATAATATTTGCACAAGTTAGACATTATATAGTCATTACATTTAAAGAAAATTTACAAAATGCAAATGTCTAATCACTTTCAATGAATACATACACACAATGGGACCCTTTTAAATATCAGTCTTAAAAATAGAATTAAAAAATTTTAAAATCACGTAAAAAAATTATTTTTTCACAATATAAATTTAAAAGTTATTAATATTTTACTCCAGAGAAGTTATTAATATTTGGAAGCAAGCTTTTTTTTTATTTGATTCTATTTTAAATGCCAAAGAATGTCATTTGTAAAAAAATTATTAAACATTTAAACAGTCTAGGTAAAAATTTATTATACTTAATATTATTTTATTAATTTCACATAAAATGCATCCATAATAAATCTTTAATGACTAAAAAACAGTGTGATCAATTGAGGTGCAAAAACCAGGTAAGTCCTGATTTACAAACTTTTGACCAGGCACTGATTAACTAGATAAAACAATAGGTTTCGTTACTTAAAAAAGACTAGTTTAATATTTGTGCATGGTTCTAGAACTAACCTAATCAACTAACTATATAACTCACAGTCAAAAATAAATCATAAATTTCTTTGAAAAATTTGGACTAAACTTTATGTATTAGTTCCCTAAATTGAGAAATGTTTTGATTGAAAAACATACCATTATATCAGGATATATAGATATTTACCTGGTAATGACTGTGAATTAAAATCTTGGTTGAATTCAATAGAATCTTTATACTTAATTTACAGGTTAGATATGATGCTATGTGCTATGATGCATTATGACTGTTATATATATATATATATATATATATATATATATATATATATATATATATATATATATATATATATATATATATATATATATATATATATACGAACACAGAGTGTAATCTTAAATCTTAATTTAACGTTTTCCGTCGAATGAGCACTAAAAAGGTAATGAAGCAGGATAACGTAAAATTGAGGTAAAAAATAATTTAAATATAATTTTTGACTGACAGAAGAAAAATAGAAGATTAAGGAGCTTCCATAGTTGGCCAGCTGACATGACTGCCTTATCTTTTAAAGTGCAGGCTATAATTATCCTCTTTATTTTTGCTGATGTTTAAAAAATTTGGAAAATCTCTGCATTTTTCCAATTTTTCTTTTTACCTTTTTAATTTTTTCCGCTTTCCAGATGCTGTGGCAACCCTGACTAAGGTATTCTTAGTTATATTAAGTTTAGATACCTATTCAAAATATAATTGAAATTGTTGTTATAACAAGATACAATAAATAATATTTTTAGAATTACTATTCAACGAAATTGGAAGATTAATTATAAATATATATTTTAAATACTATTTTCCCATTAAGTGAGTCTTGTTATAAAGTTTTTTTTAATATTTTTAAATTGAGTTAAATTAACACAAATGTATTAGATTAATGATGTTTATCAATGCAACAAGATTTTCTCCAAGACTATAATGAATAAAAAATATTAAAATAATGCCAATTAAGTTCGAAAAAAAATTATAAAAACTTGAAAAAGCCTTGTGATTTGGGTCTTTTAGAACCAAAGGGATATTTAAAAAAAAAAAACATTAAACACTTGAGAACACAGTCAAATGAGTGTTATCTATTTATTACAGATTTTGTAAATTAGGCTATTGCAAACAATATAGACAAGGGATAATAACTTTTTTTTTCACACATAGAAGAACATCATATTAACTTTAAAGCAAATTTACACAAATACCCTAAATTTGCAATTAGTAGAACGTATGAGTAACTTTATCGCATATATTATACAGTCGAACAATAATTTTTCTACACAATGTGATACAAAATTAAAAGTATGAATAATTACTATGATCATGCGCTGTACAAGGGTCTTCTAAGTTAAAAAAATCATCGGAAGCTAAAAAAAAAATATAGGAAATAAATAATCTTAGTTTGAATTAAAAATAACTAAATTAGAATTTAAAAATTCATAGCCATTAATTATAGCAACATCATTATATATGGGATATGATATAAAAATTAAAAGTGTGAATAATTACTATGATCATGCGCTGTACTAGGATCTTCTAAGTGAACAAAATCATAAAAAAATAGGAAATAAATATATTTAGTTTGAATTTAGAATACCTAAATTAGAATTTAAAAATTCACAGCTATTAATCATAGCAACATCATTATATATGGGATATGGTACAAAATTAAAAGTGTGAATAATTACTATGATCATGTGTTGTACTAGGGTCTTCAAATTTAACAGAATCCTCTGAAGCTAGAAAAAAGAAGGAAATAAAAAATTTAGTTTGAATTTAGAATACCTAAATTAGAATTTAAAAATTAATAGTCATTAAACATAGCAACATCATTATATATGGGATATGATATAAAAATTAAAAGTGTGAATAATTACTATGATCATGCGCTGTACTAGGATCTTCTAAGTCAACAAAATCATCGAAAAAATAGGAAATAAATATATTTAGTTTGAATTTAGAATATCTAAATTAGAATTTAAAAATTCACAGCTATTAATCATAGCAACATCATTATATATGGGATATGATATAAAAATTAAAAGTGTGAATAATTACTATGATCATGCGCTGTACTAGGATCTTCTAAGTCAACAAAATCATAAAAAAACAGGAAATAAATATATTTAGTTTGAATTTAGAATACCTAAATTAGAATTTAAAAATTAATAGTCATTAAACATAGCAACATCATTATATATGGGATATGATATAAAAATTAAAAGTGTGAATAATTACTATGATCATGCGCTGTACTAGGATCTTCTAAGTCAGCAAAATCATCGAAAAAATAGGAAATAAATATATTTAGTTTGAATTTAGAATACCTAAATTAGAATTTAAAAATTCACAGCTATTAATCATAGCAACATCATTATATATGGGATATGATATAAAAATTAAAAGTGTGAATAATTACTATGATCATGCGCTGTACTAGGATCTTCTAAGTCAACAAAATCATCGAAAAAATAGGAAATAAATATATTTAGTTTGAATTTAGAATACCTAAATTAGAATTTAAAAATTCACAGCTATAAATCATAGCAACATCATTATATATGGGATATGATATAAAAATTAAAAGTGTGAATAATTACTATGATCATGCGCTGTACTAGGATCTTCTAAGTCAACAAAATCATCGAAAAAATAGGAAATAAATATATTTAGTTTGAATTTAGAATACCTAAATTAGAATTTAAAAATTCACAGCTATTAATCATAGCAACATCATTATATATGGGATATGATATAAAAATTAAAAGTGTGAATAATTACTATGATCATGCGCTGTACAAGGATCTTCTAAGTCAACAAAATCATCGAAAAAATAGGAAATAAATATATTTAGTTTGAATTTAGAATACCTAAATTAGAATTTAAAAATTCACAGCTATTAATCATAGCAACATCATTATATATGGGATATGATATAAAAATTAAAAGTGGGAATAATTACTATGATCATGTGCTGTACTAGGATCTTCTAAGTCAACAAAATCATCGAAAAAATAGGAAATAAATATATTTAGTTTGAATTTAGAATACCTAAATTAGAATTTAAAAATTCACAGCTATTAATCATAGCAACATCATTATATATGGGATATGATATAAAAATTAAAAGTGTGAATAATTACTATGATCATGCGCTGTACAAGGATCTTCTAAGTCAACAAAATCATCGAAAAAATAGGAAATAAATATATTTAGTTTGAATTTAGAATACCTAAATTAGAATTTAAAAATTCACAGCTATTAATCATAGCAACATCATTATATATGGGATATGATATAAAAATTAAAAGTGTGAATAATTACTATGATCATGCGCTGTACTAGGATCTTCTAAGTCAACAAAATCATCGAAAGAATAGGAAATAAATATATTTAGTTTGAATTTAGAATACCTAAATTAGAATTTAAAAATTCACAGCTATTAATCATAGCAACATCATTATATATGGGATATGATATAAAAATTAAAAGTGTGAATAATTACTATGATCATGCGCTGTACTAGGATCTTCTAAGTCAACAAAATCATCGAAAAAATAGGAAATAAATATATTTAGTTTGAATTTAGAATACCTAAATTAGAATTTAAAAATTCACAGCTATTAATCATAGCAACATCATTTTATATGGGATATGATACAAAATTAAAAGTGTGAATAATTACTATGATCATGTGTTGTACTAGGGTCTTCAAATTTAACAGAATCCTCTGAAGCTAGAAAAAAGAAGGAAATAAAAAATTTAGTTTGAATTTAGAATACCTAAATAAGAATTTAAAAATTCACAGCTATTAATCATAGCAACATCATTATATATGGGATATGATATAAAAATTAAAAGTGTGAATAATTACTATGATCATGCGCTGTACTAGGATCTTCTAAGTTAACAAAATCATCGAAAAAATAGGAAATAAATATATTTAGTTTGAATTTAGAATACCTAAATTAGAATTTAAAAATTCACAGCTATTAATCATAGCAACATCATTATATATGGGATATGATACAAAATTAAAAGTGTGAATAATTACTATGATCATGCGCTATACTAGGATCTTCTAAGTCAACAAAATCATCGAAAAAATAGGAAATAAATATATTTAGTTTGAATTTAGAATACCTAAATTAGAATTTAAAAATTCACAGCTATTAATCATAGCAACATCATTATATATGGGATATGATATAAAAATTAAAAGTGTGAATAATTACTATGATCATGCGCTATACAAGGATCTTCTAAGTCAACAAAATCATCGAAAAAATAGGAAATAAATATATTTAGTTTGAATTTAGAATACCTAAATTAGAATTTAAAAATTCACAGCTATTAATCATAGCAACATCATTATATATGGGATATGATACAAAATTAAAAGTGTGAATAATTACTATGATCATGCGCTGTACTAGGATCTTCTAAGTCAACAAAATCATCGAAAAAATAGGAAATAAATATATTTAGTTTGAATTTAGAATACCTAAATTAGAATTTAAAAATTCACAGCTATTAATCATAGCAACATCATTATATATGGGATATGATACAAAATTAAAAGTGTGAATAATTACTATGATCATGTGTTGTACTAGGGTCTTCAAATTTAACAGAATCCTCTGAAGCTAGAAAAAAGAAGGAAATAAAAAATTTAGTTTGAATTTAGAATACCTAAATTAGAATTTAAAAATTCACAGCTATTAATCATAGCAACATCATTATATATGGGATATGATATAAAAATTAAAAGTGTGAATAATTACTATGATCATGCGCTGTACTAGGATCTTCTAAGTCAACAAAATCATCGAAAAAATAGGAAATAAATATATTTAGTTTGAATTTAGAATACCTAAATTAGAATTTAAAAATTCACAGCTATTAATCATAGCAACATCATTATATATGGGATATGATATAAAAATTAAAAGTGTGAATAATTACTATGATCATGCGCTGTACTAGGATCTTCTAAGTCAACAAAATCATAAAAAAAACAGGAAATAAATATATTTAGTTTGAATTTAGAATACCTAAATTAGAATTTAAAAATTAATAGTCATTAAACATAGCAACATCATTATATATGGGATATGATATAAAAATTAAAAGTGTGAATAATTACTATGATCATGCGCTGTACTAGGATCTTCTAAGTCAACAAAATCATCGAAAAAATAGGAAATAAATATATTTAGTTTGAATTTAGAATACCTAAATTAGAATTTAAAAATTCACAGCTATTAATCATAGCAACATCATTATATATGGGATATGATATAAAAATTAAAAGTGTGAATAATTACTATGATCATGCGCTGTACTAGGATCTTCTAAGTCAACAAAATCATCGAAAAAATAGGAAATAAATATATTTAGTTTGAATTTAGAATACCTAAATTAGAATTTAAAAATTCACAGCTATTAATCATAGCAACATCATTATATATGGGATATGATATAAAAATTAAAAGTGTGAATAATTACTATGATCATGCGCTGTACTAGGATCTTCTAAGTCAACAAAATCATAAAAAAAACAGGAAATAAATATATTTAGTTTGAATTTAGAATACCTAAATTAGAATTTAAAAATTAATAGTCATTAAACATAGCAACATCATTATATATGGGATATGATATAAAAATTAAAAGTGTGAATAATTACTATGATCATGCGCTGTACTAGGATCTTCTAAGTCAACAAAATCATCGAAAAAATAGGAAATAAATATATTTAGTTTGAATTTAGAATACCTAAATTAGAATTTAAAAATTCACAGCTATTAATCATAGCAACATCATTATATATGGGATATGATATAAAAATTAAAAGTGTGAATAATTACTATGATCATGCGCTGTACTAGGATCTTCTAAGTCAACAAAATCATCGAAAAAATAGGAAATAAATATATTTAGTTTGAATTTAGAATACCTAAATTAGAATTTAAAAATTCACAGCTATTAATCATAGCAACATCATTATATATGGGATATGATATAAAAATTAAAAGTGTGAATAATTACTATGATCATGCGCTGTACTAGGATCTTCTAAGTCAACAAAATCATAAAAAAAACAGGAAATAAATATATTTAGTTTGAATTTAGAATACCTAAATTAGAATTTAAAAATTAATAGTCATTAAACATAGCAACATCATTATATATGGGATATGATATAAAAATTAAAAGTGTGAATAATTACTATGATCATGCGCTGTACTAGGATCTTCTAAGTCAACAAAATCATCGAAAAAATAGGAAATAAATTTATTTAGTTTGAATTTAGAATACCTAAATTAGAATTTAAAAATTCACAGCTATTAATCATAGCAACATCATTATATATGGGATATGATATAAAAATTAAAAGTGTGAATAATTACTATGATCATGCGCTGTACTAGGATCTTCTAAGTCAACAAAATCATCGAAAAAATAGGAAATAAATATATTTAGTTTGAATTTAGAATACCTAAATTAGAATTTAAAAATTCACAGCTATTAATCATAGCAACATCATTATATATGGGATATGATACAAAATTAAAAGTGTGAATAATTACTATGATCATGTGTTGTACTAGGGTCTTCAAATTTAACAGAATCCTCTGAAGCTAGAAAAAAGAAGGAAATAAAAAATTTAGTTTGAATTTAGAATACCTAAATTAGAATTTAAAAATTCACAGCTATTAATCATAGCAACATCATTATATATGGGATATGATATAAAAATTAAAAGTGTCAATAATTACTATGATCATGCGCTGTACTAGGATCTTCTAAGTCAACAAAATCATCGAAAAAATAGGAAATAAATATATTTAGTTTGAATTTAGAATACCTAAATTAGAATTTAAAAATTCACAGCTATTAATCATAGCAACATCATTATATATGGGATATGATACAAAATTAAAAGTGTGAATAATTACTATGATCATGTGTTGTACTAGGGTCTTCAAATTTAACAGAATCCTCTGAAGCTAGAAAAAAGAAGGAAATAAAAAATTTAGTTTGAATTTAGAATACCTAAATTAGAATTTAAAAATTAATAGTCATTAAACATAGCAACATCATTATATATGGGATATGATATAAAAATTAAAAGTGTGAATAATTACTATGATCATGCGCTGTACTAGGATCTTCTAAGTCAACAAAATCATCGAAAAAATAGGAAATAAATATATTTAGTTTGAATTTAGAATACCTAAATTAGAATTTAAAAATTCACAGCTATTAATCATAGCAACATCATTATATATGGGATATGATATAAAAATTAAAAGTGTGAATAATTACTATGATCATGCGCTGTACTAGGATCTTCTAAGTCACCAAAATCATAAAAAAAAACAGGAAATAAATATATTTAGTTTGAATTTAGAATACCTAAATTAGAATTTAAAAATTAATAGTCATTAAACATAGCAACATCATTATATATGGGATATGATATAAAAATTAAAAGTGTGAATAATTACTATGATCATGCGCTGTACTAGGATCTTCTAAGTCAACAAAATCATCGAAAAAATAGGAAATAAATATATTTAGTTTGAATTTAGAATACCTAAATTAGAATTTAAAAATTCACAGCTATTAATCATAGCAACATCATTATATATGGGATATGATATAAAAATTAAAAGTGTGAATAATTACTATGATCATGCGCTGTACTAGGATCTTCTAAGTCAACAAAATCATCGAAAAAATAGGAAATAAATATATTTAGTTTGAATTTAGAATACCTAAATTAGAATTTAAAAATTCACAGCTATTAATCATAGCAACATCATTATATATGGGATATGATATAAAAATTAAAAGTGTGAATAATTACTATGATCATGCGCTGTACTAGGATCTTCTAAGTCAACAAAATCATCGAAAAAATAGGAAATAAATATATTTAGTTTGAATTTAGAATACCTAAATTAGAATTTAAAAATTCACAGCTATTAATCATAGCAACATCATTATATATGGGATATGATATAAAAATTAAAAGTGTGAATAATTACTATGATCATGCGCTGTACAAGGATCTTCTAAGTCAACAAAATCATCGAAAAAATAGGAAATAAATATATTTAGTTTGAATTTAGAATACCTAAATTAGAATTTAAAAATTCACAGCTATTAATCATAGCAACATCATTATATATGGGATATGATATAAAAATTAAAAGTGTGAATAATTACTATGATCATGCGCTGTACTAGGATCTTCTAAGTCAACAAAATCATCGAAAAAATAGGAAATAAATATATTTAGTTTGAATTTAAAATACCTAAATTAGAATTTAAAAATTCACAGCTATTAATCATAGCAACATCATTATATATGGGATATGATATAAAAATTAAAAGTGTGAATAATTACTATGATCATGCGCTGTACAAGGATCTTCTAAGTCAACAAAATCATCGAAAAAATAGGAAATAAATATATTTAGTTTGAATTTAGAATACCTAAATTAGAATTTAAAAATTCACAGCTATTAATCATAGCAACATCATTATATATGGGATATGATATAAAAATTAAAAGTGTGAATAATTACTATGATCATGCGCTGTACAAGGATCTTCTAAGTCAACAAAATCATCGAAAAAATAGGAAATAAATATATTTAGTTTGAATTTAGAATACCTAAATTAGAATTTAAAAATTCACAGCTATTAATCATAGCAACATCATTATATATGGGATATGATATAAAAATTAAAAGTGTGAATAATTACTATGATCATGCGCTGTACTAGGATCTTCTAAGTCAACAAAATCATCGAAAGAATAGGAAATAAATATATTTAGTTTGAATTTAGAATACCTAAATTAGAATTTAAAAATTCACAGCTATTAATCATAGCAACATCATTATATATGGGATATGATATAAAAATTAAAAGTGTGAATAATTACTATGATCATGCGCTGTACTAGGATCTTCTAAGTCAACAAAATCATAAAAAAAACAGGAAATAAATATATTTAGTTTGAATTTAGAATACCTAAATTAGAATTTAAAAATTCACAGCTATTAATCATAGCAACATCATTATATATGGGATATGATACAAAATTAAAAGTGTGAATAATTACTATGATCATGCGCTGTACTAGGATCTTCTAAGTCAACAAAATCATCGAAAAAATAGGAAATAAATATATTTAGTTTGAATTTAGAATACCTAAATTAGAATTTAAAAATTCACAGCTATTAATCATAGCAACATCATTATATATGGGATATGATACAAAATTAAAAGTGTGAATAATTACTATGATCATGTGTTGTACTAGGGTCTTCAAATTTAACAGAATCCTCTGAAGCTAGAAAAAAGAAGGAAATAAAAAATTTAGTTTGAATTTAGAATACCTAAATTAGAATTTAAAAATTCACAGCTATTAATCATAGCAACATCATTATATATGGGATATGATATAAAAATTAAAAGTGTGAATAATTACTATGATCATGCGCTGTACTAGGATCTTCTAAGTCAACAAAATCATCGAAAAAATAGGAAATAAATATATTTAGTTTGAATTTAGAATACCTAAATTAGAATTTAAAAATTCACAGCTATTAATCATAGCAACATCATTATATATGGGATATGATATAAAAATTAAAAGTGTGAATAATTACTATGATCATGCGCTGTACTAGGATCTTCTAAGTCAACAAAATCATAAAAAAAACAGGAAATAAATATATTTAGTTTGAATTTAGAATACCTAAATTAGAATTTAAAAATTAATAGTCATTAAACATAGCAACATCATTATATATGGGATATGATATAAAAATTAAAAGTGTGAATAATTACTATGATCATGCGCTGTACTAGGATCTTCTAAGTCAACAAAATCATCGAAAAAATAGGAAATAAATATATTTAGTTTGAATTTAGAATACCTAAATTAGAATTTAAAAATTCACAGTTATTAATCATAGCAACATCATTATATATGGGATATGATATAAAAATTAAAAGTGTGAATAATTACTATGATCATGCGCTGTACTAGGATCTTCTAAGTCAACAAAATCATCGAAAAAATAGGAAATAAATATATTTAGTTTGAATTTAGAATACCTAAATTAGAATTTAAAAATTCACAGCTATTAATCATAGCAACATCATTATATATGGGATATGATATAAAAATTAAAAGTGTGAATAATTACTATGATCATGCGCTGTACTAGGATCTTCTAAGTCAACAAAATCATAAAAAAAACAGGAAATAAATATATTTAGTTTGAATTTAGAATACCTAAATTAGAATTTAAAAATTAATAGTCATTAAACATAGCAACATCATTATATATGGGATATGATATAAAAATTAAAAGTGTGAATAATTACTATGATCATGCGCTGTACTAGGATCTTCTAAGTCAACAAAATCATCGAAAAAATAGGAAATAAATTTATTTAGTTTGAATTTAGAATACCTAAATTAGAATTTAAAAATTCACAGCTATTAATCATAGCAACATCATTATATATGGGATATGATATAAAAATTAAAAGTGTGAATAATTACTATGATCATGCGCTGTACTAGGATCTTCTAAGTCAACAAAATCATCGAAAAAATAGGAAATAAATATATTTAGTTTGAATTTAGAATACCTAAATTAGAATTTAAAAATTCACAGCTATTAATCATAGCAACATCATTATATATGGGATATGATACAAAATTAAAAGTGTGAATAATTACTATGATCATGTGTTGTACTAGGGTCTTCAAATTTAACAGAATCCTCTGAAGCTAGAAAAAAGAAGGAAATAAAAAATTTAGTTTGAATTTAGAATACCTAAATTAGAATTTAAAAATTCACAGCTATTAATCATAGCAACATCATTATATATGGGATATGATATAAAAATTAAAAGTGTCAATAATTACTATGATCATGCGCTGTACTAGGATCTTCTAAGTCAACAAAATCATCGAAAAAATAGGAAATAAATATATTTAGTTTGAATTTAGAATACCTAAATTAGAATTTAAAAATTCACAGCTATTAATCATAGCAACATCATTATATATGGGATATGATACAAAATTAAAAGTGTGAATAATTACTATGATCATGTGTTGTACTAGGGTCTTCAAATTTAACAGAATCCTCTGAAGCTAGAAAAAAGAAGGAAATAAAAAATTTAGTTTGAATTTAGAATACCTAAATTAGAATTTAAAAATTAATAGTCATTAAACATAGCAACATCATTATATATGGGATATGATATAAAAATTAAAAGTGTGAATAATTACTATGATCATGCGCTGTACTAGGATCTTCTAAGTCAACAAAATCATCGAAAAAATAGGAAATAAATATATTTAGTTTGAATTTAGAATACCTAAATTAGAATTTAAAAATTCACAGCTATTAATCATAGCAACATCATTATATATGGGATATGATATAAAAATTAAAAGTGTGAATAATTACTATGATCATGCGCTGTACTAGGATCTTCTAAGTCACCAAAATCATAAAAAAAAACAGGAAATAAATATATTTAGTTTGAATTTAGAATACCTAAATTAGAATTTAAAAATTAATAGTCATTAAACATAGCAACATCATTATATATGGGATATGATATAAAAATTAAAAGTGTGAATAATTACTATGATCATGCGCTGTACTAGGATCTTCTAAGTCAACAAAATCATCGAAAAAATAGGAAATAAATATATTTAGTTTGAATTTAGAATACCTAAATTAGAATTTAAAAATTCACAGCTATTAATCATAGCAACATCATTATATATGGGATATGATATAAAAATTAAAAGTGTGAATAATTACTATGATCATGCGCTGTACTAGGATCTTCTAAGTCAACAAAATCATCGAAAAAATAGGAAATAAATATATTTAGTTTGAATTTAGAATACCTAAATTAGAATTTAAAAATTCACAGCTATTAATCATAGCAACATCATTATATATGGGATATGATATAAAAATTAAAAGTGTGAATAATTACTATGATCATGCGCTGTACTAGGATCTTCTAAGTCAACAAAATCATCGAAAAAATAGGAAATAAATATATTTAGTTTGAATTTAGAATACCTAAATTAGAATTTAAAAATTCACAGCTATTAATCATAGCAACATCATTATATATGGGATATGATATAAAAATTAAAAGTGTGAATAATTACTATGATCATGCGCTGTACAAGGATCTTCTAAGTCAACAAAATCATCGAAAAAATAGGAAATAAATATATTTAGTTTGAATTTAGAATACCTAAATTAGAATTTAAAAATTCACAGCTATTAATCATAGCAACATCATTATATATGGGATATGATATAAAAATTAAAAGTGTGAATAATTACTATGATCATGCGCTGTACTAGGATCTTCTAAGTCAACAAAATCATCGAAAAAATAGGAAATAAATATATTTAGTTTGAATTTAAAATACCTAAATTAGAATTTAAAAATTCACAGCTATTAATCTTAGCAACATCATTATATATGGGATATGATATAAAAATTAAAAGTGTGAATAATTACTATGATCATGCGCTGTACAAGGATCTTCTAAGTCAACAAAATCATCGAAAAAATAGGAAATAAATATATTTAGTTTGAATTTAGAATACCTAAATTAGAATTTAAAAATTCACAGCTATTAATCATAGCAACATCATTATATATGGGATATGATATAAAAATTAAAAGTGTGAATAATTACTATGATCATGCGCTGTACAAGGATCTTCTAAGTCAACAAAATCATCGAAAAAATAGGAAATAAATATATTTAGTTTGAATTTAGAATACCTAAATTAGAATTTAAAAATTCACAGCTATTAATCATAGCAACATCATTATATATGGGATATGATATAAAAATTAAAAGTGTGAATAATTACTATGATCATGCGCTGTACTAGGATCTTCTAAGTCAACAAAATCATCGAAAGAATAGGAAATAAATATATTTAGTTTGAATTTAGAATACCTAAATTAGAATTTAAAAATTCACAGCTATTAATCATAGCAACATCATTATATATGGGATATGATATAAAAATTAAAAGTGTGAATAATTACTATGATCATGCGCTGTACTAGGATCTTCTAAGTCAACAAAATCATCGAAAAAATAGGAAATAAATATATTTAGTTTGAATTTAGAATACCTAAATTAGAATTTAAAAATTCACAGCTATTAATCATAGCAACATCATTTTATATGGGATATGATACAAAATTAAAAGTGTGAATAATTACTATGATCATGTGTTGTACTAGGGTCTTCAAATTTAACAGAATCCTCTGAAGCTAGAAAAAAGAAGGAAATAAAAAATTTAGTTTGAATTTAGAATACCTAAATAAGAATTTAAAAATTCACAGCTATTAATCATAGCAACTTCATTATATATGGGATATGATATAAAAATTAAAAGTGTGAATAATTACTATGATCATGCGCTGTACTAGGATCTTCTAAGTCAACAAAATCATCGAAAAAATAGGAAATAAATATATTTAGTTTGAATTTAGAATACCTAAATTAGAATTTAAAAATTCACAGCTATTAATCATAGCAACATCATTATATATGGGATATGATACAAAATTAAAAGTGTGAATAATTACTATGATCATGTGTTGTACTAGGGTCTTCAAATTTAACAGAATCCTCTGAAGCTAGAAAAAAGAAGGAAATAAAAAATTTAGTTTGAATTTAGAATACCTAAATTAGAATTTAAAAATTCACAGCTATTAATCATAGCAACATCATTATATATGGGATATGATATAAAAATTAAAAGTGTGAATAATTACTATGATCATGCGCTGTACTAGGATCTTCTAAGTCAACAAAATCATCGAAAAAATAGGAAATAAATATATTTAGTTTGAATTTAGAATACCTAAATTAGAATTTAAAAATTCACAGCTATTAATCATAGCAACATCATTATATATGAGATATGATATAAAAATTAAAAGTGTGAATAATTACTATGATCATGCGCTGTACTAGGATCTTCTAAGTCAACAAAATCATCAAAAAAATAGGAAATAAATATATTTAGTTTGAATTTAGAATACCTAAATTAGAATTTAAAAATTCACAGCTATTAATCATAGCAACATCATTATATATGGGATATGATATAAAAATTAAAAGTGTGAATAATTACTATGATCATGCGCTGTACTAGGATCTTCTAAGTCAACAAAATCATCGAAAAAATAGGAAATAAATATATTTAGTTTGAATTTAGAATACCTAAATTAGAATTTAAAAATTCACAGCTATTAATCATAGCAACATCATTATATATGGGATATGATATAAAAATTAAAAGTGTGAATAATTACTATGATCATGCGCTGTACAAGGATCTTCTAAGTCAACAAAATCATCGAAAAAATAGGAAATAAATATATTTAGTTTGAATTTAGAATACCTAAATTAGAATTTAAAAATTCACAGCTATTAATCATAGCAACATCATTATATATGGGATATGATATAAAAATTAAAAGTGTGAATAATTACTATGATCATGCGCTGTACTAGGATCTTCTAAGTCAACAAAATCATCGAAAAAATAGGAAATAAATATATTTAGTTTGAATTTAGAATACCTAAATTAGAATTTAAAAATTCACAGCTATTAATCATAGCAACATCATTTTATATGGGATATGATACAAAATTAAAAGTGTGAATAATTACTATGATCATGTGTTGTACTAGGGTCTTCAAATTTAACAGAATCCTCTGAAGCTAGAAAAAAGAAGGAAATAAAAAATTTAGTTTGAATTTAGAATACCTAAATAAGAATTTAAAAATTCACAGCTATTAATCATAGCAACATCATTATATATGGGATATGATATAAAAATTAAAAGTGTGAATAATTACTATGATCATGCGCTGTACTAGGATCTTCTAAGTTAACAAAATCATCGAAAAAATAGGAAATAAATATATTTAGTTTGAATTTAGAATACCTAAATTAGAATTTAAAAATTCACAGCTATTAATCATAGCAACATCATTATATATGGGATATGATATAAAAATTAAAAGTGTGAATAATTACTATGATCATGCGCTGTACTAGGATCTTCTAAGTCAACAAAATCATCGAAAGAATAGGAAATAAATATATTTAGTTTGAATTTAGAATACCTAAATTAGAATTTAAAAATTCACAGCTATTAATCATAGCAACATCATTATATATGGGATATGATATAAAAATTAAAAGTGTGAATAATTACTATGATCATGCGCTGTACTAGGATCTTCTAAGTCAACAAAATCATCGAAAAAATAGGAAATAAATATATTTAGTTTGAATTTAGAATACCTAAATTAGAATTTAAAAATTCACAGCTATTAATCATAGCAACATCATTTTATATGGGATATGATACAAAATTAAAAGTGTGAATAATTACTATGATCATGTGTTGTACTAGGGTCTTCAAATTTAACAGAATCCTCTGAAGCTAGAAAAAAGAAGGAAATAAAAAATTTAGTTTGAATTTAGAATACCTAAATAAGAATTTAAAAATTCACAGCTATTAATCATAGCAACATCATTATATATGGGATATGATATAAAAATTAAAAGTGTGAATAATTACTATGATCATGCGCTGTACTAGGATCTTCTAAGTTAACAAAATCATCGAAAAAATAGGAAATAAATATATTTAGTTTGAATTTAGAATACCTAAATTAGAATTTAAAAATTCACAGCTATTAATCATAGCAACATCATTATATATGGGATATGATACAAAATTAAAAGTGTGAATAATTACTATGATCATGCGCTGTACTAGGATCTTCTAAGTCAATAAAATCATCGAAAAAATAGGAAATAAATATATTTAGTTTGAATTTAGAATACCTAAATTAGAATTTAAAAATTCACAGCTATTAATCATAGCAACATCATTATATATGGGATATGATATAAAAATTAAAAGTGTGAATAATTACTATGATCATGCGCTGTACAAGGATCTTCTAAGTCAACAAAATCATCGAAAAAATAGGAAATAAATATATTTAGTTTGAATTTAGAATACCTAAATTAGAATTTAAAAATTCACAGCCATTAATCATAGCAACATCATTATATATGGGATATGATACAAAATTAAAAGTGTGAATAATTACTATGATCATGCGCTGTACTAGGATCTTCTAAGTCAACAAAATCATCGAAAAAATAGGAAATAAATATATTTAGTTTGAATTTAGAATACCTAAATTAGAATTTAAAAATTCACAGCTATTAATCATAGCAACATCATTATATATGGGATATGATATAAAAATTAAAAGTGTGAATAATTACTATGATCATGCGCTGTACTAGGATCTTCTAAGTCAACAAAATCATAAAAAAAACAGGAAATAAATATATTTAGTTTGAATTTAGAATACCTAAATTAGAATTTAAAAATTAATAGTCATTAAACATAGCAACATCATTATATATGGGATATGATATAAAAATTAAAAGTGTGAATAATTACTATGATCATGCGCTGTACTAGGATCTTCTAAGTCAACAAAATCATCGAAAAAATAGGAAATAAATATATTTAGTTTGAATTTAGAATACCTAAATTAGAATTTAAAAATTCACAGCTATTAATCATAGCAACATCATTATATATGGGATATGATATAAAAATTAAAAGTGTGAATAATTACTATGATCATGCGCTGTACTAGGATCTTCTAAGTCAACAAAATCATCGAAAAAATAGGAAATAAATATATTTAGTTTGAATTTAGAATACCTAAATTAGAATTTAAAAATTCACAGCTATTAATCATAGCAACATCATTATATATGGGATATGATATAAAAATTAAAAGTGTGAATAATTACTATGATCATGCGCTGTACTAGGATCTTCTAAGTCAACAAAATCATAAAAAAACAGGAAATAAATATATTTAGTTTGAATTTAGAATACCTAAATTAGAATTTAAAAATTAATAGTCATTAAACATAGCAACATCATTATATATGGGATATGATATAAAAATTAAAAGTGTGAATAATTACTATGATCATGCGCTGTACTAGGATCTTCTAAGTCAACAAAATCATCGAAAAAATAGGAAATAAATATATTTAGTTTGAATTTAGAATACCTAAATTAGAATTTAAAAATTCACAGCTATTAATCATAGCAACATCATTATATATGGGATATGATATAAAAATTAAAAGTGTGAATAATTACTATGATCATGCGCTGTACTAGGATCTTCTAAGTCAACAAAATCATCGAAAAAATAGGAAATAAATATATTTAGTTTGAATTTAGAATACCTAAATTAGAATTTAAAAATTCACAGCTATTAATCATAGCAACATCATTTTATATGGGATATGATACAAAATTAAAAGTGTGAATAATTACTATGATCATGTGTTGTACTAGGGTCTTCAAATTTAACAGAATCCTCTGAAGCTAGAAAAAAGAAGGAAATAAAAAATTTAGTTTGAATTTAGAATATCTAAATAAGAATTTAAAAATTCACAGCTATTAATCATAGCAACATCATTATATATGGGATATGATATAAAAATTAAAAGTGTGAATAATTACTATGATCATGCGCTGTACTAGGATCTTCTAAGTCAACAAAATCATCGAAAAAATAGGAAATAAATATATTTAGTTTGAATTTAGAATACCTAAATTAGAATTTAAAAATTCACAGCTATTAATCATAGCAACATCATTATATATGGGATATGATATAAAAATTAAAAGTGTGAATAATTACTATGATCATGCGCTGTACTAGGATCTTCTAAGTCAACAAAATCATCGAAAAAATAGGAAATAAATATATTTAGTTTGAATTTAGAATACCTAAATTAGAATTTAAAAATTCACAGCTATTAATCATAGCAACATCATTATATATGGGATATGATACAAAATTAAAAGTGTGAATAATTACTATGATCATGCGCTGTACTAGGATCTTCTAAGTCAACAAAATCATCGAAAAAATAGGAAATAAATATATTTAGTTTGAATTTAGAATACCTAAATTAGAATTTAAAAATTCACAGCTATTAATCATAGCAACATCATTATATATGGGATATGATATAAAAATTAAAAGTGTGAATAATTACTATGATCATGCGCTGTACTAGGATCTTCTAAGTCAACAAAATCATAAAAAAAACAGGAAATAAATATATTTAGTTTGAATTTAGAATACCTAAATTAGAATTTAAAAATTAATAGTCATTAAACATAGCAACATCATTATATATGGGATATGATATAAAAATTAAAAGTGTGAATAATTACTATGATCATGCGCTGTACTAGGATCTTCTAAGTCAACAAAATCATCGAAAAAATAGGAAATAAATATATTTAGTTTGAATTTAGAATACCTAAATTAGAATTTAAAAATTCACAGCTATTAATCATAGCAACATCTTTATATATGGGATATGATATAAAAATTAAAAGTGTGAATAATTACTATGATCATGCGCTGTACTAGGATCTTCTAAGTCAACAAAATCATCGAAAAAATAGGAAATAAATATATTTAGTTTGAACTTAGAATACCTAAATTAGAATTTAAAAATTCACAGCTATTAATCATAGCAACATCATTATATATGGGATATGATACAAAATTAAAAGTGTGAATAATTACTATGATCATGTGTTGTACTAGGGTCTTCAAATTTAACAGAATCCTCTGAAGCTAGAAAAAAGAAGGAAATAAAAAATTTAGTTTGAATTTAGAATACCTAAATTAGAATTTAAAAATTCACAGCTATTAATCATAGCAACATCATTATATATGGGATATGATATAAAAATTAAAAGTGTGAATAATTACTATGATCATGCGCTGTACTAGGATCTTCTAAGTCAACAAAATCATCGAAAAAATAGGAAAAAAATATATTTAGTTTGAATTTAGAATACCTAAATTAGAATTTAAAAATTCACAGCTATTAATCATAGCAACATCATTATATATGGGATATGATACAAAATTAAAATTGTGAATAATTACTATGATCATGTGTTGTACTAGGGTCTTCAAATTTAACAGAATCCTCTGAAGCTAGAAAAAAGAAGGAAATAAAAAATTTAGTTTGAATTTAGAATACCTAAATTAGAATTTAAAAATTAATAGTCATTAAACATAGCAACATCATTATATATGGGATATGATATAAAAATTAAAAGTGTGAATAATTACTATGATCATGCGCTGTACTAGGATCTTCTAAGTCAACAAAATCATCGAAAAAATAGGAAATAAATATATTTAGTTTGAATTTAGAATACCTAAATTAGAATTTAAAAATTCACAGCTATTAATCATAGCAACATCATTATATATGGGATATGATATAAAAATTAAAAGTGTGAATAATTACTATGATCATGCGCTGTACTAGGATCTTCTAAGTCAACAAAATCATAAAAAAAACAGGAAATAAATATATTTAGTTTGAATTTAGAATACCTAAATTAGAATTTAAAAATTAATAGTCATTAAACATAGCAACATCATTATATATGGGATATGATATAAAAATTAAAAGTGTGAATAATTACTATGATCATGCGCTGTACTAGGATCTTCTAAGTCAACAAAATCATCGAAAAAATAGGAAATAAATATATTTAGTTTGAATTTAGATTACCTAAATTAGAATTTAAAAATTCACAGCTATTAATCATAGCAACATCATTATATATGGGATATGATATAAAAATTAAAAGTGTGAATAATTACTATGATCATGCGCTGTACTAGGATCTTCTAAGTCAACAAAATCATCGAAAAAATAGGAAATAAATATATTTAGTTTGAATTTAGAATACCTAAATTAGAATTTAAAAATTCACAGCTATTAATCATAGCAACATCATTATATATGGGATATGATATAAAAATTAAAAGTGTGAATAATTACTATGATCATGCGCTGTACTAGGATCTTCTAAGTCAACAAAATCATCGAAAAAATAGGAAATAAATATATTTAGTTTGAATTTAGAATACCTAAATTAGAATTTAAAAATTCACAGCTATTAATCATAGCAACATCATTATATATGGGATATGATATAAAAATTAAAAGTGTGAATAATTACTATGATCATGCGCTGTACAAGGATCTTCTAAGTCAACAAAATCATCGAAAAAATAGGAAATAAATATATTTAGTTTGAATTTAGAATACCTAAATTAGAATTTAAAAATTCACAGCTATTAATCATAGCAACATCATTATATATGGGATATGATATAAAAATTAAAAGTGTGAATAATTACTATGATCATGCGCTGTACTAGGATCTTCTAAGTCAACAAAATCATCGAAAAAATAGGAAATAAAAAAATTTAGTTTGAATTTAGAATACCTAAATTAGAATTTAAAAATTCACAGCTATTAATCATAGCAACATCATTATATATGGGATATGATATAAAAATTAAAAGTGTGAATAATTACTATGATCATGCGCTGTACAAGGATCTTCTAAGTCAACAAAATCATCGAAAAAATAGGAAATAAATATATTTAGTTTGAATTTAGAATACCTAAATTAGAATTTAAAAATTCACAGCTATTAATCATAGCAACATCATTATATATGGGATATGATATAAAAATTAAAAGTGTGAATAATTACTATGATCATGCGCTGTACAAGGATCTTCTAAGTCAACAAAATCAACGAAAAAATAGGAAATAAATATATTTAGTTTGAATTTAGAATACCTAAATTAGAATTTAAAAATTCACAGCTATTAATCATAGCAACATCATTATATATGGGATATGATATAAAAATTAAAAGTGTGAATAATTACTATGATCATGCGCTGTACTAGGATCTTCTAAGTCAACAAAATCATCGAAAGAATAGGAAATAAATATATTTAGTTTGAATTTAGAATACCTAAATTAGAATTTAAAAATTCACAGCTATTAATCATAGCAACATCATTATATATGGGATATGATATAAAAATTAAAAGTGTGAATAATTACTATGATCATGCGCTGTACTAGGATCTTCTAAGTCAACAAAATCATCGAAAAAATAGGAAATAAATATATTTAGTTTGAATTTAGAATACCTAAATTAGAATTTAAAAATTCACAGCTATTAATCATAGCAACATCATTTTATATGGGATATGATACAAAATTAAAAGTGTGAATAATTACTATGATCATGTGTTGTACTAGGGTCTTCAAATTTAACAGAATCCTCTGAAGCTAGAAAAAAGAAGGAAATAAAAAATTTAGTTTGAATTTAGAATACCTAAATAAGAATTTAAAAATTCACAGCTATTAATCATAGCAACATCATTATATATGGGATATTATATAAAAATTAAAAGTGTGAATAATTACTATGATCATGCGCTGTACTAGGATCTTCTAAGTTAACAAAATCATCGAAAAAATAGGAAATAAATATATTTAGTTTGAATTTAGAATACCTAAATTAGAATTTAAAAATTCACAGCTATTAATCATAGCAACATCATTATATATGGGATATGATACAAAATTAAAAGTGTGAATAATTACTATGATCATGCGCTGTACTAGGATCTTCTAAGTCAACAAAATCATCGAAAAAATAGGAAATAAATATATTTAGTTTGAATTTAGAATACCTAAATTAGAATTTAAAAACTCACAGCTATTAATCATAGCAACATCATTATATATGGGATATGATATAAAAATTAAAAGTGTGAATAATTACTATGATCATGCGCTGTACTAGGATCTTCTAAGTTAACAAAATCATCGAAAAAATAGGAAATAAATATATTTAGTTTGAATTTAGAATACCTAAATTAGAATTTAAAAATTCACAGCTATTAATCATAGCAACATCATTATATATGGGATATGATACAAAATTAAAAGTGTGAATAATTACTATGATCATGCGCTGTACTAGGATCTTCTAAGTCAACAAAATCATCGAAAAAATAGGAAATAAATATATTTAGTTTGAATTTAGAATACCTAAATTAGAATTTAAAAATTCACAGCTATTAATCATAGCAACATCATTATATATGGGATATGATACAAAATTAAAAGTGTGAATAATTACTATGATCATGTGTTGTACTAGGGTCTTCAAATTTAACAGAATCCTCTGAAGCTAGAAAAAAGAAGGAAATAAAAAATTTAGTTTGAATTTAGAATACCTAAATTAGAATTTAAAAATTCACAGCTATTAATCATAGCAACATCATTATATATGGGATATGATATAAAAATTAAAAGTGTGAATAATTACTATGATCATGCGCTGTACTAGGATCTTCTAAGTCAACAAAATCATCGAAAAAATAGGAAATAAATATATTTAGTTTGAATTTAGAATACCTAAATTAGAATTTAAAAATTCACAGCTATTAATCATAGCAACATCATTATATATGAGATATGATATAAAAATTAAAAGTGTGAATAATTACTATGATCATGCGCTGTACTAGGATCTTCTAAGTCAACAAAATCATCAAAAAAATAGGAAATAAATATATTTAGTTTGAATTTAGAATACCTAAATTAGAATTTAAAAATTCACAGCTATTAATCATAGCAACATCATTATATATGGGATATGATATAAAAATTAAAAGTGTGAATATTTACTATGATCATGCGCTGTACAAGGATCTTCTAAGTCAACAAAATCATCGAAAAAATAGGAAATAAATATATTTAGTTTGAATTTAGAATACCTAAATTAGAATTTAAAAATTGACAGCTATTAATCATAGCAACATCATTATATATGGGATATGATATAAAAATTAAAAGTGTGAATAATTACTATGATCATGCGCTGTGCTAGGATCTTCTAAGTCAACAAAATCATCGAAAAAATAGGAAATAAATATATTTAGTTTGAATTTAGAATACCTAAATTAGAATTTAAAAATTCACAGCTATTAATCATAGCAACATCATTATATATGGGATATGATATAAAAATTAAAAGTGTGAATAATTACTATGATCATGCGCTGTACTAGGATCTTCTAAGTCAACAAAATCATCGAAAAAATAGGAAATAAATATATTTAGTTTGAATTTAGAATACCTAAATTAGAATTTAAAAATTCACAGCTATTAATCATAGCAACATCATTATATATGGGATATGATACAAAATTAAAAGTGTGAATAATTAATGATCATGTGTTGTACTAGGGTCTTCAAATTTAACAGAATCCTCTGAAGCTAGAAAAAAGAAGGAAATAAAAAATTTAGTTTGAATTTAGAATACCTAAATTAGAATTTAAAAATTCACAGCTATTAATCATAGCAACATCATTATATATGGGATATGATATAAAAATTAAAAGTGTGAATAATTACTATGATCATGCGCTGTACTAGGATCTTCTAAGTCAACAAAATCATCGAAAAAATAGGAAATAAATATATTTAGTTTGAATTTAGAATACCTAAATTAGAATTTAAAAATTCACAGCTATTAATCATAGCAACATCATTATATATGGGATATGATACAAAATTAAAAGTGTGAATAATTACTATGATCATGTGTTGTACTAGGGTCTTCAAATTTAACAGAATCCTCTGAAGCTAGAAAAAAGAAGGAAATAAAAAATTTAGTTTGAATTTAGAATACCTAAATTAGAATTTAAAAATTCACAGCTATTAATCATAGCAACATCATTATATATGGGATATGATATAAAAATTAAAAGTGTCAATAATTACTATGATCATGCGCTGTACTAGGATCTTCTAAGTCAACAAAATCATCGAAAAAATAGAAAATAAATATATTTAGTTTGAATTTAGAATACCTAAATTAGAATTTAAAAATTCACAGCTATTAATCATAGCAACATCATTATATATGGGATATGATACAAAATTAAAAGTGTGAATAATTACTATGATCATGTGTTGTACTAGGGTCTTCAAATTTAACAGAATCCTCTGAAGCTAGAAAAAAGAAGGAAATAAAAAATTTAGTTTGAATTTAGAATACCTAAATTAGAATTTAAAAATTAATAGTCATTAAACATAGCAACATCATTATATATGGGATATGATATAAAAGTTAAAAGTGTGAATAATTACTATGATCATGCGCTGTACTAGGATCTTCTAAGTCAACAAAATCATCGAAAAAATAGGAAATAAATATATTTAGTTTGAATTTAGAATACCTAAATTAGAATTTAAAAATTAATAGTCATTAAACATAGCAACATCATTATATATGGGATATGATATAAAAATTAAAAGTGTGAATAATTACTATGATCATGCGCTGTACTAGGATCTTCTAAGTCAACAAAATCATCGAAAAAATAGGAAATAAATATATTTAGTTTGAATTTAGAATACCTAAATTAGAATTTAAAAATTCACAGCTATTAATCATAGCAACATCATTATATATGGGATATGATATAAAAATTAAAAGTGTGAATAATTACTATGATCATGCGCTGTACTAGGATCTTCTAAGTCAACAAAATCATCGAAAAAATAGGAAATAAATATATTTAGTTTGAATTTAGAATACCTAAATTAGAATTTAAAAATTCACAGCTATTAATCATAGCAACATCATTATATATGGGATATGATACAAAATTAAAAGTGTGAATAATTACTATGATCATGTGTTGTACTAGGGTCTTCAAATTTAACAGAATCCTCTGAAGCTAGAAAAAAGAAGGAAATAAAAAATTTAGTTTGAATTTAGAATACCTAAATTAGAATTTAAAAATTCACAGCTATTAATCATAGCAACATCATTATATATGGGATATGATATAAAAATTAAAAGTGTCAATAATTACTATGATCATGCGCTGTACTAGGATCTTCTAAGTCAACAAAATCATCGAAAAAATAGGAAATAAATATATTTAGTTTGAATTTAGAATACCTAAATTAGAATTTAAAAATTCACAGCTATTAATCATAGCAACATCATTATATACGGGATATGATACAAAATTAAAAGTGTGAATAATTACTATGATCATGTGTTGTACTAGGGTCTTCTAAGTCAACAAAATCATCGAAAAAATAGGAAATAAATATATTTAGTTTGAATTTAGAATACCTAAATTAGAATTTAAAAATTCACAGCTATTAATCATAGCAACATCATTATATATGGGATATGATATAAAAATTAAAAGTGTGAATAATTACTATGATCATGCGCTGTACTAGGATCTTCTAAGTCAACAAAATCATCGAAAAAATAGGAAATAAATATATTTAGTTTGAATTTAGAATACCTAAATTAGAATTTAAAAATTCACAGCTATTAATCATAGCAACATCATTATATATGGGATATGATATAAAAATTAAAAGTGTGAATAATTACTATGATCATGCGCTGTACTAGGATCTTCTAAGTCAACAAAATCATCGAAAAAATAGGAAATAAATATATTTAGTTTGAATTTAGAATACCTAAATTAGAATTTAAAAATTCACAGCTATTAATCATAGCAACATCATTATATATGGGATATGATATAAAAATTAAAAGTGTGAATAATTACTATGATCATGCGCTGTACTAGGATCTTCTAAGTCAACAAAATCATCGAAAAAATAGGAAATAAATATATTTAGTTTGAATTTAGAATACCTAAATTAGAATTTAAAAATTCACAGCTATTAATCATAGCAACATCATTATATATGGGATATGATATAAAAATTAAAAGTGTGAATAATTACTATGATCATGCGCTGTACTAGGATCTTCTAAGTCAACAAAATCATAAAAAAAACAGGAAATAAATATATTTAGTTTGAATTTAGAATACCTAAATTAGAATTTAAAAATTAATAGTCATTAAACATAGCAACATCATTATATATGGGATATGATATAAAAATTAAAAGTGTGAATAATTACTATGATCATGCGCTGTACTAGGATCTTCTAAGTCAACAAAATCATCGAAAAAATAGGAAATAAATATATTTAGTTTGAATTTAGAATACCTAAATTAGAATTTAAAAATTCACAGCTATTAATCATAGCAACATCATTATATATGGGATATGATATAAAAATTAAAAGTGTGAATAATTACTATGATCATGCGCTGTACTAGGATCTTCTAAGTCAACAAAATCATCGAAAAAATAGGAAATAAATATATTTAGTTTGAATTTAGAATACCTAAATTAGAATTTAAAAATTCACAGCTATTAATCATAGCAACATCATTATATATGGGATATGATACAAAATTAAAAGTGTGAATAATTACTATGATCATGTGTTGTACTAGGGTCTTCAAATTTAACAGAATCCTCTGAAGCTAGAAAAAAGAAGGAAATAAAAAATTTAGTTTGAATTTAGAATACCTAAATTAGAATTTAAAAATTCACAGCTATTAATCATAGCAACATCATTATATATGGGATATGATATAAAAATTAAAAGTGTCAATAATTACTATGATCATGCGCTGTACTAGGATCTTCTAAGTCAACAAAATCATCGAAAAAATAGGAAATAAATATATTTAGTTTGAATTTAGAATACCTAAATTAGAATTTAAAAATTCACAGCTATTAATCATAGCAACATCATTATATATGGGATATGATACAAAATTAAAAGTGTGAATAATTACTATGATCATGTGTTGTACTAGGGTCTTCAAATTTAACAGAATCCTCTGAAGCTAGAAAAAAGAAGGAAATAAAAAATTTAGTTTGAATTTAGAATACCTAAATTAGAATTTAAAAATTAATAGTCATTAAACATAGCAACATCATTATATATGGGATATGATATAAAAATTAAAAGTGTGAATAATTACTATGATCATGCGCTGTACTAGGATCTTCTAAGTCAACAAAATCATCGAAAAAATAGGAAATAAATATATTTAGTTTGAATTTAGAATACCTAAATTAGAATTTAAAAATTCACAGCTATTAATCATAGCAACATCATTATATATGGGATATGATATAAAAATTAAAAGTGTGAATAATTACTATGATCATGCGCTGTACTAGGATCTTCTAAGTCAACAAAATCATAAAAAAAACAGGAAATAAATATATTTAGTTTGAATTTAGAATACCTAAATTAGAATTTAAAAATTAATAGTCATTAAACATAGCAACATCATTATATATGGGATATGATATAAAAATTAAAAGTGTGAATAATTACTATGATCATGCGCTGTACTAGGATCTTCTAAGTCAACAAAATCATCGAAAAAATAGGAAATAAATATATTTAGTTTGAATTTAGAATACCTAAATTAGAATTTAAAAATTCACAACTATTAATCATAGCAACATCATTATATATGGGATATGATATAAAAATTAAAAGTGTGAATAATTACTATGATCATGCGCTGTACTAGGATCTTCTAAGTCAACAAAATCATCGAAAAAATAGGAAATAAATATATTTAGTTTGAATTTAGAATACCTAAATTAGAATTTAAAAATTCACAGCTATTAATCATAGCAACATCATTATATATGGGATATGATATAAAAATTAAAAGTGTGAATAATTACTATGATCATGCGCTGTACTAGGATCTTCTAAGTCAACAAAATCATCGAAAAAATAGGAAATAAATATATTTAGTTTGAATTTAGAATACCTAAATTAGAATTTAAAAATTCACAGCTATTAATCATAGCAACATCATTATATATGGGATATGATATAAAAATTAAAAGTGTGAATAATTACTATGATCATGCGCTGTACAAGGATCTTCTAAGTCAACAAACTCATCGAAAAAATAGGAAATAAATATATTTAGTTTGAATTTAGAATACCTAAATTAGAATTTAAAAATTCACAGCTATTAATCATAGCAACATCATTATATATGGGATATGATATAAAAATTAAAAGTGTGAATAATTACTATGATCATGCGCTGTACTAGGATCTTCTAAGTCAACAAAATCATCGAAAAAATAGGAAATAAATATATTTAGTTTGAATTTAGAATACCTAAATTAGAATTTAAAAATTCACAGCTATTAATCATAGCAACATCATTATATATGGGATATGATATAAAAATTAAAAGTGTGAATAATTACTATGATCATGCGCTGTACAAGGATCTTCTAAGTCAACAAAATCATCGAAAAAATAGGAAATAAATATATTTAGTTTGAATTTAGAATACCTAAATTAGAATTTAAAAATTCACAGCTATTAATCATAGCAACATCATTATATATGGGATATGATATAAAAATTAAAAGTGTGAATAATTACTATGATCATGCGCTGTACTAGGATCTTCTAAGTCAACAAAATCATCGAAAGAATAGGAAATAAATATATTTAGTTTGAATTTAGAATACCTAAATTAGAATTTAAAAATTCACAGCTATTAATCATAGCAACATCATTATATATGGGATATGATATAAAAATTAAAAGTGTGAATAATTACTATGATCATGCGCTGTACTAGGATCTTCTAAGTCAACAAAATCATCGAAAAAATAGGAAATAAATATATTTAGTTTGAATTTAGAATACCTAAATTAGAATTTAAAAATTCACAGCTATTAATCATAGCAACATCATTTTATATGGGATATGATACAAAATTAAAAGTGTGAATAATTACTATGATCATGTGTTGTACTAGGGTCTTCAAATTTAACAGAATCCTCTGAAGCTAGAAAAAAGAAGGAAATAAAAAATTTAGTTTGAATTTAGAATACCTAAATAAGAATTTAAAAATTCACAGCTATTAATCATAGCAACATCATTATATATGGGATATTATATAAAAATTAAAAGTGTGAATAATTACTATGATCATGCGCTGTACTAGGATCTTCTAAGTTAACAAAATCATCGAAAAAATAGGAAATAAATATATTTAGTTTGAATTTAGAATACCTAAATTAGAATTTAAAAATTCACAGCTATTAATCATAGCAACATCATTATATATGGGATATGATACAAAATTAAAAGTGTGAATAATTACTATGATCATGCGCTGTACTAGGATCTTTTAAGTCAACAAAATCATCGAAAAAAATAGGAAATAAATATATTTAGTTTGAATTTAGAATACCTAAATTAGAATTTAAAAATTCACAGCTATTAATCATAGCAACATCATTATATATGGGATATGATATAAAAATTAAAAGTGTGAATAATTACTATGATCATGCGCTGTACAAGGATCTTCTAAGTCAACAAAATCATCGAAAAAATAGGAAATAAATATATTTAGTTTGAATTTAGAATACCTAAATTAGAATTTAAAAATTCACAGCTATTAATCATAGCAACATCATTATATATGGGATATGATACAAAATTAAAAGTGTGAATAATTACTATGATCATGCGCTGTACTAGGATCTTCTAAGTCAACAAAATCATCGAAAAAATAGGAAATAAATATATTTAGTTTGAATTTAGAATACCTAAATTAGAATTTAAAAATTCACAGCTATTAATCATAGCAACATCATTATATATGGGATATGATACAAAATTAAAAGTGTGAATAATTACTATGATCATGTGTTGTACTAGGGTCTTCAAATTTAACAGAATCCTCTGAAGCTAGAAAAAAGAAGGAAATAAAAAATTTAGTTTGAATTTAGAATACCTAAATTAGAATTTAAAAATTCACAACTATTAATCATAGCAACATCATTATATATGGGATATGATATAAAAATTAAAAGTGTGAATAATTACTATGATCATGCGCTGTACTAGGATCTTCTAAGTCAACAAAATCATCGAAAAAATAGGAAATAAATATATTTAGTTTGAATTTAGAATACCTAAATTAGAATTTAAAAATTCACAGCTATTAATCATAGCAACATCATTATATATGGGATATGATATAAAAATTAAAAGTGTGAATAATTACTATGATCATGCGCTGTACTAGGATCTTCTAAGTCAACAAAATCATCAAAAAAATAGGAAATAAATATATTTAGTTTGAATTTAGAATACCTAAATTAGAATTTAAAAATTCACAGCTATTAATCATAGCAACATCATTATATATGGGATATGATATAAAAATTAAAAGTGTGAATAATTACTATGATCATGCGCTGTACTAGGATCTTCTAAGTCAACAAAATCATCGAAAAAATAGGAAATAAATATATTTAGTTTGAATTTAGAATACCTAAATTAGAATTTAAAAATTGACAGCTATTAATCATAGCAACATCATTATATATGGGATATGATATAAAAATTAAAAGTGTGAATAATTACTATGATCATGCGCTGTACTAGGATCTTCTAAGTCAACAAAATCATCGAAAAAATAGGAAATAAATATATTTAGTTTGAATTTAGAATACCTAAATTAGAATTTAAAAATTCACAGCTATTAATCATAGCAACATCATTATATATGGGATATGATATAAAAATTAAAAGTGTGAATAATTACTATGATCATGCGCTGTACTAGGATCTTCTAAGTCAACAAAATCATCGAAAAAATAGGAAATAAATATATTTAGTTTGAATTTAGAATACCTAAATTAGAATTTAAAAATTCACAGCTATTAATCATAGCAACATCATTATATATGGGATATGATACAAAATTAAAAGTGTGAATAATTAATGATCATGTGTTGTACTAGGGTCTTCAAATTTAACAGAATCCTCTGAAGCTAGAAAAAAGAAGGAAATAAAAAATTTAGTTTGAATTTAGAATACATAAATTAGAATTTAAAAATTCACAGCTATTAATCATAGCAACATCATTATATATGGGATATGATATAAAAATTAAAAGTGTCAATAATTACTATGATCATGCGCTGTACTAGGATCTTCTAAGTCAACAAAATCATCGAAAAAATAGGAAATAAATATATTTAGTTTGAATTTAGAATACCTAAATTAGAATTTAAAAATTCACAGCTATTAATCATAGCAACATCATTATATATGGGATATGATACAAAATTAAAAGTGTGAATAATTACTATGATCATGTGTTGTACTAGGATCTTCAAATTTAACAGAATCCTCTGAAGCTAGAAAAAAGAAGGAAATAAAAAATTTAGTTTGAATTTAGAATACCTAAATTAGAATTTAAAAATTAATAGTCATTAAGGTATCCGAACACGTTCGGAGGACTTTTTTAAAAATATTAAGTTTCAGAACACTTTAATTATGTTTTTATATTTATTATATGTAAAAAATAATATTAAATAAGAGAAATTAGACATTTATATTATAATTTGTTTTTAAAAGCTAAATAACAAGAAAAAATTGATGTTTTTTTCATAAAACTTGGGAAAGGATATACTTCACCAAAATTATTGTATTAAAAAAGTGTTATTATCAAAATAAAGAGCAGAATTTTGTCTAGTGATTTGACTACAATCATAAAAATATTTGAAAAATTAAATTTTTTATAGAAAATCGAAAACTTTTTATGAAATTTTTGTCAAATTTTTACGTCATATTTCACATTTTAGACCAATAATAAAAAACTATCAAATATTTTTAAACAATTGTAGCACAAGCACTAGAGAACATTATACATAATACACATAAAAAATTTTATTGAAATATATCAACAACTTTTTTAATAATGAATTTTTAAAGTTACTATTTTTGCGTGAAATTACATTCTGAGAAAAAGGCATTTAAAGTATAAATTATATCATTTCTATTTTAAAAATGCTAATCCCATGAAACTTCTTTTTTCGTCCATTATTTCGATTTCTTGGATTACCCATATTGCAAAGTACTTAAACATAAAATTTCGAAAGGAAATTCAATTACGTTTCAATAAAATGTAGTCAAAATAATATTAGAATATTCGAAGAACGCTGCTTGTAAACAAATCCACAAGAGAGTGAGAATGTTCCCAATTTTAACCCAAAAACTACTAATATAAATGATAAATTGTGAGGCTCATTTCTAGCAACATTAAAATAATAATTATTTAAGTGAAAGAAAGATAATTATCCTAAAATAAAGATAAATATAACTGTTTTTGTCCCACTTCCGGTTTCGGAATGCTATTTCCGGTTTCATTTTTTAATCATCGACTAATATTCTTTTAATCATAACTTTTCTTCTAATTGACGCACAATTAAAATTTAAACTGTTTTAAAAACTAGAATAAACGGAGATTCGTAATATAAAATTAAAAAAAATTGTCATTTTTAGCTAAAATTCATTTTTTCAACGTGTACGGATACCTTAAACATAGCAACATCATTATATATGGGATATGATATAAAAATTAAAAGTGTGAATAATTACTATGATCATGCGCTGTACTAGGATCTTCTAAGTCAACAAAATCATCGAAAAAATAGGAAATAAATATATTTAGTTTGAATTTAGAATACCTAAATTAGAATTTAAAAATTCACAGCTATTAATCATAGCAACATCATTATATATGGGATATGATATAAAAATTAAAATTGTGAATAATTACTATGATCATGCGCTGTACTAGGATCTTCTAAGTCAACAAAATCATCGAAAAAATAGGAAATAAATATATTTAGTTTTAATTTAGAATACCTAAATTAGAATTTAAAAATTCACAGCTATTAATCATAGCAACATCATTATATATGGGATATGATATAAAAATGAAAAGTGTGAATAATTACTATGATCATGCGCTGTACAAGGATCTTCTAAGTCAACAAAATCATAAAAAAAACAGGAAATAAATATATTTAGTTTGAATTTAGAATACCTAAATTAGAATTTAAAAATTAATAGTCATTAAACATAGCAACATCATTATATATGGGATATGATATAAAAATTAAAAGTGTGAATAATTACTATGATCATGCGCTGTACTAGGATCTTCTAAGTCAACAAAATCATCGAAAAAATAGGAAATAAATATATTTAGTTTGAATTTAGAATACCTAAATTAGAATTTAAAAATTCACAGCTATTAATCATAGCAACATCATTATATATGGGATATGATATAAAAATTAAAAGTGTGAATAATTACTATGATCATGCGCTGTACTAGGATCTTCTAAGTCAACAAAATCATCGAAAAAATAGGAAATAAATATATTTAGTTTGAATTTAGAATACCTAAATTAGAATTTAAAAATTCACAGCTATTAATCATAGCAACATCATTATATATGGGATATGATATAAAAATTAAAAGTGTGAATAATTACTATGATCATGCGCTGTACTAGGATCTTCTAAGTCAACAAAATCATCGAAAAAATAGGAAATAAATATATTTAGTTTGAATTTAGAATACCTAAATTAGAATTTAAAAATTCACAGCTATTAATCATAGCAACATCATTATATATGGGATATGATACAAAATTAAAAGTGTGAATAATTACTATGATCATGTGTTGTACTAGGGTCTTCAAATTTAACAGAATCCTCTGAAGCTAGAAAAAAGAAGGAAATAAAAAATTTAGTTTGAATTTAGAATACCTAAATTAGAATTTAAAAATTCACAGCTATTAATCATAGCAACATCATTATATATGGGATATGATATAAAAATTAAAAGTGTGAATAATTACTATGATCATGCGCTGTACTAGGATCTTCTAAGTCAACAAAATCATCGAAAAAATAGGAAATAAATATATTAAGTTTGAATTTAGAATACCTAAATTAGAATTTAAAAATTCACAGCTATTAATCATAGCAACATCATTATATATGGGATATGATACAAAATTAAAAGTGTGAATAATTACTATGATCATGTGTTGTACTAGGGTCTTCAAATTTAACAGAATCCTCTGAAGCTAGAAAAAAGAAGGAAATAAAAAATTTAGTTTGAATTTAGAATACCTAAATTAGAATTTAAAAATTCACAGCTATTAATCATAGCAACATCATTATATATGGGATATGATATAAAAATTAAAAGTGTCAATAATTACTATGATCATGCGCTGTACTAGGATCTTCTAAGTCAACAAAATCATCGAAAAAATAGGAAATAAATATATTTAGTTTGAATTTAGAATACCTAAATTAGAATTTAAAAATTCACAGCTATTAATCATAGCAACATCATTATATATGGGATATGATACAAAATTAAAAGTGTGAATATTTACTATGATCATGTGTTGTACTAGGGTCTTCAAATTTAACAGAATCCTCTGAAGCTAGAAAAAAGAAGGAAATAAAAAATTTAGTTTGAATTTAGAATACCTAAATTAGAATTTAAAAATTAATAGTCATTAAACATAGCAACATCATTATATATGGGATATGATATAAAAATTAAAAGTGTGAATAATTACTATGAACATGCGCTGTACTAGGATCTTCTAAGTCAACAAAATCATCGAAAAAATAGGAAATAAATATATTTAGTTTGAATTTAGAATACCTAAATTAGAATTTAAAAATTCACAGCTATTAATCATAGCAACATCATTATATATGGGATATGATATAAAAATTAAAAGTGTGAATAATTACTATGATCATGCGCTGTACTAGGATCTTCTAAGTCAACAAAATCATAAAAAAACAGGAAATAAATATATTTAGTTTGAATTTAGAATACCTAAATTAGAATTTAAAAATTAATAGTCATTAAACATAGCAACATCATTATATATGGGATATGATATAAAAATTAAAAGTGTGAATAATTACTATGATCATGCGCTGTACTAGGATCTTCTAAGTCAACAAAATCATCGAAAAAATAGGAAATAAATATATTTAGTTTGAATTTAGAATACCTAAATTAGAATTTAAAAATTCACAGCTATTAATCATAGCAACATCATTATATATGGGATATGATATAAAAATTAAAAGTGTGAATAATTACTATGATCATGCGCTGTACTAGGATCTTCTAAGTCAACAAAATCATCGAAAAAATAGGAAATAAATATATTTAGTTTGAATTTAGAATACCTAAATTAGAATTTAAAAATTCACAGCTATTAATCATAGCAACATCATTATATATGGGATATGATATAAAAATTAAAAGTGTGAATAATTACTATGATCATGCGCTGTACAAGGATCTTCTAAGTCAACAAAATCATCGAAAAAATAGGAAATAAATATATTTAGTTTGAATTTAGAATACCTAAATTAGAATTTAAAAATTCACAGCTATTAATCATAGCAACATCATTATATATGGGATATGATATAAAAATTAAAATTGTGAATAATTACTATGATCATGCGCTGTACTAGGATCTTCTAAGTCAACAAAATCATCGAAAAAATAGGAAATAAATATATTTAGTTTTAATTTAGAATACCTAAATTAGAATTTAAAAATTCACAGCTATTAATCATAGCAACATCATTATATATGGGATATGATATAAAAATGAAAAGTGTGAATAATTACTATGATCATGCGCTGTACAAGGATCTTCTAAGTCAACAAAATCATAAAAAAAACAGGAAATAAATATATTTAGTTTGAATTTAGAATACCTAAATTAGACATTTATATTATAATTTGTTTTTAAAAGCTAAATAACAAGAAAAAATTGATGTTTTTTTCATAAAACTTGGGAAAGGATATACTTCACCAAAATTATTGTATTAAAAAAGTGTTATTATCAAAATAAAGAGCAGAATTTTGTCTAGTGATTTGACTACAATCATAAAAATATTTGAAAAATTAAATTTTTTATAGAAAATCGAAAACTTTTTATGAAATTTTTGTCAAATTTTTACGTCATATTTCACATTTTAGACCAATAATAAAAAACTATCAAATATTTTTAAACAATTGTAGCACAAGCACTAGAGAACATTATACATAATACACATAAAAAATTTTATTGAAATATATCAACAACTTTTTTAATAATGAATTTTTAAAGTTACTATTTTTGCGTGAAATTACATTCTGAGAAAAAGGCATTTAAAGTATAAATTATATCATTTCTATTTTAAAAATGCTAATCCCATGAAACTTCTTTTTTCGTCCATTATTTCGATTTCTTGGATTACCCATATTGCAAAGTACTTAAACATAAAATTTCGAAAGGAAATTCAATTACGTTTCAATAAAATGTAGTCAAAATAATATTAGAATATTCGAAGAACGCTGCTTGTAAACAAATCCACAAGAGAGTGAGAATGTTCCCAATTTTAACCCAAAAACTACTAATATAAATGATAAATTGTGAGGCTCATTTCTAGCAACATTAAAATAATAATTATTTAAGTGAAAGAAAGATAATTATCCTAAAATAAAGATAAATATAACTGTTTTTGTCCCACTTCCGGTTTCGGAATGCTATTTCCGGTTTCATTTTTTAATCATCGACTAATATTCTTTTAATCATAACTTTTCTTCTAATTGACGCACAATTAAAATTTAAACTGTTTTAAAAACTAGAATAAACGGAGATTCGTAATATAAAATTAAAAAAAATTGTCATTTTTAGCTAAAATTCATTTTTTCAACGTGTACGGATACCTTAAACATAGCAACATCATTATATATGGGATATGATATAAAAATTAAAAGTGTGAATAATTACTATGATCATGCGCTGTACTAGGATCTTCTAAGTCAACAAAATCATCGAAAAAATAGGAAATAAATATATTTAGTTTGAATTTAGAATACCTAAATTAGAATTTAAAAATTCACAGCTATTAATCATAGCAACATCATTATATATGGGATATGATATAAAAATTAAAATTGTGAATAATTACTATGATCATGCGCTGTACTAGGATCTTCTAAGTCAACAAAATCATCGAAAAAATAGGAAATAAATATATTTAGTTTTAATTTAGAATACCTAAATTAGAATTTAAAAATTCACAGCTATTAATCATAGCAACATCATTATATATGGGATATGATATAAAAATGAAAAGTGTGAATAATTACTATGATCATGCGCTGTACAAGGATCTTCTAAGTCAACAAAATCATAAAAAAAACAGGAAATAAATATATTTAGTTTGAATTTAGAATACCTAAATTAGAATTTAAAAATTAATAGTCATTAAACATAGCAACATCATTATATATGGGATATGATATAAAAATTAAAAGTGTGAATAATTGCTATGATCATGCGCTGTACTAGGATCTTCTAAGTCAACAAAATCATCGAAAAAATAGGAAATAAATATATTTAGTTTGAATTTAGAATACCTAAATTAGAATTTAAAAATTCACAGCTATTAATCATAGCAACATCATTATATATGGGATATGATATAAAAATTAAAAGTGTGAATAATTACTATGATCATGCGCTGTACTAGGATCTTCTAAGTCAACAAAATCATCGAAAAAATAGGAAATAAATATATTTAGTTTGAATTTAGAATACCTAAATTAGAATTTAAAAATTCACAGCTATTAATCATAGCAACATCATATAAAATACAAGGATCTTCTAAGTCAACAAAATCATCGAAAAAATAGGAAATAAATATATTTAAGTTGAATTTAGAATACCTAAATTAGAATTTAAAAATTCACAGCTATTAATCATAGCAACATCATTATATATGGGATATGATATAAAAATTAAAAGTGTGAATAATTACTATGATCATGCGCTGTACTAGGATCTTAGCAACATCACATAAAAATTAAAAGTGTGAATAATTACTATGATCATGCGCTGTACTAGGATCTTCTAAGTCAACAAAATCATCGAAAAAATAGGAAATAAATATATTTAGTTTGAATTTAGAATACCTAAATTAGAATTTAAAAATTCACAGCTATTAATCATAGCAACATCATTATATATGGGATATGATATAAAAATTAAAAGTGTGAATAATTACTATGATCATGCGCTGTACTAGGATCTTCTAAGTCAACAAAATCATCGAAAAAATAGGAAATAAATATATTAAGTTTGAATTTAGAATACCTAAATTAGAATTTAAAAATTCACAGCTATTAATCATAGCAACATCATTATATATGGGATATGATACAAAATTAAAAGTGTGAATAATTACTATGATCATGTGTTGTACTAGGGTCTTCAAATTTAACAGAATCCTCTGAAGCTAGAAAAAAGAAGGAAATAAAAAATTTAGTTTGAATTTAGAATACCTAAATTAGAATTTAAAAATTCACAGCTATTAATCATAGCAACATCATTATATATGGGATATGATATAAAAATTAAAAGTGTCAATAATTACTATGATCATGCGCTGTACTAGGATCTTCTAAGTCAACAAAATCATCGAAAAAATAGGAAATAAATATATTTAGTTTGAATTTAGAATACCTAAATTAGAATTTAAAAATTCACAGCTATTAATCATAGCAACATCATTATATATGGGATATGATACAAAATTAAAAGTGTGAATATTTACTATGATCATGTGTTGTACTAGGGTCTTCAAATTTAACAGAATCCTCTGAAGCTAGAAAAAAGAAGGAAATAAAAAATTTAGTTTGAATTTAGAATACCTAAATTAGAATTTAAAAATTAATAGTCATTAAACATAGCAACATCATTATATATGGGATATGATATAAAAATTAAAAGTGTGAATAATTACTATGAACATGCGCTGTACTAGGATCTTCTAAGTCAACAAAATCATCGAAAAAATAGGAAATAAATATATTTAGTTTGAATTTAGAATACCTAAATTAGAATTTAAAAATTCACAGCTATTAATCATAGCAACATCATTATATATGGGATATGATATAAAAATTAAAAGTGTGAATAATTACTATGATCATGCGCTGTACTAGGATCTTCTAAGTCAACAAAATCATAAAAAAAACAGGAAATAAATATATTTAGTTTGAATTTAGAATACCTAAATTAGAATTTAAAAATTAATAGTCATTAAACATAGCAACATCATTATATATGGGATATGATATAAAAATTAAAAGTGTGAATAATTACTATGATCATGCGCTGTACTAGGATCTTCTAAGTCAACAAAATCATCGAAAAAATAGGAAATAAATATATTTAGTTTGAATTTAGAATACCTAAATTAGAATTTAAAAATTCACAGCTATTAATCATAGCAACATCATTATATATGGGATATGATATAAAAATTAAAAGTGTGAATAATTACTATGATCATGCGCTGTACTAGGATCTTCTAAGTCAACAAAATCATCGAAAAAATAGGAAATAAATATATTTAGTTTGAATTTAGAATACCTAAATTAGAATTTAAAAATTCACAGCTATTAATCATAGCAACATCATTATATATGGGATATGATATAAAAATTAAAAGTGTGAATAATTACTATGATCATGCGCTGTACAAGGATCTTCTAAGTCAACAAAATCATCGAAAAAATAGGAAATAAATATATTTAAGTTGAATTTAGAATACCTAAATTAGAATTTAAAAATTCACAGCTATTAATCATAGCAACATCATTATATATGGGATATGATATAAAAATTAAAAGTGTGAATAATTACTATGATCATGCGCTGTACTAGGATCTTCTAAGTCAACAAAATCATCGAAAAAATAGGAAATAAATATATTTAGTTTGAATTTAGATTACCTAAATTAGAATTTAAAAATTCACAGCTATTAATCATAGCAACATCATTATATATGGGATATTATATAAAAATTAAAAGTGTGAATAATTACTATGATCATGCGCTGTACAAGGATCTTCTAAGTCAACAAAATCATCGAAAAAATAGGAAATAAATATATTTAGTTTGAATTTAGAATACCTAAATTAGAATTTAAAAATTCACAGCTATTAATCATAGCAACATCATTATATATGGGATATGATATAAAAATTAAAAGTGTGAATAATTACTATGATCATGCGCTGTACAAGGATCTTCTAAGTCAACAAAATCATCGAAAAAATAGGAAATAAATATATTTAGTTTGAATTTAGAATACCTAAATTAGAATTTAAAAATTCACAGCTATTAATCATAGCAACATCATTATATATGGGATATGATATAAAAATTAAAAGTGTGAATAATTACTATGATCATGCGCTGTACTAGGATCTTCTAAGTCAACAAAATCATCGAAAGAATAGGAAATAAATATATTTAGTTTGAATTTAGAATACCTAAATTAGAATTTAAAAATTCACAGCTATTAATCATAACAACATCATTATATATGGGATATGATATAAAAATTAAAAGTGTGAATAATTACTATGATCATGCGCTGTACTAGGATCTTCTAAGTCAACAAAATCATCGAAAAAATAGGAAATAAATATATTTAGTTTGAATTTAGAATACCTAAATTAGAATTTAAAAATTCACAGCTATTAATCATAGCAACGTCATTTTATATGGGATATGATACAAAATTAAAAGTGTGAATAATTACTATGATCATGTGTTGTACTAGGGTCTTCAAATTTAACAGAATCCTCTGAAGCTAGAAAAAAGAAGGAAATAAAAAATTTAGTTTGAATTTAGAATACCTAAATAAGAATTTAAAAATTCACAGCTATTAATCATAGCAACATCATTATATATGGGATATGATATAAAAATTAAAAGTGTGAATAATTACTATGATCATGCGCTGTACTAGGATCTTCTAAGTTAACAAAATCATCGAAAAAATAGGAAATAAATATATTTAGTTTGAATTTAGAATACCTAAATTAGAATTTAAAAATTCACAGCTATTAATCATAGCAACATCATTATATATGGGATATGATACAAAATTAAAAGTGTGAATAATTACTATGATCATGCGCTGTACTAGGATCTTCTAAGTCAACAAAATCATCGAAAAAATAGGAAATAAATATATTTATTTTGAATTTAGAATACCTAAATTAGAATTTAAAAATTCACAGCTATTAATCATAGCAACATCATTATATATGGGATATGATATAAAAATTAAAAGTGTGAATAATTACTATGATCATGCGCTGTACAAGGATCTTCTAAGTCAACAAAATCATCGAAAAAATAGGAAATAAATATATTTAGTTTGAATTTAGAATACCTAAATTAGAATTTAAAAATTCACAGCTATTAATCATAGCAACATCATTATATATGGGATATGATACAAAATTAAAAGTGTGAATAATTACTATGATCATGCGCTGTACTAGGATCTTCTAAGTCAACAAAATCATCGAAAAAATAGGAAATAAATATATTTAGTTTGAATTTAGAATACCTAAATTAGAATTTAAAAATTCACAGCTATTAATCATAGCAACATCATTATATATGGGATATGATACAAAATTAAAAGTGTGAATAATTACTATGATCATGTGTTGTACTAGGGTCTTCAAATTTAACAGAATCCTCTGAAGCTAGAAAAAAGAAGGAAATAAAAAATTTAGTTTGAATTTAGAATACCTAAATTAGAATTTAAAAATTCACAGCTATTAATCATAGCAACATCATTATATATGGGATATGATATAAAAATTAAAAGTGTGAATAATTACTATGATCATGCGCTGTACTAGGATCTTCTAAGTCAACAAAATCATCGAAAAAATAGGAAATAAATATATTTAGTTTGAATTTAGAATACCTAAATTAGAATTTAAAAATTCACAGCTATTAATCATAGCAACATCATTATATATGGGATATGATATAAAAATTAAAAGTGTGAATAATTACTATGATCATGCGCTGTACAAGGATCTTCTAAGTCAACAAAATCATCGAAAAAATAGGAAATAAATATATTTAGTTTGAATTTAGAATACCTAAATTAGAATTTAAAAATTCACAGCTATTAATCATAGCAACATCATTATATATGGGATATGATACAAAATTAAAAGTGTGAATAATTACTATGATCATGCGCTGTACTAGGATCTTCTAAGTCAACAAAATCATCGAAAAAATAGGAAATAAATATATTTAGTTTGAATTTAGAATACCTAAATTAGAATTTAAAAATTCACAGCTATTAATCATAGCAACATCATTATATATGGGATATGATATAAAAATTAAAAGTGTGAATAATTACTATGATCATGCGCTGTACAAGGATCTTCTAAGTCAACAAAATCATCGAAAAAATAGGAAATAAATATATTTAGTTTGAATTTAGAATACCTAAATTAGAATTTAAAAATTCACAGCTATTAATCATAGCAACATCATTATATATGGGATATGATACAAAATTAAAAGTGTGAATAATTACTATGATCATGCGCTGTACTAGGATCTTCTAAGTCAACAAAATCATCGAAAAAATAGGAAATAAATATATTTAGTTTGAATTTAGAATACCTAAATTAGAATTTAAAAATTCACAGCTATTAATCATAGCAACATCATTATATATGGGATATGATACAAAATTAAAAGTGTGAATAATTACTATGATCATGTGTTGTACTAGGGTCTTCAAATTTAACAGAATCCTCTGAAGCTAGAAAAAAGAAGGAAATAAAAAATTTAGTTTGAATTTAGAATACCTAAATTAGAATTTAAAAATTCACAGCTATTAATCATAGCAACATCATTATATATGGGATATGATATAAAAATTAAAAGTGTGAATAATTACTATGATCATGCGCTGTACAAGGATCTTCTAAGTCAACAAAATCATCGAAAAAATAGGAAATAAATATATTTAGTTTGAATTTAGAATACCTAAATTAGAATTTAAAAATTCACAGCTATTAATCATAGCAACATCATTATATATGGGATATGATATAAAAATTAAAAGTGTGAATAATTACTATGATCATGCGCTGTACTAGGATCTTCTAAGTCAACAAAATCATCGAAAAAATAGGAAATAAATATATTTAGTTTGAATTTAGAATACCTAAATTAGAATTTAAAAATTCACAGCTATTAATCATAGCAACATCATTATATATGGGATATGATACAAAATTAAAAGTGTGAATAATTACTATGATCATGTGTTGTACTAGGGTCTTCAAATTTAACAGAATCCTCTGAAGCTAGAAAAAAGAAGGAAATAAAAAATTTAGTTTGAATTTAGAATACCTAAATTAGAATTTAAAAATTAATAGTCATTAAACATAGCAACATCATTATATATGGGATATGATATAAAAATTAAAAGTGTGAATAATTACTATGATCATGCGCTGTACTAGGATCTTCTAAGTCAACAAAATCATCGAAAAAATAGGAAATAAATATATTTCGTTTGAATTTAGAATACCTAAATTAGAATTTAAAAATTCACAGCTATTAATCATAGCAACATCATTATATATGGGATATGATATAAAAATTAAAAGTGTGAATAATTACTATGATCATGCGCTGTACTAGGATCTTCTAAGTCAACAAAATCATAAAAAAAAACAGGAAATAAATATATTTAGTTTGAATTTAGAATACCTAAATTAGAATTTAAAAATTAATAGTCATTAAACATAGCAACATCATTATATATGGGATATGATATAAAAATTAAAAGTGTGAATAATTACTATGATCATGCGCTGTACTAGGATCTTCTAAGTCAACAAAATCATCGAAAAAATAGGAAATAAATATATTTAGTTTGAATTTAGAATACCTAAATTAGAATTTAAAAATTCACAGCTATTAATCATAGCAACATCATTATATATGGGATATGATATAAAAATTAAAAGTGTGAATAATTACTATGATCATGCGCTGTACTAGGATCTTCTAAGTCAACAAAATCATCGAAAAAATAGGAAATAAATATATTTAGTTTGAATTTAGAATACCTAAATTAGAATTTAAAAATTCACAGCTATTAATCATAGCAACATCATTATATATGGGATATGATATAAAAATTAAAAGTGTGAATAATTACTATGATCATGCGCTGTACTAGGATCTTCTAAGTCAACAAAATCATCGAAAAAATAGGAAATAAATATATTTAGTTTGAATTTAGAATACCTAAATTAGAATTTAAAAATTCACAGCTATTAATCATAGCAACATCATTATATATGGGATATGATACAAAATTAAAAGTGTGAATAATTACTATGATCATGTGTTGTACTAGGGTCTTCAAATTTAACAGAATCCTCTGAAGCTAGAAAAAAGAAGGAAATAAAAAATTTAGTTTGAATTTAGATTACCTAAATTAGAATTTAAAAATTCACAGCTATTAATCATAGCAACATCATTATATATGGGATATGATATAAAAATTAAAAGTGTGAATAATTACTATGATCATGCGCTGTACTAGGATCTTCTAAGTCAACAAAATCATCGAAAAAATAGGAAATAAATATATTTAGTTTGAATTTAGAATACCTAAATTAGAATTTAAAAATTCACAGCTATTAATCATAGCAACATCATTATATATGGGATATGATATAAAAATTAAAAGTGTGAATAATTACTATGATCATGCGCTGTACTAGGATCTTCTAAGTCAACAAAATCATAAAAAAAACAGGAAATAAATATATTTAGTTTGAATTTAGAATACCTAAATTAGAATTTAAAAATTAATAGTCATTAAACATAGCAACATCATTATATATGGGATATGATATAAAAATTAAAAGTGTGAATAATTACTATGATCATGCGCTGTACTAGGATCTTCTAAGTCAACAAAATCATCGAAAAAATAGGAAATAAATATATTTAGTTTGAATTTAGAATACCTAAATTAGAATTTAAAAATTCACAGCTATTAATCATAGCAACATCATTATATATGGGATATGATATAAAAATTAAAAGTGTGAATAATTACTATGATCATGCGCTGTACTAGGATCTTCTAAGTCAACAAAATCATCGAAAAAATAGGAAATAAATATATTTAGTTTGAATTTAGAATACCTAAATTAGAATTTAAAAATTCACAGCTATTAATCATAGCAACATCATTATATATGGGATATGATATAAAAATTAAAATTGTGAATAATTACTATGATCATGTGCTGTACTAGGATCTTCTAAGTCAACAAAATCATCGAAAAAATAGGAAATAAATATATTTAGTTTGAATTTAGAATACCTAAATTAGAATTTAAAAATTCACAGCTATTAATCATAGCAACATCATTATATATGGGATATGATATAAAAATTAAAAGTGTGAATAATTACTATGATCATGCGCTGTACTAGGATCTTCTAAGTCAACAAAATCATCGAAAAAATAGGAAATAAATATATTTAGTTTGAATTTAGAATACCTAAATTAGAATTTAAAAATTCACATCTATTAATCATAGCAACATCATTATATATGGGATATGATATAAAAATTAAAAGTGTGAATAATTACTATGATCATGCGCTGTACTAGGATCTTCTAAGTCAACAAAATCATCGAAAAAATAGGAAATAAATATATTTAGTTTGAATTTAGAATACCTAAATTAGAATTTAAACATTCACAGCTATTAATCATAGCAACATCATTATATATGGGATATGATACAAAATTAAAAGTGTGAATAATTACTATGATCATGTGTTGTACTAGGGTCTTCAAATTTAACAGAATCCTCTGAAGCTAGAAAAAAGAAGGAAATAAAAAATTTAGTTTGAATTTAGAATACCTAAATTAGAATTTAAAAATTAATAGTCATTAAACATAGCAACATCATTATATATGGGATATGATATAAAAATTAAAAGTGTGAATAATTACTATGATCATGCGCTGTACTAGGATCTTCTAAGTCAACAAAATCATCGAAAAAATAGGAAATAAATATATTTAGTTTGAATTTAGAATACCTAAATTAGAATTTAAAAATTCACAGCTATTAATCATAGCAACATCATTATATATGGGATATGATATAAAAATTAAAAGTGTGAATAATTACTATGATCATGCGCTGTACTAGGATCTTCTAAGTCAACAAAATCATAAAAAAAACAGGAAATAAATATATTTAGTTTGAATTTAGAATACCTAAATTAGAATTTAAAAATTAATAGTCATTAAACATAGCAACATCATTATATATGGGATATGATATAAAAATTAAAAGTGTGAATAATTACTATGATCATGCGCTGTACTAGGATCTTCTAAGTCAACAAAATCATCGAAAAAATAGGAAATAAATATATTTAGTTTGAATTTAGAATACCTAAATTAGAATTTAAAAATTCACATCTATTAATCATAGCAACATCATTATATATGGGATATGATATAAAAATTAAAAGTGTGAATAATTACTATGATCATGCGCTGTACTAGGATCTTCTAAGTCAACAAAATCATCGAAAAAATAGGAAATAAATATATTTAGTTTGAATTTAGAATACCTAAATTAGAATTTAAACATTCACAGCTATTAATCATAGCAACATCATTATATATGGGATATGATACAAAATTAAAAGTGTGAATAATTACTATGATCATGTGTTGTACTAGGGTCTTCAAATTTAACAGAATCCTCTGAAGCTAGAAAAAAGAAGGAAATAAAAAATTTAGTTTGAATTTAGAATACCTAAATTAGAATTTAAAAATTAATAGTCATTAAACATAGCAACATCATTATATATGGGATATGATATAAAAATTAAAAGTGTGAATAATTACTATGATCATGCGCTGTACTAGGATCTTCTAAGTCAACAAAATCATCGAAAAAATAGGAAATAAATATATTTAGTTTGAATTTAGAATACCTAAATTAGAATTTAAAAATTCACAGCTATTAATCATAGCAACATCATTATATATGGGATATGATATAAAAATTAAAAGTGTGAATAATTACTATGATCATGCGCTGTACTAGGATCTTCTAAGTCAACAAAATCATAAAAAAAACAGGAAATAAATATATTTAGTTTGAATTTAGAATACCTAAATTAGAATTTAAAAATTAATAGTCATTAAACATAGCAACATCATTATATATGGGATATGATATAAAAATTAAAAGTGTGAATAATTACTATGATCATGCGCTGTACTAGGATCTTCTAAGTCAACAAAATCATCGAAAAAATAGGAAATAAATATATTTAGTTTGAATTAAGAATACCTAAATTAGAATTTAAAAATTCACAGCTATTAATCATAGCAACATCATTATATATGGGATATGATATAAAAATTAAAAGTGTGAATAATTACTATGATCATGCGCTGTACTAGGATCTTCTAAGTCAACAAAATCATCGAAAAAATAGGAAATAAATATATTTAGTTTGAATTTAGAATACCTAAATTAGAATTTAAAAATTCACAGCTATTAATCATAGCAACATCATTATATATGGGATATGATATAAAAATTAAAAGTGTGAATAATTACTATGATCATGCGCTGTACTAGGATCTTCTAAGTCAACAAAATCATCGAAAAAATAGGAAATAAATGTATTTAGTTTTAATTTAGAATACCTAAATTAGAATTTAAAAATTCACAGCTATTAATCATAGCAACATCATTATATATGGGATATGATATAAAAATGAAAAGTGTGAATAATTACTATGATCATGCGCTGTACAAGGATCTTCTAAGTCAACAAAATCATCGAAAAAATAGGAAATAAATATATTTAGTTTGAATTTAGAATACCTAAATTAGAATTTAAAAATTCACAGCTATTAATCATAGCAACATCATTATATATGGGATATGATATAAAAATTAAAAGTGTGAATAATTACTATGATCATGCGCTGTACTAGGATCTTCTAAGTCAACAAAATCATCGAAAAAATAGGAAATAAATATATTTAGTTTGAATTTAGAATACCTAAATTAGAATTTAAAAATTCACAGCTATTAATCATAGCAACATCATTATATATGGGATATGATATAAAAATTAAAAGTGTGAATAATTACTATGATCATGCGCTGTACTAGGATCTTCTAAGTCAACAAAATCATCGAAAAAATAGGAAATAAATATATTTAGTTTGAATTTAGAATACTTAAATTAGAATTTAAAAATTCACAGCTATTAATCATAGCAACATCATTATATATGGGATATGATACAAAATTAAAAGTGTGAATAATTACTATGATCATGTGTTGTACTAGGGTCTTCAAATTTAACAGAATCCTCTGAAGCTAGAAAAAAGAAGGAAATAAAAAATTTAGTTTGAATTTAGAATACCTAAATTAGAATTTAAAAATTCACAGCTATTAATCATAGCAACATCATTATATATGGGATATGATATAAAAATTAAAAGTGTCAATAATTACTATGATCATGCGCTGTACTAGGATCTTCTAAGTCAACAAAATCATCGAAAAAATAGGAAATAAATATATTTAGTTTGAATTTAGAATACCTAAATTAGAATTTAAAAATTCACAGCTATTAATCATAGCAACATCATTATATATGGGATATGATACAAAATTAAAAGTGTGAATAATTACTATGATCATGTGTTTTACTAGGGTCTTCAAATTTAACAGAATCCTCTGAAGCTAGAAAAAAGAAGGAAATAAAAAATTTAGTTTGAATTTAGAATACCTAAATTAGAATTTAAAAATTCATTGCTATTAATCATAGCAACATCATTATATATGGAATGAGATACAAAAATTAAAAGAGCAATTAATTACTCCAGTCATGTGCTGTAGTAGGATCTTCATAATTCACAAAATTGTCTGAATCCATAAAAAAAGTAAATAAATTTAGTTTGAATTTAAAATACCTAAATTAAAATTTAAATATTCCTAGCTATTAATCATAACTAATATGTTTATGTATGTAATTAATTAATGTTCAGAGAATCTCATCGTATTATATGTAAATAGCCCTAAAATAAGAATATTTTTGTAAAAATGGTTTTTTCCTCCAAGTAAAATGTAATTGAGGTAAATGCCATATCATTCTATCCAATCTTATGTTTTTATAAACTGCAAACTGACAAAAAATATTTTGAGATAAAAAATAAATAAAACCAATAACAGATTTTATTTTGTTTTGTAAAGCAATAATTAGATTGACACAATATCTTGAGCTAATACGTTATAGTTTAATTAAAAAATTTTATAATCACAAAAAGAGAAAATTCATTACCAATATTTTCCAAAGAAATTGTCTCAGCTGTAATAAATGAAAACGAATAAATTAAAAATTTTAAATATATATTATCCAGATGATAACCATAAGCAATAGATTAATTAAATGCTGCCAAAACACAACTTAAGCCTAAAAGTTGTAAAATATTGGAGAAGATTTTTGAGTGCCAGCACCAAATAATTGCTGAGTTTTGAAGAATTCCTGGCAGTGCCCTTGAAAAATTGAAAGGAAAGAAAAAAAAAAAAACCCAGAGGAGTCTAACTTGAAGCAGATAACTCATCGCTGTCAAGAAAACCTAAACATATATATAAACATATTATACATTTAATTTTTACTTGTTTAAAATCTCTTTGGTACCTTAATAATTGTAATTGACAATAGCAGGTACCAAAACAGAAATATTCCCAAATAGTACTAAGTAAGCAGAATTATGCTTAGCTTAGTAATAATTTATGTATTTATTGTGAATTTATGACTATAGTAATAAACTATTGAGAAACATTGCTTTTCCTGTAACTCGCTTCTGATATCTTATAAAGTTATTGTAGTGCCTTTTAATGCAAGATATTTTTACTATGTGGAAAGTAAAAAAATCTTATTTAAAAATATGAAGTTCTCAGTAATTTCATTATCCCTTAATGTAACTAAACAGTTTTATTTTTCTATTCCATACAAAACATGCATGTAGGGTTCCATACAAAAAATAATATTTCATCATTTAATCTACTCATGATTAATAAATTGGGAATTTAGTTACTAGAAAATGTTACAGTCTCTTAAAGTAAATGGTATTGAATGAAAAAAAAATTTTTTTAATACAAAATTTTATAAATTTTACTGAGGAATGCATTTTACTGAATTTAAAAAAAATACACTTTCATTGATGTTTTAAAAGATTTTTTCCTGTTTGGTTGTTTATTTATTTTTTTTCTTTCAAAATTACTTCAAATTTAAGAATAAATAAAAAGAACATTTGAAAAATAGCAATATCTTTTTTTTTTTTTTAGTAATCAAATTAAATACATTGAAATGTTTGGTAAAAATGCAGAATAAGGTATCCCTTGGATTGAGCATTTTATCAAAGATTTTTTACTATACATAAATTCTTACATTCTCCTATTATTTCTTCGATTTTTAATTCACATATAATAATTCGATTTCATATTTTCAGAAAAATCTCACTCATAAATAATTAACCAGTTCTCTGTAAGAATACAAAAAAACACTTAGGTAAGATGGGCACGAAATTGTAAACATTTACCTTCTAATTTTTAATGTTCTAACAGAAACCAGAGAAAACGACGTTTATTCTACATTCTAAAATCTTACTAGTTTTTAACCCATGTCAGTTTTTAATAACTACTTTTATATTTTGAATAATATAATAAATAATAATTGAGCATTAAATAACTTTGCTGACAATGTACTTTTAACAAAATTTAATAACTTCTATACATTTTAGAGCTTCAAAATTAGTATCCTAAATTTAACATGATTGATAATTCTCTAGGATAAAAAAAAATATAAAATATCTTGAATCAAAACATGAAATTTACCTATGCAGTAAAAGGAGTGCATTCTTATTTCGGCATAACTTTTAGTAGTAAAACTACTACAATCTCCACATTTATAAGTAGTTTCGCCTGTGTCTATATTTAAAATTAGCTAATGTATTTTTCTATTTTGTTGCATTTTGTGTTGTGATCAAACAGACAGTATATTGGTATAAATGACATCGAACTTTTTCAACTGTTAAGTTTGATCAATACATTGAAATCAAAAGACTTTCTAAACTATTCAAAAACAAAATCGGTTTAAATTTTTTAGTGAATATAATTGACTTCCATTTCTCTAAAGCACCCAAATTTGCTATGATTCCAAAACAACTGAACTGATTAGACTTTTTTGTGGCATTACGGACGATGAGTTTAAAACCTCTGAAGTGAGGCCCTCAAGATCTCAGGAATACAAACACGCCCATTTATCATTATATTACATTAAAGAGGTTTGTATTTGGAAGTTTCTCTTGGATTACCACTAAGTTGGTCACTAGGATGATCAATATTGTTTCATTTATATGAAAACGCATAGAAACCTCTTTACATATGGTAGGTCAATATTTTATTTTTTGCTGTACATATTAGATAACATATATTTACATTACATTATTTTATGGTTTTATTTCAACATAAAATGCACTTTTTTGGATTATAATTTTTTTATGTTTTGTAATCGGCGTTATTTTATTTGGCATGACATTGCAAACGGAGCTAAAAAATTTAAAATTTTTGCCAAGAGGCACCTTCAAACAAATTTTTACCTACAAAATGATCCTATGACTATTATAATCACATAAATATGTGTTAATTTCTGTGATAAAATTATTCTACTTAATTGTAAATGATAATTAAATTTATTTCATAATAGTGTTATTCAAATAATTTTATTCCTCATAATTTAACAATGCCCGATTAAACATATTAAAATTTTACAATCATTAAACAGTAACTACGTAATATTTAGTATTTGATTAGATATTTTTATGCAATTTTTAGTGTAAAACAGTGTACAATGCGTCCTCTGCAATTAAAATAATGTTACAAAATAATTATTTAAAACTATTAGTAAATACTGGGATTTAATTTTTCGCTTTATTTCCTTTATAATCTCTTTGGCGAAAAACATTTAATATTGTTTACAAAAAACCGTAAATAAAATAAAAAGTTAAACAATATAAGTAGCATTGTAACTAAGTGACAATGATAACGAAGAAAATCCTTAAATTTTGAACCGGATAAAAAATATGAAACTAAATCTATATTAATCTAAAAAAAACATTATGAGACATTTTAATTGAATAATTATTAAACAGTTACAATTGGGTACTTGAATTTCAAGAAGAAGATCATGATACCCACACATGTGACCTATGACGTCAGTGCCAGCTGATCGTTTATAAGCAAAATGGAGTGCTAAAGTATAGGTAAATTTCACCACATACGTTAGAATGTTAATTAACGTGAATTTAATTAAATACAGCTCCGCATCACGTGTAATTTGTAGAAATATATTTCTTTCGCGTCGGCGTTTCTATTTAACTTAGATTAATTATCTGTTTATGTATTTTACTGTTACCTTGATATATTTTTGTCTGTGTACGTGGCAACTTCAATGCATAATTATTTTGTTTATGTTCTACATGGCTTAACGCATGTTTTTGTGTTAAGTTAGAAATATATAGTCAAAGAATTGAAATCTTTGTGAAAGAATATAAAATGTGTCACTTAAGAGAATTGATACTTGACTCGCTTGACTTACTCGAAACAGAATGAAGAGAATAGTTGTTAATGTAAGCAGAAGCCACGTTTATCAACCCATCAGGATCGAGATACCCACCCTACGTCACTTGCTGGTATTCCATCCTGGGCTTCTGTCATTTTTAGCGATTTGTTTGACACTAAGATTAGCGCCAAAAGTAATAAGTTTTTGTTATGTTTTTCTTACAAATAAATTTAACACAAACACATTAAAACATTGGAAAGAAATGTTGATTTATCACAAACAAATTGTAATTGAATTTTTTAAATATCAACGAGCGTTTCAGAAAAATCGAAATTTTTTTTTTTGCAATCTATGGGGCACGCAATGCTACTCTCTAATATTTTTTTATGTAACAATCTTTTTATCACTTCATTATAAAAAGTTTGCATAGCAAAAGTAAGGGTTGGAGGCAAAATCGGCAGGGAGCGAAGCTTTTTAGTTAATAACATTAAAAAAGAGTTTAACTTAACAATGGAATAAGGGTTCCTTTAAAAGGACAAATTAATTATACTGTTCACCTCCGTAACTCTGTACTGTTATGACTTAATTTAATATTTGCGATAAACCAAGACTTCGTTCAGAGCCATTTTTCAAGCAGAAAATGATGGTGAAAATCTGACACTCTTTGTTGAAATTTATTTTTTCTTCATTTTGCAAACTGAATATCTAGCGGTTTAACTGACAGCTCCGAAGAGAAAAATCGAACTTGAAAGGTTTCAAAAAAGCAATCGATCCTAGCTACTCAACACCTTCATTATTTTGCGAAACAGTATAATATACTTTCATGAAAGATTCTTTCAATTTGATACACGATTTATGAACGGAGAGAAAATAAGACTTTTTTGACTGATTAAAATGCAGCTTTAGTTATTTTAAACTTGCTTCTGGTTACTCACACAAAGCAGCTTGTTTTGTGAAGCAGTATTTCTTAAAATTTTTTGGTGCTTTAAAGGAAGCAGTAAAAAATCTTTATACTTACTATGGATGATGTCGGTAAATAAATTGAGGAATAGATACTAGTTGTATAGTATTAATAAGTGATAATATATATGTCACCGATAAAGAATAGAAATCTTAGTTAGTGTACAGAGTACATTGTAGAAATGTACAGTTTAACAATTTCTCAAAATAACTTCTGTTAAAGTGAAGAAGGGATGTAATAACCTTAGGGCAACCTCGTGTCAGAATTTTCTTTTTATTGTCAAAATGTTTGTACTAAAAACCTTTTTTCAATAAATTGCAGTTTCAAACCTTTCATCCTAAACTGATTAAAAAATATTTTTTAAAGCTTTTTTAAAAAGTATTGTCCATAATGACGTTTTAGCTGACGTCACACTAGCGATAGGATCCATTAAAATTTCATGATAAGGTGGATTTTAGCTGAGTATACAAGACATTGCGCAAACCTTATAATTATTTTCACCTCAGCTTTATTGAAGGAAAACCCTAAGTCAACCTCGATTTAAGGTTTTTATATAGAACGTTGTTTCCCTAGGTTTTGGATTAGGGTAATATGAGTAGAATAGAGCAGATTTCGTTTTAAGGTTAGAAGGTTTACAAGTAAACCGCATTACAAATCTTTTTAGGTTTACATTAAAAGGTTTGTTGCTCTGTGAAAATAAACCTTATTTTTGTTATCTGGGATAAGATCTTTGCTAGAATAAAGCAATGTTTTTTGTACGAAATCATGTCATTTATTTTTCGCTACCTAAAAGATCAGGTAACTACAATAAAAAAATCAACACATTAGTTGATGGACGATTCATTGATCACTTTGAAAACTATAATACTAATAATTAAACAGTTTAAAATATTACAACAAAAGGGAAATAATATGTTATTTATAATTAATAAAAGCCATAACGGAATCGTTTTGCAGCAAAATATTTTTGTTTCCCTAATTTAATTACATTTTTGATTTTGTTTGTTTTCTCAATTAAGAGTTTTAAATTGAAAGAGTGGTTTCCTCATTAGAATGTAATTCTGTGATAATACCTTAATATGCTTCAGGTAAAATACTATAAAATACACACCTTGGGCTATTTGAAAAATTTCGCCAATGCCGAGCGTCAACGCCGAGATGACGCGTTGACGCTTGCCGCCAACAATCTGCGTTGATAAAAATATTGAAAATCATTGCCCTTCCAAATACTGCCAATGACGCCAAATCCACCGTGTAACGTTTCATTGGTTTAAAACGCGTAACATTTTAAGATAGACTGATTTAAATCGGCGTCTAAAGTTTTTAATCGTCTTACAACTTATATTTTTTTTTCAAATTGCATTAATTAAATATTATAAATTACAGATAAAGAGATTCGTTCAATGATTAAGAGATTCGATCAACTTTCTGCACAATGTGATGCATGCACAAATTGTTTTTAATATATCGGTCAGATAGGTAAGCGAAATTTTAAAATGACGATTGTGTTCTCATAAAATTTGTAATCTTTATTTTTTATTTTATATCTGCATTATATCTTTATATATAACTGCATTATATCTTTAATTTTAAATGCTACTTTAGAAAATGATTACTTAGCAAAATTCTTTATGTTCACTATTAGATATTAGTAGAATCTTCACGAAAATCTGCAGTAGGGGCACAAGCGTGAGCAAGCAAAATTCGTTTTAGTACATATTGTTTCAGTGAATAATTTCAACGAGAAATAACTGTTCAACGCCAAGAAATAACGATTATTGCAAAGCAATCATTGGGGATGGTAAGAGGCAGCGAACAAGGGAATTTTCCCTAAAGTTTACTTATACTTACTTTACTTACAAACAGCATTTAAAATACGTAATCTTTGCAAGTAAGGCGTCTAAATCCACATTTCAAATTCATACTACTCTGAAACATTAATTCATATTAATCTAAGTGTGATGATAATGAGTGATAAAAATTTTCTGTGATACAAAACTTATTATTACCCACAAATTATTCTCATGATTTTCTTAAAGAATATTTAAATTATAATGATCCAAAACAATATTAGAAAATCATAGTGTTCTTTTTATACTATTTTGTTTGAGACAAATGCAGGAGAGTGATGAGGAGATTCATGGAGAAGCAAACAATATTGTGAGAGAGACTACAAACTGCAAAAAGATTTAATTTATTACATATTTTAAGCGTTGTTTGAAGTAGTAGTTTCATAATCTACAACGACGTAAAAACGATTTTAAGACGCTATTAGAGCTGCTAGGTGTGCTTTAATATTTTCCGATGGGATCACAATCCACGCTATGAGATCAGAGCATGTTTCATCTTAACTTGGTTTTTTACCTATACAGAGATGCTAAATTGTTCCGGACAGCGAATCAATATTTTCGAGTTTATTAATTGCGACTCTTGGTTTAATAAATTCAATTTATTAGGCTTTTATCCACTACTATCTCCAAATAATTCAAAGGCTTATATAATTCACTACTTAGTTATAGTTAAGTCATGCTAAACCTTTTAAAAAGTAAGCAAAATTAGTCAAATAATTGCAAATTTTAGTTTGTAGTTATTTACCGTTTTTAAAATTATTTTGTCGTGTCCGGAGCAGTTGGCATCTCTGCATATATTCTATGACAAGTTTTCATCCTCTTGATGCTTGCTGCTTGTTGTTACCGCCGATTGAATTTTGAACACCCTGTATATACCCCTTAAAAATTTAATTTCACAATGCATATTGACACAAAATTTCGTTGAAATAAAGTTTCAGTGTTCAATATTGCTGAGTGAATAGCCCCTTTGGCTGGACATTCCCTCTTCACCCTTCTCTCAGTACACTTCTATACAGAAACTATACTCTTTAAAAGTAAAACCGGCATCTCAAGATGATGCAAATTCCCCATTCAACACTCTTTTACTTTCTCCGTTACCATAGTTTCTGGAGTTCTCTTTTCTTTTTCTTCATGCTAAGTTTTCTAACTTCTTACCGGAACGTACTGCCATGGGGGAAAAAGTAATTTTTAACAAAACCATAGGATCAGAGAGGGGAAAAGTGTGGAGAACTGGTTAAATCTTATTACCTTGAGACATCTATTTTATTAACAATGGCTATAGGTACGTATTATAAACGTTTCGTAATGTTTTTATTGGCCTCTTAAACGGATAAGTATCCCTCTTTTTTGTTATTCCTTTTCATTTATAAAAGAATTACTTAATTTTTAGAACGATTCCGCGTTATTGAAAGTGATGAGATTTTTTTTTATACAGTTGAGCTTAAATTTTTTAAACGAAATTTACTATTGTGATATAGGGTCATTTTACGAATTTAAATTACTCTTACAAACGTGAATTATTTTCGGTACCCAAATGAAACTTATATTTGATAGTAACCAACCGCTCATGATACAACCCACGATTATAGCATGTTCGATAAATGCTACTGCTGATAATAATCACAATATTATTATTGGATTCTATACTTATTTTCGATAATAATCGCGATATTATATTCGTCGTAACTATCGAATATTCAATATTAACCGTAAATCGATTACATAAAATAACGATATTTCATGATGCCCAAGTCTAAGCTTATAATAACTTATTTTTAAATGCTTCTTATATCTTGATTTTCACGCAATCACAGGTAGTGAGTTTGCTATCTTTTGACCACTGATTTCTTAACTACTAATAACCTTTGTACCGCTAGAAAATAAAGTAATAATTGTTGTATAATTTTTGAAGCTGAATTGAATTAGTCAAACTACGAGATGATGGAGCTAATTTAAGAAGGTATAATGGTTTTATTACTAAGTATAATTTAAAAAGGTCTTTTCTCTTTGGTACATTAACACTCGAATCAATTGAAGCTGCTTTTTCCTATCGATCATGGTTTCATGAGAAACAGCAAGCATAAACAGGTACATGTACAAAATAGATACAAGTATAAAATTATACTTTTGAATTTGAACTCTTATAACTTCTAAACTAATAGTCCAATCGTCTCGGTATATTGGTTTCCCTCGGTTCAGCGCACGAAAAAAAAAAAAAAAAAAAACTACATTTTAAAGTATAACCCATGTTTATCTAGCATTTTTACCCCATTTAACCCCTCTTCTTACCTCCCACTAAATCCTGGCGTGCGAGATCGTCCAACTTTTTTAAAGGAGTGTGACTTGGAGTTCGTTCAGCTCTGGAACTTATTTATTTATTTATTTTTCTAATTTATTATTTTTATAATTTTTTTTTTTTTTGTAATTTTTCTCAGCTAACTTTTTTATTTAACTCGATAAGCCATTTATATATATAATTTAATTTGGCAACAAATTATGTACTTTATAGTTTTTTTAGTATTCCTAAAGTTAATTTAAATAATGAAATGATTGTAGTCACAAATTTTGCTATGAATTTTTTTTATAAAAGTAATTCTCGAAAAAGTTGAAGAGCGATAAAATTAATTATAAAAGTAAGTTAAAAATTCGTGAAAAAACTAAAGTTTTCTTTAACCGTGGATAATTACTTCTTTTATTACTAACTCCTTAAGTGATAGAATCTTAAAATATGATTTTACACATTTTAGAACAAACAATTTCTTCTGCAATTTTTTCTTGCTTTCTTAAAAAAAAGAAAAACGGAAAGTAGAAACATTTTTTCAGTGTAATGTCCAGAAAAACTAAATTTAATTAGTGTAGGAAGACTTCCAGATATAAAGAAAGGATGAAGAGTTATACTGAATATAATTTAGCTCACTTGTGCTAGTTTAATTAGTTAAGTACACAAAGAACGTGGAAGTTGATGTTTAATTTATTTTAATGTAATTAAAGTTGAAAGAATGCAAGGGCTATTTCTCAAATGTATCGCCGTTAAGAGTTCATTTCTTTTTATTGAGCATCATTTAATTACATTAAATTCATAAATCATTTTCATACGTTAAATAGACAAAGAATACAAACAGATTCCCGTTTCATTACTTAATTTTTGTTCCATATTATTGTTTATTTTTATTAATTGAATTTGCTTAGTTAAGTATTGAAGAAAAACATTTCAAAATTTAATTTTTTAGAAGAAAAGAAAACTGTTTTAAAAATACTTTTGTGTTCAGGTAGGATTTATTAGGGCATTATTATTTTAAAAGATTCCATTTTAAGGTGACGTTGTGACTAAATTTTTTTGAAACGATGATTAGGGTTTCATAAATTGTTTTTAAATATGCATGAATGCAAATTACGCACATAAAAGTGTATGCGATTTAGAAAATATCATGTTTAAACGGGATTTATTTGAATTATTCTAAATTTTATAGTCGCTGAGTGTGCGAAAACAGAGCATACAATTTCAACAAACCATAAGCTAATAAATTTTAATTCCTAATCACAGCAGAATGGGAGAAATATAATTGAGTTCAAGTAATTTACCACTCGTAATTGTGCTAACACATAATCATAATATACAATTTTTTTGTTATTAAAAGCAATCATTAAAAATTACTTGTAATCTTTATTACAATTGCAATGTTGTTGCAAATAATCAAGATTACAACTACATTGTTTGTTAAAAATTATCGTGATTACAAGTCATCATGGTTACGTGTCTTCGTGATTCCAAGTTAACGTGATTTTAAGATAATGTGATTAATAATTAATGTTCATAAAAGTTAGCGTAATTACAAGTGTATATTTTGCTACTATTAACCATGATTACAACTGTAGGTTTTGTAGCAAAATATCATGGTAATAATTGTTACTTTTGTTGTAAATGATCATGATTAAAGTCAATATCTAATTTATGCGTTTTTTGATAATCTCTATTATGATTCATTCTTGAGAAAATTAAAAAGTTACGTATTTTAAATGTAATATAAGTTAATCCCGAACAATATTTTTTATTTAACTATTCTCATAATAGAAAAAAAGAGACTGCGTAGTTCGCAAACATATTTTTGTTAGTTTCAGCCGAAGTCAAACCTAACCGTTTTCCGTCTCTCTCGTAACTGGTAATGTATGAGTAGAGATTTTATGGGCTTTCATAATTTTCGTTAGTTTCAGCCGAAGTCAAACCTAACCGTTTTCCGTCTCTGTTGTAACTGGTAATGTATGAGTAGAGATTTTATGGGTTTTCATAATTTTCGTTAGTTTCAGCCGAAGTCAAACCTAACCGTTTTCCGTCTCTGTAGTAACTGGTAATGTATGAGTAGAGATTTTATGGGTTTTAATAATTTTCCCGAAGATCAAATCATCATATTTTTAAATACTTTAAATTTTTTTCACGACATCTCCGCTTGCTAAAGATAAATGCTACATAGCGGGAAGCGCGTTGTGAGTTAGCAATCCGTGTACCAGGGTAGAAATAAAAAAATATCTGTGAGGAATTTCGTAAATAATTTTCACAATGAATTGAGCACAGTAAATTGATCATAGTAAATGAATAACAGCAACGTATATATTTTAGGTCTACATGGGTCTTGAACGAAGCAAATTTTCATTGGTAGGTTCTACCAATGAACAATGCCGCTGATCATTGTTATTTTTAGTCCTCTTTGTCACACTCTTGTTTTCTTATGTCGGATATTATTGATGCATCAATCAGAGTTGCTAACACACGAGAGTTTTCAAAATTGAAGACAGAACTTCAAAATTCATTAAAAAACCTTAGTATCAAACGAAAATTTTGCACTATCTAGTCATTTCATTGAACGATCTTAACTTCTTGTATTTCTCTAATTTGGACTCGCGATGGTTGAGACCCTTAGCTATTAATTTTGTGGTTCTATCCCTTTTTGCGGCTTGAAGCCCTCTCTCCTAGTCTTCAGGGTTAGATGGACTTCAGACGGGACAAAAATTGTTTTTTTAATTCTCCAATACTGATTATTTACACAAAACGCTGTTTTAAAATTCCATGTTTAAAAGTCACGGCGTAGTTAAAGAGCCACGTATTTCCTCACGCTATTTATTTATATGTAACAAATAAGATAAAACATCTGATCTAATATAACCTAGAAATGTTTCACGAGTGATGCGATGCAAAGTTATTAATCTCACTTCGATACAAATGTCATGTTAATGTATGTTTTTAAATGTTATTGTTAACGTTCTTAGGTTCTTTCGTAGATCTTAAAGATAAATCTGAATTTTGTGAAGACATCGTTGGTATTTTTTTATTAAAACTTTTCTACCCAATTTTCAGCTATGCCTGAATGCTTAATTGAGAAATTACTTTTCTCAAGTACTGACGTGTGAGTTCAGCTGTAACATTTACAATGAGGTTAAAATACAATAGCGATCATTAATAACAAGTGAGGTTATAATTCCGACATGATTTATAACTTTCTATTCCTAGTCTTTGATGATAAATGATCAAGCATATGTCAAAAAGATATGAATTATTTAAAAGGTATAGCAATAAAAAGGCGAGACTGGTATACTATATAGTAATTAACTTTTTAAAAGGAAGCTAGTAATTTAATAAAACTAGTTAATAGAGTTGGAAAGTGTCGAGTTTCAACGTAAATGACTTTGTTTTATTAAATATTTATGTATTAATTTAGAAAGGAATTATTTTTAAATGATTTATTCGCTGCATTTTAGGAAGTTGTTTCGTATTTTCATATCGTTTTTATGTAATGATTTTGAAAGTAACTACAACTAATACTTGATTTTTATCATTCCGCGTAACGTTACATAAAATAATTCTGAAATAGAATACTTTTTGCCACTGGAAAAAATATAATTTTTAAAATTTGCATTTTGCTTTCAAGTTTTAGTCATTCTAGAGAGTAGTCGAAATTTCAATTCACATAAAATTTTTCGTATACTATTTACTGCAATTTGTATTGCCCTCTGCCACAGATCCTAAGTAAGAATTTTTTTTTAATACAGCTGCCATTCTTTGAGTTTACGACTACCAATGTTCCAACTCCGTAGTCTTGTAATTTTAAACCCAATCCAGAAGACAAGGGAGCTCCTGGATCGAGTATTGGGAGAAATTTGCCTTCGTGGAGGATTTTTAAGGAACTCACCCACACACATTGAAGAAAACCACAAAAACCTTTCATGGTTAGCCTGACAGCCAGGAGACTCTAAGACTCGATCTGTCTACCACTGAGAACATATTTTACGTTAGCACTGTGGTAGTTGCTAGTCGATTCAGAATTCATATTAACCAGCCATTTGTGGAGTTCAAACCCAAAGTGGTCAAAAGTAGGATTGACCATTGGCAATAGCAGCAATAAAGTTTGCCTAAAGGCCTGGTTTCTTAAAAGCTGACAAAATTAGAGTTAAACGTGAGTTGTGATCCAAAAAAGAACGAAAGTTTGAGCTCATTGGCTAGTCTAAAATATTAGTCTAATCAAAAATGCTATTCTAGTCTAGAATACTAGTCTGGTTGGTGGGCTTTTGGTGATTTTGTAATAAATTCTGTTTTTAGCTGTTGGAAAACGATTACCTTGGGTGATAAAATGATGATACATTTCATTTGTAGTGTAATAAAACGATAGAAACACCAAGCACCGAGCTATAGTTAGAATTTAAGAATTCAGAAAGTACTAATTTCTAGCAAATTTCGATTGGCAATGAATTCCTGCAGGAAGTAATAGCAGTTATAATTTTTCTGTGTGTTTTAAGTGGTCAAAAATGTGTAAAACCTAAATTGTCATCCAACAAAGAGCTTCAATAAAAATTTGAACTTATTAGCATATCGAGAAATTTTCGAAATCTTAACTTGAGTGATAATATGGTCAGGTATATAAACTTGATACATTTATATTATTTATTAAACTTTGAGTTAAACTTTAAATTTAAACTTAAAGAATCTTTTAATTGAGTCAGATTTAATTTTATTAACAATACAATTGACACTTTGATATCGAGAGAATTAAGTCTGGTCTAACTTTATTAGCAGATCAAATAATCTCTTCTGAAATAATTGAGTGAGTGCATTTTGAGCAATAAGTGTGGAAAGCATTTTTAATTAGTTTAAGGCATTACGTACTGAACTAACGAGCAGGAATCAGTTCAGAGCGAATAGAATGGTTCATATAAAATTTGGATCTCTTAATTTTTTTTCGATGTGAATGAATTGCGTTTTATTTTATTAATTAATTAATTTATTAATTTTTTACTAATTGAGTTTCAGAAATAGCCCTACTTAAAATTGTCTCTTAACTCTTCTGTCTTCAAACTCTCTAACCAAAAAAAAAAAAAAAAAAAAAAAGCAAAAAAAAAAAAAACGAAAAATTTGAGTAGCAAAATCATAATTAGGTATATAAATGGGAAACAAAATGGATTATAATTTTAAAGATTCGAATATTTCTATGATTATAAACGTTGTACTCGTATTATTGTTGACAATAACTATCTACTAAGATTTTCCAAGATAATGCGTATAACAATTTGATGGGTGTCCAATATGAATTTAATAAAAAAATATTAAATAAAAATAAACTTTTTCATCTGTTTTCACGCTTAGTTTTGTTTGTTGTAGTGTTGTTCTCTGGAAAAAGGTATAACGTTGATAGAAGGGAATTTTTAAGAATTTGTCAGTCTGAAACATTTGCGGGACACAAAAATACCCCTGCTGTTTGGGTAAATTTACTCACTAATGTGAGTAAACTTTGAACTTTTAATGAGAAACAAAGCAATGAAAATACATTTGAACAAAATAAGTCAACTCTATTAGCCCTTGCCTAGGAAGTATTTTCATTTCTTCAATTGGTTGAGAAAACCACTGTCTCCTTACTATAAATTTAATAGGGGGCAAATTAGCGAAAAAGTGCTGTAGTGTTTAGTGAAAGTTCTTTTTCAATAACACAGGCCTGCTATGAAAAAAATACAAAGGGTCTGATAGCTGAACTTAATGTAGTTTTTGGTGCTGAAACAGAAAATAATAATGAAAAATTTCTATCACGTCACGTTTTTTAGAAAAACTCAATTTTACTGGAATTTTTATGAACATTTACCATAGAAAAATAAAGTTTTTGAATTTCTTCCCTTCTTGACTGACCAACATTCTACTAAGGTTAAATCTACAAAAGTACCCATCTATTACTACTTCCTGTCACCGTCCCTCTCTCTGTCACAATCTCCCTCTACCAATAGTGTCGCGAGAATCCTTATCTAGGTTCGCTGACCTCTCAGAAACACTAGCAAGCGTAATAGGGAGTCATTTTAAAGTCTGCTTTTTTCGGTGCGTTTCGTGAAACATGGCTTCGAGTTCGAGACATTGTGAAAATTTCCCAGATGACTTTTGTTATATATGCGGCGAATATTATGTTGTTAAATATCACATGACGAGCATTACAGACTATGTAAGACAACTTTATCTCGCATGAAACTCGGTAATCAGGACAAATCTTGAGCACCTCATAAAGTTTGTGTGCAGTGTCTCAGTGATCTACGCTTATGGCATCAAGGAAAGAAGACTGCTTTACGATTTGAAATTCCTATGACGTGGAGGGAGCCCCCAAACCACTTTGATGTTTGTTATTTTTGTTCCTGCCATGTTCATGGGTATAACCGGAAAAATCAAAGACTAATATCTTATCCTGATAACATTCCATCGGCCGTTCCTCATGGACCTGATGTGCCTGTGCCCTTGCCTTCAACTGAATTGCCAATCATCTCTTCAGAGTCTTCAGATTCGGAACATCCAGAAGTTCAAGGCTCCGATATCGAATATAAGCCTTCTGCAGTCGGTTCTCCTCAGCCCTTCTCTCAGGTTGAGCTTAATGATCTGACTAGAGATCTTGGCCTTTCGAAAGAGGCAGCTGAATTGTTAGGCTCCAGACTGAAAGACAAAAACTTATTGGCCAAAGGAACATCTTTTTATTGGTACAGGAATCGTGAAAAGAAATTTATTAGGTACTTTGATGAAGAGGAGAGCTTGGTCTATTGTTCTGATATTCCTGGATTGATGAGCAAGTTTAATGTCATCTACGATAAAGATGAGTGGAGGCTGTTTATAGATCCATCTAAAAGAAGCCTCAAAGCTGTTCTTCTTCATAATGGGTGCCAGTACGCATCAGTACCAGTTGGACACTCAGTATATTTAAAAGAATGCTACGAAAACTTGGCTCTCATCCTGAACAAAACCAAATATATCGACCACATTTGGACTATTTGCGGTGATTTGAAAGTTATCTCTATGCTTCTTGGTCAACAAGGGGGATTTACAAAGTACCCATGTTTCATTTGTGAGGGGGACAGCCGTGACAAGACTCAACATTTGGTCAAAAAGAATGGCCAAAAAGACAAAATCTTGACCCAGGCACAAAGGACGTTATTAGAAACAGCTTAGTTGATCCGAAAAAAAGTATTGTTACCTCCTCTACATATAAAATTAGGAGTAATAAAGCAGTTTGTCAAGGCTGTTCCGAAAGATGGCAATTGTTTCAAATATCTGTGCAAAAAGTTTCCAGGTTTATCCCAAGCTAAGTTGAAAGAAGAAATATTTGTTGGTCCAGATATCCGCAAACTCATGAAGGATAAAGAATTTGAGACTAACATGACAAAAACGGAAAAAGAAGCTTGGGTTGCTTTCAAAGATGTCGTCAGTAAATTTCTGGGTAACTACAAGGATCCTGATTACAAGGAAATTGTAACGAAAATGCTGGACAAATTTAAAACGTTGGGTTGCTCCATGAATGTAAAAATGCATTTCCTTCATTGACATGTGGACTTTTTCCCTGAAAATTTAGGAGCAGTCAGCGAAGAACAAGGGGAAAGGTTCCATCAAGATATCAGAGATATGGAGCGTAAATATCAAGGAAGATGGGACAAAAACATGCACGCTGACTACTGTTGGATGATAGTTCGGGATAAACCTGAGATTAAGCATAAAAGAAGATCATCAAAAATAAGTTTCAGAGGAAAACGAGTATGTACTTAAATAGAAACTTTTCTCTTTTGTTTTTTGCTTGTTTTGTTTTTTGTTTGTTTTGTTTCAAACTTTCATATACACATACGCAATATTTGTTATTCTTGGTCAATTGTCAATTTTACGTAAGTTATCTCAATAAAAACAAATTAAAATGGTATGTTGGTGATTTTCTTCTGGAAACTGGTGTAAAAAGTTTGAACACAAAGAACTTATTGTTTTTCTCTCGACCAGAGGTGACTTGTGCGGTCTGGTAACAGTATTTTTTATTCATTTTAACCTATAAAAAATTAGCTGATAGCTCAAAAATCAATTTTCGTTCACAAGATTAAATTTTACATAGATCAAAATGAATGAAGAGAACAGTTACCGGATAGTACATGCAAATTGTTTGAGAGAATTCCTTTCCAAATAGGATTTTAGTAAAAACATTCATATCGATTTTATAAAAAATCCTGATGTGATTGAGAAAAATGAAGGTCATTTTTGAAATCAGCACATCAAATAACATATAAATCAACAATAACTTCTCTTGTATTTTTCAAAAAGTTCAATTTCGCAGGCTTGTGTAATTAAATCAAAGGTTTATAAAGATCAAAAGCTTTTTAGGTGATAATAATTAAGAAAAAAACTGCAGATGATCTTTATATTAAAATCGTAAACCGTTTTTAGTGTAAGAAACGATACTGTAGGTTATAAATAAACGAAACCTTATTCATAAGTTAAAAGTAATAGTTAAAGAGTAACAATCATTATATAAAAAAATTGTCTTTCAAAATGCATTATTTTGAATTAGCAATAAACTGTATTGGATTTTAAAAATAACTTCTATCCTATTTTTTCAGAAGCTTTTTATTTTTAGCAGTCATTGTAAATTATTTTAAGTGTAAACTATTTATTTTATTCTTTTTAATAATAACTACTTTAACTTACTTATGTAATTAATATATTGAAATTTTTTTATAATTTTTAGTTTTTAAAACGACAGCAATACATAGTAAATTTTTTTTACCTGTACAAATAAACAATTAATAATAACGAACCCAATGAATAAAGAAATAGACAGAAATAAGATACTCAATGAAAATTTAATCACTGTGTATTTCCATATCTCCGTCTGTTCATCAAAATAGGAGTGACATAAAATGTTGTTCACTTCAGGAAATACGCATCTCAACGAATCTCCCAAATGTAATCAGTTTTAGAAGAAGTGTCGTCTTACCCGAATACTATATATCATCTTTAAATCATGTAATTACAAAGGTCATAGTCGATTACTATACCTGATGCTTTTATTCTATATTTTTAAGTGTTCATGCAATTTTCTTCTTTTTAAAAAAATAATAATTAAAAAATATAATCGCCTATTTTTTTTTTTATAAAAAATAAAGAAGTAAAGGAAAATTATTTCAACTTAATGCAAAAATAAATTTTATATTATACGGCTGTTCAAAGCAGTACTTTTACCTACATACATAAAATTGTATTTTCCTTTATAAACTGAATATGAAATTTTTGCTACAGATGTTTTAAAGTGAGCTGGAAACTAGATAAAGGTAGACGCATTTAGTTTTTGTCATGAGTCTGATATTTTATTTTATGTTGAACTGAAAAAAATAAATAAATAAAAACGAAAAGACTTCATCGGAAAAAAGAGAGTCCTAAAAATGTAGAACTATTACATTTGTTTTGGAAAACACGCATATAGTTCCAAATGCTGGAAAAATAATACTATCTGGTGTTGTAAATGTGCTAACCTACAATAGAACTTTTCTGACAAATATCATTTCAAACCATGTATTTATTAAAGTTGCTTGTAGATAGCACTTTTTTATTTGTTGCAAAATATGCATGAAGCAGTTTTATTCAAAATTATAATAATACTGCCTTTTTTATTATTTTAACGTCCTTTGAAATTTAAAAAAAAAGTATAAAAAAAAAAACATGGAGTATCACTTCGAATAGTTTTTGATCACATTATTTGATTAAAATGTTACATATTTAAACTAAAATTTTTGAAATATGTATACTTTTTTCAAGATGTCAATTAACAATTGTTAAGAAAATTAAGACATTATTCTATGAATTATTTCCTGTAAGGTTTTTTAAAAAAAATAATTTATGGCTGCAGATCAATTATTAACAAAACTTTTATTTTCCTTAGCAAATTTTATGGAATATCTGCAATTAATTATAGGAAAAATAAGGAGCTTAAAGAGATACAGTAATACTCTGGTTTGAATTTAAACCATTTTTCGAGCAAAAAATGACAAACATTGCGAAAATATATTTGTCATTAAGAACGTTGCAAAACAGGTTTCGTATCGAAATTGCTGCTAATGGATTGTAATTTTGAACTCTATCCAGAAGACAGGGGAACTGGTTCCTCTGGAATTTAACTTCTTGAGTGAAACAAACCCGCAATTGCATTATATTTTAAAAAAGAATTAGTAAACAGTGGTTAGCTCAACTACAAGGGCATAAACATTAAGGGTATTTTATGTAAGGTGATCCGAGAGTCGTATACGAATCTCCTAGTGATGGATGATCGATTTTAACGTAACTCAGAGAGAAATGGAGAAAATAATAAGAAAGAAGCTGGTATTTTTTCCCAGTTGAATGCTTCTTTAAGAATCTGCTTTATATGCTAAGTTTGTTTTTAACTTGTAGTGTATCTATCACTACAAAAATATAATTCCAATTCACTAGTATATAAAACCTGTTAACTTGATTCTATATAGGGGTACCTTTTCATAGACGACGGTTGACATGGTCGATAACTACTCACTCCTCACATTGGTGACCTTCGGACGAGATATGAACACTCCTACCTGGACACAAACTCCCACCTCGATTTGAACACGTCAATTTCGATGGTTAGTCTACATTGAACAATTGACTTTCTACTTGTTGAAGGCGACATTGACCTCCTCCCGCTGTTGCTTCTCAGTCTTGATCACACACAACGTTCAACGTATACACTCGACTACTAAGAGCAACATAGGAGCGACCACTGAGCGTTGACGTAACACAGCTCTCACGATCAACACTCAAAAGTACGGTGATCTTAATACAGGTCTCCTGGCTTCTCACAAAAAAAAAAACAGCAATGAATCAACTAGTGGTATCCGTTCATTGAATTCTATCACAGCTATAATTTTGGTGGGAGAGTACTGTAGTGCATCTACCGTTACAAAAATATAATTCCAATTCACTAGTATATAAGACATGTTAACTCGATTCTATGAAGGGGCACCTTTTCATAGATGACGGTTGACATGGTCGATAACTACTCACTCCCCACAAACTTATTATGTTATTCAAGCTAGATGATGTCACTCACCAAGATGTTAATATTAGAGGATATTTTTCGAGCCGTGGGAATGTTATTTTCGGATCAAAATGATGCAAGTAGTATCACCATTGCATAACTGATTATTAGATTGGGTGCTTCGACAGATGTGGTAGAAATTACTTAGTTTGCAGAAACCAATGTCATCAAACTATAGGATTAATTTGTTTTAACCTCTATCCAGAGATACATAAACGAAATAAAGGCGGTTTTAAAAGCAAATTAATTCATATTATACTACATCGAAGAAAAATGCGCATTGTTTGAATACACAACCCATTTTCCAGAAAATTTGCATTATCAGGTTTTGTACAGTTTCTATATATTGAATACTAGCTGTACCCTGCGTGCGTCGCAACGCTTTCAGTTTGAATTTTAATTTTGTATATAAGGGTGTAAATGAGATTTGCGATTATGATTTGAAATGAGAATTTTATTTAATGGTGAAAAAAACAGTGATAGTCTCAGCAGTTAATTCTCTAAGATATCGTTAGTGCATTTTCAAACAGACATGTATGGTGATGCACACGGACCATGAGACATATTTTGGATGATGATCTGAAATAAGTCTGATTAAAGGTGATATCAGGCATTTCTGCTGATATGAGCTGACCAATTTTGCATGGAGTGATTTTTTCAATAAGCCAAATCATGTGGCAATCCTCTTTTTCGCCATTCAATAGAATACATCAGGCACAGTGTCTCTCCAAAAACATGACGCTTCGCAATGAAACCAAGTATAGAGCTGAATATTTGTTTTAACTCACATACATGCGGTAATATCTTAAAGATCCGATGATGTTTGCCTAGGTTACAAAAGCTCTTTAATTTCAACCAAAGCAGGATTACATGTAAATGTAATAAATAAATCTGGCTGCCCATATGCACGAACACATGACGTTTAGTGCCATTGTTTAACTGACAACGTTGATTGACTTGATCATTTGTGTTACCCATGAAATAAATCTGTAGAAATTTATGATCTGCGCCGGGCAATGGAAGAAGTAATCCTGCACGATGCTAAATTTGGTCTTGCACTTTGAATGTTTGCGTGTAATTCTCGTTCACGTTACATGTAGCACCGAATGAAGTAATTTAGAAACACGAATTGTACCGGCGTATATTCGCCAAAAAATGTTTCAATTGCTTTGTTTGACCTGATAAGAAAGTTGATAATGGCTCGGCTGGCGACGTGAAATCTGGTAGTTTCAGTATGCCTCCAGAATAGCAAATTCCAGCTGTTTCATTTTTAAATTTGAGAGCATTACAAAACATAAATAATTGATCCATTTTTCCGATGATGATATTGGGGGAAGACTTTGTTGGGTGTTGGATCATAGTGAAATGCACTGAGATTCAAATCAGAAAATTGGCAGCGTCTGAATAGCGAAGTGCAATCTCTATCGGTTTTCATTCTTACTTCCCGTTGCTCTGATGCTTCCGACGAACGGGCTTGAGTAGTGCGTTCTCGATCGGTTTTCATTCTTTCTTCCCGTTGCACTGATGTTTCCGACGAACGGGATTAGTTGTTGATTTGTTGATTTGTTGACAGTCTTCTTTCCTGTTGCTCAGACGTTTCTAAGGAACGTGCAAAAGCATTTGTGTTCTCGATTAGTTTCAAGTCTTTTTTCCCGTTGCTCCAATGTTTCTGAAACACGGGTAGTTCTCTTTTTGCACGCTTGAGATGTCAATCGACTAAGAGCGATTTGTTTAGGTGGCATATTTTTGCAAATATTTTCTCTCACAAACAAAAAGAAATGTAAAAGTTGACAGTGGTCGCAAATTTGCTAAACCGAAAATTCATATATATATTTTAAATAATAGAAAGAGCAATAAAAATGAAATAAATAAGAAATATAAAAATTATAAAATTTAAAACAAAAATCTATTTTTTAAATGAAAGAAATAAAATGAATGAATTCGAAAACTTTGTAATCGTAAACAATCTAATAGTTTTCAAATGACAACTGTCCCAGCAATGAAATCTTCGAAAACTATATTTAATTGTGTTAACCTAAAATTGCATCAAAGCTTAACCCCGTCCCGCCCCCGTCAGGGGGCATCCGGAGAATACTGTAGACTCTAAGTGCACGCACGTGACATCTCAGTAAAAAAGAAGATTAAAAAAAGTAGGCTTGGTGGCGATTCATGGCAGCACCAGAAGGCCTCAAAGAATTTAGTGAAATCTTAAAATTAACAAACTAAAAACAGATACAATTTCAAAAAGAAGAGTTACGGCGAGGCAGCCGTAAAGAAAAATCCTCAAACAAGAGGAAACTCAAAACATGAATAGTTGGAAAATTTTACAAAATTTTGAACCATAAGTTAATCAAAAATTCGAAAATCATTTCTAACGAACACAAATACAGTATTTGCGAAGTTTAAATAAATAAGTAAGTAAATGAATAAATAAATAAAAAAAAAAAATAATAAAAATACTATTAGCATACAGAAAATTGTTAACAGTGAGACACAATTAATGCATTACATGAAATATAGAGCTCGTTAATTGTACAGCCCACATTTGTTGACGCCGTCTAGTCAAGTTCCCTTGTAAGGAAAAGGCGTTCCATTATTTCAATAATTCCCTGTTTGACTTTCTTCTGCTTCCAAAATAATTTAAGTTGGATGTAATTTAAATGTTAAGGAAATTTTTTTTGTCGAAAGTCTTGAAATTTACTGCAGTTTATTAAAATACTAGCCGCTTAAGGCGGCCAGCTGTCCGCCACGCTAAAGGTTTTCACAAATAAAGTTTTTTAGAACATAGCAGGAAATCTGAAGATTAGTGGACAATTCTTCTTCCGCGTTCTTCAGATGTTTCTTGGGCCCTAGCACTGCTAGTAGAGACACGGTCCTCTTCCAATCTTCTTTGACGTTTCTCAGGTGTTTCTCGGACCCTAGCACTGCTAATTGAGACACGAACCTCTTCTAATCTTCCTTGACGTTCCTCAGGTGTTTCTCGGGCCCTAGCACTGCTAGTTGAGACACGATCCTCTTCTAATCTTCTTCGACGTTTCTCTGATACTTCTTGGGCTCTAGAATTGCTTGTCGAAATTCGGTCATGTTCCATCCTTCTTTGAAATTCCACAGACGTTTCTTGGGCTCTTCTTCTTCTTTGAGAATCTCTTAATATCTTTTTCTTTGACAAAATGCAAAGTTTTTTGGATGGCGGTTCTGCCATGTCAGTAATCGGGTTTTTAAGAAGTCAACGAATACTTGAGATGAAACTTCAATATTAAAATCTAAGTGCTTACCTGCAAACTGAAACTTTCTGAAAATAACTAATTACATTTAATAAAAACTGTTAAAATAAAGAATAGAAAAACCAAAGAGATCCAAGGTAAGTGTGATCGTTCCTTCAAAAACAATTAAATTCCTATTTTATATATTATAAAGCTACAACGCTTAAGGAAAAAAAAATGCTAAATACATGAAAAGAACACGAAAACGAATAAATTTTTTATGGTATAAATTTTTATTTCTATATAATTTTTTATGGTTTCTATTTCTATATCGCTACAAAAATTATCGTCTTCACTTAAGAAAAAAAAATAGAGCGTGGAAAGAAGAAAATCTTATTATAAAAATTATGAACAGCGACAAATATATATCAAAGCGAAGCGTTCTATTTACGTTTGGAATATGTTGCCACATTTTTAATACAGAGTTAAACTTTTCTCCACTTTGATAAATGTAAACTAATGCAAACCTTACAATTAAATTATTAATTCCTTCGTATATTATTGGTTTAAGTTGTCGAAAATTAATATTTCAATTGTAAGGTTCGCATTAGCATACATTTATAAGAGTGGAGAAAAGTATATGCATTTTTTAATAGTTTTTTGAAAATGGCTCTTTGATGACGAAAAAGCATAGATTTTCTTACAAAATGACTGATAACTAAAAAACTAATCCAAATTTTTGAAAAAGAAAAAAAATACTTCTTCATTTTGTCAAAACACAATTATGTGCCGAGTTTCTTGCCTGGGCGAGGCTTCTGGGGCGATATATTGGGATTACAGACACACGCACAGCTGCGTTTATTATTTATGTATAGATAGATGTTCCAGATTTTCAAAAGTATTGCAGGAGTCACAGAGTGCTTCCTTGCTAAAAAATCTAGCCTGGTGCTCTCCGTGAGCCCCATGATTTGTGAGGAATTGATTAAGAAAAAAATTTGCTATTATTTTGTTAGTGTTAACTCTTGGAATTAATTGATGGGTATGTCTACCCTTTTCCACACTGTCCCATCTTCGCTGCCATTCATTGATCAGTAGTTTTGTTATTTCCCTTTTAGTAGTCCCTTTTGTTTGAATTTCATGAATGTCGATATATGGTTTTTCACATGCGGATTTGGCGAGTTGGTCAGCCGCCTCGTTACCCTCATTTCCCACGTGCGCTTTTATCCAGTTAAGATGGATGTTTGGTAACCTGAAATTGCATGCTAAATATAAATATTTTTGAAAACGAGCAATTTAAATGAAATTTGCTTTTGCCTTTATATTTATTAAACAGTTTTCACAATTCGCGATCGCAACGAACTATAGGGGGCTTCTGGGGCGTTGTTGTATAGGGGGCGTTGTTGTATGAGACGAATACCTGCGATTTCTGTATGTCATTCATTCAGTTACTCTGGAGACGTCTTTAATATAGCGTGTAGCATTGTAACGTTCCTTCTTTATTAAATTTAAAAAAGAAAAATGTTTGATATTCTTTCTTATGCAAACGAAAGCAAAATGGTATCTCTTTTTATTTAGAGAAGGAACATCCAAAACACATCGGAAAAATATTTGTAAATTAACAGAAAAAAAAAATATATATATATTCTTATACGAGTTAAAACCCTATGTCCGAGAAATAGTTTTACTAAATTTAATGATATAACATGAAAGGCCTATTTAAACTTTACATTCCATAGTTTTAAGAATAATATTACTTCAAAAACGGAAATGAACAAAAAGTATAGATATAATTGTATGAAATTTAATTTTGTAAAAATAATTTTTTGACAACAATTTTTACCAAAAAATTTAATGTTTCAATAAAAATCATTATTTAGAAACTAAAAAACGTGAAATAAAGAATGCTTACGAAACAAAAAAAAGAAGGAAAAAAAAACCAATTCTTTTTTGTTGCCATTTTCTAGTGCTACGAAAATTCGTCTTTGGGATTTGTCAAAAACAAAACAAGATGCAATTTTATTTTTTCAGGAGTGAAATATTTTACCGAAAAAACGAAAATGTACCAATTCCCATGACATGAAATTTTATCTTTGTAAGCGTACGTTTTGGAAATGTTATCTCATTTGGAATCCTATTTATTAGAGGTAATATGGCGACATCATCAGGTGAACGAAAATAATAGTTTGTTTTTAATCTATTTTAAACTTTATATCGGCCCATTTCTCACCGAAATCCGATTGACTACTTTGATTTTAAATAAAGTGTTTTTGTTTATGATTTGTCTCAAAAACCTTAGGTGTAGATTGGCGGCACTTAAAAATTGCCAAATCTGCAGCTACAGTGGCGTTAATGCGTAAGTACCGTATTTTTATTCCATACTTTCCTGAATCATATTACTTCAAACATTAGAATATGCAAGAAGTATACATAAACACATAATGCTATACCATTTAATTTTTGAAAAAAAATATTTTGACTACAATTTTTATCTAAAAATCGTAAACTAAAAAACGTAAAACAAAGAATTCTTAGGCTAAAAAAAACGATTTTAAAAATTCCCAATTTTGAAATAAAAAAAAACTGTAATGTTTTTTTTATTCTTATAGTTCTTAACCAGACATGAAAAACCATTCTGTAGAGAACTATCATCAAATAAGAAAAAAAAAAATTTTGAAAGCAAATTTTTTATTATAAAAATCATAACACTCACCTTCTTTATAAATCCGGAGAATTCCAAATGAAATGTTCTTCGTTTGAAAATTTTATTTTCAAATAATATATACATAGATTATCCCTTCATTACTTTTAGATAACGTACCACACAGCAAAATGTTATAATTGTAAGATCTCGATTTGAATTTTAATATGTAGCCTAAAAAGAGAATAGCTGAATTCTAGTTGAAATTATTCTTTCAAAACTGAAAAATACTTAGCAAGAAAACTACAAAAATTTAATAATACTCAGCACAAATGACACTATTTCAAGTAATTATGATGTTTTTTATTATGATGTTTTTTATGCAAGAAGTATACATAAACACATAATGTTATACCATTTAATTTTTCAAAAAAAAGTCTTTTGACGAAAATTTTTATCTAAAAATCATAAACTAAAAAACGTAAAGCAAAGAATTCTTAGGATAAAAAAATTATTTTAAAAATTCCTCATATTGAAATAAAAAAACTGTCATATTGTTTCTTTTTTTCATTCTTATAGTTCATAATCAGACGTAAAAAACCATTCTGTAGAGAACTATCATCAAATAAGAAAAAAAATTATTTACAAGCAAATTTTTTATTATAAAAATCATAACACTCACCTTCTTTATAAATCCGGAGAATTCCAAATGAAATGTTCTTCGTTTCAAAATTTTATTTTCAAATAATATATACATAGATTATATCTTCATTACTTTTAGATAACATACCACACAGCAAAATTTAATAATCGTAAGATCTCGGTATGAATTTTAAGATGTAACTTAAAAACAGAATAGCTAAATTCTAGTTGAAATTATTCTCTCAAAACTAAAAAATGCTTACTAAGAAAACGATAAATATTTATTAATAATCAGCACAAATGATACTATTTCAAGTAATTCGAAGGATTCGTTATTGTTGTTTTCCGAATTATATAGATACAGAAATATTTACTATTCTATAAAGAAGCATATTCTATAATTATCACAGATCTGTACGTTCTGAATTCACATTTATTCATTGGAATGACGAAAGCAATGTTGAATTCACGTTAATTTGCTATGAATTGAAGACAGAAAAATTATTTTACCGTAAAACATCTGTAACGGCAAGTGATGATGAAATCTGAAGTTAGGTTGTTGGTAATAGAAAGGTAAAAATTATTGAGAAATTGGGTACTTACGTATTAACGCAACCAGGCCAAAATTCGCATAAATTGACAAATTTGGCGACCCTACTTACGGCAACACTAAGTGATTATATTATTTTTCTTCACACATCTTGAATAAATGTATACCGGGCAGTGGCACTTGACCTTAAAAAAACATCAGTGTAGGGTATACCGGGCAAATGTATACCGGGCAGTGGCACTTGAACTTAAAAAAACGTCAGTGTAGGGTATACCGGGCAGTGACACTTGAACTTAAAAAAACATCAGTGTAGGATATACCGGGCAAATGTATACCGGGCAGTGGCACTTGACCTTAAAAAAAACATCAGTGTAGGATAAACCGGGCAAATGTATACCGGGCAGTGGCACTTGAACTTAAAAAAAACATCAGTGCAAATAGCATACATACAAAAAACATAACATACAAATCGCGCCAACCTGGTTGCGATAATACGTAAGAACCAGAAATTTTTCTTCAAATGCTTGGCGTGTTCTGCTTCAGTGTTTGGCATGTTCTGGTTAGTTATTTCAATTACTTCTACCTTTTCTTTAGGGAAATTTTGCTTCTTATTTGCTGCTAAGAAAATGACGTCCGTCATTGCCAATGGTTATGATGGAATTAATGCCCGATATTTTCAGGCTCCCGCTAGAGGGCGTACTCGAGCGTTGCGATAGCGAATACTGAATCCGTGATAGGACCAATAATTATGAAATCTGTTCTCGTTGATTTTACTTGCTTGTGCTCACCTGACATAAAGAAACTTGCGCGAATTATAATTAAATATTAAAATATATGTAATTTACTTCAATTTACTTTTCAACATGAATAGAGCTATAAGATAGAAAATATTATTGTTGTTATCTTCAAGATATTTGAAAACTGAATTGTTTATAGTAAAATTTAAAACAATGGCTAACTTTTAACCTATCAGAAAACTCCATTTCGATTTTTGCTGATATCGCTGGAACGGCTTTTCGCAGAATGTTCTAATGTCGACAGAAACCTTCCTCGTGCTTTGAACTATCTGTATGCCAAGTTTCATAGCTTTCTGTCGGTTGGTTTAGGAGTCAATAGAGGACAAACAAACACACTTTCACTTTTATATATATATATATATATTTCACTGGTGAAAACAATTGAAGGGATAGGTTTTTTTTTGGCAATAAAAAACTAACAAAGTAAATAATATCAAAATTGACCAAAAAATCATCCGATATAGGATCAAGCAACATGGGAAAAAAAATAATTGGCACAACCTGGACCTTAAATAAGGACACCGGTTTTTTGTTTAACTGACACCCTGTCAATAAACAAAAAACCTGTCTACTAAGGTGTATGATCAACTTTAACACAACGCATCGTCGATTCATACTATTTCCCAGGGTCCTTCTGTGTCAACCGCACTCACTCTTGCTGTAATGGTCATTAAAGCTGGTCTCAGAGCTGTAAGTGAGAGTCCAAAGGCGTTGAATATCTTCCGATTGGAGTTATTGGTTCACCAATTAAGCCCTGTGGGGACCGGTGTTATCGTCCATAAAGATGAAATTCTGTTCATATGCTCAGCGGAGAAGTTTCATATAGGATGGATTTCGTCCCTGTGCCGGATTCTTTGATGTTGTGGCTGAGAGCTGGCATACGACCGCTAATTCAAGGAACACATAAGATCAGTATAATTCTTTACTATGGTGTCTCAGAGCGGGCATACGGCTGCTAATTTCAAGGACCACATAAGATCTGTATGATTCTTTGCTGTGGTGTCTGAGAGCGGGCATACGGCTACTAATTTCAAGGACCACATAAGATCTGTATGATTCTTTGCTGTGGTGTCTGAGAGCGGGCATACGGCTACTAATTTCAAGGACCACATAAGATCTGTATGATTCTTTGCTGTGGTGTCTGAGAGCGGGCATACGGCTACTAATTTCAAGGACCACATAAGATCTGTATGATTCTTTGCTGTGGTGGCTCAGAGCGGGCATGCGGCTGCTAATTTCAAGGACCACATAAGATCTGTATGATTCTTTGCTGTGGTGTCTGAGAGCGGGCATACGGCTGCTAATTTCAAGGACCACATAAGATCTGTATGATTCTTTGCTGTGGTGTCTGAGAGCGGGCATACGGCTACTAATTTCAAGGACCACATAAGATCTGTATGATTCTTTGCTGTGGTGGCTCAGAGCGGGCATGCGGCTGCTAATTTCAAGGACCACATAAGATCTGTATGATTCTTTGCTGTGGTGGCTAAGAGCGGGCATACGGCTGTTAATTTCAAGGACCACATAAGATCTGTATGATTCTTGTCTGTGGTGGATAAGAACAGGCATACAACCGCAAAGCAAAAGCCATATAAGATTTGTATGATTTTTTTTTCAGTGGATGCTCTGAGAGCGGGCATACGACCGCAAAGTCAAAGACCGTATATGATCAGTATGGTTTTTTTGCTGTGATAAACATGTGACTGGAACGTTAAAAAAAACCTATGTGGCCAGAGGTAGACATTTAACTATAAAAGATTAAAAATAGCAAATTTCATTTTTTTTAAAGTGCTCATCATTAGTTAGGTGATGTTTTATGTCCATTTCCCAAATAATACAACACAATAAAAAGAACTTTAAAATATTTCCAAAATGTATTTCTAAGTTCTTAAAACAGTGTGCGATCAAAAGGTAAAAGACCTTTAATCACAAATAATCTTTGAAGAATTTAATTAACACCCTTTAACTTCGAACCTAATTTGTATGTAACTGAAAGATATATTTAGCACACGTCCTAATAAATTAGCATTTAAAACTTTCTTCGACACTTGTCGCATTTATCTCGAGCATACAACTTCTAGTATAACTTAAATTTGTTACGACTTGAATAGTAGAAAGTGACTTTCTCTTAAATTGATTAACGATCTCCACTCACCAGCCAGCTGGAACATAGAATCTGGAAATTCTCCTTCGAAATGACTTGTTAAAATTGTAAATGGAGACGAAAACACATATTTGTTAAATATGCTTAACTAGAATATTATTGAATTTCAAAGCATGATTTGTTCCTTTTCAGCAGTAACCCCTATTACGAAAATATATTTTTGAATAAAGCATTTATTTTAACCTAAGACACACAACGACCAATATATTAGACAATAATTAGTAGTTTTGAAACACTTAAAAAAGTTATATTTTAAGATTTTTTTGTTTTTGTTTTACAAAAAGAGTGTTTACAAAAATAGCAATTCTCCATGGAAAAAGTATTATTGGATTTATCTTCGCTGAATTAAATTTTATATTACAATGAAACTTCATCTGTAAAGTAAGAAATTTGATTCATATAAACTTTTTAGAATTTTTTTATTGCCTATAAAATATCTTACTTTTTAAATCTAGTGAAGTTTGTTTCATGTTCCAAACAGTGAAAGAAATAGACTATAAAAATATCCTACGATGTGCGAAAATTGCAATGTATCCTACAATGTGCAAAAGCTACAACTGCAAAGTTTTATTATGACAATTACAAATATTGCGATTTGTAATAAAATTTTTTTACTTTTTCAAATAACTTTTGCTCACTACATTTTGCAGTTAGCATTTTAAAAAAATGTGTCACTATTTTTTAAATTACCAATCAAAACTTAAAACTTTTTTTTTTCCATTAATTTTTGAAGACACATTAATATATTAAGTTTTATGTTTATTCTATTATTCTGTTTACTATATGCTTATTCTATTACTCTATATGTTTATTCTATTAAGTTATATTTTTTTCTTATCTTTTGAGACAATGTCTTAAGAAATGTATAGAAAAAAATCTCACAGGGAAAAACAGAACAAAGCGAGGTTATATTTTTATTCCATTTAAAATAAATAATTTTTTTTCATTATTCGAAAACGAAAATTAATAGCCTTTTAAAAACAATAATAAAAATGAAAGTCTCAGATTTTTGTTCTTATATATATCCAAGTATGCAGGCAAAGATTAGTCTATATATAATCTTTGGTAACATATGCTAGTGGCAGGCTCGCTAACTTTAAAATTCATCAGATATATTTAAAATTGTTTATTTATTTGAAACCTATCTTAGTTATTATATTATAATTTAACTTCTTTATATCTAATGATTAATTTTATAGTTATTTCCATTTAACTTATTTGCAATTGTTTCTTAAACTAATAACTATAAATTAGTTTATTCTAATTTCGTTATTTAACCATATTGAAATAGTCACATTTACAAGAAAAATTCTTTTAAAAGAATTGCTTTTTTTAAAGGAATGGCACGGAAAGAAGAGAAAAATGTGCAGTCAATTTTTTCCATATGCAACGCAGCATCAAAAACAATCAACATTTTTGTGAATGTTTAAACAAATTAAAAACTTACGCTTAAATTAACCAGGAACAAACTTATAATTACATAACATTGGAGTTTTGTTTAAGACATGAAGTAATAGAATTACATGCGAAAAAAATGAGCAGAACAATTATGTTTGCTATTAAATTATATTTGCATCAACTTTTCTGAAATACAAAATTATGCACGCTTCATGCATCGCTTTTTTTTTTTTTTTAAAAAAAGATGTAAATGCCATATCGCTTTAAAAAAGTAAAGAAAAAAAAATAAACTGGAAATTTTAAATTTATTAAATTAGTTATTAGTTATGCACTTTAGAAATACTTTTTTTCGGCCAAAAAAGCTGCTTTATACTAATATTTCCCTCATGTAAAGCAATTGAATTTAAATCATAAAGCAAAATTTTGTTTAGTAATTTATTTTTATTTCTTCTCATTAACATATCTAAAGAATAATAAGAAAAAAAAATATGACAGATAAGAATTGATAAAACATATTGAGTTGTCATTTTGGTAATTTACGCTATAAATATGAATTTATAATCATGTTTAAAATTCAACTTTCGCGTTTGGGATTTTTACAGCCGCAACGAAAAACCTCTTTTTGTGCATTTCTTCTTTTTATGTTCGACACAATAAAAAGCAGTGATTTAATTAAGATAACTTTTTATGTATTTGGAGGGAAAAGAATGTTTCTGTACTATTGCAAAGAAAAAAGAATGCTTTTTTTTATATTTTTTAAATATATATTTATTAAAAATGTTTATTCATTTTTTTTTTAAATATGTATTCATAAAAATTTTACGAGAATAGGCATAGTACTGCAAAGTATTCTTTATAGCTATTGGAGCTAATATATCATTGTTATTCTAAGTTATTGCAAATTCAGTAATGCTCAAATGTATTATTCATTTTAATTTCCGAAGGTAGGCTAAAATATATAATTCTTTGAAAATGTAAAATAATTTACTTTCTGGAAAAAAAAAAAAAAACTCAGTCGGAACACGAATTTTAGTTTTTTTTTATTGTATACAAGTTTCTTTATTAAAACTAAATCTGATTATTAAAATTTCTATGAATACAGATAGGCAATAATTCTTATGCAAATCATTTCTTGAAAAACCATTTAATTTTTTCTTATTAACAAAGAGTATACTATCTGAAAATAAAGAATTAGTATTTAATATTTCCGGTCATCAGTGCGATTTCAATAAATAAAACGGGAATCCGAATTAATGAGGATTTTTGTAGTTTTGTATATTATTAGTTTACGAAAAAGTGATGGTAATATTTTGAAAGTAATAATTTTTCTTATGGTGCTCCATAATTTCATCCTATTTTTGTTAAATTAGGAAATTCCGCTTCTTTTGAATAAGTTTTCTAATCTAAAGCAAATTCTATGTTATAACCTCAAGATGTACTTCCTTTTTATCCTTTAACTTAAGGTCAAATAATTATTGAGGTCATTTTTAATTAATTAATAAAAATTAATGCCAAATATATTACCCTCCGTTTGCTATATTCGCGAAAACGATAGCTCAACATAAAACTAAAAAAACAAAAATGAATTTAACATTTTAAAAACGGTTAAAAAAGTGCAATTTTTTGAAACTTTCTAAAAATAAAATTAATTTTACCGAGATTATTTTTTATTTTAAATCAAAAACTCCGAAGATCAGTCCATGTGAATAACTTAATTATTCCAAAAGTAATTTGAAATTTAAACTAAGTGAGATGTTTTGTTCATTTTTCTATATAAGTGTACATTGCTGCAAAAGCTTCTTTTAAAAGTGTTCACTAAGCTGAATTACGCAACTGATGGAAAGTTGACGTAAAGTTGACTTCAAATTTGACGTAAAAGTACTTAAAAACTAATTACCGCATCAATAGTTACATTCGATCTGAATATTTTTTATACATCCATCTAAAAATGAGTAAAATTCCATTGTATCACTTTTAATTTATAGGAAAATTTTCTGAAACAGCGGTGTCGATGGCAGCCAGTCAAAATGCTTCGACTCTGATACATAAAGGGAGTGACTTAAGAATAGAACATCAGTGTGATGACAGACTTTAAAAGGATAGGGGAGAGCAGGGTTAAACCGGGTACCTCGATTGTGCCGAAATTAGTTTTTTTCTTCTTCAACTGGACAAACTCTATATTGCACATTGTTATTCAAGAAGAAGGACCTATTGTTGTTGATGATTAATTCACAGTGTCTATGTGTAGGCAGATTAATTAGGATAGGCCATTAAAAATGCTCTATTTCTCAAAAAGACCTAGGTATTCCGCAAGCTGCCTAGATAATCAGCTCATTAACCACTGAGCACTCCTTAAAACCGAAAATATGAACTTTGAATAAAGTAAAAATAGCAACATATCTTCCCGCTTAAATTAACATTATATTATTTACATACATTTTTCTATTTAAAAAAAATCAAGTGGATAAAATCTAGCGTTCAACACATTAGTTGGGAGAATCAATCTCTTTATAAACTATTATAAAAACAATCAAATGATTTAAAATAATACTACTATTAAGGATATTCACGCAGTATCATTTATTTATTTTTCTATACCTAATGAATCAAGTCAATAAATTACTTGATAGAATAAGAGAAACAAACACAAATAACACAAATTTAATCCCTTAACGGACATATTTTTTGAAAAAGAAAAAGAAAAAAAGAAAAAAAAACAATTTTTTATGTAAAAAGAAGACGCTTTAGAACATTATTTTTTCTTTTGGTGGACAATTTTTATATACTGCGCTTTTGCTCCATGGAAAAAGGCTATATTCAGAGATGCCAACTGCTCTGAACACGCCAAAACAATTTTTAAATAAAAGGTAAATAACTACAAACAAAATTTTGCAAATATTTGACTATTTTTGCTTACTTTCTAAAAGGTATAGCATGACATAAGTACTATAAAGTTATGAATTACATAAGCTTACGAATTATTTAGAAATAGTGGTGAATAAAAATCTACTAAATTGAATTTATTAAATCAAGAATCACAATTGATAAATTACCACTTTAAAATATATATTTGCTGTCCGGAGCAAGTTGGCATCGCTGTATATTTTATTCTTGAATAAATATGTGTTATTAGCTTACAATCTTATGTAAATGATAAATATCAATAAAGCGATTCTTAGCTTTCACATTGTTATTTTCAATTCTCGATTATATTCGAGTGTGAAAAATTATAGCATCTAAAAATACCAACGCCGCTCGAATTATCTCGAGTGTGCACATTTTGGCTAGTTTAGCGCTCTCGAATTAACTCGAGCGCACAAGTTAAGGGGTTAATATGCAAATTTCCAACAAGGCACTTGTTCAAGTGAAAATAAGATCTTTTCGGAGTGTTGACATAATGTTATTTATATATTTTTTGCAATCTAAAAAAAAAAACGCAAACAAACTTTGGAACTTTAACGATATAGGAACCGTTAATGCGGAAAACCATTGATTCCCTGGTTAATTTAACGGATTACCTCAGCTACTCTAAGAATAAAGTAAATAATGTGCATCTTAACCGATTTTGAGATTGAGTGGTAGACACGCAATATTTTACAAGGTTATTTGGCTATTGGAAAACTGAAAACCAAACAAATGGGGGGACCTGCGTATTCTTACATAGAAAAACACGATAAATAAGCGTTTAGGTTTACGATTGCAAAACTTTATGAATAAAGGCTCTCAAAGGACCTTAAACTCGCCGTATTCTCCAGGCATGGTGTCTTATTGTAATCTCTATCTCTTCTAAAGTCTCAAAAGTACTGTGGAGGAGGATATTTGACACAAATGCTTCGGAAATTGAATTTTTTTGGTGATCTCGATAATACTATCTAAATGCTTGAGAATTATTGAAATGCGCAGAGATGATGCTGGTGAATAATGTCAAATTTGGCACAAAAATGATTTTAGTAGTTGGTCTCGGGACATTCTTGCTTACTTACACAATAAAAACCTACGGGGCCGGGATAGCCTGGTTGGAGTGCGTTGGCCTCATGTCCTGGTGGTTATAAGTTCCATCTTCACCAGCCGAAGACTCCCCGTGTAGTAAATGGTGTCTGGTGAACGTAAATATGTCGGGTCACAAAGTCCTCAATGTTTCCATATCAAATATACCTTTGGGGGTACTAAATTGGAAATTGATCTTTCTCCGGTTCAGGTCACGAGCCTGTGGATTTATGAATGGTTGTATGAATGGGTTCGCCTTATAAACGGGCTGTGTTGGGTTGAAGTAGTATTCCAGGCCATAAATTGTGCCACTGAAAAACAGGAAACGCACTTTCTGCCTTAAGTTTGTTAGGTTTCACAAATCAGGCTTTCTGGCATTGGCAAGTAGCCTTAGAAACAGCAGCAACATAAAAGCCTACACAATTTGTATCGCAAGCCTACATAATGCTAAGCTACAAAATACGTAAAATAGAGGTCACAAATCGACATTCAAAATAAAAAAAAATAGCGAAAATGTCACCAAAATTCGATGAATTATTATCAAGGTCAATCAGATTAAAAGTGACGTTAAGAGTGTAAAATACAGCTTATGTGTTGGAAAGAACCGGAAAAATATCTACTTTGCTCTAAAAACAAACTTCAAGTATTACCGGACTGCAATTTATATTTCATTACCACATTTCAATTTTTGTTAACATTGATCAATATAATTACTTTGATTTTGTTGATATTTTTTTTCACTTCATCAAAATTCTGCGATCCATCATGTGACAGCTTTTACGAGTTTATTTATTAATAGATATATTTTGAAATACATTTTGATAGCAGAGATTCTGGTACGTCCTGCCTGCTTATAAGCGTTTAATTTTCGAAAAACACTTTAAGTAACTCATATTCTCTTTGACTATTTGTTTACTTTCACTATATTTTCACATACGGTATAATGTATACTTTAAATATGCCTGTCTGAAACTAATGCTTTCAAATTATACATACACATTTTCCTATACTTAGAATATTCTATTAACTATCAGAACTATCGCATTAAAAGGCTTCTGCTAGCCAGCGATAAGAAAAGTCAACAATTATTCAACTCTCGGGGAATTCAGTTTTCTCTTGACATTTGAGTTTGTATCTATCGTTGGTAAAAATTTAAAATTTTGTTATCACTGTAATTTGCATCTAAACTAACTATCAAACTAAATTCACCGAACTCATATGATTGCTTAAGGAAATGTTCTCTATGTGTACTTAAAAAATAAAACATTCGATAGAGGGATTCTTGACGCTTAGTTTAGTAATTAGAAAATGTATTAAGTTGGGATACTAATTCTTGTTTTTTTCCTGCGGATCATTTGAGTGTAAATACCATTAACAGTCCTATGAATATATTAAATAAAATATTTGTATAGATCTGGTTTTTATTAAACTACCTAGATTCATACAATTATTATGAGAAAAAAAATCGGCTTCTTCTAAGACCTTTGATGAATTCCCAAGGGGGAAAAAATCATTTTTACACATTTTCCTGCTAATTTACTCCATTTTAAATCACACATCGTGACTTTTATTTATGCGATTTAACATCACGCATCACGTTTTGTATTTTCACGATTTTATATCAAATATCGCGTTTAATTAATTATTCGTGTTCAAATTATGCATCGGAATTCACGCGATTTTAGAATAAAACATCGTGTTTCGTATTAAAGCAATTTTAAAATCAAACATCGAGATTTTTGTTTACGAGATTTTTAAAATTTTTTAAATGCTAAGATTCGTATTCGTGTGATTTAAAAATCACTCACTGAGATTCGTATTCACACAATATAAAAAAATAAAAAAAAATCTCGCATCGATATTTTTATTAAAATGTTAATAACACTCACTGGATAAATGCTTCCTACATACACTTTTTTCTTTTTCGAATTTCAGGTATTTTTTAAATTATTTAAAAAGTGCATTTGCACATAAAATTTCTAGATTTCTATTTTCATCTTTTTTTGATTTATTTAATAAACTCATTTTTGTTGTATGAACCAATATAGAGTTCTATAAAAAGTAATCATTTTTTAAAAATTGATTTTCCAGCAAATTTCTCCAAAATAAAGTGGCGACGAAAGAGTTGAAACTAGTTACAAGAGTTAATCAATGTTTTCAGAAAGTTTTTCATTTTGTGGTATGAATCAATATAGAGTTCCATAAAAAGTAATCATTTTTTAAAAAATTATTTTCGAACAAATTTCACCAAAATTAAGTGGCGACGAAAGAGTTGAAACTAGTTACAAGAGTTAATTAATGTTTTCAGAAAGATTTTCATTTTGTGGCATGAATCAATATAGAGTTCCATAAAAAGTAATCATTTTTTAAAAATTTATTTTCGAACAAATTTCACCAAAATAAAGTAGCGATGAGAGAAGTGAAACTAGTTACAAGAGTAAATTAATGTTTTCAGAAAGTTTTTCATTTTATCTAAGTCTGTATATTACTTTAGTGTCAGAAATTGTAAACCAATTTCTTATACTGGAAACATTAAATAAAATTATATGAAGAACCTTAATTAGAAAGTTAAACAATGATGGGAAACAAATAGTTAAAAACTTATAAATATGTGTTATACAGCAATTATAAGCATTTAGATAAAAATTTTGAAATTTCATAGGCTTTAACTTCATTGACTTTTCCATTTTTAAATAATTGTAAGTTTTCAATAATAAAATTATTTGCTATGCAATAATTAAGATTATTACCCTGATTTTTCTTTCATTAATAAGTTCCTTTTTTCAACTTTAGCTATTTAGAGTACTCATTTTTGAAAGAAAAGGTTACTAGATTATTTCATTTTTTAAGAATACAGTAACTTTTTTACTGTATTGCTTAAAGTAACTGAAAGAAAAGTAACTGAAATGATTTGGGAACTAATAATAAAAAACGATTTTTAACCACGTTATCATTTTGTTGCAGTAGCATAATTTAAAAAATGAATAAAATATGACAAACTTGCATGATGATAATATAAAGGAGCATCGAAAAAATTTTCATATTGTTGTTTTACGCATCTTGTCAACTGACAAGCCTTTCTTAAAGCGAAGTGGTGAGCTTCTTCTTGTTTTCTAGGCTACGGGGCTGACAAGGCTACGGAGTTGAACATTAGTAGTCGTAAACCCAAAATTGGGTCGGCTGTTCAACGACAGATATAAAATAAAATAAAATTTAAATGTTTAGTTTGTAAGAGCGTGTTATTAGGGAACAACGGGAAAACATTCGTATTATAATTGAATAATAATATAAATATTTTATCTGGGCTTGTTTTTGAAAATATGAAAGAAAATTTATAATTTATTAATATATAGATTGTTCTTAATGTTCTATACATTTATTATTGCATAGAACATTCAGAACATTTCACGTCACGTTTCATTTTATTATAATTATTAAACGAATGAAAGTTTTCAATCTGGTAATATTAAAGAGCAGTCGTTTTATAGATGAAAATTAATAATAGGAGAAGTATTGTAAATTTTTAATTAAAAATGATTGTTCGTTGAGGTAGGTTAGATAAAGAGTTATTAACAATTAAATCTTGATTCAATAAAAGCACTTTCAAATAAGTTTGATTTCCACGGTACATCAATGTTTTAAACACGTATAAAATATCTGATAATTACTCTGTAATATTTTAAAGTGACAGCGAAATTAAACAAATTTCATTGTTATTTGACTCGTATAAAGGGACATTTTTTTTTCTCAAAAAAGCTTACAAATTTGCAGCAATGGACATTGCTCAGAGCTTTCTTTCTTTACAAAATAAAATAGGACATAGAGAAATGAACACTTAAAAAATATTCATCTCTAAGAATACTTTAGATTAATTATGCATGAAGATAATGTTGCATTGAACTTTTCGGGATAATGCATTCACCGTATGAGGCATGCAAATTCCCTTCAGAAATTTTTCCTGAAACGGCACATGTTAACTATTATGTTAATTATCTCCGTTCGTCTAAAATGAAGATACTTTTGGTAAGTAAGAAAACTTAATGTGCATTTTCCATGATGTCGCTGTCCGGTTTTAAATTAATTATACGGACGCAAATTGTATTATATATATTTAATCTAACCCCCGCGAAAGGTTTACATTTGTTTCCATCTGTTTAGAGTTTCAGAACCAAATCGTTAATTCTTATTTATTTATTAATGAACAAATATGAAATTATTTACTTAACGCGTGCTAAGGTTTCGTTTCTTATATCTACCATGAGTTAGTTGTAAGTTGCTAACATCATCATGACATCACTTATTATTCAGATAAGTTTTTGATCTAAATTCTACTCTAATTTTTACAAAAAACCAAAAAAAAAAAAAAAAAAAAAGAGAGAAAAGAACTTAATTTTAACTTGGTAAGTTCAGTATGAAAGTTGTTTCGTAAGTAAGGACCATTTTGTGTGTACACTAGTAGGTGACGCGTACGTCGCAACGAGTGCGGTGTCCCGGCATTCTTTGGAAACAACTGTACTCAGTTGCAACTGTGTAGGTAAACTGTACTGTGTCTTTAACCCTTTCGGGATGAACGAGTCATAAATGTATTCGCAAGGAATTTGTATCAGGACAGTAAAAAAAAAAAAAAAAAAAAAAAAAAAAAAGCGGTAGCTTAAGTTAGGACATAGCTAATTTGACAGATTTATTTTTGCTATTATTTTAAATCTAAGACAACCAATCAATGTGTGTTAAAAGTATAACTACACAATTTAATTTTTAATTCGAACTAAGTAGTGATGAATTAAATGAAACAGACTATCATTACCCCGCCCACAAATAAACTGCTTTAAAAATAGTTTTGCTACTAGGTTTTATCTTTCTTTTTCTTGATTATCGTCAACCTGAGAATGTATATATGACTCGCCCGTCTCGAAGAGGTTAAAATGTTCAAATTTAACAAATCGCCCACCACGCATCAGATATGGTCAGTGATGCGTTTTTAGTCGACAAAAAGTCTGTCTGCTGCAAACATTTACTGACAGATTTGGAAAGTTACGATTTATAAAATAGCAAAATTCCCTGCAATGCTGAAAGGGAATTTTGCTACTTTCTGACAACGACTCTTTCCGCAGCTCAAATCCCATCTTTATTGGACTCTTTTTGGTTTAGAAGTTTTAGATCCCTACAGCCCAGCATCATTTCTGATATTTCAAACATCATTTTGGCGGCAATCACTACAACGATAACAAATACGTGAAAAAGGCAGCGACCTCTTGGTTAACGGAGCAAGAGGCAATAGGTTGTATAAAGAAGGTATTCTAAACCTAATTGTAAGGTATGATAAGTGTTTAAAGAAACTTGGCAACTATGCAGAAAAAAAAGAGAGAAACGTATGTCTGAAAATAAATTTGCTTCTTAGAAATTTTCTTTCGATTGGTTTTTATTTTCAAACAGTCCATACCTAAAAATCAGCACTCATATATTTAAATAGAAAAAGGAAATATTTATATTTATTCGATCTATTGCGTAAATAACGCTGTATACCTGCTTTCAATAACTTAGTACTATCGAATTGCCGGGTAGTTTTGTTTATCCACGGCCATATAACTAGACTGAACAAAGCGATCAGAAATTGACAAGGGGAGCTGTTTCGAGGGTTAAAGAACGATAGCTAGCAGTGAGTGGTAAATTCCTCGTTATTTATAAAACCATTTATTTTAAAAATTTATATAATTGGTGATGACATTATTTTGTTGCTTATGGTTATCAAAAAAACGAAAATTTATTAGTTGTTGAAGTACGTAAATCGTAAAGTGCCCATAATTGCGACCATTTTTATAGAAATTTTTAGAATTACTAGGGAAGAAAGAATAAAAACATCAAAACCTGTTTCATTGCCGGATAAAACTAGGATGTGATTTTCATTATCTCCTTTCAACTCCCTATTTTCCTGCAATCAAACAAGTGATAATATTTTTACTCTCGCTTTCCGTAGTAATGATTCGCTGGATTTTCCTCACTTATTTATATTTTGTTACTATTATTAGGTACACTCTTTTGTCTCCATTTAAAACAAGAAAAAATTAAAATATATACACACAATGCCCCGTTTTTGGTCAGAGGTTCATGGTTTCTAAGACTTCACAATTTCGTGACCAACAGTGAGATTGTGGCAATGTGCTCAGAACTACGCATAGGCCGCATTTATTTCTAAAGCAACATGGTACCCATCAATTTGAAGTTCGGTATTCTTTAAGAAGTCACTGGAGATCAAGCCCAAATGACAGTTCACTGCCTTAACCACTGACCCATCGCTGATGATATTCGAAGGCTTTCAATTTGAATTTTAAGTAAATCTTTCTAACATACTTTCAAATTTTGAAGTAGTTTTCGAATTTTCAAAGATAGATTAGACATTGTTCTGTAATTTTGATCAAGGATTTGAAAGTAATTATAACTGCCTGATGCTAATAATGACAATAAGAGTTGAAATTCGAAATTTTTTTTTTGATTCGTCCGCAAAGTTTGAAACTCTCCTATGTAGATCACAATTTCTACTCTGTTTCTTCATTTCTGATACTTCAGAAAACTGCGTTTGAGTGTTTTTTCATAGAAGGCTAGTAAGGAATCGTATGCTTATTTTTTTTCCTTGGGATTCAAGGGAGTTTTGTGTTTGGTTCAATGTCTAAATAGCATTTAAAAATGAAATTTGCTGTTAATATCATAGAAACTGATAATTTTAAACTAGTTGTCATTAAAACTAGTTGATAATGTTAGTTGATAATGTGTTTAGTCAACTAGTCATAAACTATTTGACTAAATTGTTAAATTTAACTAGGAAATGGTCTTTTAATTCTTTAAAATTACTTTGATAAAGGGAAGTACACAAAATTGTTCCTTTCTTAATAGGGCAAAAAAAAAATATTTTGTACTATTATGTTTTATTTACTATATTTTTAACAAATTGCTATTTTTTTTAGTTTGTTTAAACTTTTCTCAGCACTTTATTAAATGATTAACAAAAGTCACTTTAAAAACGTTATTTATTCAAAATGTTTTGCTTAGGACTTATGCTTAGGAATAGGTTAAAAAGAAATTTCAGAAAATATTGCAGTCTATAGATGTGATTAAATATTAATGCGAAACTTAAAAATACTATTTAAAATAAATACATTGTAAATGTATTTATTTTACTTCCATTGATTGGTATTTTTATAAATTGTATTATATTCTATTACAATTATAGATGATGGTTTTCCTAATACCTTTTTTTAAAACTAAAATAAAAATACTAAAAAAAAAAAAAAATTCGCTTATCCTTAAAGAACAAAAAAAAATTCCTCTGCTTCCTTTCCTTTTGTAAAATACTTGTGATAGTTATTTTTTAAAGTTATATATTTCCATTGTAAAATATTTTTAATGGGCTAGTTTATATAGTTATTTCCGGAATATATCCGCCTACACCCGCCCGTCAACTCGTTGAATTATATTAATGTGAGAATAGGCATGTTCCATCAAGTCAGTGAATAAACGATAAGACTACAGTATCCAAAAATATTAATAAACAATTTTTTCTGGTAAACTTCGCTGCTGTATATGTAATAAGATAAATGTTAAAAAGTTGTACATGAAAACATATGCAGCTCGCACAGAAATGCCAATTGAGGATCTGCAAGCGATATCACGCGTGAGTGCCGAACCTGATTGGCTGCTGAATTGCGGAGTTTGTTTATGCCCTGATTTAACAGTTAATCAGGCTCGATGATTGATGTTAATTGAAAGTATATAATTAAATCTGATTCGGAAATTTATTCTGCGCGATAATACACCTTAGCCTTTAAACTTGTTTAATAGCAAGTGCTCAATTTGCACCGCTTCGCTTAGGTGGTAAATATTTTCTAGTGGTTGCTAACTTTGTGTTTTAATGAACTATTATTTTTTTATAAATTTAATTTAAAATTATTTTACTCTCCATTATATATAAATAATTAAAACAAATTGTTTGAAAATTGATATTAACATTTAAGTATTGACAAAGCTAACGATTTATTTTTATTTCTCTACTATTTTATAATATGATTTACAAAACTTAAATAAGGTAAAAAGTAAAGGCACAAAAACTTGAGCAACGAATTATTTAATGCAATGCACACCCTTCAATATTAAAAAAAAAATTGGAAAAGTCACCTGATATATTCCTTCTACGTGCTTCCAACCCTTAAAATTTTCTTCGTGAACAAAAATGGTTCATCTGTAGAACTTTTTATTTATTTTAGAAAAAAGAAAATACTAAATTTAGAGTTATATATTTTTTCATTTAGTTTCCTTTTTTTTAAAAAATTTTAAGGGTAACGCGCGAAAGAAAAAAATCGGACTTAAAAAACTTCGATACCATTTTTTTCTCTACTTCATATAACCTCATTATACAAACTAAAGTGATAAAAGGAGAAAAAGTGTTTCTGGCCAGCAGTAAATATGAGTATAGATATTTTTAAAACTTCCCTACTTTTAATCATTGATTTATTGATGCAATCTTACATCCAATGACTTTATATATCCCACCGACTGGACAAAAAAATTAAATGAGAGATTTTATTGATGTCTGCTTTTTTCTTCATTGTGAATGCTTTATGCATCAGCTTAAATATATTTACATTTATATGCGTAAAATTTCTTTCCCATGTATATATATATATATATATATATATATATATATATATATATATATATATATATATATATATATATATATATATATATATATATATATTTATTTATTTATCTTTGATTTATTCTTTGCTATTAAGGGTACTCACAAATATTTAAATTTGAAGAGAAATAAAATCGTTATAGCGAAGACTTCTTTATCGACTTAGTAACAAATTATTTAATAAGGTGGTGCATGAAATTTTCTTTCTTCGTCTTTTTATAGATTATTACATAACGTTTTTTGGTTGTTAATGTGCCACATTGTAAAATGTTTATTGTAAAGTGTTTTTGAACCTACACCTTGCAGCGTACGATGAATCGGACAATAATGTGTTAAACTCTGTAGAAAATTTTGATTCACCTTACGTCAACTAAGAGAACAACTAATACTTCGAATAAAGAATAAAATAAAAGGATAGAATCAATATTTTTTTATTTTACTTTTGAAATTTATTGATAATTATTTGCGCTTTCAGTTACTTTATATGGTGCGTTATTTCTTGCTAATTAGGCTTCGAGACGCATCATACTCAGACAGAAATAGTTGTTCTTTTTCTTGCACATTAGATGATGTGGGGTTGACCACGCCATGACCACGTCTGAGCGATGACAATGTTATCTTTATGGTTGCTCCACTATTTTTAAGCAAATTTCAGTGCATTGGGGAGCAGCCATGGGGGAACGACTCCAGCAACCAGTTAGAGGGGACATGCAATCGACGGTAATTCTTTCGTAGTGGTTTTTAAAAGAATTATATAAAAAATAAGCAAACAGGAGTAAATAAAAATATACCATACACACTACATTTTGGAGTTTCTCTCTTCAAATATACAGCATGAACTAATCGTTTCTTTTTAGTGTTGAAGGATCTGTTACAAATAGGGTTAAAATAGCTCTGTGATGATGTCATAGTGGATTGATTTTAGTTTTATTCGTTTATAATTTTAGATTTAGATGATATTATGAAGAATATGCAAAATGGATACACAATATGGATAATAGATAAATGAATGGCACAATGTATAAATTCAACAATAAAAAATGCGCGTGGAATATGATATCACGCGAAAGCTTCAAATTTACAATAATTGTTTCTTTTAGTTCTTAGAAAGATGTACTGCAAATAGAGTAAAAAGAAAATTTAAATATTTTTGCGGCAGCGTCCTAGTGGATAGTACTTAATATATACATTCATGATTTTAGATATCACGGGGAAAATGTCAAGGGAATTTGGGACAATAAATAATGTATGCAAAATATTACGCTAAAACTTTAAATCTTCAGCATTTCCTTTTGATCTTGCTTGTAGTGAATTATTTCTAAAAAAATTTCGTACGGTTCTGCTGCAAGTAGTGAATTATATTTTCCTTATAAATTTATTGTTTAAGACAATATGGTATCACAAAATTCAATGAAAAAAATTATTAATGTTTTACTAATTTATTATTAATGTTTAAAAAAAATATTAATGGATACTGTATAATTTGGGGATATTTAGGACAGATAACTTAAACATCAGTAAAATTCAAAATTAATTGGTATTAGCGTCTTGTCCCTATGTAAAAGGATTTCTTCTCGGGGAAAAAATCATTCAAGAATTTCCATGCCGTTTTTATAAAATAACTTTAATGTGGCACAGACAAAGGGAGAGCTAAATTATAAAACACATAAAACATAAAATTAAACATTTACTAATCACATGAACGTGTGCTGCCATTTATATTCATTTCGAGAACTATTTCAGACAGAAATACCCCTCCTTCCAAGAAGCACCCTAAATAGTAATGAACCAATTTCAAAGAAAATAAAACCCCTCATGTCAGAAGTTGTATTATTTATACAATGGAAAATGCATATTTTATACGTGTAAATATAATTACATAATTTATAATATTTCAATGAAAATAAGATAACTCATATAAGGAGCCTATTCAAGGAAAAATGTATGCTTTTTACATCTGAACACAGTTGTAAAATAAAATGCGGATAGATTTATATTTAAGGCTGCGAATTTCCATTTTTTATATTATTATACATAGCATTCCTTTTTGTTTGCAACCCGTTACAGAATGTGGTATTTTAAGTCAGCGAAGTTTCTTTTTCGAGATTGTAAATAAAATATTTTCTTTCAATCAGTTTAAAATGATTGTGGAAAAATAAATATAAAACTTTTTGCTCTTTTCACTACAGAAACTTTGACTGGAGAGGTTTTTAGGAAGAAGACTGACAATAGGATTTTGCTATAGAAACAAAATGATCGCTCTGTGTGTTCTTTTTATTTCTATTTCAACTAAAGAATGAATTCTAAAGGAGCCAATCTCAAGTCTCTTTGTGAAAGAATGTTTGAAACGAATTGGCATTTCACGTATTTCGTATTCTTTCTCTATGTGTTTAATTTTATGGATACTTTTTTCACTTGTATCGATTCAAAATAGCTGCTCTGTTACACTTATTCAACCACAGATATCTATTATTTTCATTTGTTATCATTCACAAAGGGAAGATTTTGTTCCTGAAACCCTTAAATGTTATTAAAAATAGTGTATAAATCATGTGTCGTCGCACCATATTGATTTTACTGTAAAATAGATGGTTCGAAAGGTAAATTTTACTATCCAGCCGTCAGCGATATTGTTTTTTAAGTTCTATACAATGAGATGAAAAATAAAAGTCGATAGGACTAATAGTTTAAATGCCATAAGATATTTAGGGGGTGTGGTGTATAAAAAGTACAAATTGTGACTAATACCTATTGTTTTTGTAAATGAATTAAATAGAGCTAAAACCAAGTTATCAGAGCTAATAGTTTAAAAGTTGCAAAAGGTTACAGTATGCAATGTACTGTTTTGTACTTATACCTATTTATTTGTCTGACATTGCTAGCTAGACAAGCGGGCGAAATATTGTTCCTAGTGTAGTCTTTACTCTGAATTGACACAATTGTAAAGAAATAGATAAATACTTTAGAGTTTGTGAGGGTTTCAGGTCTAATTATTTCAAACCACTTACATACCACTTGAGAGTTCACGTACCACTAGTGACCAGTGTTACGTATACCAATGCTGAGGAATCATTCAAAAAAGTATAGAATTTGCTTAGGAAAATGTTTTACAAGACAGGACTAAGCTGAATGATCAAAACAGTGTGCTTCTAAGAATGACTAATTTCATAATACACTTGAAATGATCAAGAGTGACTAATTCGATAGAATTAACGGATTTCTTCATGACGTTTTGATGTATGGTACCCCTAATACCTACTCTCAATCTTTTAGGCAAGAGCAAATATGTAAGAACAACAAATTTCCCTTCCCCCTTCAGATTCCTCTGGTAGACGAAATGGATTAAACAAAGAAATAAGTTAATAGTTACTAATAGTTAATAGTTACTAACAAAAAAATATCTCAGAAAACATGAAGGAAATCTGGTATATAGAAGAAAATATACATTAAAAACAATGAGCTGAACTTTCGGGAATATCTTTTTGGGAGATGTTCATACCTGCTTAGTGTGTCATGGTATATAAATATTCTGTACGTATATAAATATTCTGAAAAAAATAAAATACTTTCAGAAAAACGTAATATTGACCTATACCTGCTTAATCTTTATCATATGTTAGAATAAATAAAAGTTTAACTCTGCTAATAAGTAATCTGCTATAGTAATAACCCGGATAATCCAATGTTGTATTCTAATGAAAAAAACATTTCAAAACAACATAACATTGGCTTATGACTGACTTTTTTAATGTATCAACTTCTCTGACTACCTGCAAAACGCTGTAGAAAACATAGTAGGTGTGAACTAGGTTTTGAGAGCACTTGAATTTATTCTTGTTATATTTTACGTACGAGTACAGTAAATATATGATTTTCTGTTGAATATTGTGAAAAATTCAAATAAATATTTCTAATAATATATTCAAAATGAATCAGAAAGAAATCACTCTTAGCCAGAAACTGTTTCAGTGCTTTGGAATGCACTAAATTTGCTTTATTATTTTTATGTCACCATTTGAGATTTAAGAACTGGTACTGCTATTTTTTTTAAACCGATTAACTCATCACAAATGTATTTTGTCTATTTTCCCAAAATAGTACACGCAGGAGTTTTGATTGTTTCACTGCTTAAAAAATGACTCTATCAGAAAGAAAAGTAAAAGTAATTAAAATGAAAACATGTTTGGAGCGAATTAAAATTAATTAGAGTGCTGATAAATATGGAATGAGTGTTTGGTACGCAGTTTGCCCCAAGAAACACTTACTGATTTTGTGTCTGATTTTTATGCTGAGAAGATGAAAAATATTCCCTTTAAACAAAACCGAAATTAATAGCGTCGTTAGATATAACTCATCCGGTTCGGCAGATATTTTGTTACAAACACTTCAAATAAGTGTTTCAGGCCCGACGAAAACTAAAAGTTGTTTACGTGACTCAGCTTCGGAAAGATCTTATGTTACTCGGGATGTCGCTGAATTTCTATAACACAGTTTATTTGGTGGTGTTGAAACAGAAACAAAATAAAACATTCAGCCTTAAAATATTAACTTTAGGAAATTTGAGTAAATTTTTTTGTAAAGCTGTATTACTATATTAATAAACTATTTGTAGTGCAATTCCTAAAATAAATAGAGGTGATATAGAATACTTCATGGGTTCACTCTGAATTATACGAACTAACATCCCACGTAATATTTCTTGTGCTTTGACAAAAAGAATGGCTTTGTTTCAAGACATGTCGAAATTAATATTTCTTAAGTTCACATTTTACAACAACGAAAACACCGTCACACAATATCCTTTCTCAAATTTTAGGAATATATCAATTTCGTTTACTCGCGCTCTTAATTACTTTATAAATAAAGGAATATAAATTTTCTACACACACTCTCCAAGTTAAAGAACTGAGGCAAATTAAATGAAACTGTTTCTGTTGCATTTAAGAACTTTACGACAAGAGAAATATTTGTTTTAATCTAAACATTTACATGTTCAAAGATATGAAAATATACAGTAAGAAAATTTCGTATCGTCTAGCCTTATTTCCAGCAGCAAAGTTCCATGTTTTCAATAGTTTGCACCAAATTTCTGTGAAAAGCATGGTTCTTTGGAAAATTTTTACTTAATTCAGAGGTTAAGTGTTTTTTATATGGCCAAACCCCTATGTAGTTAACAGTAATATCTATATTAATATCTTGAGTTTTATATTACACTTCTATACAATAATAATCTAACCCTAATTTTCAAGGTACTTTCGTTTTTTAATTATGAAGTTTGTGGTATGATGCCTCTTATTTCCTTGAACCTGGATAAAAAAATTAGCCAAGAGGGCTTAGCTGATAGTCTCCAGACCGCCTAATTAGGGGTTTGACTCCCAACAAGCACATCATACATTTGTACCATACATTTGCACCATTCTTTTCATGCATGGAGAGTTTTTACTTAATGCACTCCCCAGTTGGGTAACCTGGACTGCAAGAACACGCAGATTAAGTATTGATAGATTATAGCATCACAAATCTATTTATCGCCATTTGGCTCAATGGATGACAAACTCTCCATCTCTCACACTAGATGTCTCCCATAGAAGAACTAGCTAGATATCAATCAGAGATTAAGACTTAATGGAAAGGAAACATGTGTAGAATTCAAAGTAGTTTATTTGTCCCAGAAACGTTACTGAATTTTACTGTCTAGTTTTTGATTTAGAAAAAAAAGGATCTTGGTTAAACCCATAAGGTTAATAACTTTTAGCAGGAAGGATTCTGAATTTTTCAGAAAGGTTCCAGTTTAATTCGAGGAAGATTACAGACTTAAAGTGAGATGGTTTTCTAAATTATTATTTTTTTCTTATTTTTTTGCCTCAAATGTTATTCGTATAAATTATAAACATTTGAAGCCCACTATTTAGAATGGACATATTCGAATTCTTTTTACAGTGCACTAAACACGAATATAAAATAAAAAGGCTTCAAAAATCCAAAAAGGATAAAGCGAAAGAAAAGCATCAATGCGAATGGTCCCTCGGTTTTCTGACTTTCCGTATTGCTATTTAACTCAAAGTATGAATTTAGTTGTATTTGTCTAGAGTCATTTCAACACCACTCCCCTAAGCATAAACATATATTCGGATGCACACTTTCTAAAAGTACATGCCGCATATTTTGTAAAAAGAGAAAACAATGTAATGACAGTACCTAGTGTATTTGTTTTGTGGCGAAAATAAGACGACGTCCCACCAGAACGACACATGAGGGAAAAATAAAACAACTGATCGCATAAAAGAAAGTGAACACTAAAGAAAAGGAATTTCGGGAAACGAAAATAAAAACTATTCTTATATCCTGGAGAAGTCTCTTAACGGCGAGAATTCTGGACGAAAAACAACTTAGTTAATACCATTACATTCCTTGTTAGCTGTGCAACAGGTTTTAATCTTTAGCAATCATCTTAACTATTCATCAATATTAACAGACAAGAAAATTATTTAGATTATAAAACTGATTTTTTTAATTAGTCTATATTAATTAAATAAATAAAGATATTAGAATATATTATTAATATTTATGTGTAATTTTTGTACTCAGATCAAATGGGATAATAATCAAGAAAAGTGCATTCGGTAAGAAAAGATGCTTAGAGTCACACAGTCAACAAAAAACAACATTTTAAGGTGCACCCACTATCACAACACACTCCCAGTCCAGAAAACAGAGTAAATATATTGATGGACAGGTCAATTGTAGGACGTTAACTATTATCAATCGTTTTGTGTGTAAGAAAATTAATAACTGGAATGGGGTGGTGAGTTCTTGCAGAACTGCCATTCTGCGGGTAAGAGTTTAGTGTATAAGAATCATTTGGTGGATTAGCAGCAGATAGGGTGAAGTGCTGCAGCATAATGAGATTAGATTTCATCTTTCGCCGTGTCTCCAATGAGTTAGAAGGAATAACGCAAAGCGAAAATACTGGAGGTTCCTTATAAGCTTCCGAATGGAATAACGTCTTAGCCGTTTCAGCTAAAGCGTTCACCTCTGTTACTTCAATTCAATAGATTTTGTAACAACAAGAAATAAATGAAATTAAACCATAAACTCAAAATTAAATTTCGAGATTTTCGTCATGATTCTCATTACAATAAAGTAGTTTAACTCTGTGAATCATTTTCTTCAGAAACTTAGGAAAAGAATCTTGGATATGTCAAATAAGACAAAAGTTATTGATAAAAAAGGATAATTTGATGATTTACTAGCAAATATGTTCCGATTTCTGCCGAGTCTGCGTACCCAAGCTGTTTCCCGAAAGGAAACCAAAATAGATTGCATATGCAATTGACTAATTTTTATTTTATAACCGTCGTTGAACCAATTGTAAGTTTACGACTACCAATGAACAACTTCGTTGCTTTGTATTTTTTAACCTATATTATTTCTATTTATATTCCTTCGTGGCGAACTTTCTGAGGAAACTAACAAGCATATGTGTTACACGAAAGGGAAATTCACGAAAACTTCCCACGGTTAGCTTGACGGCAATGGGAATTTAACCCATGATCCGATTACCATTTAGAATATTTTACATCAGCACTGCTGTCGGTTCGAGCCGAGGCCGAGTGAGGAATTTGTATCGACCAGCAATCACTGGGATTCGTACCCGTATCACTTCATTGGGTGGAGAGTGCCCTATCCCCTGACCTACCACGGCTTTGCAATAAAGTAATTAAATTTTTCGCATATTTTTAAGCAGTCTTCTTCATTTTAAAATGTTCCAGATTAATTGGAAAAGTCATCAATATTTTCCATTCAACCAAACACTTTCAGGCAATGAACACACATAAAATTTTGTTAATTTGAAAATATATCATTCATTGCACAAATAGCATAAGTTATTTCAGAAATATGACCCGATTAGTGCAGTAAATTTATTAGAGGTTTATTGCCACACACCGCCAGTCAATTTAAGTACATTTCTAAAGACATACTGGCTTAGAAATATCAGTTCTAAGAAGACTAAATATATATCAAACCTAAATGTATAGTAATAAGCCTGAAATATCAGGGTGTTGTTGGGGACTTTTCCATTCCATGTAAAGTGCTTATTTTTCAATTCGACTATTACATACACAACAAGAAACAATTTAGTTGAAATAGTCAAAATTCTATTTGACTTACATTTACCAAAATTTAATTTGACTAACATTTGCCAAAATTTTAATTCGACTTATAAAAAATAAAAAAAAAAAATTAACTTTTTCCATTTGACTTATTTTTTTAAACTTTAATTGGCTTATATTTAAAAAAATATATTAAAAAAATTGACTTATATTTAAAAAAAACTGCCTATGTCTATAAGGAGGAAAAATCATACCATTCAAAATAGCAGTTATAGTAAATATCAAAATTAAAAAAATTCTATTCAACTCAAATGTAAATATACTTTCATGGTATGGCATAAGAGAATTTCAGAAGATTTATAATAAAGGCTGAACATTCACTTGATTAATACTTATATAAATATAATTAAGGTACTGAAAACTTACTTTTTAATTTCGCTTTCAGAGCAGTTGATTTATGAAATAGCAGATAAATTTTTTTTAAACTTTTAAAAAAATACCATTTAGAAAGAAAAAGAAACAAAGGAAACAAACTGGATTGTAATCCAAAAAATGTAACATTTCGATCCTTTTTCATGTTAATCTAAGTTCGAATATAAAAAAAGATGGTTAATTTAATCTCAAAATAACACTTTCGTTTTTGTAGAGGGTTTAAAAGGAATTTTTAAGATCCAAGAACTAATTAATCTTTTTGTCGTAAAGAAGGAAGAACGTGATTTTGGAAATTTTTTTAAAAACTTTTCTTGAATAATAGAAGACTAATATATGAACACCATTTATCGCATTTTCTCTTTTCTTTTCTGTTTGAAGAGTAACATAAGATTCGATTTTTTTAGAAGTTTTAATGGTATTTAGTCCTACAAAATGTTTTACGTTAACTATGATAATAAACTCGTTTACATAAGCATTTTAAGTATTTATCGGTTTCAGTAATTAAATAAAATTCCACCATTTTATGTTATTGCAAGGAATTCGAGAGGCATTCTTAAGAATAATTTATTTGTTTAATTATTTTTTTAAAAAAAATATTAGCTAAAGTGTGTAAATTTCTTAAAAGTTTGAAATAAAAGGTACATTTTGCTCTGTAATTTTTAAAGCAGTATTTACTGCTCACTTTATGATTTAGTTATTTCACAATTAAATGACCAAACTTGATTTTCTATCATAAAAAAATTTATTAAGTTTAAATTAAGATTATTAAGTTCAAAAATATCGTGTAGTATGAAATTGCTTATGGTGTTCACAGGTTTTTCCTCTTATAAATCATTTCCTACAAAAATCAATAACCAATATAATAATTAAAAAATTATGAATTATGTTATATTCAATTTCTATGTTTAACATTTATAATATTTTTCGAAATCGTTTTACCGCTATATATTAGTTTTTTTATGACTTCATACTTCCCCAATAAATCTTTCACATGGCTATACATTGTCTTTTATAAGTTCTTTATTCTGAATAATTTAAATCCTTTTTTCCAAGCTGTTTTATTTCTTTAACATCGTTACTATCTCAACCACTTTCTTGAACAAACACGTTTAGAAGCTAAAATAACACCATCGGAAATTTTTCATGGAACGTGATAAATTTGTTTTAGTGTGTTTGAACAAGTGTGATGCGGCCAGAGGCTTGAATACGTTTTAAAAGGGAATGATTCGAAAATCGATCTATGCGGCCTATAAAAAAGTGAAAAGTAATCAAATTGTGAGGTTCGATTCCCCCAGGATTGCACTCCCTTTGGCTGAATATATCCGTCTTATTGAGAAAAATGCTCGGAACAAACTATTATTTTTTCACTTTTTTATTTGTTTTTTAAAAAATAAAATGTATGAAATCATTCGCTTTTGGAAATCTCATGAAATATAAGGAGAAAAATATGAAGATGTTTAGGAAAACATGTTATTATTCTACCGCTAGTTTGTTTTAGGTATTCTGTTATAACCATTTCAGTTAAGAAGTGTATAATAGTATTATCAGTTGTTCAATGATAGAATTAGTTTCAAGAACAGATTTTGTAAAAGTGAATTTATGGAGAGACATAAAAATTAGTATATCTTTTTACAATACAATACGAGGTGAAATATAACAACTTGATTTGAAACCAAAATTGTTTTATCGCAACATATCGTCGGCTCATTTTGAAAGATTTTATTCTTTTTTGGTTTTATGGACAGTGAAAATTGTCGCTCCGACTGGATTCTGCTCCAAAATAAAATGTCAAAAATACCAGAGTAAAAAAAAAGTTAGCTCGCACATTTTTTTTATTTTTTTATGTCACGCACAAGGATCTTGGAATCTAATGTTGAGTTGGCCTCGTAAGACTTTGATATTTCTAAAAATTCCTCTTACAAGGGATGGGACGATGCACATCTACATCAGAACATTTTGCGACAAGTTTACAATTCCGGATTAAAGGCAATGGTGGTTGCTTTAAAAACTTGCGAACAAGGGATAATTTTTTCATGGTTATTTGATAATTTGGTTGTGATATTTAAGCATCACAATTCTACTGTTGAATGTAACATAGTTATTACATGTACAAATACCGAGGAAACTTTAAAAATATATAAATTTGTTGCTGATTTACAACCACTTTGTACAATTCCATGATTCGTACCATTTCAGTTTTCTCCTCATCAATTTTGAAACAATCTAACTCATCACTGGTGTTTAATTTCGAATAGCAAGCGGGCGTTTATATAAAGTACCAATGAGGGTTAAACTTTCAACTAACAAGGAAAAGACTTTTTCTAACCAGGCAAAAGGAATATTTTGACCCCAAAAGTTGAGTTGTATTTAGTTTATTATGGTTAACATAAGTCAGAATTCAAATAATTAATTATAATAAAAATTTACATATGAAACATATATCCAAGAAAAGTAAAGCTATTCAAAAACATTCATTTCTAATATCGATAATATTTAATTGGTTTCTAAACGTCATTTTAATTTACAATAGCTTTATCGCATTTATGAGACATTTAAAATATATTTACCAGAGCTACTTTTATGAAAAGATGTACGGTAGAGGTTAGAATGGTTTTTATGCTTTATTTGCATAATACGAGTGATAATATCGGGATCCTGAGCTATACAGTAATTACTGGAAGTAAATAAATGTAGGATGGACAGGGTGTTCCCTAAAGACCACCCATGTTCTATATTTTTAGAATTATTTTCAAAATTAAAGTCATAAAGGTATGCATACAACGGGTCACAAATTAAAATCTAGCAAATCACTACACAGGAAGGTAGAACACCATGTTTTAAATTGAACTAATTTTTCTTCCGTAAGTATCAAATTTTTTTTGTTTGCTCGTAAAACTGGATTTGTAAACAAAAACTTAAAGTAATAAACAAACATATAATGCATTTCCCTTTAAATTTGTAAATTAATTAAACAATTACTTTTGCCTGGAAAATAAAATAGAATTAAAAAAAAAAAAACTTTTCACTATAAACGAATATTTTTATATCCAGTAAATGGTGATCTAAACATTTTCTTATTTTAATTTCTAAATAACTGATAGTTTTGCTGTCACTCTTTGCTTATAGCCCCTCCTCCACGAAGGATAGGTTACGATCAGTTGTTAATTGTCGTGCCAAAAACCGCATAAAATGCAAACAATGTTGCTAATTTTAATTGTCTATTGTCTAAAAATCGTGTAAAATGCAAACAATGTTGCTAATTTTAATTGTCTATTGTCTAAAAATCGTGTAAAATGCAAACAATATTTTGGTTTTTTATCGTCTTTTACCCCAGTAAACGCAACGGGAAGTGAACGATCTACATTTTAGTCGACAGACTTTATCCTATTTATATTTAACAGGGTGAAAAGAAATAGGAATCTATCCCTGGAAATCTCTTGCATGGGAGAAACCTATTGAGTGCAGTGTCCCCCAACACCAGGGACTAATATATCTATGCCCAACACCCAGGTGGACCCATTTATTACCAACTTTCTATACCTATCTATATCAACTATCTATGCCTAACACACAGCTGGATGTCCTATTCTTTTAGCGCTAGACTAGGTAAAAGAAATAGGAATCTATCCCTGGAAATCTCTTGCATGGGAGAAACCTATTGAGTGCAGTGTCCCCCAACACCAGGGACTAATATATCTATGCCCAACACCCAGGTGGACCCATTTATTACCAACTTTCTATACCTATCTATATCAACTATCTATGCCTAACACACAGCTGGATGTCCTATTCTTTTAGCGCTAGACTAGGTAAAAGAAATAGGAATCTATCCCTGGAAATCTCTTGCATGGGAGAAACCTTTTGGGTGCAGTCTCCCCCAACACCAGGGACTAATATATCTATGCCCAACACCCAGGTGGACCCATTTATTACCAACTTTCTATACCTATCTATATCAACTATCTATGCCTAACACACAGCTGGATGTCCTATTCTTTTAGCGCTAGACTAGGTAAAAGAAATAGGAATCTATCCCTGGAAATCTCTTGCATGGGAGAAACCTATTGAGTGCAGTGTCCCCCAACACCAGGGACTAATATATCTATGCCCAACACCCAGGTGGACCCATTTATTACCAACTTTCTATACCTATCTATATCAACTATCTATGCCTAACACACAGCTGGATGTCCTATTCTTTTAGCGCTAGACTAGGTAAAAGAAATAGGAATCTATCCCTGGAAATCTCTTGCATGGGAGAAACCTATTGAGTGCAGTCTCCCCCAACACCAGGGGCTAATATATCTATGCCCAACACCCAGGTGGACCCATTTATTACCAACTTTCTATACCTATCTATATCAACTATCTATGCCTAACACACAGCTGGATGTCCTATTCTTTTAGCGCTAGACTAGGTAAAAGAAATAGGAATCTATCCCTGGAAATCTCTTGCATGGGAGAAACCTATTGAGTGCAGTGTCCCCCAACACCAGGGACTAATATATCTATGCCCAACACCCAGGTGGACCCATTTATTACCAACTTTCTATACCTATCTATATCAACTATCTATGCCTAACACACAGCTGGATGTCCTATTCTTTTAGCGCTAGACTAGGTAAAAGAAATAGGAATCTATCCCTGGAAATCTCTTGCATGGGAGAAACCTATTGAGTGCAGTGTCCCCCAACACCAGGGACTAATATATCTATGCCCAACACCCAGGTGGACCCATTTATTACCAACTTTCTATACCTATCTATATCAACTATCTATGCCTAACACACAGCTGGATGTCCTATTCTTTTAGCGCTAGACTAGGTAAAAGAAATAGGAATCTATCCCTGGAAATCTCTTGCATGGGAGAAACCTATTGAGTGCAGTGTCCCCCAACACCAGGGACTAATATATCTATGCCCAACACCCAGGTGGACCCATTTATTACCAACTTTCTATACCTATCTATATCAACTATCTATGCCTAACACACAGCTGGATGTCCTATTCTTTTAGCGCTAGACTAGGTAAAAGAAATAGGAATCTATCCCTGGAAATCTCTTGCATGGGAGAAACCTATTGAGTGCAGTGTCCCCCAACACCAGGGACTAATATATCTATGCCCAACACCCAGGTGGACCCATTTATTACCAACTTTCTATACCTATCTATATCAACTATCTATGCCTAACACACAGCTGGATGTCCTATTCTTTTAGCGCTAGACTAGGTAAAAGAAATAGGAATCTATCCCTGGAAATCTCTTGCATGGGAGAAACCTATTGAGTGCAGTGTCCCCCAACACCAGGGACTAATATATCTATGCCCAACACCCAGGTGGACCCATTTATTACCAACTTTCTATACCTATCTATATCAACTATCTATGCCTAACACACAGCTGGATGTCCTATTCTTTTAGCGCTAGACTAGGTAAAAGAAATAGGAATCTATCCCTGGAAATCTCTTGCATGGGAGAAACCTATTGAGTGCAGTGTCCCCCAACACCAGGGACTAATATATCTATGCCCAACACCCAGGTGGACCCATTTATTACCAACTTTCTATACCTATCTATATCAACTATCTATGCCTAACACACAGCTGGATGTCCTATTCTTTTAGCGCTAGACTAGGTAAAAGAAATAGGAATCTATCCCTGGAAATCTCTTGCATGGGAGAAACCTATTGAGTGCAGTGTCCCCCAACACCAGGGACTAATATATCTATGCCCAACACCCAGGTGGACCCATTTATTACCAACTTTCTATACCTATCTATATCAACTATCTATGCCTAACACACAGCTGGATGTCCTATTCTTTTAGCGCTAGACTAGGTAAAAGAAATAGGAATCTATCCCTGGAAATCTCTTGCATGGGAGAAACCTATTGAGTGCAGTGTCCCCCAACACCAGGGACTAATATATCTATGCCCAACACCCAGGTGGACCCATTTATTACCAACTTTCTATACCTATCTATATCAACTATCTATGCCTAACACACAGCTGGATGTCCTATTCTTTTAGCGCTAGACTAGGTAAAAGAAATAGGAATCTATCCCTGGAAATCTCTTGCATGGGAGAAACCTATTGAGTGCAGTGTCCCCCAACACCAGGGACTAATATATCTATGCCCAACACCCAGGTGGACCCATTTATTACCAACTTTCTATACCTATCTATATCAACTATCTATGCCTAACACACAGCTGGATGTCCTATTCTTTTAGCGCTAGACTAGGTAAAAGAAATAGGAATCTATCCCTGGAAATCTCTTGCATGGGAGAAACCTATTGAGTGCAGTGTCCCCCAACACCAGGGACTAATATATCAATGCCCAACACCCAGGTGGACCCATTTATTACCAACTTTCTATACCTATCTATATCAACTATCTATGCCTAACACACAGCTGGATGTCCTATTCTTTTAGCGCTAGACTAGGTAAAAGAAATAGGAATCTATCCCTGGAAATCTCTTGCATGGGAGAAACCTATTGAGTGCAGTGTCCCCCAACACCAGGGACTAATATATCTATGCCCAACACCCAGGTGGACCCATTTATTACCAACTTTCTATACCTATCTATATCAACTATCTATGCCTAACACACAGCTGGATGTCCTATTCTTTTAGCGCCAGACTAGGTAAAAGAAATAGGAATCTATCCCTGGAAATCTCTTGCATGGGAGAAACCTATTGGGTGCAGTCTCCTCCAACACCAGGGACTAATATATCTATGCCCAACACCCAGGTGGACCCATTTATTACCAACTTTCTATACGTATCTATATCAACTATCTATGCCTAACACACAGCTGGATGTCCTATTCTTTTAGCGCTAGACTAGGTAAAAGAAATAGGAATCTATCCCTGGAAATCTCTTGCATGGGAGAAACCTATTGGGTGCAGTCTCCTCCAACACCAGGGACTAATATATCTATGCCCAACACCCAGGTGGACCCATTTATTACCAACTTTCTATACCTATCTATATCAACTATCTATGCCTAACACACAGCTGGATGTCCTATTCTTTTAGCGCTAGACTAGGTAAAAGAAATAGGAATCTATCCCTGGAAATCTCTTGCATGGGAGAAACCTATTGGGTGCAGTCTCCCCCAACACCAGGGGCTAATATATCTATGCCCAACACCCAGGTGGACCTATTTATTACCAACTTTCTATACCTATCTATATCAACTATCTATGCCTAACACACAGCTGGATGTCCTATTCTTTTAGCGCTAGACTAGGTAAAAGAATTAGGAATCTATCCCTGGAAATCTCTTGCATGGGAGAAACCTATTGGGTGCAGTCTCCCCCAACACCAGGGGCTAATATATCTATGCCCAACACCCAGGTGGACCTATTTATTACCAACTTTCTATACCTATCTATATCAACTATCTATGCCTAACACACAGCTGGATGTCCTATTCTTTTAGCGCTAGACTAGGTAAAAGAAATAGGAATCTATCCCTGGAAATCTCTTGTATGGGAGAAACCTATTGGGTGCAGTCTCCCCCAACACCAGGGACTAATATATCTATGCCCAACACCCAGGTGGACCCATTTATTACCAACTTTCTATACCTATCTATATCAACTATCTATGCCTAATACACAGCTGGATGTCCTATTCTTTTAGCGCTAGACTAGGTAAAAGAAATAGGAATCTATCCCTGGAAATCTCTTGTATGGGAGAAACCTATTGAGTGCAGTGTCCCCCAACACCAGGGACTAATATATCTATGCCCAACACCCAGGTGGACCCATTTATTACCAACTTTCTATACCTATCTATATCAACTATCTATGCCTAACACACAGCTGGATGTCCTATTCTTTTAGCGCTAGACTAGGTAAAAGAAATAGGAATCTATCCCTGGAAATCTCTTGCATGGGAGAAACCTATTGGGTGCAGTCTCCCCCAACACCAGGGACTAATATATCTATGCCCAACACCCAGGTGGACCCATTTATTACCAACTTTCTATACCTATCTATATCAACTATCTATGCCTAACACACAGCTGGATGTCCTATTCTTTTAGCGCTAGACTAGGTAAAAGAAATAGGAATCTATCCCTGGAAATCTCTTGTATGGGAGAAACCTATTGAGTGCAGTGTCCCCCAACACCAGGGACTAATATATCTATGCCCAACACCCAGGTGGACCCATTTATTACCAACTTTCTATACCTATCTATATCAACTATCTATGCCTAACACACAGCTGGATGTCCTATTCTTTTAGCGCTAGACTAGGTAAAAGAAATAGAAATCTATCCCTGGAAATCTCTTGTATGGGAGAAACCTATTGGGTGCAGTCTCCCCCAACACCAGGGACTAATATATCTATGCCCAACACCCAGGTGGACCCATTTATTACCATTTTTATATACCTATCTATATCAACTATCTATGCCTAACACACAGCTGGATGTCCTATTCTTTTAGCGCTAGACTAGGTAAAAGAAATAGGAATCTATCCCTGGAAATCTCTTGCATGGGAGAAACCTATTGGGTGCAGTCTCCTCCAACACCAGGGACTAATATATCTATGCCCAACACCCAGGTGGACCCATTTATTACCAACTTTCTATACCTATCTATATCAACTATCTATGCCTAACACACAGCTGGATGTCCTATTCTTTTAGCGCTAGACTAGGTAAAAGAAATAGGAATCTATCCCTGGAAATCTCTTGCATGGGAGAAACCTATTGGGTGCAGTCTCCTCCAACACCAGGGACTAATATATCTATGCCCAACACCCAGGTGGACCCATTTATTACCAACTTTCTATACCTATCTATATCAACTATCTATGCCTAACACACAGCTGGATGTCCTATTCTTTTAGCGCTAGACTAGGTAAAAGAAATAGGAATCTATCCCTGGAAATCTCTTGCATGGGAGAAACCTATTGGGTGCAGTCTCCCCCAACACCAGGGGCTAATATATCTATGCCCAACACCCAGGTGGACCTATTTATTACCAACTTTCTATACCTATCTATATCAACTATCTATGCCTAACACACAGCTGGATGTCCTATTCTTTTAGCGCTAGACTAGGTAAAAGAAATAGGAATCTATCCCTGGAAATCTCTTGCATGGGAGAAACCTATTGGGTGCAGTCTCCCCCAACACCAGGGGCTAATATATCTATGCCCAACACCCAGGTGGACCTATTTATTACCAACTTTCTATACCTATCTATATCAACTATCTATGCCTAACACACAGCTGGATGTCCTATTCTTTTAGCGCTAGACTAGGTAAAAGAAATAGGAATCTATCCCTGGAAATCTCTTGTATGGGAGAAACCTATTGGGTGCAGTCTCCCCCAACACCAGGGACTAATATATCTATGCCCAACACCCAGGTGGACCCATTTATTACCAACTTTCTATACCTATCTATATCAACTATCTATGCCTAACACACAGCTGGATGTCCTATTCTTTTAGCGCTAGACTAGGTAAAAGAAATAGGAATCTATCCCTGGAAATCTCTTGTATGGGAGAAACCTATTGAGTGCAGTGTCCCCCAACACCAGGGACTAATATATCTATGCCCAACACCCAGGTGGACCCATTTATTACCAACTTTCTATACCTATCTATATCAACTATCTATGCCTAACACACAGCTGGATGTCCTATTCTTTTAGCGCTAGACTAGGTAAAAGAAATAGGAATCTATCCCTGGAAATCTCTTGCATGGGAGAAACCTATTGGGTGCAGTCTCCCCCAACACCAGGGACTAATATATCTATGCCCAACACCCAGGTGGACCCATTTATTACCAACTTTCTATACCTATCTATATCAACTATCTATGCCTAACACACAGCTGGATGTCCTATTCTTTTAGCGCTAGACTAGGTAAAAGAAATAGGAATCTATCCCTGGAAATCTCTTGTATGGGAGAAACCTATTGAGTGCAGTGTCCCCCAACACCAGGGACTAATATATCTATGCCCAACACCCAGGTGGACCCATTTATTACCAACTTTCTATACCTATCTATATCAACTATCTATGCCTAACACACAGCTGGATGTCCTATTCTTTTAGCGCTAGACTAGGTAAAAGAAATAGAAATCTATCCCTGGAAATCTCTTGTATGGGAGAAACCTATTGGGTGCAGTCTCCCCCAACACCAGGGACTAATATATCTATGCCCAACACCCAGGTGGACCCATTTATTACCATTTTTATATACCTATCTATATCAACTATCTATGCCTAACACACAGCTGGATGTCCTATTCTTTTAGCGCTAGACTAGGTAAAAGAAATAGGAATCTATCCCTGGAAATCTCTTGTATGGGAGAAACCTATTGGGTGCAGTCTCCCCCAACACCAGGGACTAATATATCTATGCCCAACACTCAGGTGGACCCATTTATTACCATTTTTATATACCTATCTATATCAACTATCTATGCCTAACACACAGCTGGATGTCCTATTCTTTTAGCGCTAGACTAGGTAAAAGAAATAGGAATCTATCCCTGGAAATCTCTTGCATGGGAGAAACCTATTGGGTGCAGTCTCCCCCAACACCAGGGACTAATATATCTATGCCCAACACCCAGGTGGACCCATTTATTACCAACTTTCTATACCTATCTATATCAACTATCTATGCCTAACACACAGCTGGATGTCCTATTCTTTTAGCGCTAGACTAGGTAAAAGAAATAGGAATCTATCCCTGGAAATCTCTTGCATGGGAGAAACCTATTGAGTGCAGTGTCCCCCAACACCAGGGACTAATATATCTATGCCCAACACCCAGGTGGACCCATTTATTACCAACTTTCTATACCTATCTATATCAACTATCTATGCCTAACACACAGCTGGATGTCCTATTCTTTTAGCGCTAGACTAGGTAAAAGAAATAGGAATCTATCCCTGGAAATCTCTTGCATGGGAGAAACCTATTGAGTGCAGTGTCCCCCAACACCAGGGACTAATATATCTATGCCCAACACCCAGGTGGACCCATTTATTACCAACTTTCTATACCTATCTATATCAACTATCTATGCCTAACACACAGCTGGATGTCCTATTCTTTTAGCGCTAGACTAGGTAAAAGAAATAGGAATCTATCCCTGGAAATCTCTTGCATGGGAGAAACCTATTGGGTGCAGTCTCCTCCAACACCAGGGACTAATATATCTATGCCCAACACCCAGGTGGACCCATTTATTACCAACTTTCTATACCTATCTATATCAACTATCTATGCCTAACACACAGCTGGATGTCCTATTCTTTTAGCGCTAGACTAGGTAAAAGAAATAGGAATCTATCCCTGGAAATCTCTTGCATGGGAGAAACCTATTGGGTGCAGTCTCCCCCAACACCAGGGGCTAATATATCTATGCCCAACACCCAGGTGGACCTATTTATTACCAACTTTCTATACCTATCTATATCAACTATCTATGCCTAACACACAGCTGGATGTCCTATTCTTTTAGCGCTAGACTAGGTAAAAGAAATAGGAATCTATCCCTGGAAATCTCTTGTATGGGAGAAACCTATTGGGTGCAGTCTCCCCCAACACCAGGGACTAATATATCTATGCCCAACACCCAGGTGGACCCATTTATTACCAACTTTCTATACCTATCTATATCAACTATCTATGCCTAACACACAGCTGGATGTCCTATTCTTTTAGCGCTAGACTAGGTAAAAGAAATAGAAATCTATCCCTGGAAATCTCTTGTATGGGAGAAACCTATTGGGTGCAGTCTCCCCCAACACCAGGGACTAATATATCTATGCCCAACACCCAGGTGGACCCATTTATTACCATTTTTATATACCTATCTATATCAACTATCTATGCCTAACACACAGCTGGATGTCCTATTCTTTTAGCGCTAGACTAGGTAAAAGAAATAGGAATCTATCCCTGGAAATCTCTTGTATGGGAGAAACCTATTGGGTGCAGTCTCCCCCAACACCAGGGACTAATATATCTATGCCCAACACTCAGGTGGACCCATTTATTACCATTTTTATATACCTATCTATATCAACTATCTATGCCTAACACACAGCTGGATGTCCTATTCTTTTAGCGCTAGACTAGGTAAAAGAAATAGGAATCTATCCCTGGAAATCTCTTGCATGGGAGAAACCTATTGGGTGCAGTCTCCCCCAACACCAGGGACTAATATATCTATGCCCAACACCCAGGTGGACCCATTTATTACCAACTTTCTATACCTATCTATATCAACTATCTATGCCTAACACACAGCTGGATGTCCTATTCTTTTAGCGCTAGACTAGGTAAAAGAAATAGGAATCTATCCCTGAAAATCTCTTGCATGGGAGAAACCTATTGAGTGCAGTGTCCCCCAACACCAGGGACTAATATATCTATGCCCAACACCCAGGTGGACCCATTTATTACCAACTTTCTATACCTATCTATATCAACTATCTATGCCTAACACACAGCTGGATGTCCTATTCTTTTAGCGCTAGACTAGGTAAAAGAAATAGGAATCTATCCCTGGAAATCTCTTGCATGGGAGAAACCTATTGAGTGCAGTGTCCCCCAACACCAGGGACTAATATATCTATGCCCAACACCCAGGTGGACCCATTTATTACCAACTTTCTATACCTATCTATATCAACTATCTATGCCTAACACACAGCTGGATGTCCTATTCTTTTAGCGCCAGACTAGGTAAAAGAAATAGGAATCTATCCCTGGAAATCTCTTGCATGGGAGAAACCTATTGAGTGCAGTGTCCCCCAACACCAGGGACTAATATATCTATGCCCAACACCCAGGTGGACCCATTTATTACCAACTTTCTATACCTATCTATATCAACTATCTATGCCTAACACACAGCTGGATGTCCTATTCTTTTAGCGCTAGACTAGGTAAAAGAAATAGGAATCTATCCCTGGAAATCTCTTGCTTGGGAGAAACCTATTGAGTGCAGTGTCCCCCAACACCAGGGACTAATATATCTATGCCCAACACCCAGGTGGACCCATTTATTACCAACTTTCTATACCTATCTATATCAACTATCTATGCCTAACACACAGCTGGATGTCCTATTCTTTTAGCGCTAGACTAGGTAAAAGAAATAGGAATCTATCCCTGGAAATCTCTTGCATGGGAGAAACCTATTGAGTGCAGTGTCCCCCAACACCAGGGACTAATATATCTATGCCCAACACCCAGGTGGACCCATTTATTACCAACTTTCTATACCTATCTATATCAACTATCTATGCCTAACACACAGCTGGATGTCCTATTCTTTTAGCGCTAGACTAGGTAAAAGAAATAGGAATCTATCCCTGGAAATCTCTTGCATGGGAGAAACCTATTGGGTGCAGTCTCCTCCAACACCAGGGACTAATATATCTATGCCCAACACCCAGGTGGACCCATTTATTACCAACTTTCTATACGTATCTATATCAACTATCTATGCCTAACACACAGCTGGATGTCCTATTCTTTTAGCGCTAGACTAGGTAAAAGAAATAGGAATCTATCCCTGGAAATCTCTTGCATGGGAGAAACCTATTGGGTGCAGTCTCCTCCAACACCAGGGACTAATATATCTATGCCCAACACCCAGGTGGACCCATTTATTACCAACTTTCTATACCTATCTATATCAACTATCTATGCCTAACACACAGCTGGATGTCCTATTCTTTTAGCGCTAGACTAGGTAAAAGAAATAGGAATCTATCCCTGGAAATCTCTTGCATGGGAGAAACCTATTGGGTGCAGTCTCCCCCAACACCAGGGGCTAATATATCTATGCCCAACACCCAGGTGGACCTATTTATTACCAACTTTCTATACCTATCTATATCAACTATCTATGCCTAACACACAGCTGGATGTCCTATTCTTTTAGCGCTAGACTAGGTAAAAGAATTAGGAATCTATCCCTGGAAATCTCTTGCATGGGAGAAACCTATTGGGTGCAGTCTCCCCCAACACCAGGGGCTAATATATCTATGCCCAACACCCAGGTGGACCTATTTATTACCAACTTTCTATACCTATCTATATCAACTATCTATGCCTAACACACAGCTGGATGTCCTATTCTTTTAGCGCTAGACTAGGTAAAAGAAATAGGAATCTATCCCTGGAAATCTCTTGTATGGGAGAAACCTATTGGGTGCAGTCTCCCCCAACACCAGGGACTAATATATCTATGCCCAACACCCAGGTGGACCCATTTATTACCAACTTTCTATACCTATCTATATCAACTATCTATGCCTAACACACAGCTGGATGTCCTATTCTTTTAGCGCTAGACTAGGTAAAAGAAATAGGAATCTATCCCTGGAAATCTCTTGTATGGGAGAAACCTATTGAGTGCAGTGTCCCCCAACACCAGGGACTAATATATCTATGCCCAACACCCAGGTGGACCCATTTATTACCAACTTTCTATACCTATCTATATCAACTATCTATGCCTAACACACAGCTGGATGTCCTATTCTTTTAGCGCTAGACTAGGTAAAAGAAATAGGAATCTATCCCTGGAAATCTCTTGCATGGGAGAAACCTATTGGGTGCAGTCTCCCCCAACACCAGGGACTAATATATCTATGCCCAACACCCAGGTGGACCCATTTATTACCAACTTTCTATACCTATCTATATCAACTATCTATGCCTAACACACAGCTGGATGTCCTATTCTTTTAGCGCTAGACTAGGTAAAAGAAATAGGAATCTATCCCTGGAAATCTCTTGTATGGGAGAAACCTATTGAGTGCAGTGTCCCCCAACACCAGGGACTAATATATCTATGCCCAACACCCAGGTGGACCCATTTATTACCAACTTTCTATACCTATCTATATCAACTATCTATGCCTAACACACAGCTGGATGTCCTATTCTTTTAGCGCTAGACTAGGTAAAAGAAATAGAAATCTATCCCTGGAAATCTCTTGTATGGGAGAAACCTATTGGGTGCAGTCTCCCCCAACACCAGGGACTAATATATCTATGCCCAACACCCAGGTGGACCCATTTATTACCATTTTTATATACCTATCTATATCAACTATCTATGCCTAACACACAGCTGGATGTCCTATTCTTTTAGCGCTAGACTAGGTAAAAGAAATAGGAATCTATCCCTGGAAATCTCTTGCATGGGAGAAACCTATTGGGTGCAGTCTCCTCCAACACCAGGGACTAATATATCTATGCCCAACACCCAGGTGGACCCATTTATTACCAACTTTCTATACCTATCTATATCAACTATCTATGCCTAACACACAGCTGGATGTCCTATTCTTTTAGCGCTAGACTAGGTAAAAGAAATAGGAATCTATCCCTGGAAATCTCTTGCATGGGAGAAACCTATTGGGTGCAGTCTCCTCCAACACCAGGGACTAATATATCTATGCCCAACACCCAGGTGGACCCATTTATTACCAACTTTCTATACCTATCTATATCAACTATCTATGCCTAACACACAGCTGGATGTCCTATTCTTTTAGCGCTAGACTAGGTAAAAGAAATAGGAATCTATCCCTGGAAATCTCTTGCATGGGAGAAACCTATTGGGTGCAGTCTCCCCCAACACCAGGGGCTAATATATCTATGCCCAACACCCAGGTGGACCTATTTATTACCAACTTTCTATACCTATCTATATCAACTATCTATGCCTAACACACAGCTGGATGTCCTATTCTTTTAGCGCTAGACTAGGTAAAAGAAATAGGAATCTATCCCTGGAAATCTCTTGCATGGGAGAAACCTATTGGGTGCAGTCTCCCCCAACACCAGGGGCTAATATATCTATGCCCAACACCCAGGTGGACCTATTTATTACCAACTTTCTATACCTATCTATATCAACTATCTATGCCTAACACACAGCTGGATGTCCTATTCTTTTAGCGCTAGACTAGGTAAAAGAAATAGGAATCTATCCCTGGAAATCTCTTGTATGGGAGAAACCTATTGGGTGCAGTCTCCCCCAACACCAGGGACTAATATATCTATGCCCAACACCCAGGTGGACCCATTTATTACCAACTTTCTATACCTATCTATATCAACTATCTATGCCTAACACACAGCTGGATGTCCTATTCTTTTAGCGCTAGACTAGGTAAAAGAAATAGGAATCTATCCCTGGAAATCTCTTGTATGGGAGAAACCTATTGAGTGCAGTGTCCCCCAACACCAGGGACTAATATATCTATGCCCAACACCCAGGTGGACCCATTTATTACCAACTTTCTATACCTATCTATATCAACTATCTATGCCTAACACACAGCTGGATGTCCTATACTTTTAGCGCTAGACTAGGTAAAAGAAATAGGAATCTATCCCTGGAAATCTCTTGCATGGGAGAAACCTATTGGGTGCAGTCTCCCCCAACACCAGGGACTAATATATCTATGCCCAACACCCAGGTGGACCCATTTATTACCAACTTTCTATACCTATCTATATCAACTATCTATGCCTAACACACAGCTGGATGTCCTATTCTTTTAGCGCTAGACTAGGTAAAAGAAATAGGAATCTATCCCTGGAAATCTCTTGTATGGGAGAAACCTATTGAGTGCAGTGTCCCCCAACACCAGGGACTAATATATCTATGCCCAACACCCAGGTGGACCCATTTATTACCAACTTTCTATACCTATCTATATCAACTATCTATGCCTAACACACAGCTGGATGTCCTATTCTTTTAGCGCTAGACTAGGTAAAAGAAATAGAAATCTATCCCTGGAAATCTCTTGTATGGGAGAAACCTATTGGGTGCAGTCTCCCCCAACACCAGGGACTAATATATCTATGCCCAACACCCAGGTGGACCCATTTATTACCATTTTTATATACCTATCTATATCAACTATCTATGCCTAACACACAGCTGGATGTCCTATTCTTTTAGCGCTAGACTAGGTAAAAGAAATAGGAATCTATCCCTGGAAATCTCTTGTATGGGAGAAACCTATTGGGTGCAGTCTCCCCCAACACCAGGGACTAATATATCTATGCCCAACACTCAGGTGGACCCATTTATTACCATTTTTATATACCTATCTATATCAACTATCTATGCCTAACACACAGCTGGATGTCCTATTCTTTTAGCGCTAGACTAGGTAAAAGAAATAGGAATCTATCCCTGGAAATCTCTTGCATGGGAGAAACCTATTGGGTGCAGTCTCCCCCAACACCAGGGACTAATATATCTATGCCCAACACCCAGGTGGACCCATTTATTACCAACTTTCTATACCTATCTATATCAACTATCTATGCCTAACACACAGCTGGATGTCCTATTCTTTTAGCGCTAGACTAGGTAAAAGAAATAGGAATCTATCCCTGGAAATCTCTTGCATGGGAGAAACCTATTGAGTGCAGTGTCCCCCAACACCAGGGACTAATATATCTATGCCCAACACCCAGGTGGACCCATTTATTACCAACTTTCTATACCTATCTATATCAACTATCTATGCCTAACACACAGCTGGATGTCCTATTCTTTTAGCGCTAGACTAGGTAAAAGAAATAGGAATCTATCCCTGGAAATCTCTTGCATGGGAGAAACCTATTGAGTGCAGTGTCCCCCAACACCAGGGACTAATATATCTATGCCCAACACCCAGGTGGACCCATTTATTACCAACTTTCTATACCTATCTATATCAACTATCTATGCCTAACACACAGCTGGATGTCCTATTCTTTTAGCGCTAGACTAGGTAAAAGAAATAGGAATCTATCCCTGGAAATCTCTTGCATGGGAGAAACCTATTGGGTGCAGTCTCCTCCAACACCAGGGACTAATATATCTATGCCCAACACCCAGGTGGACCCATTTATTACCAACTTTCTATACCTATCTATATCAACTATCTATGCCTAACACACAGCTGGATGTCCTATTCTTTTAGCGCTAGACTAGGTAAAAGAAATAGGAATCTATCCCTGGAAATCTCTTGCATGGGAGAAACCTATTGGGTGCAGTCTCCCCCAACACCAGGGGCTAATATATCTATGCCCAACACCCAGGTGGACCTATTTATTACCAACTTTCTATACCTATCTATATCAACTATCTATGCCTAACACACAGCTGGATGTCCTATTCTTTTAGCGCTAGACTAGGTAAAAGAAATAGGAATCTATCCCTGTAAATCTCTTGTATGGGAGAAACCTATTGGGTGCAGTCTCCCCCAACACCAGGGACTAATATATCTATGCCCAACACCCAGGTGGACCCATTTATTACCAACTTTCTATACCTATCTATATCAACTATCTATGCCTAACACACAGCTGGATGTCCTATTCTTTTAGCGCTAGACTAGGTAAAAGAAATAGAAATCTATCCCTGGAAATCTCTTGTATGGGAGAAACCTATTGGGTGCAGTCTCCCCCAACACCAGGGACTAATATATCTATGCCCAACACCCAGGTGGACCCATTTATTACCATTTTTATATACCTATCTATATCAACTATCTATGCCTAACACACAGCTGGATGTCCTATTCTTTTAGCGCTAGACTAGGTAAAAGAAATAGGAATCTATCCCTGGAAATCTCTTGTATGGGAGAAACCTATTGGGTGCAGTCTCCCCCAACACCAGGGACTAATATATCTATGCCCAACACTCAGGTGGACCCATTTATTACCATTTTTATATACCTATCTATATCAACTATCTATGCCTAACACACAGCTGGATGTCCTATTCTTTTAGCGCTAGACTAGGTAAAAGAAATAGGAATCTATCCCTGGAAATCTCTTGCATGGGAGAAACCTATTGGGTGCAGTCTCCCCCAACACCAGGGACTAATATATCTATGCCCAACACCCAGGTGGACCCATTTATTACCAACTTTCTATACCTATCTATATCAACTATCTATGCCTAACACACAGCTGGATGTCCTATTCTTTTAGCGCTAGACTAGGTAAAAGAAATAGGAATCTATCCCTGGAAATCTCTTGCATGGGAGAAACCTATTGAGTGCAGTGTCCCCCAACACCAGGGACTAATATATCTATGCCCAACACCCAGGTGGACCCATTTATTACCAACTTTCTATACCTATCTATATCAACTATCTATGCCTAACACACAGCTGGATGTCCTATTCTTTTAGCGCTAGACTAGGTAAAAGAAATAGGAATCTATCCCTGGAAATCTCTTGCATGGGAGAAACCTATTGAGTGCAGTGTCCCCCAACACCAGGGACTAATATATCTATGCCCAACACCCAGGTGGACCCATTTATTACCAACTTTCTATACCTATCTATATCAACTATCTATGCCTAACACACAGCTGTATGTCCTATTCTTTTAGCGCTAGACTAGGTAAAAGAAATAGGAATCTATCCCTGGAAATCTCTTGCATGGGAGAAACCTATTGGGTGCAGTCTCCTCCAACACCAGGGACTAATATATCTATGCCCAACACCCAGGTGGACCCATTTATTACCAACTTTCTATACCTATCTATATCAACTATCTATGCCTAACACACAGCTGGATGTCCTATTCTTTTAGCGCTAGACTAGGTAAAAGAAATAGGAATCTATCCCTGGAAATCTCTTGCATGGGAGAAACCTATTGGGTGCAGTCTCCCCCAACACCAGGGGCTAATATATCTATGCCCAACACCCAGGTGGACCTATTTATTACCAACTTTCTATACCTATCTATATCAACTATCTATGCCTAACACACAGCTGGATGTCCTATTCTTTTAGCGCTAGACTAGGTAAAAGAAATAGGAATCTATCCCTGGAAATCTCTTGTATGGGAGAAACCTATTGGGTGCAGTCTCCCCCAACACCAGGGACTAATATATCTATGCCCAACACCCAGGTGGACCCATTTATTACCAACTTTCTATACCTATCTATATCAACTATCTATGCCTAACACACAGCTGGATGTCCTATTCTTTTAGCGCTAGACTAGGTAAAAGAAATAGGAATCTATCCCTGGAAATCTCTTGCATGGGAGAAACCTATTGGGTGCAGTCTCCCCCAACACCAGGGACTAATATATCTATGCCCAACACCCAGGTGGACCCATTTATTACCAACTTTCTATACCTATCTATATCAACTATCTATGCCTAACACACAGCTGGATGTCCTATTCTTTTAGCGCTAGACTAGGTAAAAGAAATAGGAATCTATCCCTGGAAATCTCTTGCATGGGAGAAACCTATTGAGTGCAGTGTCCCCCAACACCAGGGACTAATATATCTATGCCCAACACCCAGGTGGACCCATTTATTACCAACTTTCTATACCTATCTATATCAACTATCTATGCCTAACACACAGCTGGATGGCCTATTCTTTTAGCGCTAGACTAGGTAAAAGAAATAGGAATCTATCCCTGGAAATCTCTTGCATGGGAGAAACCTATTGGGTGCAGTGTCCCCCAACACCAGGGACTAATATATCTATGCCCAACACCCAGGTGGACCCATTTATTACCAACTTTCTATACCTATCTATATCAACTATCTATGCCTAACACACAGCTGGATGTCCTATTCTTTTAGCGCTAGACTAGGTAAAAGAAATAGGAATCTATCCCTGGAAATCTCTTGCATGGGAGAAACCTATTGGGTGCAGTCTCCTCCAACACCAGGGACTAATATATCTATGCCCAACACCCAGGTGGACCCATTTATTACCAACTTTCTATACCTATCTATATCAACTATCTATGCCTAACACACAGCTGGATGTCCTATTCTTTTAGCGCTAGACTAGGTAAAAGAAATAGGAATCTATCCCTGGAAATCTCTTGCATGGGAGAAACCTATTGGGTGCAGTCTCCCCCAACACCAGGGGCTAATATATCTATGCCCAACACCCAGGTGGACCCATTTATTACCAACTTTCTATACCTATCTATATCAACTATCTATGCCTAACACACAGCTGGATGTCCTATTCTTTTAGCGCTAGACTAGGTAAAAGAAATAGGAATCTATCCCTGGAAATCTCTTGTATGGGAGAAACCTATTGGGTGCAGTCTCCCCCAACACCAGGGACTAATATATCTATGCCCAACACCCAGGTGGACCCATTTATTACCAACTTTCTATACCTATCTATATCAACTATCTATGCCTAACACACAGCTGGATGTCCTATTCTTTTAGCGCTAGACTAGGTAAAAGAAATAGGAATCTATCCCTGGAAATCTCTTGTATGGGAGAAACCTATTGGGTGCAGTCTCCCCCAACACCAGGGACTAATATATCTATGCCCAACACCCAGGTGGACCCATTTATTACCTACTTTCTACGCCTATCTATATCAATTATCTATGCCTAACACACAGCTGGATGTCCTATTCTTTTAGCGCTAGACTAGGTAAAAGAAATAGGAATCTATCCCTGGAAATCTCTAGCATGGGAGAAACCTATTGGGTGCAGTCTCCCCCAACACCAGGGACTAATATATCTATGCCCAACACCCATGTGGACCCATTTATTACCAACTTTCTATACCTATCTATATCAACTATCTATGCCTAACACACAGCTGGATGTCCTATTCTTTTAGCGCTAGACTAGGTAAAAGAAATAGGAATCTATCCCTGGAAATCTCTTGCATGGGAGAAACCTATTGGGTGCAGTCTCCCCCAACACCAGGGACTAATATATCTATGCCCAACACCCAGGTGGACCCATTTATTACCAACTTTATATACCTATCTATATCAACTATCTATGCCTAACACACAGCTGGATGTCCTATTCTTTTAGCGCTAGACTAGGTAAAAGAAATAGGAATCTATCCCTGGAAATCTCTTGCATGGGAGAAACCTATTGGGTGCAGTCTCCCCCAACACCAGGGACTAATATATCTATGCCCAACACCCAGGTGGACCCATTTATTACCAACTTTCTATACCTATCTATATCAACTATCTATGCCTAACACACAGCTGGATGTCCTATTCTTTTAGCGCTAGACTAGGTAAAAGAAATAGGAATCTATCCCTGGAAATCTCTTGTATGGGAGAAACCTATTGGGTGCAGTCTCTCCCAACACCAGGGACTAATATATCTATGCCCAACACCCAGGTGGACCCATTTATTACCAACTTTCTATACCTATCTATATCAACTATCTATGCCTAACACACAGCTGGATGTCCTATTCTTTTAGCGCTAGACTAGGTAAAAGAAATAGGAATCTATCCCTGGAAATCTCTTGCATGGGAGAAACCTATTGGGTGCAGTCTCCCCCAACACCAGGGGCTAATATATCTATGCCCAACACCCAGGTGGACCTATTTATTACCAACTTTCTATACCTATCTATATCAACTATCTATGCCTAACACACAGCTGGATGTCCTATTCTTTTAGCGCTAGACTAGGTAAAAGAAATAGAAATCTATCCCTGGAAATCTCTTGTATGGGAGAAACCTATTGGGTGCAGTCTCCCCCAACACCAGGGACTAATATATCTATGCCCAACACCCAGGTGGACCCATTTATTACCAACTTTCTATACCTATCTATATCAACTATCTATGCCTAACACACAGCTGGATGTCCTATTCTTTTAGCGCTAGACTAGGTAAAAGAAATAGGAATCTATCCCTGGAAATCTCTTGTATGGGAGAAACCTATTGGGTGCAGTCTCCCCCAACACCAGGGACTAATATATCTATGCCCAACACTCAGGTGGACCCATTTATTACCAACTTTCTATACCTATCTATATCAACTATCTATGCCTAACACACAGCTGGATGTCCTATTCTTTTAGCGCTAGACTAGGTAAAAGAAATAGGAATCTATGCCTGGAAATCTCTTGCATGGGAGAAACCTATTGGGTGCAGTCTCCCCCAACACCAGGGACTAATATATCTATGCCCAACACCCAGGTGGACCCATTTATTACCAACTTTCTATACCTATCTATATCAACTATCTATGCCTAACACACAGCTGGATGTCCTATTCTTTTAGCGCTAGACTAGGTAAAAGAAATAGGAATCTATCCCTGGAAATCTCTTGCATGGGAGAAACCTATTGGGTGCAGTCTCCCCCAACACCAGGGACTAATATATCTATGCCCAACACTCAGGTGGACCCATTTATTACCAACTTTCTATACCTATCTATATCAACTATCTATGCCTAACACACAGCTGGATGTCCAATTCTTTTAGCGCTAGACTAGGTAAAAGAAATAGGAATCTATCCCTGGAAATCTCTTGCATGGGAGAAACCTATTGGGTGCAGTCTCCCCCAACACCAGGGACTAATATATCTATGCCCAACACCCAGGTGGACCCATTTATTACCAACTTTCTATACCTATCTATATCAACTATCTATGCCTAACACACAGCTGGATGTCCTATTCTTTTAGCGCTAGACTAGGTAAAAGAAATAGGAATCTATCCCTGGAAATCTCTTGTATGGGAGAAACCTATTGTGTGCAGTCTCCCCCAACACCAGGGACTAATATATCTATGCCCAACACCCAGGTGGATCCATTTATTACCAACTTTATATACCTATCTATATCAACTATCTATGCCTAACACACAGCTGGATGTCCTATTCTTTTAGCGCTAGACTAGGTAAAAGAAATAGGAATCTATCCCTGGAAATCTCTTGCATGGGAGAAACCTATTGGGTGCAGTCTCCCCCAACACCAGGGAGTAATATATCTATGCCCAACACCCAGGTGGACCCATTTATTACCAACTTTCTATACCTATCTATATCAACTATCTATACCTAACACACAGCTGGATGTCCTATTCTTTTAGCGCTAGACTAGGTAAAAGAAATAGGAATCTATCCCTGGAAATCTCTTGTATGGGAGAAACCTATTGGGTGCAGTCTCCCCCAACACCAGGGACTAATATATCTATGCCCAACACCCAGGTGGACCCATTTATTACCAACTTTCTATACCTATCTATATCAACTATCTATGCCTAACACACAGCTGGATGTCCTATTCTTTTAGCGCTAGACTAGGTAAAAGAAATAGGAATCTATCCCTGGAAATCTCTTGCATGGGAGAAACCTATTGGGTGCAGTCTCCCCCAACACCAGGGACTAATATATCTATGCCCAACACCCAGGTGGACCCATTTATTACCAACTTTATATACCTATCTATATCAACTATCTATTCCTAACACACAGCTGGATGTCCTATTCTTTTAGCGCTAGACTAGGTAAAAGAAATAGGAATCTATCCCTGGAAATCTCTTGTATGGGAGAAACCTAAAGATAAAAATGTTTAGGGTACTCTCTTAACGTGAAAGAGTGATTTCCTCTACTCAAAAAAGAGTTACATTTTTTTAACTCAACTTGAGAGAAATACACTCTTATTTGAGCGAAATTCTTGCTTTGCGTTTATTCAAACTTGAGTGGTATTTATTTAAGCAATATTTGAGTGCTTTTCGCTCAAACTTGAGTGATTTATTTATTATTTAATTTCGTGGGAGCTATAAGATGGAATTTCTATCGTTTTATTTTAAAAAGCAAACGATAATAAATCTAAATAAAACTGTTATGCTCTGTGGTCCAAATAGATTATGTCTTCGCTTTTATTTTACGTTTAATTTTTCTCTCCAGAATTGATCAGTTAATCTTTTGAATTAAGAAGAATTAAAATAACTTTTAGTTCACAGTGGTATGTCTGAAGAAGACGCTGTTTTACTTTTTGGTAAGTAGATATAATTTTTTTTTCTTTTCCAATGAGCTGCACAATCAGTGATCCCGATGAGCAGACCTAGTGCGTTCTCAAGAAGTGGTATCTACTCTTTCAGTGGCCACCACAATGGGTGAGATACCGTTGGCCATGTTAATTTGGACGTCTAGTTTCCGCCACACTAGATGGCAGCACCGAGACTCTATTTGGACTCTATTAGGAATTTAACTTAGCCGGAAATGCCAAGAGCCAATAAGGCACTCCAGGGATCTTTTACATGCCGCATAATCATACGACATGGCCGCTGAGGATTTTCTGCATCCCGAAAATCCGGCGTCTGGGCCCGGGATCGAACCCGCAGACTTGGGCTCAGAAGGCTGACGACAAACCAAAAGTAGATATAACTTGTTGTTTTTATTTTTAAAATACTTTTTTTTAGAATATGTTATGTACACATTCCATTTAAATTAGCTGTTTTTCAGCGTTTTTAAATAAAACACTATTCATTTAAATTATTTGTCAAAAATTTTTTTAAATTGAAAGTGTTTAACTTGAATGATTATGGAATATTAAAAAAATCCGATTCCATGCTAGAATCTTTCTCATAGCATGTGAGAATATTTTATATCTGATAAGGGTTTTAGAATTTTTTCAGATCTCATATTAAAGTTTTAACATTTTATTTTAATATAATAAATTTGTATTCCTGTTTCAGTTTTTTGATGAATAATTTTGGTACTGAACATTTGTGGATAATTAATTTCATGTCATTCTATACTTCTTTTATAAAAGATATTTACGAAATAAATTATTGTTCATACAGTCTATACGTAAGTGCCCTTTATTTAAATTGCTTTCTATTTATAAAGTTGACTGTCTTTAATTTATGAAATTTCACATTTGCAAGATCCATTCATTCAAATCTGTATCTTCAGATGTTCGATGCATTTTATTATAAACATATCATTCAAAGAAAAAGTGGAAAATATTATGTTTAAAAAAATTAAACAGTATTTTGAATTTTTCTGTTTTTATCCTTGTTTTTAGCTTTTATTTAATTGGAATTCAGAATTAATACTATTTTCGTATTTCATAAAGTATTTATCACATTATACAAACTATTTTTCCTTTGTTGATAGCATAAAATTTCTTACCACTTTTCTTCAAGTTCAATTTTCGAGGTAAAATTTAAAATGCAGAATTAATATTTAGTTAAAAGTACAATGCTAATTAAAATAATTTAAAATACAAATAAACTAGAATTCCACAACAGTCATAGATTAATAGTAAAAAAAGGGGAGCAGTATTAAAAATAATATTTATTACGAGATAGAGTTCAATTTGAATTTATATATATATATATATATATATATATATATATATATATATATATATATATATATATATATATATATATATATATATATTAATTTCAATATTCATCTGTTCTCGTAATTATTATAAAATTTCATATGAATTAATGCATGCAAGCTATATTAACGCTATTTTCAACCACGTGCGAAATTACTCCATTTTTATCCCTTTAACAGCAGAAACTATTAATCTACGACGTGGGTAATGTTGCTCGGAGGCAACATTACCCACGTCATACTGTCACAAATACCCGTTCATAGGGTGAGCCACATTCATACAGCACACAACAGACAACAACGCATACAGAGAGGGAAACATCCTTGCCCTGAGCGGGATTCGATCCCGTGGCCACTGGCTTCACAGTCAGGCACGCTGACCGCTACTCCACCTAGCCGGTAAACTCCTTTTATAGATTCCCTGTATTTTATATCATTTATTAAAAATAATTTTGGTCTTATATTCCAGTTCTCACATAGTATTCAGATTCAGAACAAGTTACCTTCAGAATGTGTAGTAAGATTTCCTGGTGTAGGCATATTTAATAGATTTTCCTATTAAGTATATAAATGTGAAGGGGCAAAACTGTAAATGTGCCACTTCTCTAGGTTTTTAATAGTATAGCTATTTTGACTATACATAAAAAAGGAAATATTTCGTGACCGAAAGATTACCACTACGGTTAAATCATATGATACATATGATTGAGACAACAGAGACTTCCTTTTTTAAATTTATTTCGATAACTGAAAAAGGATTTAAATTCAAGGAGAAACAAGAAAAATACCTGAAAGTTGATGAAATTAACTTTAAAATTTGCAGTATGATAAAGGAATTTTTGTCAAATCAAAGATTACTCTCTTTCTCATTAAATTGAAAATAAATTAAAATTTAGACGATTCCTTCAATATATATATATATATATATATATATATATATAGCATAATAAATAAATACAAAAAAACACGAAGAAAATTAAGAAAAACAATAAGTTTCATTTATTGCGCATAAGCTGCAAGTAAATAGAACTCATAAAATAAGTTCAAAATGAGGATAAAACAAAGGAAAATTATAGACTAATGAAAGAGGGGGGCAATTAATAAAAATAAAAATAACAAAAACTGGAAGAAAAGGATAGAATTCTTTTAAAAAAATCCGGAAAATAAAGATATAATCTTTTCATCAGCCCACTGCAAAAAAGAGTGCTTTCTAATATTGTATTAATATAGCCAAAGCAAAATATATCAGTACAATAGTGTGAAGAGCACTCAAAAAATGTTTACAAAAATTACAACAAATAAAATAGAACACAATAAGTAAAAATAACACGTAAAAACAGAAAATAAAATATAAAGAAAAAACAGAATAGAACATAAAACATAATCTATAAAGCGAGTAGCGAAATCTAATGAACTTACATGAACGGGAAATTTTTCAAGAATGTTTAGAAATATTTTCGTAACAAGATTGCCAGATTGCAAAATATGAAAACAAAAGCGCAAATTGAGATAGCGTAACTAGAGGAGTTTTGTTTTAAAGTGCGTTCTTACAGCATTACCGAAGTGCGTTTGATTTGTTAGTTACCAAAGATGGGCCCGAAAATGGATGTGCGCAAGGTAATATTATACTGGATAATTTAAAGAAGTTGACTATAAATAATTTTAGAAAATAAATTTTTATTTAAGAAAAAAATACAAAATAGAAAAGAGAAAGAAGCATGAATTGCCTGTTTTGCACATAATTTTAGTCACGGATTTGCCCGAAGAAAAATTATATAAATTAGTAAAGAAATCTTTTTAGTAAATAATTTTAGCCACCGATTTTCCCGAAATGGACTTGCACATGGAAAAATTGTATAAATTAATGAAGAAATTATTTTAGTAAATAATTTTAGCCACGGATTTGCCCAAGATGGATTTGCACATTTAAAAATTAAATAAATTAACGAAGGAAATTTTTAGTAAAGGAATTTCTTAGTAAATAATTTTGACCACAGATTTGCCCGTAGTGAATTTGCACATGGAAAAATTATTCAAATTAACAAAAAAATTTTTAGTAAGTAATTTTGGCCACGGATTTACCCGAAATGGATGTGCACATGGGAAAACTATATTGGAAAATCATATAAAACATTAATTTGTCAGTTTATTAGAAAAAGAATGTACCAAAATTAGTATTTATGTTTTAAAAATTGTCTACATAATGTTTTTTTTTTTTTTTTCTTCAGGAAAATGGGGATTTTGATGGGGAAATTGATTGCCCATCTCAGCTGTAAAAGGGAAAAGAAAGATTTGAAGTTTGGAGACTCCGAAAGAGCAATTAACTTTTTATTTAAATTTGTTTTGAATGTAATGTACAGTAAATGAAAGCTCCTATTGTTTCTTCAGTTTATGCTCTATGAGCTGAAAAAAGTGTTTCTAAAAGCATTATAGAAAACAAATATATATTCCTACTATCCAGAGTGACCACATAAAGAATATATGTATAAGAAAACATATGCATCTTTTTTCTTTAATTTAGTTGTCTTATTCATTTATCACATTTTATGTTAAAAGTTTTGCAGTTGTATCAGGCACCAATTCGTTTTGCAGGGATGCTGACTGCTCCACTTCAAGAACACATTTTATAAAGTGGTATAAAATTAAAAACTAAGACCTGCATCATTTTTCTGTCATGAAAACCACATATTTTCAATAATTATTATTGATGACTTAATGTGATTTTTAGAGTTGTGTTACACATGCATATAACGTTATATAAAAGCAAGTTTAGAAATTACCAAAGATTCTGTTATGTTTTTTTTTTTTACATATAAATTGCATTCAGTTTATTTGTAAATTGCAATTAAACAAATGAGCGATTAAAACAGGGAATACCTGACATTTTCAGGGAGTTTTATTTTAACTTCAAAAAGCAGGTAATAGTCAGAGCAAGATGCAATTGTTAACACAAAATCCTGGAGAATTCCTATTGTATAAGTGGAAGATAACCCGTCTTAAAATTGCCAGTAACAGTAGCTAGTTACTGAGATTCGATTTAAACAATTCTAATCTATTGCAATGATTTCTTTCAAAAATTTTACATTTTAGTCAAACTGAAATGTTCCCATCCTCATTTAATGATATATTTTTTTTACTAAATGTAATATTTGCCATTACAAATAAAATAATTAAATTTTTCTGATGAAAAATTGAATGATATAGATAAAACATGGTCTTGATTTTAATTGTAATTTATCTGAAATTTTAATTGTAATTTAATTGTAATTTATCTGGAAAGTCAGGGAATTTTGTTTCTGAAATTGAGTGGATGCCCTGTTAAAAAAACTTTTTGCTCTTGCCTTTCACCAATGTCTAAAAATATATTTTGAAGCATATTTTAACAAAACTTTTATAAATAAAGTAATAACTAGAAAAATTCCCATCCAAATAAAATGAAATGTAGAAGAATTATCAAAGTTTCATTTTCAACTGGTATGGAAATGGTTGAGTACGATTTAACGTATTAAAAAAATCTTTAATTAATATTTGAATGCTTAAATAAATTGAAAAATTACGTAAACTGTTAATAAGAAATTGTTTCATTACAAAAGATTAAAAATCCTTAAAATTTTTTACTGAAGTCTGTTACAAAGCTTTCGATCTCTAAAGAGTATTATCTTGTATTTATATTCAGCATATTGTTAAATACAGATGGATTACTAAGTTTTCACTTTTTTTTACCAACTATCACTGTTTAGTTTTAAAATAAAAAGAGAAATTAATTACCGAACAAACTATGAATGAAATTTAAAAGAAATGAATGCTGATAAATTATTTCTATCACACATGCTAAAAATATTTTTCTTTTAATCTTATTTATGATAGGCATTAAAAGATTCAGTGAATCGTCGGAAAAGGATAAATTTAATTCAAATGTGATTTACATGAAATTCAAATCAAAAGAATAAATAATGATAGTATGATTAAAATATATTCACTTAAATGATGCTAATTATGAATAAAAAATGATTGAAATTCACACAAATTCAAGTTAAGAGGACCCAATTAAGTAATACTTAAAATCACTCAAACACGAATGAAAATCACTCAAGTTTGAGTGAAAACGATCCACTCGAGTAATACTGAAAATCGCTCAAACACGAGTTAAAATTACTCAAGTTTGAGTGAAAATGATCCACTCAGGTAATACTGAAAATCACTCAAACACGAGTGAAAATAACTCATGTTTCAATGAAATTTTTTTCACTCAAACCTGATAGATTTCCATATAACTCTTTCACTTGAGTGATTTTAACTCAAGAAGAGAAGGCCGCTTTTTTCTTGATGAAAGAGTTAAATAGCACACAAGTAGAGTTATTTTCACTCGTTCATTTTAAGTGAGTACCAAGTTCATATCGACAGTAAAATTTCAGAAAAAATCTCATTCTACTGGAAGTATTAATTAAATCTTTACTAATTAAAGTAACATATCAACTTTTTATACATTATATCAGCGTTTCTCAACCTTTCAGTATTCGCGGCCCAATTTTCAATCATAATTTTCATCGCGCCCCCCGCTTACAGTAAAATGTATACAACAATAATGTATATGAGGTATTTTGAATTATTTTTAACTAACTGCCATAACAAAAGTAAAGTAAAAGCCAGCAGCAATTGAGATTATAAAAAAATATGTTTTGAGATAATTTATCAAAACATTTGCAGTCCATACCTCTTTCAAATGATACTGTTGCTAGTCGAATTGGTTATATAGCTGAAGATGTATAGTGTCAGCTTTTCTCGAAGTTGCGTGACGAATTGTTTTCAATACAGCTTGATGAACAGGCAGCAGATACAGCAACATATATTAATAAAGCTGCTCATTTGATTGCCTATGTCCGATTTTGTGATAATATGTCAGTAGTAGAACTACTCAAAACAACAGATCTCGCATTATTTGCTATTTCAAATGATTTTATGAATGAGGCAAACATAGAATGCAAAAATTGCGTCGGAATATGAACCGATGATGCTCGTTCAATGTCCGAAAGATTCCAAAGTATACAAGCACTTGTAAAACAAAAATGGCCTCAATACGTCTGAACACATTGCATGATCCACAGAAACGCTTTGCCTTCGAAATAAATAAGTCCTGGTTTAAATATTGTGTTAACTACGGTTGTAATCATAGTAAATTATATAAAAATGAGACCCTTCAGATCGAGAACCTTTTCCGCACTTCATAAAGACATGGGTTCAGTATATTCAGCTTTATTATTTAATTGCGAGACAAGATGATTATCACGTGAGAAATTTTTGCAACGTGTTTATGAATTAAGAGAAGAAATCGCCATTTTCCTAGAAGATAACAGACCGGAAGCCGAGAATTTTCACGATTGTTTATTTGTGATGAAATTGAGCTACTTGGTCATCATATTCGAGAAATTAAATAACTTGAATCTTCAAATCCAAGGATCAAATACACATAAGTTGGGTACGAGTGATAAAGTTAAAGCTTTTTGTAGAAAATTGGAATTATGGGGCAGAAATTTAAAGCAAAAAAACCTAACAATGTTTGCAAATGTGGATGATTGTACGAAAACTTATAAGGCTGAAGAAGAACATGTAAAAGCTGTTTTATAACCTTTGAAAATAATTTAGCCATGCTGGCAAAGAATTTTAAAAAGTATTTCTTACTGACAACAAACTGATAGCAAGTTACGAGTGGGTTAGGGATTCATTTCATAAGACTTCCGAAGGACTCCCAATTGATGAGGAAGAAAACTTCATAGACTTCACGACGAATGGCGAAACCAAAAAACAATTTAGTAATAAATCACTATTTGAAAGTAAAGGATGATTTTTCGGCACTAAAAACAAGGGCATTTCGTATTCTATTACCATTTTCAACATTCTACTTTTGTTAAACTAGATTTTCTGCTGTGGCTTCTTTGAAAACAAAATATAGATCTCGGCTAAATATAGAAACAGAACTGAGAGTGGCTATTTCTAATATTTTTATAATATTTTGACGTTATCGGCACTTTTGAAGTGTTTGCGATATTTTGTTTCAAATTTTTTATTTTGTTTGCATTAAAAGCAATTTTTCAGGTATTTTTTGGTGTTTTCATGGTAGTTATGAGTGTTTTTGTGGTGAATTCTGGTATTTTCTTTTAAATTTGTGTATTTTTATACTAGTTATGGGTTAGGTTAGTTAACTCTAGTATAGTTATTTTTAACTCTTACTTATTATTTATGATTAGTTAACCCTTTTGAAAGAACTAACTCCGTAATTCTTGTTTTATTCTAATGAGTTAACTCAAAAGAATAGCTAGTGACGTCACACAAGAACTATCAATGTAAATGATATATAAACAAATTATACACTCTAGGAATAAATATCTTTTTTAAAGTTGGAAAACTTGTCCCTACCAGCTAGACACTTAAAGTGCCTTTTTAAAAGACGTTTGCCAGCCAGTTCAAGTGTCTTTTCTAAAGACAATTTGAGTAAGTGAAAAAGTGATTTCAATATATGGGCCACCTTTGGAACCTTAGGCTCAGAAGCTACAATTTTGAAGTTATTATATAAAAGAAAAGAAATTTTATTTTATAATTAAAAGTATGAGTGATATGTGTTAGAGATAGGTGTAAGATGTTACAAAAAAATTTCAGCCACACAGCCAGAAAATTAGGAAAAATCCTCAAAGCAAAGCCACCTTTGACTCCCCACCTGAGTTCTGATTTAATAAGTTGTTTAACTTTAATAAATTATTAAATATGTCGAAATGTATTTTGTTTTCTATGAATATATGCGCTTTACTTTAATCCAGTTAATCAATTTTTAAAATAATATTTTCTCTTGGATATTCTCGCGCCACCCCTCTTGTGTGCTCGAGCCCCCCTAGCGGGGCGCACCCCACAGGTTGAGAATCGCTGCATTATATGTAATTATAGCACAAATTAACGTATGGAAATAATGTAAATACTAAATAACTAATAATAAATCTTTTGTAAGTAGCTTGAAATTAAGATAAATTTGAAATATCTTTTACGATGGAGAATCATACAAAGATACTTTTTATGACAATTTTGAAGTTTCATACTTATATTAGGTACATTATATTTATTTTCCAATTGCTTTTCAAAGTAAATCTTATTTAAAGACAAAATAGTGTTTTTTTTTTTAGTTTCCTAGTAAGAGTATGAATTTTTGAAAAATTCTACTAAGATATTCTACAGTAGTGCATTTATGGTTAAATTTACTACTCGAGATAAAGCTTTAATTGCATTGATATCCAAATTCAAGAAAATAAGTTTAAACGGAAAAAAAAAATCACAAATAGTATTATCCAAGGAGTAACGATGATGATTTAATTGTTAAGTATGGTCCAACGGCAAAACATATTTTTGTCCATAGTTCAGTAGCATGTTCTACTTTGAATCAATTTTAATTTTCTTTACTTACTTCTGAATTGTGAGACAGAATTCATTCACAAAAAATATATTAATAAATAAACGAACGTCTTTATACTTTCTTCATTCATTCAGTGATAATAATTCTACTTATATAATATTATTACTGCCTGAATGAAGAAAGCAAAATAAAATTAGTTCAATATACAGTGCACAAAAGAAAAAACAGATCACTCTGAATAACTTTTGATCTAATGATCGGATTTCTGCATTCTCCATTTTTATAGTTCGAAGGGGTGACCTCAAATATGTTAGTTAATTAGTGCAGACGATATTTTAAGTTACAAAATTAGTCACAAAAACATACTTTCGCTGAATGAACAAACTTTTTTCGACGGATATCTGATCCTCAAATTATAGGGGGTAGCCGCATTCTGGGAAATAGGGTCCCTATAATTTGGTCAAGAAAGCTGTTCAGAGATTCAACCCCTTTATGTTCATTTAATTTTTTTTCGTATTTTACCATATCTCGATAACTTTTTAAACGAATTGAAAATTGTTTGTTCACAATTATAAAATTGATTTATCCCAGGGCTCGAAAAAACTCAGAAAGTTTACCCGTCCCCGAGGATGGCTTGTCCAATAATGAACCCGTCCTCCTTTGAAACTAACCCGTAGCTTCTAAATAAATAAAAATATAATTTTCTCTTATTTATTACTAACATTTATATAAATTGCACAATTAATTAGTAGTTACTAGGATTACATATACTAGGATTACATTATACAGTAATAAAAGAAATACTAGGTTACTAATAGTAAAACCTAGTATTTCTTTTATGAAATAATTAATTTCTTTTATGAAATAATTTAAATAACAAAGGTCAAGTTATCTGGAATGTCAGTTTATCCCAGGGTACTGAGTTTTTTTAAATGAATCAAATATGACGTTTGCCAGTTCTACAATCAAGCCAATGATTTACAGAGGTTTCTGCACAGAAGTCTGAAAAGGGTTTTCCATTTAGGTAGATGTTCATAATTGCGTTTAACCCTTCTTGTTTAAGATCTGTACGTAAAGTGTTTTTTTGTAAGTTCATTGCTGAAAAGCCTTTTTCAATCACTGCAGTGCTCCCAGACAGAGAAAACATCAATTCCACCCGGCACAGTACGTTGCTGTATTTCTAGATTAGAGGGTCATTTTAGAAGTGAGGCGTTAGACTCTTGTAAGAAAACAAAAATTGAAAATGCATCACGAACATTAACAGGAAAATGACCGTCCACGCGGACGTCGGATTCGAGAACTTTGTTGTCCGCGGGGAATTTTTGACCGCCGAGTACGGGCGGACGGGCGGTTTTTCGAGTCCTGATTTATCCAAAGATAATTCGATGCAAAATATATTTCCTAGAACATGAAAATCCGATCATTATATCAAAAGTAATTCAGGGTTTTAAGTAATTCACATTCCATTTTTTCTTTTGCGCATTGTACAACACTCTCCCATAATTGCTTTTAATTGATAAAAATAGTGGATTAAATAAATATTCTAAGCATGAATGACTTGAAAATAAGAAACGAAGATAAATTTTGTTAAGAATTTATACAAATAAAAACGAATTTATATTCTCTGTTATTTCCATTTAACAATTAAGACTCGATATTATATTTAGCTTTTTTTCTGAATTTTTAATATTCACTCTTCTATGCATAAACCAGAAAACTAATCCGTTTAAACTGCTTTCATAGATAGTTAAGGTTTTGTAACAAAAAAGTTATATTGGAACTCAAAAGTATTTCTTGAAATTAAATTAGTTTTATGATCAGACTTTAATTAGTAAACTGGCGCGGAGCGACTGATCATAAGTCTTATATAATTTTCCGTTTTTAAATATTCTGAAAGAAATTGAAAAAAAAGTATCTTTCAAGGTGTCTTAGTTTAGATATCTAAATTTATTGCAGTTTAATGTCATGTAACTAGAAAAATATGTGTTATTTAATCATGCATAATCTTTTAAGTAAAATTTGCTTTGTTTAAGGATGTTGTTATTACGAAGAATTTTTTTTATGGGATTTATCTTTAAAGTTTAATTTTTCACAATATATATAAAAATTAATGATTAAAATAATATTAATATGCATATTAGAATTTGGTATTATTTTATGTAAGATTTAAATCTTATTGCTTGAATTGTAATGTTTGTTTTTATTTGAATATTCATTGTTTATCATATTGTGTGGACTCATTGTTTATCTTAAGATTAAAATAAATAAACAATTGAACCATAAACAATGAGAATGCTTGTTTTTTATTTTCATTCTTACAAAATTGACTAAACATTAGCTTTTTTTGTTTACACACAACTTAAGACAATCTATAAACGTATACGTGTGTCTTATTTATTTATTTTTTTAAATAAAAAAATACAGTTTTAAAGTTAATATTTGAAAGCAATTCTTAAAATGCGCAATTTACTAGTTCATGCAAGAAAAAAAATTCTTTTTTTTTGTTCCCATCACTTATTTTTTGAAGCAATGTAAATAATATTCTTAACAATGAAACACTCAAAAATATTTTTGTTAGAGTAGTTAGAGTAAATTTAATTTAAATTAAGCAAATTTATCTTTTTATTTTATAGAACCATCCGGAAGTCATTTGTAATACTCATATTTATTTCCTTAAAATAACATATTTTTATCTTACTTGATTAACAAAATTAATGCTTTTTTTATTAAAACAAACTTGAACTTATTCTTAAAGCTAGAAATTTAGGTATTTTCAAAATGCATAATTTTTTCAACTACTTTTTAAAAAATGATCACCCGAAAGTCTAGTGAAACATAATTCAAGAGAATAATTTCACTAACTGCATCACAAAAAAGGGCGAAGTCAAGAATTAAGAGATTTAAGAATTAACTTTAAAATCATAGACTTTATAACTTACGAACCAAAGAAAAATTAAACTTTTGATTTTCATTAATGAAATAAACTATAAATCGTATGACTAATGTTTTTTTCTTTCTCATTTTGAGTGTTTGTTAAAAGATGAAAAATTGCTTTGTTTATTTCTTCTTTTTTTCGTGTTCGTATATCTGCATTAGATTTACTGGTGTCATAATTAAACATGTTTAAGGGAAATAAATTGCGAAAAAGGGATGGGAGAAAATGTTTGTTTGGCTTTGTTCGGACGTGATCGATCTTGATATGCGTAATTAAATTTTACAGTTGTATGCCTTATAATTAAAAAAAATACATTAAATCTTGTGATGTTTGCTACCTGCCACTACCAGCAAGCTGGTTGAAATCATGCGAAGTTTTAAGGCAGAGGCATCCTCCGTTTCTTGTTTTTTTTTCAGTGACGCCATCTATGGCCAAGATTTCAGCCACACACATGTCACAGCCAGTTTTACACATCCAATCATACTTCATTCGTTCGTCTAGAGATAGTAATTTAAATCTGAACCAGAGAATCATCAATCTCCAATTCAGTACCCCCAGAAGTATTGATTTTTCATGGGAACTTGGAGGAACTTGTAACCCCAACTGAGTTAACATGCACCAGTCACCATTTAACCCACCGGGTTTCTTCGGACGGCGGGATTCCAACTCACGTTCTCACAAGCTCAACCTAACCTTGTTCCATCCAGGCTATTCTGGCCCACTTTTTTTCATTAAACAAAATAATAAAAAGTAACAATTATTCAAAAATATTTTTACACAGAATTATCTTTGGAAAAATGAAATTTATAATTGTGTGCAAGCATTTTTCTTCTAGCTCAAAAATGTCTAGAGATATAGCGAAATACGCAAAATTTATATTAGGTACTTCAAACTTTCACTGCTCCCTTGATAAAACTATTAAGACCAAATTTCCCATATTGCTTTATTTTGATGTTCAGAAAACAAGGTATGTTCTGTATTAACTAATTAGCATCTTTTTAATTACTCCCTCAAACCATTAAGATTGAGCCCTTGTATGTAATTAAATCAAAAGTTATACTATGGTGTAATTTGTTAATTACCCATATTAAATCGTCCAGAGGCTTAATTCAATGAGCATTTTGCTCTTAAAAAGAAAAGATAACATTCTCTTATGGAAACAAAACTTTATTCATATTCCTATACCATCACGCTGCTCATGACGTTCTGCTCTCAGCTCTCGGGTTGCATTATTATTGTTGTCGGCTTGGCGATGAATTTATTCGCCACCGCCACAGAGTATCCCCCCAGTGACTGAGGGTAACCGAGGAAACGATATAACCACAAGAGCAGAATATGTAACAAGAATTGTACAATGAATATAACTAATAATATGAAAATTAATAAACAGAAATTGAAAAAAAAATAATAAAATTTTTTACAACTGTGAACATATATCAGAAACTAAACTACAATAAGGCATTATTTAGTAATGTATGTCTCTAATTTTTTTGGAAATCTGACATGTCTGCCAGATCTTGTACGTGCAACATTTGGTTGTTGTTTAGCTGGCTCATTTGGTACAATTGGTTTTGACACTGTTTTTAAAGCAGTTTCCTTTAAATAAAAGGCGGGTTTTACTCGATCAAGAGAAACCGTTGTTTTTCGACCATTCAGCTCAATGGTAATGGTTTTTTTAGTTCTATTAATCACTTTATGAGGACCGGAGTAAGGCTGACGCAAGGGAGGTTTTACATGATCAACACGAAGATAAATATGTGAACAAGTTTTCAAATCGGGATGTAAGTAAAATTTTTCGTTGCAATGCGCTGTTGTGGCAGTTGGTAGTATTTGCTGCATGTGATCTCGTAATTTTGAAAGGAATTCATGACTGGATGTGGTAGGTTTTGTATTTTCAAATATCTCACATGGCAGGCGTAAAGGAGAACCATATATTAGTTCAGCTGGAGAAGAATTCAAGTCTTCTTTAATGGCTGTTCTTATCCCCAATAGGACAACTGGAATGGTCTCATGCCACTGGTTATTTTCATGGGCTTTTATTGCAGACTTTAGATGTCTGTGGAATCTTTCTACTATTCCGTTTGAAATCGGATGATATGCAGTAGTCCGTATTTTAGTCGTCCCCAATAAGTCTGAAAACGCTCTGAATAACTCCGATTCAAACTGTGCTCCTCGATCGGTTGTCACGATGGAAGGACAACCAAATCTGCTAATCCATGCATTAAAGAAAAATTTGCAGATGGTTTCTGCTTTTTGGTCAGGAATTGGTATGGCCTCCGGCCATCTGGTAAATCTGTCAATCATTGTCAAAATGTAATTGAAACTACCAGAGGGAGGTAGAGGTCCAACAATGTCCATATGGACATGGGAAAAGCGTCCATCAGGAAGTGAAAATGTTCCAAGAGGTGTTTTAGTATGTCTTTGGACTTTTGAGCGTTGGCAAGGTTCGCAACACTTAACCCAGTCTTTTATTTGGCGTTTCATGAATGGCCAAACAAATCTAGATGAGATTAATTTGGTACTGGCTAGAATACCAGGATGAGATATATTGTGTAGGTGATCAAATATGATTTTTCGATACGACTCTGGCACAAATGGTCTTGGCTGGCCGGTTGATGTATCACATATTAAGTCATCATCAGAAATATGACATGGTTTTAATTCAAGTTTCAGAGAAGTTGTTTGATTATTAAGATATTTAAGTAGCTCTGGATCATTTTTTTGTGCTTCAGCAAATTTCTTAAAATCTAAAAACGTTGTTTTGGTAATAGAATCAATTTCAATTCTAGATAAAGCGTCCGCGACTACGTTTTGAAGACCGTGCACATGACGGATATCTGTAGAGTATTGGGAGATGAAATCTAAATGTCGTACTTGCCGAGGTGAACATTTGTTGGGATTTTGTTTAAAGGCAAATATTAAGGGTTTTTGATCTGTATAGATTTGAAATTTTCTCCCCTCTAACATGTGACGGAACTTCCTAATCGCGGAGTATATAGCAAATAGTTCCCTGTCATACGTTGACCAATTGCGCTGACTTTTATTTAACTTGGTAGAGTAAAAAGCTATAGGTTCCCATTTATCTTGCGAAAGTTGCATTAAAGCACCACCAACTGCGACATTGGATGCATCTACCCAAACACTTATTTCAGCTCCAGGAATGGGGTGCCTCAAAAGCGTTGCCTGAGCAATAGCATTTTTAGCGGCAATAAAAGAATTTTCAGTGTTTTCGTTCCATTTAAGAGGTTCGGAAGAATCGTGACCTTTGGAACGAGACTTTTTTCTGTTTTTATGCCCTTCTAAAAATTGAACTAAAGGAGCAAGTATATGGGCGGCTCTTGGTATAAAACATCGGTAAAAATTAAACAATCCTAAAAATTGACGGAGTTTAGTGAGAGTAGAGGGCTTAGGAAAATCAGTTATGCACTTAACTTTATCAGGGAGGGGTTCAATTCCTTTTTCAGAAAGGTTAAAACCCAAAAAATCAATTGATGATAGGCCGAAAATACATTTAGAAACGTTTATGCAAAGACCATATTCCTCTAATCTAGAGAATAAAGCTTTTAAATGTTTGAAGTGCTCTTCTAGATCTTTTGATGCAATAAGAATATCATCCACAAAAGCATAAACGTTTGTTAAGTCACGAGTGACTTCATCGATAAACCTTTGAAAAGTAGCACTGGCATTGCATAGCCCAAATTGCATCCTCAAACTCTCATACAAACCAAATGGTGTGCATATCGCAGTCTTGTGAACGTCTCCAGGATTTATGGGAATCTGATGGTAGGCTTTGACAAGGTCGATTCGACTAAATATCTTAGATCCATGTAAATTTGCAGTAAAATCAGCGATGCAAGGGATTGGGTATTTGTCTTTAACTGTTTGTGCATTCAAAGCACGGTAATCCCCCACTGGTCTCCATTCTAACGATCCTTTTTTAGGTATCATATGAAGAGGTGAAGCATAGTTGCTACTAGAGGGTCTTATATGCCCTAATTGCATCATGTTTTCGAATTCTGATTTGGCGATTTTTAACCTATCAGGAGCTAACCTACGTGGCTTTGCCACTACCGGCGGTCCTTTAGTTATTATGTAATGTACAGTATTATGTTTGACTGGTTTATTGGGATCAGGTAATTTTGTTATAGATGGATATTCATTTAGGAGATCAAAATATTTATTATTTTCAGAAATTGTTTTAACAGTATGCAGTTCCGTTTGCTTTAAATGACCAGGAGTTTTTAACTTAGTTTTTAAGTCTCTAATACATTTATTTCTAAGATCAGGCATCAATTCAAAATTATGGAGAAAATCAGCCCCGAGAATTGGTGTATTTACATTGGCAACTAAAAATGTCCAATTAAACTGCCTTCTTAACCCGAAATCTAAATTTAAAGTTTGTTGAGCATAAACATTAATTGTTGAGGAATTCGCTGCAATAAGTGTCTGTTGGGGAGGGTTACGTTTTTGAAAATTATTTGCACATAAAATAGAAACATCACTGCCTGTGTCTACCAAAAAGGAAACATTTGTTTTTCGGTCTCTAATGAACAGGCGACGTGAAATTTGCGGCAAAGAATAAGTCGCCTCTACTCTTTGCTGGTTTCGTTTCCCTGCCAAGCGCGAGGTTGAACACATTTTTCGGGCTTACATTTTTTTCCGAAACGTTGATGATACCAGCAATGTTCTGAATTTCGATACCGAGAGTTGGATTGAGATCTATTACGAGGATTACTGCCGTTTCTTTGAAAAGGTGATCTACCTCGAAATGAAAGGCGATCAATCCTTTTATTTATTTTCTCGATTTCGCGAAATATTCTATCTTCACTTGACTGTCCATTAGAACCAGAAATAGCAAAAGTTTCGACTGGGGACGGGGTAACTTCTAAAATTCGATCCGAAATTTCAGCCGCTTTGTCAAGAGTTATATCAGAAACTGCTGCTAATATTGATTGAACGGATGACGGCAATCGCTGTAAAAACAATTCTAGCATAAGTTCATTTGGAACCTTAAGCGATTGAGCACGGCGCTTCATAGATCGTAATAAATCAGAAGGCTTTCTAGAACCCGATTCTTCGCCCGATAAAAGTTGTCGAATCTCTTGCTGGGAAGAATCCCCAGAACGCTTTATAAGCTCTTCCTTTAGTTTCTCATATGGGTCAATTGCATCGGGTTTCATAAGAATATCACGAATTAAGGAAGCTACATCGGGAGGAAGATTCGAAACTACATAATTATATTTCGTTATAGGTTCTGTAATTGCGTTTGGTTTTGCTAAAGCAAATGTGCTTTCGCACATAACAAACCATAAGGCAGGATCTGATCTGTTGTAAACAGGAATTTGGACAGCCGAAACTTCGGTCATTATGCAAGGTCTTCAAAAACGAATTACTAAATATCGGTTTACAATGATTTAAATGACATTAAAATAAAAATAATAAATTCCAAATTTGCAATTAAAACTATATATAACATTACTTAATCAAATAAAATAATATATTCACTAAGAAAATGAATAAAAATAAATGAATTGACATTCTTAACCGTTAAGAACATATTACTCGACATTAAGAACAACGTAACATTTTCATTTAGAACAATACTGTTATTTAAAGCTTTTTAAGTTTAAAAAAAATTATTTGACTAAATAAATAATGATCCAGTAGCACTTATCTGTATATTAGGTTCAGTTGAATGTAGTTACTTTTCAATTTCCATAATGTAGAACAGTCTTTTTGAAGAAAATTTTTTTATGCTTCTGGAACAATATTCTACACCTACAGCTTACTTTCGATTTGAAATTTCAATCCATTTTCATGCGTGTTATGTTCGAGGTCACCATTATGGTGTAATTTGTTAATTACCCATATTAAATCGTCCAGAGGCTTAATTCAATGAGCATTTTGCTCTTAAAAAGAAAAGATAACATTCTCTTATGGAAACAAAACTTTATTCATATTCCTATACCATCACGCTGCTCATGACGTTCTGCTCTCAGCTCTCGGGTTGCATTATTATTGTTGTCGGCTTGGCGATGAATTTATTCGCCACCGCCACAATACATTCCCATTTTGTGCAGTGTACATTATTTTGGATCTTATCAGGTAGAGTAGTCGAAATATCTGCGTAAAGATCCGTTACGATAGATGAAACCTAGAAGATAATTTTGCCAATCATTTAGCCAATTTCAAGTTAATTGTGACTTTCTAGTTATCAAAACACTAGAAACTTAGTCTGCGAAATTTTATACATTTATATTTTTTAATAACTTGCAGTGAGTTACAATAGATTGAAATTTTGAACGGTAATAGTAACTCTTATTGAAATGCCGATCTTAATGTTAGAGATGGCAAATATTATTTGATAGAAACATTAAACTTTACTAAAACACCTCCATCGCTTTAGGTCACTCTACGGACTTGACTCTAAGACTGCTAAATGGGTGATTCTTTGGAAACATGACAATTCGGACCAAAGAATTTCTTCAAATTTAAAGTCTTCAAAATAATCTAAATTTTTTTTGTATACTTATTTAGTTACATTTATTAATATCTTACAGACAGCAGTGTAGTTTATTCACATTTGCACAAGAAAAAATAAATAAAATAGAAATTCACCAAATCTTGAATGCCAGGAAAATGACATATTAGCTTAGAAATTTTAAAAACAGTCATTTTAAGCTAATAGTAAGTACATAAACTGAAGCCTTTATGTTGGATGGGCCATAAATTGCTTAAATTAATTCTTTTTACCCACTTTAGAAAATTTTTTAAATGTTTTTGTTGCTGATATGTACAGAATAAAATTGTGTATAATAATCAATCATTAAATAAATAAATAACTTTGATTACATTCAGGCATATTACTATCATACATAAATTTGGTACTAAGGTAAATAATTGCTTTCCCTCTTGACAGTATACTGTTTAAAAAATTTTCTGGTAACACGTTAATGTCCTGGCATTCATAAGCCAGGAAAATGACAACCAGGATAATGACAAATTTGCCATTTTTAGCATTTAACTTTACTTTAATTTAACATTTTGACCTAAGACGTTTACATTCCACAGAAAAAAACATGATATCTTGAAATAACTCAGATAATTCTATGTAGTTTATGCTATTAATGATTTCAAGAAGACAGAAAAATGATAACATAAAAACCTACTCACCTCGAAAAAATTTTTGAAATAGATTTTGAACCAGAAAGTTGGTTCTTTATTCATTCTACAAGACATGTTCAGATAGGATGGTATCAAATCAATCTATTAACATAAGATATTTGTTGCTGGCGCTATCGATTTTGGTTATAAATCTCTAAATAAAAGTAGCCAAAATAATGATAGATTTTCATGTGACAAACAAATATTGACAGAAAAAATTATTTTAAACGAAGTTTTGTAAATAATACCCTCTGCGTATATTCTAGAAATGCTTACAACGGTTGAGATAAAAAAATAGATATTGAAAAATTTATGCGAAGTTTTGAAGCTAGTTATTATTGGAAATATTGTTTGTGACATACCAGAAGCATGACAATTTGCAATTTAATTAAATTTTATGAATATCAGTCGATGCTAGTACAAGGTCATTTTAAAATGCTAACAGCAATGCTATTTATTAAAATTAAAAAAAAGCTTTTTTAGTTGTATAGTATTAGATCTTGGAGCAAGAGACTGTAAATTGTCATATTTCGTGAGAGTCACCTAAATATTGGCTTGCGAGAGAGCTTCTGGGGAATTGACTTCAGTCTTTCTTTTACTTCTTGTGATTCCTTCTAATGTTTTTTGCTCTTCTTGGTTGTATTTGGTTTTCTTTTCCATTGGACATAAACAAACAGCAAACTCTAATATTAAACAAAAACTAAACCCATCAAAATAGAAATGAAAAAACAAAGATGCTCCTATATAAGAAACGCGTTAAGAATGTCCTCAAAAGACCCAACAAGTGCAGCTTTCACATGGGCTCCGGATGGAAAATGGAAAAGCGGCCGGCTGAAACTTTCCAACGGACAAATTATAATAATGGAAAGAAGCATTATGAGATGACCATATTGAGATTGCAAGGGAAGCGGCTCTTAACCGGTTGGGATGGAACTCCTAACTATAGTTGCCTCATGCGCCGCCTGGTGTAAAAATAATTAAGTCAGTGAACTGAAATCAGCCTTCCCCTCTATTACATTTTCTTCTCTGCTACCTACCATTCATGAAGCTTATTTTTCTACGTGATTTAATAAAAAATAAATTTAGATGGTAACAATAATGTAGGTGCTAAAACGGAGTTAGTTACTGTTGGTAACTTATATTTTTATTTAAGAATTTTTGAACACTGTTTTGTTACAAAGGTAACATAATTTTGATTCAAGTCAAAGTGTTTTCAAGTTAAACTTAATGCTTATTTTATTTTAAGGTTCAAATAAAAATTCACAGCTGTTTTAAGTTTTATGTACTAGAAATCAATTGTATCTAAAAAATTTTAGAAGCACTAATTTGAATACTTATTTTTTTAAGAAACAATTTCTAAATGCGCGTCTAGCTTAAAATGACCGTTACACCAAATTTCTGTAACACAATATTATACTGTTTTTTGTGCAATGTTGAAAAAAAGACCTTTTGTTTTGAATTAATTGATCATTTTTTGGAATTACACTAAACATTGTTTAATTTTAAATATATTTTATCTTTTTCTAAAGTTTCTGCTTTGAATATTAAATAAATAAGTAAACGTTAATTCTTATATCGAATTTCATCGCATGAATTTTTCCTTCTGTTACTTCCAACTATAGTTTTATAATCCGCTATCAAAAGTCTTTATATTTCTAAAGAGTTCTTGGAAAGCAGTTAAGCTTTTAAATACTATTAGTTCTGTTTTTAAATATAATCGACTTTTTCTAGAGCTTAAAACAGAAACGAAAGATTGTAACGATAGGAATTATTTTCTGGTACCAAAAATGTTTGAATTCTATTTTATAATTCAGTGGAATTTAATTCCCTCAATGAAGACATTATTAAAATAGTAAATTTTAAATATTGATTACATAGTAATATTTTGCCAATATTATGGACTATATATGGATGTTTTTAAAAAGTGTTGGACATATTTGTTTTAAATGTTTAGCTATGATGCATCACAGCTAAACGTAATGTGAGATTATTTCATATTTGTTCATTTACACTTGGGTGTTTAAAATTTTCTTCAAAAACATACAGATATTATTTGCGTTTACGGTACATTGATTCGTTCCTAATTTTAATTTATTTGTAGTCCGTGGATCGAGAACATATACAAATTTAAAATGAACGCCATCTGGCGGTATAAAAAGAAAAAGACTTCGTAGCTATCCTTCCCAGGGAAGGACAACAATCTTCCCCTGCGAGAAGGATTTTAACTTTTAATACAAATAACAATATACACAAAAAATATTAATTCTTTTAACATAAATTTCAAATTAAACTTATTTTTTCCAAAGAAAAAATTATCTTCTCAAAAGTTACAGCTTTAGTTAAAAAATCAGAAATATTATCATTAGTATTGTTATAAACAGTTTTCAATATTTAATCTTCAATCATATCTCTCAGAAAATGAAATTTAAGATTTGCATGCCTGGTTTTGTTAGAAGATTTACCATTATTCAAGCAGTCAATAGCTGCTTGGCTATCAGAAAATACAGTGACAGGAGTATTTATAAATTTTTTACAGTTCATTTCATTTAACATATTTATTATCCAAGTAAGTTCTCGAGCTGTGTCAGCTGGAGCAAATAATTCAGCTTCACATATTGATAGTCCCACACATCTTTGTTTTCTACTTTTCCATGTTATAAGAATATTACCAATCATAATTACACAACCTGAAAAAGATTTTTCTATTTCTGTGTTGCCCCAACTTGCATCCGCACTACAATTTAAAAAATCAAATTCTTTACTATAAAACAAGACTCTATCTTTTGAACCGTTCAAATATTTCAAAACTCTTTTAGCAAAAGCAAATTTGGATTAATTTAACAAATAAATCCAATTTTGCTGATAAAGCAATTAATAACCTGAATGATTCAATATTTACTACAGATGAATATGATTCAGAATAACCAACATTTTTTACTTGATTAAAACCAGCTGCAACCAGTCGCGCTTGTTTGTTGAATTTTGTTTTATCTTTATTTTTAATTGTATACACCCATTCACTTTTTATTATTTTTTCCTTCTTAGGCCTCTCAATTAATTCGGAAACCTTATGTTTCTCCATCGAAAGAAGTTCATTTTCCATTGCGGTTTTCCACTCCGAGCATTTATTACTATTTATCGCTTTTAGTTATGGGGGAAATTGTTTTCTTACATTTTTCCAAACCATACTTTTTCAGTAAAGATTCAATGTAATGAGTTTGAGATAAACCAATGCCGTTTTCTTTTTGTGAAATCTCAATGCCTAAAGATTTTGAATCATTAGTTGTTTCTTTTAATTAAAATGTTTGATTAAGTTTTGAAATGATGTCTTTATATAATTTCGAATTGTTAGAAAATATTGTCAATTCATCTACGTATACACAAATTGCGAAAAAATCATTATCATTAATTTTAGTAAATGCGCAATTGTCAGATGCAGATTGAGGGAAACCAATCTTTTTAAGTTCATTTTTTAACTGAATATGCCAATTTCTACCAGATTGAGGTAGACCATAAATACTTTTATTTAATTTGCACACTTTATTTTTACCATATTTATCTTGATTTTCAAATGCACAATGAGCGTTATTGTTTCTGGTTTTGCTCATACCCGATTTATAGTTCGTAAATGTTCTCTTTTCTTGAGATGTTAGGTTTTGATTTCCATCGTTCTTGTTTCGGAAATAGCAGTCTTTAGCTAGCTGATTCGTTTTATGGCAGATGAAGCATTTCTTCGTGCTTCTATTTTCATATTTGTGTTTTACTCCGAATGCTTCTGTTCTTCTAGGAATATCATTTCTTAATTTTGATAAGCTGTTCTCTTCCTCCAGTATTTCTAAAATTTCATCCATTTGTTTTTCACGTTGGGTTTTCAGTATTTCTCTTATTTTTGCAAACTTTCCTCGTAAACCTCTTACAGTATAATAAACAAGTTCTCTTTCTGTAATTTGAAGTCCAAGTGACGAACATTTCGTTCTAAGTCCACGTGATCTTGCAATATAGTCTGAAACATTTTCACTTTCTTTCATTTCAAAACTTTTTATTTCGTTACTTGCATCGATTTTTCGATCTTCGGTTTTACCAGTAAATGTGCTTTGAATTTTTTCCCATAGAATTTTAGCATTAGTTTCGTTTGCGAACTGAAGACTTTGGTCATCAGAAAACGATAGTTGTATGTATGCAACTGCATCATCATTGTTTAATGTCCATTGTTCTCGCAACTTTGGATCAACGGGGGCTTCTTCAGTTAGCACATTAGCAATTTTCTTAAGTGTTAGCAAAGCTTTGATGTTAATACTCTATTGATAAAAGTTCTGTTCAGCAGTGTTCAGCAGTGGGATACATGGCAGATCCCGATTTATTTTGGAATCCAAACGATGTAAATCACAGCGAAACTAAGTGAAACTTTTTACTGCGTCATAATTTTTAAAACCACAGCCGTGCTGCCAACTGTAGTTCGTGGATCAAGATTCAGACAAGTAAAGGTTTATTAACAAAAAGCAAACAAACACATACAAATTTAAAATGAACGCCATCTGGCGGTATAAAAAGAAAAAGACTTCGTAGCTATCCTTCCCAGGGAATGACAACAATTATATCTTTTCAACTTAAATTAAAATTTTGGGAAAAAAGGGATTTTATTCGAAACATTTGGTTTTAAATTTCGTGGTTGAAAACTAATAAGTTTAGTGGGCTAGGTTCTTCGGCAACCACGGACGAGATCGGGGTTTGAATCTAATGGTTCAGGGTGTCTGATCGAACTCCATTTTCTCAAATGGTGTATTGATCATTTGAAATCAACATTAATGGAATGCTCCTAATATTTAGTTGGTTTTTTTAACGGTTGGTAACTTACTTTTTACAGAGCTGGATAAGTCCACGTGAGATAGGGCGATTGGGGAGCGTGGTGCGGAGGTTGGATGATAAATACCACCATCTACTTATGATTTAATTGTAGTAGTGTAGAGTGTGGATGCGTCAGTATTATCTTATATCATAATGAAGGATGAATTCTAGACATTCACGAATAGATGATAAGTGCAGTTCTAGCGTGGTATTAGCAACCAAACCTTTATAGGAGTTACAAAAATATACAGGGCATAATGCTTAGATTTATGATATTTTTATGAAACTAATACTGAGGCAAAATTTTTTTTTTAGTCCATTGCATCTTAAAGTCTTATAGAAGCAACGAGGAAAAAGTACAGATTCTGGAAATAAATGAGTGAAAAGTTCGAATAAAAAATAGAGCTACAATTTTTAAGTACACTTAGAGAAAATTAAAAGCATCAATTAATTTTATTAAGGTAAGAGAATTAAACTTCACATATTTATTGACTAAATGTATAAAAAATAATCTATACTTTAATAGGTTCTGGAAAATGACAGATTAAAAGCTGAAAAAAATTAACAAGTCCTTTAAAAGGTAGAAATAAAATACTAAAAAATCTTAAATATAGAAAGGTTAACAAATCTGATGCTTTATTATACAGAACGAGTTTCATTTATGAGAAGATTTCCATTTATCAGTGAGAAAATTTTTCAAAAAAAATAAAGAAAAGTGAGTATGTTACATTAGTTTTAAACATATATGGATAAAATAATTTGAATTTAAATATATTTTAAAAATATTTTTTTTACCAATACTTGTTATTACTTTGAAACCTTAAGTATTTTTGTTTCGAGCATAAAGTTAGAGGATATGGACTGAATTAATAAGGGGGATATATTTTGCGAATGTTTAATTTTTCTCTTAAACCACATTCTTTAATTAGTTCGAAAACTCATTAGCAAAATTTTAATGAATATGGTAATTCTTAAAGTACTATCATTCGCCGAAAGCTAAATTATAATTATTAAGAAAGTAATTTGGTTTAAATAAATATTTTTCTTGATCATGCAGCTAACTAAAGAGTAAATTGTTTTCCTTGTTGAAAACGTATCTATTGTCATTTTTTTAAAGCTCTAGTTTAATAAATTCAACAAACGTATCAAAACTATAAAAATGTGTAAACTGAAATTTGTGCTCTTTATTTTAAGTTTCAATACCTCCCCCTAACGGAATATTAAGTATTTTCAATTATGTATATATATATATATATATATATATATATATGGTGATTATTACTCAACAAATCTCATAATTCAAACAAATTCTGGTTAAGTGCAGTAGTAAATGACACTTTTGGTACTTAAAGATATCTAGTAATATATCGTGATATTTAATTAACTTTTATTATTTTTACATTTGAACATATTTTCACAACCTAAATACAATTTATTAACACTCACTATAATATTGTATTTAATTATAATTATAAAATATTCTCCCTATATATTAGCTTTTTTGAAGTAGTTGCATTAATGATGATATAGTTATTAGCAATGAACACGATATTTTCTTATTTGATATATATTATTATCTTTACTAATACTAGTTATATTCACATATTTGATGTACCCTGTAAAACTGTGGTGTAATCTCCTTACAAAAAGGGGGTTGAAATTCCCCAAAAAATGTGTGAAGGAACATTTTATCCTGGATGAACACCAAATACAACGTTTACGATTTAAAGGTTGTAGTTTAAATCTAAACACTTAAAATTGAATAATATCTCACACCAAAATATCACGTTTTCGCCATATACACAAATTATTTTCATTTCGAAATCAATAAGGTCGGAGTGCTTTAAATATCAAAAATTTAAGAAACGCCAAATAGAATAACGCGAATAGTTTGTTTACAATCTGGAATTCTTAATTATATGTATCTTATCTTACTGTAATTATAAATTTGAGTGTTATTGAATTGCTAAAATGATGGCGGCTGCTAGTGTTAAAGAACACTAGACTCAAGAGTTATGTGTGGCGTTTCACTACGCTACTTTAATGCCACCATTTTTGGAGTGGAGATACACTAAAACTTTTTTCAGTGTACCTATTGCGTATTATTGGTTGCCTCTGTGATCTGTTTAATCCAGAATCTGACACTTTTTCTGCCCTAAAAAAATTGTGACAGAATATCTCTCCGAAATTGATACTGAACATTCCAAAACAATTGTGCGAAGGAATACTTTTTTTCGTCAAGTTAACACCAAATTGAGTTTTCATATAAAATTTCAAGAGTACTTAATTCACAGACGCTTACAATGGAAAAAGTTTACACTAAACTCACGCCAAACGTTAAGTATTTTCGTTTCTAAAAACACCAGTGTTGCCGTGCTTTTCATATCATCTGTAGAATGTACACAATCGATTACGAGTCTGCGTGAATTAGACGTTGTCTTCATTTCAGTTATACCTCGACAGAAATAAAAGTTCACCGTATATTGTTAGTTCTTTATTATGAATAATTATATTTAAATTTTTCAGTCTCTGCAAATTATATAATTAATGACTCATATTTGCTTCTGTTCTGTTTAGCCTAGTTCTGATCTGTTAAGCCTAGTCGCAATACTATATTTGTTTTACATGTAATTTGGATTTACAAACTAATTTTATTTCTAGAATTTGTGAATCAATGCATCCTAAGTTAATGATGTTTACTTATATTGTCTCGTGAAAAGTAAAAACTTTATTGATTCTTATTTGTATCTTATCTTACTGTAATTATAAATATTTGTGTAACTGAATGCCAAATATGGTGGCAGCTACTTTATACCACTTAGTCTTAACTATTTGATACTAAGTAGAGCAGTTGTTGTAGTTGATTTACGACGCACTAGAGCTGCAAAATGGGCTTTTGGCGACTGTCTGGAAAGCATCCATGAGGATGATCCGAAGACCTACCATTACAATTTTGATCCTCTACAGACGGAATGGCATTCCCACATCAGTAGCCCAACGACCTGCGCGTGAAATCGAGCACTTTACATAAGAACAGTGTCTATCCATAGGGATATTAGAGTTACAGAGGGAGCAGAAAGGGATGGAGAAGATCCGAATACGGTGCAGGTGATCTGCAAGGCAATCATGTCCGATTAGTAGACGGAATTGGGCCACAGCGTGCCGACATGGACTTCCAGGAACTCTCATAAGATCTTCAGCTTTCCAGCGCTTAGATTTTACTCTGTCATTTATTTGTTCACTGAATTGCCCTTTTAGAGTTTGCTATAAATAAAGCTTTACAGAATGAAAAGAAATTAGATAGGAACTCGATCGAAGAAGCCTCGAGCCCTTTTTACCAGGGCATCTACCTGCTCGTTTCCAAAGAGGCCGCAGTGTCGCGGCAGCCACTGAAGAATCACACGTTTCTGTTTTTCTTGTAGATGTTGCCAACACTGGGTGATTTCATTTGTTGCTGCCAGACCAGCTGAACTGATCGCCTGAATTGCGGCTTGGGAGTCAGATATAACAACCACTTTGCTAAATTTATCTTCAAAAGTTATTAAGTGCTTAAGAGCAATGCGAATGGTTTCAACTTCCCCATCGAAGGCAGTACGGCGTTTCCCTGCGGAGGCATAAAATGAGAATAAGTTCGAGAAAACCCCCGCTCCCGCCGAGTCGAGATAATCATAAAAAGAGCCATCTGTGTATAAACGCTACCACTCCGGTTCTGGGTACCTCTTGTCAACAGTTTCTAAAGCATAAGACCTTAGAACTTCTGCAGAGTTGTTTTTCTTGAGAAGCCAGACAGAAAGACTCAGGTTTGTTTCGACCTGGACCAACTCCAGTGGATTTGGAGGCTTTGCAATCTCTACAATGTCAGCTGTCAAATCGAAATTCTGCCAGAGGTCCCGAACAAACTGAACAAAGCCTTTTTGAGTTTTTGAATTTCTAGCACTTGTTGGGTAGTCTCTCCAAAAAGAATTAGTTCTAATTAGCTTTTCATAAAGAATCAGACGTTTTTTTTAATTATATCACTAATAGGTTTATTATACGACAGCAAGAGCATTGCATCAATCGGGGTCGATTTGACAGCTTCTATAACGAGTCTCAATGAGTCTCAATTGGTTTTGTAAAAGTTCTAGCTTTTTCAAGACATCATTACTTGCGTTAATTAAGGGTTCGCAGCAGTATGTAATTAAAGACAGGATAAAAGTTTTATAAGTAATATTTAAGGTTGATCTGTCACATCCCCATAAGGATCCTGCAAAACGTTTCAGGATAGTCATTCTTTTCTGAATGCGATTTGACAATGATTCGGAATGAGATTTCCAGTTTAATTTATTATCAAACGTCACTCCTAAATAGTTAAATTTGCTAGAATGTGTGAGAGGGGTATTTTTGTAGCTTAAATCAGGGAGGAATGGTTGATGCATCAGCGAAAAAGATTGGGCGGCAGTTTTCTCCAAATTCACTATCATGTTATTTTCGGTGCACCAATTAGACAATAAATCAAGGGCTTGATTAATTTTACTTTCAATGAAGGATTTCGTATATCGTTTAGATACTTGCGCCCAAATGACTAGGTCGTCGGCAAAGAGTAAACAATTTATGCCAGGTAAAGACTTTAAAACATGCACAAGGTCATTAATATATAAATTGAACAGAGTGCCGCTCCTAACAACACCTTGAGGCAAGCATGTTTGTAAGTTATAACTCTTAGAAAGGCTCTTGCCTAATCTGATCCTGCAAGTTCGTTGGTCAGTAAAAGAACATAGCCAACTGAACATGTTCCCATGAATGCCGGCACCAAATAGTTTTTGATGTATACCAAGTGATGATGTTTTGATTTCTCTCTCCATACCAAGTCGTAAGCATGTTTAAAATCGACATAGACTGCTGTTAAGATGTTTCGGTTGTCTAAAGCATCCTTCACGATTTGACTGAAGTAGGTAACCTGATCAGTTGTTGAACGGTTCTCTCGAAAACCAGCCTGTTCATTTACTATTAAGTTATTGCTTTCCAGATACCAATTTAATCTGATTAATAATATTTTTTCCATAATCTTTCCAAGGATACTGGTAAATGATATTGGACGGTAATTACCGAATTGCTTTGGGTCCTTGTTTTTCTTTAGGATAGGTATTACTACAGCTCTTTTCCTTTGAGCAGGTACTTCTCCTGTCTCCCAAATTCTGTTGAAAATACACAATAAAGTCTCCATGGCTGTATCACTCGAATGCTTCAGAAATTCTACGTGAATATTTTCATCTCCTCGCGATTTCTTCTTTTTTTGGTTCTCGATGGTGAATTTTAATTCATTTGAGGTAATAGGAGTTGTAAAAACATCATGGGTGCCTTTAGAGTTGTTTAATACGGGTCCAGCTTTCTTTAGCTCCTTTTTAATTTGTTTTGACTTTTTCCGGGCAAAGGGTCTTTTTTTCTGGTTCATTGAATAAGATTGACCGAAAGCATTGGCAACAGCCCTATCAGTAGTTAAAGTTCTACCATTAAAGTCAATTGGTACTTTTTTATTGGACGATTTTTTATTCTGTAAGTTTGTCAAAAATTTATACGTTTTCATACTATCTTCCTTGTAGTTGATGTTGGATATAAAGTTATCAAAGGAATTCCGTTTAGCCTCTAGAACGTTTTTCTTGAAGATATCTACTTGTTTTCTCCATTATATGACATCTGATTGTCTTTTAGTTAACTCAGCCTTTCTTCTTTAAGATACGTCACGCTTTTGTTGTCGAACGGGTGTTCAAAGCTTGCATACGTCAGAGGGGGAGAAGTTTCTCAAAAATGTAAAAGTTAATAATCCACTCCAAGCAAAAATATTCTCTCACTCCATTACTAATAATATAAAAAGTTTGTTCTAGATTACCGCATATTATTTTAAGTCTGTGAGGTTTGGAAACTAGTGGCATATATGGCCTGTCGATATAACACAACCGGGTGATGAAAAAAAAATATATATTATGTAGGCATACATACATCTATATAATTTTGAGAAAATCACAGGAGCAAACAATCTTGCTTCAAAATTATGCTCACCACCACATTTCATTTATTTCTAAATAAATTCCAAACATCACAGACGATAACACAACAATTTAAAGCATACAAATTTCAGATGGCTTTTGTTGTTTTGAGAGGGAATTGCATCACCAAAAGTAAATTACAAGAGATAACGTGTATATTGTTCTTACAAATTGTCACTAATATCTTCTGACTAAAGATTTCACAGGTACGTTCGTTTTCTGTCTCATCTCTGTAGCCATAGCTAACTCCGCTTCTCTCCTGTCACTGACAGTCACTAGGCAGTAGCTTCCCAATAACTTCCAAACAATTTTGATAGTTCTGCAGTTGACATCTTAATTGCTAAAAGAACTTTCAGTTTGATGATCTCTCCATCACTCATACTTCACAAACGTCTCCTTAATTCTTCTCTTGATTCATCTTAAGCATCATCTTTGAGCATAAGCTTCTTCGAGTTCTTTTGATTTCTATAGTCTCTTTTCCAGCTTAATCCTGGCGCCATGGAGAATTATTCTGGATATTACTTTCATGGACGAGTCTGTTCCCCGAATGGCCATTCCGTGGAAATCAGACGATTCACCACATTTCGTCTCGTCGGATAGGGCTTGTGGAGTTTCCACAGTCAGGCTACGAGGCAGTTGATCAGGCTACGAGGAGAATAGGAGCTACACAAGTTTGTTTTCGGAAGAATTTCATCCGGCTTTATAGTCTGTTGTAAGGACTGAATCAACTAGACACAAATAAGTAGTTCCGGTAAAAAAGTGCCAATAAAATGTTCTTTTCCTTATGGAAACTGTGATTGGTATTTTCACAGGTTTGGTAGCCCTTATACAGAAGAACTAAACACTATTGTGAATATAGGATTTTCCAACAGGTTCTTGTGATGTAAAAAGTAGGGAAACAAAATTTTACGATCAATGACGCAATTCCAACCTCAAAGAGAACCCAATGTCCCAAATCTTTACTCATAAAAACATACATGAAAATTTTACATAAAAATGTAAAAGTAAATAATCCACTCCAGGCAAAAATATTCTCTCACTCCATTACTAATAATATAAAAAGTTTGTTCTAGATAGCCACATGTTAATTTAAGTCTGTGAGGTTTGGAAACTAGTGGCATATACGGCCTGACGATATAACACTTTGTACGACGTGAAAAGAGTAAAAAATCAACAAATACTGAACAACAGTACACTGTAAAAATTGTGGTGTAATGCTTATCCAAATTTGGCGTTAAAAAAATCTAAAAATTGCACAAATGACTGCCTTATTTCTAGTTAACATCGAATCGAGTTTTCTTCTACGCTTCAAAGGGTGTCATGAAATCTCAACACCAATAACTTATAAAGCTTACACCAACATGCAGTTTGTTGTTGAAGATTGTTATGTTTTTCGGAGTTCTGTAAATTTGGCGAATTATTATTGTATATTTAAACTATTTAAATAAATTCAAGTGTGTAAAGATGGGAGACATGTTTTAAACGTTAGAAAATGCTTTTGGATTATAATTAGGTATATAAAAGTTAATTATTGTACTATTTCAAGATAGTGGCAATATGGCGGACAAGATGGCGGCTTGTTTCCGTGAAGTGCACTGGTGAAATGTGAAAAAAATAAATAAAAATGAATAAATGCTGTATAGATTTCGGTGATGGGAATGTAAGACGTCAAATGAAACAATATGGCAATGAAACATCCTCTTTAATAGTCAAAGATAACAAAACAATCAAAAAACTAACAAACTCCAATTAACTGATTATTTGTTAAAAACATTTAAAAGTTGTTATAAAAATCAATTAAAGACTTTAACTTTCGATTGTATACATCTCAAACTGCAGGTGGGCGTCACCAGGTAGAAACGTAATATCGGGACGAAGTCTCGGACGCTGCACAAAAACCTTCTCGAAGGCAAACTGTCATCTCTTTAAGTACTGGACATCAGCCTCTTCACTCCCTGCCGTGGCCGCTGTTTGTGCTCCTCCGCCGGTGTTCATCCGCGCAGGAACTATTCCGGCTCGTCCTTCTACTTTCGGTCTTCGATCCGATCCTCGATCCTTCTACCTCGGATTCTCATGCTATCTCAGCTGTCGCAACCAACAGCCTCTACAGTAGCCCCCCTACCAGCATTAGCGAGACTTTTCCAGCTCATTAGTGATACTTTCCCTGAAACTTAACTCGACGGCCTGGTCGTGTCTTAACCTCTTTTGGCATGTCACCAGGCTATGGGATAGTAGATTCATCCTCTGTAGATTCGCTAATAGCTGTTGATTCGCTTTTAGGAAATATGTCCTGTTCATCGCGGGATACATATGCAGGTTTTAGACGATCCACGTTTACCGTACTCTCTCGGCCATGAATAAGAATCCTAAAAAACTTCTCCCCTCGACTCAGTATATGAAATGGACCCTCATATGGTGGCTGCAGGCCTTTTTACAGGACATCGGTCCTCAGGAAAACATGACTGCACGACGAAAGGTCTTTACTTACAAAAACTGCTCTATGACCCTGATGTCTGGACTTTACTGGCAGCAACTCCTGCATGGTCTCTTTTAGCTTTCCAACAAAGTTTGCGGGATCCCCTGTAGTAGTAGACGGACATAAAAATTCTCCAGGCAGTCGTATTGGAGTTCCATAAACAATTTCCGCTGTCGTTGCTTGCAAGTCCTCTTTCCATGCAGCTCTAAAATCTAAAAGTATGGTAGGTAAAACTATGGTCCACTGACTTGTACTGTAGGCTCAAATCGCTCCCTTCATCTGTCTGTGAAATCTTACCACTTGACCATTTCCTGCGGGATGGTAAGGGCTTGTTCGATGACGGGCCGAACCCAGGAACTTAGTCAGGGCATCAAACAGCGAGGCTTCAAACTGTGTCCCCTGGTCTGTCGTGATTCGTAGAGGTAATCCAAACCTAGCAATTCATCCAGCATAGAAAACTTCAGCAACAGATTGGCTCTTATATCTGCGAGCGGGTAAGCTTCTGGCCACTTGGAAAAACGGTCTTCACAAGTAAGACAGTAGCGAAAACCTTCTGATGGCGGCAAGGGACCTACGATGTCTATGTGCACGTGCTCGAACCTGGCATTTGGTGGAACAAAAGTACCAAGCTTGCTCTGCGTGTGACGTGTCACCTTAGAACGTTGGCAAGCCAAGCATTGCTGAGCCCATGCCCTAACATCTTTCTTTATACTAGGCCAGACATACCGCTCTTCCACCAACCTTACAGTAGCTTTAATACCTGGATGTGAAATAGAATGCAGTTTGGAAAAAAAGTTTTTTCTGTCCACTTCGGGTACGAATGGTCGAATCCGTTTGATTGATACATCACAAAGCAGCTCCACACCAGGATCACCTATTACGAATGGTTGAAGTACCAAAGATGAGTTACCGGTTTGAGCTAAAATTTCGGCTAGTTCCTGGTCACCTTTTTGGTTGTTAGCCATTTCTTGAAAATTGATGTGGGAAGGTGTTTCTATGGTAGCAATGTTTACTCTGGACAGCGCATCTGCAACCACGTTATCTATTCCCTTCACGTGCTGAATATCCGTAGTGAATTGGCCAATAAAATCCAAATGACGCAATTGTCTTGGCGAACACTTATCTTCCTTTGGTTTAAAGGCATATATCAGCGGCTTGTGGTCAGTGTAGATAGTAAACGGCCGACCCTCTACCATATGCCGAAAGTATTTGACTGCCATGTATGCAGTCAAGAGCTCTCTGTCGTAAGAACTGTACTTTCTTTGAGATGGTGCAAGCTTCTTTGAATAAAACCCAAGTGGTTGCCACTCTTTCTCAATCCACTGATGCAAAGCAGCACCTATCGCAGTATCTGAAGCGTCTACCACCATCGCCAACTGTGCATTCATGACAGGATGGTACAGCGTGGTTGAATTCGCCAATTCCTTTTTGCTCTTCTCGAACGCAGCAACTGCTTCCTCCGACCACTTGATCACGCTTTTATCATTTTTTTTAGCACCTTTTAAATATTCGTTCAAAATTGCTTGAGTGTGGGCAGCTCTCGGTATGAATCTTCTATAAAAATTCAAGATCGCAAGAAATCGACGCAGCTCTCTAATTGTAACTGGCTGAGGAAAATTAGCAATTGCAGAAACTTCATCAGGAAGCGGAGTAATACCCTTTTCCGTTACACAATGCCCTAGGAATTCTACTGAAGACTGTCCCAAGACACGTGTGTAGTTAATTTACGTCGCACTAGAGCTGCACAATGGGCTATTGGCGACGGTCTGGGAAACATCCCTGAGGATGATCCGAAGACATGCCATCACAATTTTGATCCTCTGCAGAGGGGATGGCACCCCTGCTTCGGTAGCCCAACGACCTTCACGCGAAGTCGAGCACTTTACGATAGAACAGTTTAACGAGGACCAATACCGCACACCCTCGGTCCCTACGCAGACTGATCCAAGTGGTCACCCACCCGCACACTGACCGCAGCCAGTGATGCTTGACTTCGGGGATCTGCTGGGCTGTCCCAAGACACATTTGCTTACGTTGAGTGTTATACCATATTGAGCAAAACGTTGAAAACTTCTTTTTAAATGAACTAAATGTTCTTCTTCGTTCTTCGAAGCTACTAATACGTCATCAAAATAAGGTACACGAAATTCGAACTCACCCAAGACTTGATGAATGAAGCGTTGGAAAGTTGCGGCAGCATTTGATAATCCAAACGGCATATACAAAAACTCGAACAATCCAAACGGCGTTGTTACCGCAGTCTTTGGCACGTCTTCCTTGCGCACTGGAATCTGATAATATGCTTTTTCCAGGTCCAAGGTAGAAAATATCATTTTACCTTCCAAAACCTGAAAACAGTCTTGCATATGGGGTACAGGGTTCCTATCTGGCACGGTCACACCATTAAGACGACGAAAATCACCACACGGTCGCCAGTCGCCATTCTTTTTTAGAACCATGTGTAACGGACTTGCCCAACAGCTTTTGGAAGGCTGACAAACCCCTGATGCTACCAGAAATTCAAATTCCTGCTTTGCAGCTTTCAACTTCTCTGGCGATAAACGTCGAGGTTTTGAAAAAATACGCGGTCCTTTTGTCTGTATCCAATGTTCTACTCCATGCTTAACTTTTCTTGGCGTGACACCTGACCTAATCAGAGCAGGGAATTCTGACAACAACTGGTGGAATTTAGAGTTCTCTAAAATTACCTTTACCGTTGAAGCAATCCCAGAATACCGGGTACCTCTTGTTTGCAAGTTAGTCAAAGGATCAATTACTGCAGAATTTTTGAAGTCGACTAATACACAAAATTGCGTAGGAAGTCAGCTCCGATAATTGGATGAGGCACGGCAGCGATGATAAAAGGCCAGCTGAACTCTCTGAGTCCGAGGTCTAATTTCAACAGGCGTTGGCCAAACGTTGGAATGGTCGTACCGTTTGCGGCGAACAATTTTATCTGTGAAGAATGGTCACTGGATGCATAGGTAGCACGAGGTATCACAGAGACGTCAGCTCCCGTATCGATGAGATAACGTGAGGATGTAGACTTGTCCGTCAGATAAAATCGTTGAATCATCGCTTCGCCGTCATCCTTTTGACGGGATGACGGCCTCAGTAGTTTTCCAGCTGGAACGAACATGGAACTCGGCATTTTGTAGCTCGTTGCTTAAATACTTTATGATACCAGTAATACTGTGAATTTGCAGACTGTCGGCCTCGGCTAGTAGAGCGTTTCTGACTAGTACTTCTTGACCGGTCACTTCTACGGGCTTCTAACCGTGAGAGACGAGCTGTGATCTCTGTCAATAAAGACCGTAAATCTGTCTGATCCGTCGAACAAACAACTACGCTGACTGACTGTGCGTTAGTTGTCGCAGCCATAATACCATCCGCCATCTCCGCCAGCTTGTTCAGATTGTCGTTGGAAATTGCCAAAATCTGTTGAACATTAGTAGGCAACCTCTGCAAAAATAAAGACTTAAGAAGTTAGTCGTTAATTGTCTCACCGGCTTTATTTCGCATTTCCAGAAGCAGTTTTGAAGGACGGCGGTCACCAAGTTGCATTCCCGATATCAAATCCTTTAAGCGTTGAGCTTCAGATTCAGCATATTGAGCGCACAATCTTTTTTAAGTGCAGTGAACGGCTTATCTACAAGTGGACTGATAACAATATCGCTGATAATCGCCAGTTCCTCCGGTTGTAGAGCAGAAACTCCGTGGTGAAATTTCGTTGACTCTGTAGCTACTCCAACAAGAGTGAACTGACTTTCAATTTGTCTGAACCACCAATCTGGATTAGCTCTCCAAAAAGGTGGCGGCTTTACAGTGACACGAGCAATTTGTTGATCTGCAGTTTCTGTAGATTCGGGCATTTTTTGTATTAATGTATAAGTCCAACAATAGAAGCAATTCGTACTCACAGCGTTCCAAGAATTTTAAAACTTGCAACGTACCAGCATCTCTTCGTAATTCATCGGCTAGTAGAATTTCCCAAATGCAGTTTGCGGAAACAGAAATATACGTGTTCGTTTACGGGTCACCAATTGTATAGATTTCGGTGATGGGAATGTAAGACGTCAAATGAAACAATTAATAGTCAAAGATAACAAAACCATCAAGAAACTAACAAACTCCAATTAACTGATTATTTGTTAACAACATTTAAAATTTGTTATAAAAATCAATTAAAGATTTTAACTTTCGATTGTAAACATCTCAAACTGCAGGTGGGCGTCACCGGGTAGAAACGTAATATCGGGACGAAGTCTCGGACGCTGCACAACAACCTTCTCGAAGGCAAACTATCATCTCCTTAAGTACTGGACATCAGCCTCTTCACTCCCTGCCGTGGCCGCTGGTTGTGCTCCTCCGCCGGTGTTCATCCGCGCAGGAACTATTCCGGTTCGTCCTTCTACTTTCGGTTTTCGATCCGATCCTCGATCCTTCTACCTCGGATTCTCATGCTATCTCAGCTGTCGCCACCAACAGCCTCTACAAATGCATTTTTAGGATTTTTCTTCTCCGTCTACTTCCCACCAACAGAAATTTTTATCTTAGCATTTTAAACTAACTGTTTAAAATCAAGTACTAAAATAAATTTGTTTTCAGTGGAGTATTTTTTTTTAAAAACAACTTCTTAATGCTTATTTGCATTTTAAATGTAATTTTTAAAAATTCACTAACAGTTCAAAGTACAATTTTAAGCTCTTACGAAAGGTCCGCGGATAGCCTGGTTGGTTGGACGTTTTGGGCTAGTGTTCATGAGATCGTGAGTTCGAATCTCGCCAGCCGAAGAATCCCCATTTATTGAATGGTGAATGTTCAACTATAAATATGGCATAACAAAGTTCTTATAGAGTTCATAACAAAGTTCTCACAACAAATCAATACCCCCGGGGGGGTATTGAAGCGGGTATTGAGCGTTCTCGGGTTGTAGTCAAAATTACGATCTTTAAATGAATGAATAGAGTATGTGTGGATGCTCCCTGTAAAACGGGCTGTGACGTGTGAGTAGCTGAGGTCGTATTCGTGGCAATAGATAGCGCCACAGAAAAATAAAGGAAGCAGTCTCTTTTTTATAGGTTTCCATAGCAGGATAGTTAATTGGCAAGTGACATAAATAACAACAACAAGCTCTTAAAATACTAATCTGCAACTTACTACCACTGTGCTTAAAAAAAACGAGCTTATTCTATAAGCTAACTTGCTCACTTTCATACAAATACGGAAACGTAGTTTGTCCGCTCGTAAATTCTAGTTTCTAAATTAATAATTCTGCCTCATATTTTAAAAGAAGCTTAATTTACGACGTCAATTTTTAAAACTGATATTTTTTTTCGATGCAAGAGCTAGGAAAAATATATTTTCTTTACATTTATGAAAGCTTTTAAGCCGATAACTACTTCACGTAGATTAGGCGAAGTCTCAAAAGTTGTTTCTCTAACTTACAAGCGACGTAATAAATGATCGGATTTTTAAAAAAAAATGTTTTTTGTCTTGTCACAAAGATGTAGGACTTTTTTAAATTTGAAACAGAAAAATACAGGGAATTTAGAAAGAAAGTGTATGAAATTATTTTTTCTTGAAATTCGCTATGGTCATCTATCAATGCGTTTTAAACATAAAATAACAGAAAAAGAAAGTCGCAATCAATATCAAGCGTAAAATTCATGTCTGATTTGATTCGGACTCTGAAGATCATATTTTAAATAATTCAATTATAGTCAAATGTAAATTTTCTTTTTTTAAGTTAATCAATTACAAGGATTAGTTGAAAATTCACAAAAGGAACTTTTTTATTTCATAATTTTTTATTTTTAAGTTTCCTTTAATAGTATTATATATAATGTATACATTTAGAATAGTGCCTCAGGTAGTTAATCTTGAAATAAGTTAAACAAAATTAACAAAAATTTATGAAATGTTTATTTAAAAAAATATCTTGAGTGGAAGAAGTATAGATTCTATAAAATTATTATACCATTATGTACTAAGTGTAATTTTTGAATTTTAGAAAATCTTTAGGAAAAAAATATGTCCCATTTAAATCTTTTTCATATAATATTGCTCACTTAAAAAAGAAGAAAAATGAATTTCTCTAAACCATTTTGTGCCTTAAGTAATAAAAAGTTCAAAATACGAAGAAGACGTGGAAAAAATATATAAATTTTTTAAAGAAAAATTATTAAATAAAATATTTAAAAAAAATTATTTAAAAATTTTAAAACAATTAAAAATAAGATAAATAAAGTTTAATAAATTTATTAGAAATTTCTTTGTTAACTAAATTTATTTTTTTACCATGTGAAAATCCAATTCATGAAAATCCGTGGCTGAAATCTCCTAATTTTTCATAAAGAACTTAAAATTTTTTTTTCAATAAATGTTAATTATTTCTTTAAAATCATCAATATTTAAATTATAAAATTAAATTTCAACCTTATTAGTTTCTTGAATTTTAATAACTGTGATAGAACACATATTTTTTAATTTTATGTCGTAACCGTCGTTGAATAGAAGACTCGATTCAGGGTTTAAGTGTGCCAATATTCACTTCCGTACCCATGCAATTTTGAACCCGATCCAGAAGACAAGGGAACTCCTGTATAAAGTAGTGAGAGAAATTTGTTTTCGTGGAGCACTTTTTAATGGAAATAGCCCGCATTTGCGTTGCATGGAGAGGAAAAATACGAAAACCTTCTTTTGTAAGCATGGTGGCAAACGGACTCAAACCCACGATTCGTCTACCACTGAGTATATTTTACGTCAGCACTGTGGTCAGTGCGAGCCGGTTACGGAATTCGAACCAACCAGCCATCACTGGGATTCAAACCCGGATTAACTCATTGGAAGGGGAACGCTTTATCCCCTGAGCCACCCACCATGGCTCAATTAATTTTATTATTATAATTATAATTTTATAAATTTAATATTATAATATAAAATAAATGAGTTATTATAATAATTTATTTTATATTAAATTTATACTAATAAATTTTTTAATCGCTACATTAAATAAATATCATTAAATTAAGATCATAGGTAATTAAAAATAAAATTTCTAACTAATCAATTTTGATAGTGTAATCAATATTGATAATGTAATCAATATTGATTAATCTTCAATATTGACTCAATAGATATTCACAGAGTTGAGTTATACCTCAATGGGAAGCGAGCGCTCTAATTGATTATTAATTATAAATTTTGAACCGTCCAGTATAATATTATAGCCTTCCGCACATCCTGTTTTGGGCCTATCCAAGGTAACTAACTAATAAAACGCGCTTCTGTACTTGAGAAGAACGCGCCATAAAATGATCCCGCTAACCTCTGTTTACGCTTCCATTTTCCTGCTTTGTAATCTGACAAATATTTTAAATCATTTTTTAAAGATGCTGAATTCGCTACTTGCTTAGTTTATTACTTTATTATTTAGTTTATTATTTTGTGTTTTTTTCTGTATTTTCATGAGTTTCTTTTTTTTTTACTTAATATGTTTTATTTTGCATTTTTTTTTGTTGCATGATGATATATTTTGCTTTGGCTATTAATACAACATTAGAAAGCAATTTTTTTCAGATATAGTCATCTGTAATATTTTACGGCTTTTTAATTAAAAAAAACAAATATTTGATTTATTTATAATTTTTTAGTTTTTGTTTTAATGTATACATATTTTTCCATGTCTCTTTCGTATTTTTAACTTATTTTTTGGGATCTATGTATTTGCATCTTGTGCCCAGTAAATAACACTTAGTATTATTACTTAATTTTCTTCGTTAATCTTTCTTTTCTTTTATTCTTTTTTGTGTTTCTTATGTTATATATATATATATGTAATAAAAGGGCTAAAAAAAAGGGCTAAATAAAAATAAAAGGGCTGATGAAAAGGACCTGCGAAAACCATTGTAATAAAAGGGCTAAAATCCCTTTTATTAGTGTTATAGTTAGCTTAAAATATGCAGTCGTAAGCCATCATACGTTCTAAAATGGTTCATTAATGGTAGGTTGGTATTGATAACAGGTCACATCCACTCTCCACAAGGGAGGGGGTGGACAAGACTTCGGACAATTCTGGAAAGAGCTTATCAGGATCACAACATGATGGAAAGGACATGCGAAAACCATTGCTCTCGCATTTTATACTAACACATATTGGAGTAAACAGGCACAGTCGTTGACATACTTGTATCCTTACGCATTAAGGAAAATCATTTACTGCTTCCTTATATGGAAGTGAAAAGGGGGAGAGATTCTAAAATAACTCAATCGTATGTTATTAGCCTTGACTTCCCAAAATAGAATCTCTCTACGCTTATTCTTTAACAAAGACATTTTATGAAAACGAAAGAGTTTTGATTCTTTTATTAATACAAAAGTATTATAATTTTTGTATTCTTATATATATATATATATATATATATATATATATATATATATATATATATATGTTAGCGGCAAATTATGAAATGTGAGAAGTATTACATACTTTCACTAGGCATTGTGTAGAAAGCCCAGGCATTCAATAGAATGCCAAATGCTATTTAGGCAAAGTATGAAATAAACGTCCTGATGAGGCTATTATGTAAATGACGTGCATGTTACTCTGAATGACCGAAATCGGTGGTTGTTGACTTTCACCGGTGAATGTTGACAATCACATAGTCGCTTTGGTGAATGTCCGAAATATTTATTACATCCGATTTGATATTAATTTATTCGTGGATATAATTACATTTATTCGATATTTTAATACCTACTGAAGATAGATTAGAAGAAACATCAGTGTTTGGAGTATCGAGCAAATACATACCGGGCAATGGCACTTGACCTGAAAAAAACATCAGTGTAGGGTATACCGGGCAAATGTAAACCGGGCAGTGGCACTGAACCTTAAAACTGCATCAATGTACAATACCGGGCAAATGTATACCGGGTAGTGGCACTTAACTAGACTTAGTATACATTTCGGACATTTACCAAAGGTCAAGTCATACTAGGTTTAGTTAAGTGCCATTGTCCCGTATATCCTACACTGATGTTTTTTTAAGGTTCAGTGCCACTGCCCGGTATACATTTGCCCGGTATACCCTACACTGATGTTTTTTAAGGTTCAGTGCCACTGCCCGGTATATATTTTCCCGGTATACCCTACACTGATGTTTTTTAAGGTCAAGTGCCACTGGCCGGTATACATTTGCCCGGTATATCCTACTTTGATGTTTTTTCAAGGTTCAGTGCCACTGCCCGGTATACATTTGCCCGGTATACCCTACACTGATGTTTTTTAAGGTCAAGTTCTATTGCCCGGTATATATTTGCCCGATACTCCAAACACTGATGTTTCTTCTAATCTATCGTCAGTAAGTATTAAAATATCGAATAAATGTAATCTATCGACAGTAAGTATTAAAATATCGAATAAATGTAATTATATTTACAAATAAATTAATATCCAATGGGATGTAATAAATATTTCGGACATTCAGCAAAGCGACTATGAGATTGTCAAAATTCACCGGTGAAAGTCAACAACCACCGAGTTTGGTCATTCACAGTAACATGCACATCATTTACATTATATCCTCATTAGGATGTTTATTTCATACTTTGCCTAAATAGCATTTGGCATTCTATAGAATGCCTAGGCAATGTGTGAAATATAAATCATTTCATACCTTGCCAGCTAATTGTAGGCATTCTATACAATGACGGATTTCATACTTTGCCGGTAACATATACAATTCGGTTAAAAGAGATTAAAACGTAAAATCAGAGCGATTAGCTCAAATATTTTGTGTTGTAATAGACTGGTAATATTAAAGTCGTTATAAACATATTTTACCTTTGACAAGGAAAGTTGTCGTTATAGCATATTTCTTGCTCGTTATGTCAAACTGTTACTGTATTTCAGTATATTTGCATTTTTTCCGTTTTAGACAGCTACAAAAGTAATAAAATAGGTTTATTTTTCATTATTTAAATTCACATCAAATTATTAATAATATTAAAGAACATAAAAATTAGGAACATACGCTAAAATAACATATCCTTACAGGGCCAATCAAGTTCCAGAATAGAGCAAATGCGTGGCCTGTGGGATTTTGATATCACTCCTTCATGTTAAATATTGAAATCTCTAGCATTAAATGATTTAATGGGCGAAACATAAAGTCATTTTTTCAATCAGATTTTGTTTAATAAAGTATGTATTAAACAAAGGACCTTTTTTATTTCAATTATTATGTTTCATTTTTAAAAATTTTATTCATGTTTAGCGAGAAAACTTTGGCAAAATGTATAAATAATGCTTAATATTATTTAACAATGGTACCGCAACTAAAATTCTTAATACCACTAAAAATAAAAAGGTTAATATTTTTTTTTAATTATTGTAAACTAATAACTGAATAAATGAAGGCAGTTATTACTTTTTGTATACAACTCAAAACAGAGAACCAACGACGCACTTCTTCGAGGTAATGAATTTCGTCAAAACTGAGAGAAATAATTCGCTTTCCTATTCCTCCCAAAAAACAAAAAACCGTGATATTTAAAATATCTAACTGCTCTAATAGTCCTTTTATCGTGGTCGCCATATAAGTGGCACAATACAAGGACAGATGTAACATCAAATTACACCTTTTGCCAGAGGCGAGATTCGAACCCCGGATCTTCCTCTCACGAGGCCAACTTCTTGAATGCAGTCACTTTATTTTCTAACATCCAGTCTTTACGAGGGTTGCTATTTATATTTCTGACCTAATAATGAAAAAACAAATATGTAGGATCGAAATTGGTTTTATTATTTTTCAAAATATTCTCCATGATGATCAATACACTTTTGCATGCGTTTGAACCAATTTTCAAAGCACTTTTTCCAGTCCGATTGAGGTAACTCCAAAACATGCGCTTTGAATGCATCAACCGCTTCTTCGGGGGTCGAAAATCGTTGTCCACGTAATTTTTTTTTTATGTGTGGGAATAAGAAGAAGTCATTGGGTGCCAAATCAGGACTGTACGGCGGATGACCCATCAGTTCGATCTTTCGCTCCGTCAGAAATGCCTTTGTTTGAGTCGATGTGTGAGAGGTCGCATTGTCATGATGAAGAATGATTCTCCTGTTCTTCTGCTTTTTTCGAATTTCTCCGATGACTTCTGGCAAACAAATGGTCGTGTACCATTCAGAATTGACCGTCCTGCGTTGCTCTAACGCCACTGTTGCCACATGACCGTTAATGCCGAAGAAACAGGCAATCATTTGTTTCGATGTGCTTCTTCCTCGAACAACTTTTGTTGGTTTTGCCTCGTAAGACCCATACAGTTGATTGCTGTTTTGTTTCCGGCTCATATGCATAGATTCATGATTCGTCACCTGTGTAGATGTTATACACAGCCTTTGATGTACCTTGAACGTATTTTTCCAACATTTCCTTGCACCAATCGACACGAGCCTTTTTTTGAGCGTTTGTCAGATTATGCCGGATCCAACGCGAAAATTTTTTTTTTTACGCTCAAATGTTCATGCAATATTTTATTGATGCTAGTCATACTAATGTCCAAAGACGCCTCTATCTCACGGTATGTCACATGACGATCTTGCTTTATCAGTTCACGCACAGCATAGATCTTTTCTGGCGCAACAACGGATTTTGGACGACTTGCACGGGATTCGTTCTGGATCGAACGTCGACCACGATTAAATTCGTTATACCAATTTTTTACAGAGCTGTAGGATGGCGCTTTATCGCTGAATAAAGAATTAAGTTCATCGAAGCACTCTTGTCTTGACAATCCACGTCGAAAGTTATGAAAAATAATGGCACGGAATAATGGCACGATTCAATTCCAATTTTTGAAAGAGAAGAACTTTTCAATTTACTGTCAACAACACAAATGAAGCTATAATGGTAAATCGTCTGCTGAATTTATGTTTAAAAATATCAAACTTTCGATTAAAATTGTCTGCGGTTGCCTAGCAACACTTACTGTTGCCAAGGCCAGAAATATAAATAGCAAACCTCGTATTTTAGATTCGTCATTCTAGGTATCAATCTTCACAATGGACCACGATGAAGTTTCGAAATTAGGAACAATTTTCGTCATATATTTGAGAGTTCACAAATCACATGATTTTGTGATGAAATAATTTCCAAAATTAACGAAATACTGCTCAAAAATTTATGAATCGTCAAAATTGAGAGTCTCATTTCTGAGAGTGTGCAACACTATGATAAACAGCTTTAAACTGACGAATAGTTAGTAAAGAAAGAATTGCCGACTCAGGCAGAAATCGGCAGGTAATGTTGGCAATAAACAGCAAACTTTTATATTTACTTCCACTATCAGTTCACGTTAAAAAAAGTTTTGTAGTAGTTCTTTTATTATGAATTTAAAATTTACACACTTTTTCTTAAAAAAAAATTATTGCTCTCCGTAATCGACCGCAATAAATTTAAGACAACATATATTACAACTGGCGATAATAAACTAAGTAAATATGAGTAGATATGCATGTATATTGCAGTTAGAATAAGCTGCATTTAAGATTTATATTCACTTTCTCATAAAAATTAAGAAAATATAAAGAGTTTAACACTTACTTTCTTAAATTCGACCTCTCTTCTCACTAAAAATACTTCGCATGTAGTCCTATATATTCCTTTATGATGTTGTCCTATATGTTACCGTATTTCTTTTAAGTAGCGTTGACTTGATTTTTATCCTTTCAACGCTTCAGATCTTCATAAGGATCTGAAGCTTCTCCGGCAAGAGATAATTTTTCGGTTATACACTAACTTAGGCGTTTTTTGGTCTTCCTCTTTAACATATTACGTTAAAATTAACGCAACGTAAGCGTGACGCAAAAGCTCTCTATTATATGATGTAAGGGAGGTTATTGTAGTATATTATACTACAAACAAATTGTAGTATAAACACTACCCTTTAATACTTTTTAGATATTGGTACATATTTTGCTTCAGTTTTTGTTAATAGCTTCACACAGACGTGTTTAAATATCTGACACGCTAAAAAAATTTGAAAAATTTAATTTTGAAGAAAATTCTAGGGAGAATTTTTGGAAAGTACGCCTTTTTATTTTTGTCACTAACTATGCGTGATAAGTTAAATGAATAGTACCAAATTATTTAGCATTAAAATTAACGGATGGGTGATATCATATCATCTTCAGTAAGTAAAAAAATTAAAACATTATAGATAAAATCAATTTAATTAAATACGCGTGACCACATATGTTAAATATTTCAAGCATGTCTAAGCATGTTCACAGATTTGCTTTATTAACGCAGATCCCCCCCCCCCCCAAAAAAAAGTAAACAGTGAAAAGAAATAAAAACGGCAGCTGTTTGTCGTTTACTAGAATAAAAACTACACATTTCAAAAATGTGTTACACTAAATTGCACTCTTAAACTTAAGATTAAATTTTTTTCATATTAATAAATAAAGAATTCGGTTCGAATCATTAATTGCTCGATTAAACTTCTCAAAAAGTATCCTTTTTCCCCTTTCAAATATCAGAATAAAATCTCCATATCTGCAAAACAGCATTCCTTTTAATTTAATTCTTTTCCTTGGTAAGAGTTATTTTTTCAATTATTAGCGATCTAAAAAGAGCACATTTTAAAGAGTATTTTATGCGTTTTTTGTGAGTAATATAAATTAGATTTCTTTAGCAAAATATAATGTAATTTTAAATGTCAACTTTTTAAAAGACTTCAAGCGTTTTATCGAACTCTTCTTATGTTGAAAGAAAACAAACTGGAATTTAATTCATCTAGAGAGAATAGTTGTTTTAATTGAATTTTTATAATTACATCCGAACAGATAATAGAAACTAATTAAACAAAGTTAACTGTGTCTAATTAACAAATATATAGACTTTTATTGTTTAAATAAAACACAATTATGGTTACACATTTAAAAAAAAAAAAAACGTCTCATCATTATTAAAATGATTAAAAATGAACGTTTTCTTTTAAAGTTAAGGATGTAATTTAATTTTGTCTAATCAAGAGTTTTACTAATTAAATTTTTGAAACCAATAATGTTTTAATCAAGTATTCGCCATTTTTTTGTTTGTGATTTTTAAAGTTGAGTCAGTTATAAGTCTTGGATAATAACCTACCAACGTAGATAAAGTTTCTCTCAAGAAAGTGAACGATGGAGCAATTAATAGTGTGAACAATCGATGAAGTTGATATGTCCATAGCCAATATTGCAGAAAAGAGTACAGAAAACCAAAAAATATTTCCGAAAAATACTTTTACTTTTGAATAACATTGTTCGAAATTCACATAGAATTCGAAAGACGTTAATGAAATATTAAATATTTATTGTACTGATTTCTCTCGATATATTTCACATCGTCTATTTATAAATATCGAAAAAATTACTTTGAAAGCTGAAATTAAATATTTTAAGAAAACATTCCAGCTACATTTTGTATTTAATCAAAATGGATGATAGATTTTTAAGCGGGATGAGTCGAGGAGAGAAACAGAAGGCAAATTAGAGCAGAATACTATTCCATGCTTAATGCAAGAAAGTTCGTCGTTTTTCAGACATCGCAGCTTGTGACATTTCTTCGATTTGAAACACAAAGGAAAATATGTTTTTTTTCCAAGTATATTTTTCATTCAGCTTTCTCGAGATTGCTTTATCAGTGTAAATCATACCTTAAGGAGATACATTCATTTCATTGCTATTGTAAACAAAAAATGGTTTGTCTATAACACAATGGATCGATATTTTTTATATTAAATTACGCTGTATGTTTACTTTCAATATACGTCTAGACTTAATCTATTATTTAAATTCAACTAATGCATGCATGTTTGCATTATTTTTAAAAAAGTAATTTTCTTTTAATATAAATTCGAGCAAAAACTTCACCTGGCAGAATGAGATATTTGTTTTCAACCGCAAACCGTATTGTAAGTATTAAATTGCAACTTCAAATCAAATTTATCGTTGTATTTTTAAAAGACATTCCGTAGACTAATACATTATAAATACTTCTTTAGATAACTGCAACAGATTTATTTGTTTATGATTATTATGTAGTAATGGGCTGCAGTTTCTTCTTTGCATGTTGTGCAATAATGAAATTGCCTAAGGATTGTTTCACGGTTCTATACAATTGTTTTCTTTTATTTCAAACTTATTATTTTTAAGGATTTGTTTGAAACATCTCCTCTCATTTCAAGTGAGAGGTTGCTTAAATTAAAGTAAAAACACTCTGGAAATAAATTACTGCGGGCGACCAATTTCTATTTCTCAAAAATATAAGGATAAACACTTTTTAAAATGTTTAGTGCAATTTAAAATATTTTAATTTAGTAACCAGAGTTTTTATTTTAGCTAATTTTTTAATATAAATACAGCAATTAAAATTTATACAATTTAATCAAATTAGAAACTTTTTTTGTTGTTGCATGGAACAAATTATTTTGTAACAGTGTTTGTATAGTTTACAATGAATTGAACGTGATTGTATTTTTTTATTTAATTTACGAGCGGTATTCTCTATGTCATAGTATATTTTTTTAGTTTAAAATATAGATATATGATGTGATAAACTGATGATGAAGATATAACACACATCATCGTTCTTTTAAAAAAGAACCCTTACTATGAATACTAATAGAAGTTCTAATAATATTATCGAATCTGTAGTGAAAAATATTGATTTGTGTGGATATCTTCTTCTAATCTCGGGGACTCGAACGTCTTCGAATAAATTTTGGGGCCCAATTGAGCTTTCCTTCTGTTTCTTGTTTAGTTTTATTGTTATCAAACCACTTTCTAACCAGCTTTAATTAACGTTAAGTATAGTTTTTGTCTACAATCATAGTGTATTTTAGACGATACCATAAATTCAATACTTAATCGAATCCAATTTATCTTAAAACTAGTCACTACATTCTCCAGAAGATGGAAATTCTCTTGTATCTCTATTCTTTTCTTATGAAATACCATTAAAAACAAAAACAAAATAATAATATTATAACAAAGTATTTATTAACATTTAACTGCAATACATTTTACTTAAGATTTAGAATATTGTAATTTAGACACTTATTTTTTCATTAAAAATATAACAATTAAATGAAAATTTGCTTTTGAAGAGAAAGATAGGCGTTTGAATTACTAGCTTCTTAAAATTTGAAATAATTACATAATTCCAATACATTAGTACTTGAATTTATTATATTTTTTATAAATTTTAAAAAAAGGTAGTAACTTCTTAGGTTGATATTTAAAGTTCAACACAATTTCTTCAAATTAATTAAGTGACTTTTCAGCACCTTAAATTAAAACTGCTTTGCTAAAGAGTTATTATTGCTATTTGCATATTAAAATTAATGTTTTATCATGGTAATTTTTCGTGGCTAAATTATCAAAACCAAGATTCATGTCTTAAAAAAAATTTCCACAATAGGTGCATGGGTTGATATCAATGGGTAAGAAAACTTCTGTAGCAGAGAGTAGACATTCGACTAAAGAAGACTGATATATCTAAAATGTGTACCAAGTAAATTTTAATACTTGAGACAGGAGTTCCTAAGATTCGAATGAATTCCAGTCCTGCCTTGTTCCTGGTAATACTTAGCATTGGTAATAGTTGTCACTGGTAATAGTTGGCATAGGTTGGCCCATTTTATTTCTTGTCCATTTCTGAGTACTTGCTCAATAAAAAAGTCTGAACTGTGGCGTTTCAGGGAATGGAGCGCTTGCCTGCCAATGGTTTGAGCCGGATTGGCTGTTTGATAAGAATTCTATTCCAGCTTTCAACGATCTCAGTGCTGACGTAAAAATATCGTTAACGGATATCGTTAACGGCTGACGTTAACTGATGATGTGTTCTTATTTGTGACAGGTTTTCACCGTTTCCATCTCCATTCAACACAAAGGCGGGTATCCATTTGAAAGTCCTTTACGAAAAATAATTTGTGCAATGTTCTTGATCCAGGAGCTTCCTTGGATTGAATTCAAAATTAAAGGGCTACGGGGTTGCACGTTGATAGTCGTAACCTCTCCCCCGCCAAAAAAAAAAATGATTCAGCTGCTTAAAGCCTGTTATGAAATAAAATAAACTTGAAGAATATCATATAAATTTCTTTTAACAATTGTTTTTAGATGGTTGGATGGTCATAATTTCTTTCCTTTTATAATTTTGATTCGACAAATATTTTTAACTTACTGATAATTGGGTTTTGACTTTAATGGAAGTGGGTTTTGTAAGTCGCTATCATAGGAGACTTCCAGAAGGAACTGGAGAATGACTTGCAGAAAGTCTGTGAAAGAGGTTACGGCCTCATGTATCTAGCAAAACAGATCATCCAATCAGCAACTAATAACATAAAAAAAATGTATAGCCTGTAGGAACTTTTACTGTTTTTAATTATTAAATTTTTTAACGGTTAAATGTTTGAATCAACAAAAGTTTTTTTGGGGGGAATAAAATATAATACAATATTTAGGTATCATAAATTTAATAATGTGAATATTCCTTGCATTCCAGAAAAAAATATTTTTTTCAACTCATAGTAATTTACACTTAAGTTACATAAAAAGAAATTCGAAATATGTATTTAGATTTTTTATTATGCTCTCTTTTTACATTAAGTTAGATTTTTCAACGCAATTAATGATTTCACTCTTCTTTTCAAGGGCATCTAATTTAACCCATAACCTATAATCGAAGATTCAAACGCTACTGCACGCCACTGAAGATAGAGTTAATAAATATGAAGAAATGTAGAGAGATTGGGGAAGTGATATACAAACAAAATGTACGTTAGAAACAGGAAAGTGAACAAAATTTCTAAAAAAAAAGAGCATTCTTTAACGTGGTAAATATTCCTACCCTTACATTTTCTTTCTCTCTTGTGTAAAGAAATCAATAATTTTAATATAATTAATCTAAATTTTATATAATTTATCTAAAGTTTTAAAACTTGATATAATACATTTTAATCTGTTAATAACAGACACTGTTGTGTTATTTTTCGATGCATGTTGATAATCGATATTTTAATGCAATCTTGTAAGTTATATTTTTATTCTAAGTAAAATTGATCACCACCTCTCTTTAACGCAAAATTTAGAACCATTTGTCCCAGTTCATATAAGGACAGGGTTTGTTCTGACGGTGGATCTTGAGATTATCATAATTCAAACTATTTTCCTTTTAAAAATGGGGTATTATTTGGGAATTATTAAGAATCGATGATCCAAATAAGGGTTTATTAGGAATTCCTAGATTCTCCTTTCAAATGTTTTTTAATCTTCCTAGTTGTTTTCTTCAAGTATAAAACGAAGGTGTTTGGAAAGCATTATTCTTTAACTAGCACATTTTTTGATACGGCTTCTTTTCCAAGCTCACTTCCTTTAAGAGAAGGTTGCTTCAATTCTTTTTTCCAGTAGGGACAGGAGGAGAAATAAGGCGTGGCTGCATTTTACGCTGTGCAAAACCAATTGGTAGAATTTATTTATGCTTCAAAAATGATTTTTTTTAAAAAAAATCTTTATTCATTTAAGAGATTGCTATGAATTTTGCAAGAAATTTTTAAAGTATTTTTTTTATTGAATGTTAATATTATCTCTAGAATTATCAATAATAATTTTTTTTAAAATAACAAATTCTTTGTACATTAAATGTTAAAAATATCTCTAAAATCATCAAAGTTAAATTTTTTCAATTAAAATTCAAAGTTATTAATCATAAACTTTGAATTATCCGGTATAATATTATTACCTTACGCACATCCCGTTTTCAGGCCAATCCTGATAACTAAAATACAAAATCTAACGCGCGTCTGTACTTTAGTAAGGACGCCCCATAAAATGATCCCATCTTACTCGATTTACGCTTCGATTATTATTTTGCAATATGACAAATTTGTTACGAAAATATTTTAAAACATTTTTGAAAGTTGCCGGAACTACATATAAATTCGTTACGAATTTATATGTAGTTAAACTACATATAAATTTGCTGATCGCTTTATATATTTCATTTTGTGTTTTATTCCGTGTTTTCTTGAATTTTTATTTTCTATTTTTTGCTTGATATTTTTTTTCCCTTTTTTTGCATTTTTGCTGAATTTGTTCGATTTTCATTTCGTATTTTTTTGGTGCTCCTTGAACTATTTGTATTGGTTTATTTTGATTTAGTTACAGTAATACAATACTAGAAAGCATTCTTTTTGCGGATATTAACAGGTGAGCTGATGACAAGGTGATATATAATTTTTTATTCTTCTCTTTTAAAAAAAATATATATTTCCTCCATGTTTTCACTATGTTTCCTGTCTTTCTGTATTCCAATCTCAATGTTTTCTCTACATAAAACCGTTGCCGAGAGGTGAAATAAAACAAGTCTCAGACAAAGGAAAAGGACATCAATTTTATTTTGAGATTATTGTGAAGAAAACGATCATCCAAGTAACATAAAAGTACTTCGGTAAAAAAAAATTAGAAAAAAAATCTTTGGTTTTAGCCTGATAGGATAGCCTGAGGGGCACTGGGCCCATGTCCAAGAGTTCGTGGGTGCGATCCCCGCCAGCTGAAGACTCCCATTGTAGTAAATGGTGACTGATGCACGTTAAATCTGTCGAGTCGCAAAGTCCTCACTGTTCCCATAACAAATCAATACTTCCGGGGGTATTGATCCAGGAGTTTCCTGGTCTTCTGGATTGGTTCAAAATTACAAGGCTACGGAGTTGAACATTAGTAGTCGTAAACCCAAAATTGGATCGCCTGTTCAACGACGGTTATAAAATAAATTATAAAATAAATTTTAATCTAAATGTAGAACAAAATGTCGGATGTGTGTGATAAAATGTGAGAACGCGTTTAATAAATTAATGCGAACTTAAATATAGAAATGACATAATATAACAATATAGTATATACGTCTATAGTGTATATATATTTTACTAAGCTATAATCTCGCAACATCCTTGTAAAATAACCCACATTTACGGAGGGAACAAGACGAACATTTGCAATTTAATTCCTAAATTCTCTCACCGAAACAACTATAATCGATTGAGACTAGTTTCAAAGTGTCAAATATAACTTTCTAACGTGACATTAGAGAGCAACTCTTTTATCATTCAACAAGTCCCACACGTTGCCTCTTCTGCAAGAATGTTCTTTCTTAATGATCACCCGAAGGTAGTTATTGGGAGTTCTCTCCAAACAAATTTAATGACGCAGCAGCATTCGAACCTAATGATCTTTCTACTTAGCATGTAAGGACCGGAACGTGATGTCGCTTGCGTGATTCAGTTAAATTCAAGCATGCAAAGTATGAAGAATGTATTAGAAAACATATTTAAAGTTACATTAGAAGTACTGTTTACATTTATTGTAGTATTTTCTTTTGTAAAGTTACTAGGATGAAGTGTCTATAAAACCATTTACTTTTGCTTATTGTATAAGAATGTTTGGAATCATAAAGGAATTCGAATTTTTATTTTTTATTATATATTATTTTTTTAAATTTTACTAACGAGTATATTTTTTAATGTAAAAGATAGTCAGATTCACAAAGATACCAACTTTCTCTGGATTGCGGATAAGAATTTTTAGTTATAGTGTCTTAATGTATGATTCCTGGTTTAGTAAACTCAATTTATACCGAGGTTGTACTGTATCTTTCCTTGTTAGACTGTTCTATCGTAAAGTGCTCAACTTCGCGGCGTAGGTCGTCTGTCTACCAAAGTAGGGGGGCCATCCCCTCTGCTGAGTATCAAAATTGCGATGCCATGTCTTCGGATCATCTTCAGGGATGTTTCCCAGACCATCGCCCTTAGCCTATTGTGCAGTTCTAATGTGACGTAAATAAAGTACCTTTAAAAAGTTGGCAAAATTTACCGAAAATCTACAAATTTTAGTTTTAATTCCGGATTGGTTGGCACATCTGAGCACTGATAGATGCTATTTCATACTATAAATTAAAACTTTTGAAGGGTTATTTTTTAGTAATGCCATGTTACGATATATTTTAGGATTGAGACTGATTCGTAAAAAAATAATTATTACCTGAAACTAATTTGATTTTTAAGAAATTTTTTTTTCAGTGGTAATTTTTTACAGTTTGGCCATAACCTTGTTCTTCTGTGTTAATGGTAGAAACTGTTTATTTCGACGTTGTTTGTTGTAGCAGATATGACTTAGTTTCCTTTTTTAAAGCGTTATGTTTATCTTTTCTTCAAATACTTGGGTTTATAGAGAATTCTTCTTTAAACTATTGAAAACTCTTTAAAAGATCCGTCTTATTTAGAAAAGGCGGGTTCTCTGCCTCTTGGGTGCCCTAGCAATTGCTCATCCCTTTTCTTTCATTTCGTCATTCGCTTTTTACTTTTTAACTTAAGAGTATCAGACTTGGATTTTATTTCTTGGGCTTTTGGGTCCTGTAATTGCATTTGACTTTTGTGTCAGTGAAATGCATTTCCAACTGAATCATATGAAATAGTAACGGATATAAAAAAAGCAAGTTATCAAAGTACGAAATTTTTATTTTTATTTTTTGAAGAAGGAAAGCAAGTTAAAAAAAAAACAATAATGGACCCACACGAAATTTCCTACTCCCTCTAATGTATGACGAAATAAAGGGATTTACTTAATGGTTCTAATTTATATTTTGAAAATTCTTGTGAGATTTTAGAGAAAAGGGAATGCAAATGATATGAGTTTCAATTGAGTATATGACAGAAAAAATACTCTGATTGATCTCTGAATAATTATTGAGTTTAGAAAGTACTAAGGATGGATTAAAATTAACAAAACAGTTTTTCTTCATGTCGGGATTGAATTCAAATAAGTTATCCTAAAATAAACTGGCTTTAAATTATTTTCATTCCTCTTTTGTTTTTATTTACCTTAAAAGAAATCGCTGTTCATAATATGGTATTGACCTTAATCACTTCCTCGGCCCGATTTCTCAACAACGAAACACAAAATGTTTTTCCCTAAATGCTTTTCCCTAAATTTCATTAAATGCTAGAAGGAATTTTTTTTAATCAAGAAATTTCAAAACAATAGTAAAAATAAAAATAATAGTAGTAAAAATTTTAATTACAGTAAAAATAATAATAGAAAAATGATAATAATTAAAAATAGCTAAATGAAATAATACTTAAAAGGAATGGGTTTTTGTCGCTGTGTCAATGAATTTGAAAATGGTTGAAAGTTTAGTTTACTTCATCGGTTTAGTGTTCTATATTTAATTTCTTATAAAATACTATATTGACAAAAGTTTAAAATGATAGAAGATAAATTACCCCTTTTAGTTTTAACTAATTACCAAAATCAAACATTAAAAGAAAAAAAAACAAAGCATTTCTCCAAATATATCTACAAACTAAAAATAAATAAATAAATAAATAAAAATAAATATTAAAAAAAAATAAAAACGCTAAATGAATATTACATTATGCAGACTTTTATTAGTTTTCTGCCTATGATGGCTCAACATATATGCATATTATTTGTTTATTAAGTCATATAATTTGTCTGTCAAATGAGAACGCATGAACTGGTCACAGAGTCATTCAGATTTCTAGGCATGTAGATATATTAACACGTTGGATGCTACGGGGATCACCGGTGACCGGTGAATCCAAGATTCAAACACATCCAAACACATAATTCGAGTAAATTTTTAATATTATTATATTATTATCGTTACTAAAATGGTTTGAAGAAATGAATGCAATATAGAACACACAAAAATAGTTTTATTTATATATTGCTCCGGACAGCTAATTAATATTTTCAAGTAATAGTTTATTTATTAATTGTGATTCTTGGTTTAATAAATTCAATTTAGTAGGTTTTTATCCACTAATACTTCTAAACAATTCGTAGGCTTATATCAGTCATCACTTTTTTCAGATATATCATGTTACCCCTTTTAAAAAGCTAGCAAAATCTGTCAAATTTGAAAATTTAGTTTGTAGTTATTTACCGTTTAGCCAGACAGGAAAGCCATGTAAAATTAGCGCGGCATTCAACGTGTTAATAACTAATATACATTTTAAATACAATTTTCAGTAATTTTAAAATTCTACTTCAATTAAGCAAAACATTTTAGAAAATCTAAGGAACGAAAAAAATAAAAGGTAAAGTATTTTTTTCTTGGAATTGCCTTAGAATTTGAAAGTATTTTTTACTGTATTTAAATTTATTGTTTAAAATTTTTTTTTTAAATTTTCTGTGTGTATTTATACAATTTTTAATTTTGTGGATGTATTTAAAGTCATTAAAATGTAGTTACTTCAGTAGTTGAACTTAAAGTTATAACTTACTTTTTAACCAAAGAATAACTTATTTTCCTTTTGAAATTTCAATTAATGACCATAATTTTTCATAATAAAATATCTATAAGAATTAATTCAATATTCATTCCCCAACTTTTGTTTTTTTTACGAAATCATTTTTAGTTCTTCATGCTGTAAGTATTTAATGGTTTCGATTAAATATATCTGAGGTGATAGCTAAATCTATCCGATTATTTTAAAACAGCAAAAATAATTTTTTTCTTGCTATAAGTTAAATAAAAATAATTTGTCTATCTAAAGAAAAAATTAATTAGAAAAGACATCAAAAGCTTTAAAATACACCGCGATTGTTCTATTTGCATTTCAATTTAAAGTTATTTATCTTTACAAGATCAGAAATTATAAACAAAGTCTTATTCAAGTCGTATCACTCACAAAACCCTTCATCGGAAAAATAATATCTATCTATAATATTTCCTATAGATGTATAATCATGCTATAAAATATGAGGAAAAAAATATTGACAGTATTTTTGTCACTCATAAAAAACTAAATTAAACTTGATAATTACACAGATACAATTTATAAAAAACTTATTGAAGTTTTAATGCACAATTTAAATTCTTTCTATATTTAAAAAAGGAATTCATCTCTACGAAACATTTTGTATTGTTGCGCTAAAATTATTAAACTTAAAAACTTAAAATTACGTATGGGAGCAAAAAAATCTACCGGCAACTCCACGAAATAAAATAAAAAATATAACATTCAATTATTATTTCTTGTAGTAAAAATGCAATTTGGACCAATTGGCATCTCGTTGAACTTTGTTTTGTTAAAAAAGCTATTTTTATTTCTGAATTTGGCTTTTTTTCTTCTTCAAAATTCTAATTTATTGAAAGTTATAGTAATTGTAAATGCTGCTTTTATCATGAACTTTTTCTCAGTTTATTTTCTTCAATTAGTAACGATTTATTTTATAAGCTTGCTCTGGAACTGATGTCAAAAATCTTAAGAGGGCAACAATAGATGGAGAAATCTAGTGTTTGATCGAGGCAGATAGAAACGACTAGTTTAGTCAAGCGGGGATGCGACTAGATCGGTCAGGCCTGCACACTGTTAGAGTTTTCCTTCAAAAATTGGTAAAATAACCGGCAGTAATCTGTCCATCTGATTAACCGTAAAGTATACGGTAAATAATATTTTTCACCTTTACGGTTTTGAAACCGTTTACAACTAGTATGGTTATAAAATCATGAATACAAAACTTCACTGTTTTTTTAAACCATTTACAGCAGACATGGTTTCAAAATCATAAACAAAGAAATTTAACTGGGCACAGGTGCCTCTCGCAGATAATGGGCATTGGAGAGTGCAGGACACTTGCAATTCTTCATGTGTGTTAAAGGGAATGGTGTTGTCAGCGCTGATGGGACTCGAACCCCCGTTCTGTCGGTCATGAGATTGACAGACTAGCTCTTTCGGCTATAATATGTACGCGAATGCAAGGAACTAAGTTGTTTCAATTGGTAGGCTTAAGTGGTGATATAAAATTCTTGTTATTTAACCGTTTTAGGTGAAAATAGTTTAAAAAAACGATTTTTCTCATAGTTAATAGTTTTATTACCATCTTATTTATGGTTATTTGACTGTTTTGTTTAAATGTGGAAAAATAACAATGAAATAGATTGTTATTTAGCCATTTTTTCCGAGAAATTTCTAACAGTGTATGGTTGTCATGCTGATAGAAGAAGGTATAAATCTTAATATTTATCTAGAAATTTCAGCAAAAAACTAATTAGGAGCGATATAACCGGTTTCGATTTGAACTCTCATGAGTCTCGTTAACGAGTTAAATTACTTCTCATTCAATTTTTCTTATTAAGCTACATAAAATCTGTATTCCTTAAGTTAAATATTTTTTAAGTACATATGAATGATTTTCAAATTTAGATAATTTTTAATTTTTATTGCTAATAACATATTAACAAAACTTTCTTACATAAAACTACAATTACTTAAAACTACAAGTGTTGACAAAATGTTCTTTGCTTTTGTGGAAAAGATAAACTTTTGGGCAAGAAAAAACCTCTATTTTTCAATATCCACAAAGTGAAATCTTATATACTCTGCAATTTAGGTTTAACACTCGCTTTCAAATAAATTAAGAAAATTATAAAGGATCATAATAAAGAAAAATAGCCCTGGCTTTCGAGAAAAAGAGCAGATTTCAGCTTTTATGAAACTTAGCTAGCCGTAGATATCAAAGAAATAGACGTAAATATTCTTTTACGTAATGAATTTTAGCAGTTAACTTTTAAATAATAACTTAATTATAAAAATACTAAACTTAAACAAGAGATAATATTTTATTTCCTCTTGGGAAGTTTTTTTCTTAACAAAAAAATAAATAAATAAAATAAACGATTAATGTTGTTTGTTATGCTACAGTGGGCAAAATACAAAACGGACACCCTCTTGATCAAATAAACGGAGCTTAGCGTTTTAGAACTTAATATTAATAGTTCAAAGGGGTGACCAAAAATATGCTAATTAATCAGTGCAGGCGATATTTTATGTTACGAAATCAGACACAAAAACGTTCTTTCTCTAAATGAACATACCTTTTTCTTGACGGATTTGAATATTTGACTCAAAAAATATAGGGGGTAGCTGCAATCTTCGAAATATGGTTCCAATAGGAGAGCGCTTCAAAGTTTGAACCCCTTTGCTTATTTCGCCATATCTCGAGAATTTTTAAAGTGAATTGAAAAATTTTTGCACACGATTATAAAATTTATTTAACCACAAATAATTCCATGTCAAAAGTAACTTTTAGAAAACATTTATTATTTTTTATTATTTTATTTAAGAATAGTCGAAAAAATGTGGAATTGTAAGATGCAGACATTTTTGCATCATTTTAAAGAATGCAATTTTATATTAAACATTAAAAAATTAGAGCAAAATCGATCAAATAGTTCTTGAGAAATATAATTTTAAGTATCTGACTTTTTTGGTCAAAACTTTGAAGCGTTCTCCTGATAAAACTATTGGGACCATATTTCCCAGATTGCTGCTACTCCCCATACTTTGAGGGTCAGAAATCTAAATCAGTAGAGAAAAAGGTATGTTTATTCAGAGAAAAATTTTACCTAATTTCGTAACATAAAATATCGTCCACACTCATTAATAGCATATTTGAGGTCACCCCCTCAAGTCATTAAGATTGAGTCCTAGAACGTGAAAACCCGATCGTTTGATCAAAGGTTACTCAGGGGGGTCCGTTTTTTTTTTTTTTTTTTTTTTGGTACATTTTTCACTGTAAAAAATTCCGAATCAAAAGTATGCTATAAAGTACCGGCACTTTGAATGCATTATCCGTAAATTCCGTTTTACCGCAAAATCATATTCCGGGGAAAATAAATTTTATGGATTTTACGGTGAAATGGATACTTTTTCTATAAAATCTATATATTTGTGTATTAACAATTTGTGATCCTAAATTATTTGTAACATTGGAATGATTATTTTTAAGTTTTTACTAACGTTTGATGATATGAATTAGAAGAGTTAATTACTCTTTGAAAGAAACTCAATATCATCTTCACCTTAAGCAAGGAAAACGTTTCAAATGAATATAAAAAATATCGAAATATCAAATGAATTTCAAAACAATCGTTTCAGAACTGAATTCAATTTGTCTTGTACTCGGTAGACTCCATGAATACAGGTTGTTTAAATGACAGATTAGTCAATAAATGTATTAACGCATATGAAAAATGTTTCACAATTGTTAAATCGACAGGGGAAAATATATTTTTATACCTATTATGTCAACTGACTCAAATGTATTGGGATAGATACAAAGATATCTTTTTCCTAAATGAAGAAGAAAAAAGTAAAGTAATTGTCAGGATAACGCACTCTATTTGTGAGAATATTAAATAGTTGCATTTAAATATATATCTGTATTTTCATTCTTTTAAAAAAGAAATATACAACTCGTGCTACAGCAATCACAAAGGAAGAAATTGTTTGCATGAACCACACTGCTTACAAACACTATCTTCAATCGCAATTAGTCGAAAATTAGAATCCTTGGTTGGAAAAAGATAGGATTTCTTATTGGTAGTTCAATCCTTGTAACAAGGAAATACTTCTCAACTTCTCGAATTATTTGTCTTTTTCATTGAATTCAAACTATCATTAAAGAAGTGATTCTGTTTAATTCGACTGTTTGTTAATTTTACTCGAAAAATTCACCTCGAAGAGGAGTTGACAAATAATTATTATTTCTCACTTGTGACAGACAGTTTACTAAAATTGAGTGCGTCACGTTATTGTAAATTTTGTTGAACTCTGGAATTTTTTTTAAAACTTTAATTCCCTCTAAACTTTCTCCTCTAAGACGAGTTTGTTTATTTTTTTTTTCTCAGTTGAATATCTAAATTTAGAAATAATAAAACGGTTAACAGCTAATGCGTCATAGGAAACTAGAATAATTTTTGTTTTAGGCAAAGACTCCCGATCTTTCAAAAAAATAAAATAAGTTAATAGCCTAAGAGTTGGCAAGAAATTGTGAATTTCGGCCATTTCATTCGATAATTCATTTGAAGTTTATTTCATTAGAGCTCCTAAAAAGCAAATCCCATGTGGCTCTGTGCCATAATGCAAAAGGTTTCAAACAGTTCAAATGACAGTCATAGATTTAGAGTTGAAATGTCACTGAAACCAACTTTAATTTTGCCGATTTGCTTGAAGATTTATTTAAATCAATAAGGGTAATCTTTAGTAGAATTTTATGTAAATGACCCAAGTCACCCTGTGTGTTTTGCTTCTTTAAATCGAGTCGTAAATGGGGTTGTTCCGGAAATACTAAATCATGGATATGGTCCTATTTTATTAACTACATAATGTATTCATCCGAAATTAGGCTATAAACATTTAAATCGTAAGGCTTTTATAATATTTTCGAATTAAATGTAGTCGCTAGCTTTCTCTGGCGAACAGTTTGTTAAATGCATAAAATTGTAAGTATTTTGAGTTTTAAAATCATTTAACCAAAAATCAGGGGATTTATAAGAATCAACTCATGTTGAATCGTTTACCGCGTTTTAACTCATTATAATTCTAACTAATATAACATAACTCATTATAATTCTAAACGTTTAACTAATTATAGTAGTTGCCAATTTCTTTGATTAAATTGGTATAAAAAAGGATTCCTAATCAATGGACAAGTGGACATGACAACTTCAATAAGTGAACGGAATGGTGTAGATCAGTGGTTGGAAAACTACATTATTTTTGTAGTGACTACAATTACAACTACTTTGTTACAATTGCAGTTAACAACTACAATTACTTTGTTACAGATGTAGTTCGCTACAACTACAATTCATTCTTTTAAATGCAGTAACTACAAGCTACGTTCGAAATGTATGCACTATTTCACTACTTTAAGGAACCGATCTTTGCTTGAAAAATTAATTTACACCTATCTTCAAAATGGTTTTGAATTAAAAATTGTTTTGCATTAAACATGAAGAATTATTTAGAAATATTTAATCATGAACCAGATTGTCATTCTAAGACATTTTTTTAAAAATTCATTCATCTAATTCTACTTTTTAAGAACTTCTCGGCAGAGAATATTTTATTTGAGAAATGTTAGGAAACTTTTAATTTCGTGAAGTGTTAAACGTTATTTTATTTCCTCTAATAAATTAAGTACGTCTAAAATATGTCCCTTTTCTTTAAAATAACATTCGCCAGTGAAAGTGTGACCAAAGTGATACATTATTATACATTATTCACTAACTCAAATATTTGTCATAAATTACGGAAATCTTGTTAACTTACAGGCATTGGGGCGTCCATTGACAGACCCGCTAAAAATTGTACCCATCAAGTTTTATTTTATTTTATTTTATAACCGTCGTTGAACAGCCGACCCAATTTCATGGGTTTACAACTACTAATGTTCAACTCCGTAGCCTTGTAATTTTGAACCAATCCAGAAGACAAGGAAACTCCTGGATCAGTACCCCCAGAGGTATTGATTTGTTATGGGAACATGGGGGACTTTGAGACTCGACAGATTTAACGTGCATCAGTCACCATTTACTACACGGGGAGTCTTCGGCCGGCGAGGATCGAACCCACGACCTCTTGGATACGGGCCCAGCGCCCTACCGACCAGGCTATCCCAGCCTACCCATCAAGTTTGAAAAATTAGTTGTGTTAGATACTTTGCTAACATGAAAAGTAGTAGCCAGAAATCGCTACTGTTTTTTTTTTTTGTATCGCACTACGCTACTTACACACCACTACAGAAAGGAACTACAAAAAAGTAGTGTCTTCTACTTCACTTATTGTAGTGCGCTACTTTCAACCCCTGATGTAAATACAATTAAAAATATTTAGTAGTAAGTAGAAAAAGATTATTTTTTTTTTTTTAAATTTTTTTTTTAATGAAGGATAGACATTTTCGACTTGCCTGTGTTACAAACTTTTTTTGGGTGTCTATGATTTATTTATATTGCACTCAGTTAATGCTGTTAATCACAGCTTATTTTTATCTGTATTTGAAAATGGTTTTCTAACACAAATAGCCCAGGATTGTCTATTGATTATTATGTGCTTTTGACTTTTTGCTATTAAACCTTATATTGAGCATGATTTATGTGCTTTTTATTTTTATTAAAAGATCGTTTTATATTATTTCATTGTAGCTGTATATGATTTAATTTCCTTTAGGACATGTTTAATAAGAATAATGTTAGTTTGCGATACTTTCTTATGCGAGAATGTTTTGCAGTTTTTGTTTTATAATACCTAAACGATACATATTACTCCTTTGAATGCTCTAAAATGAAAAGAAAAGCAATAAATTCTGTAAATGAATGGTGTCTTTAAAGATGTTCAAAATGGGTTGGTCATAATCAGGAATCAAAAACGAGTCAATTTTTTCTCTTTGGCTGAATAAAGCGTTACGCTCGCTTTCAAATTTTTGTGATCAAAGACTGCTGTCCCTGCAAATAAATAGAAGTTATAAAAGTAAAAGAGTATTAAGTTTTGCTATTATAGAGTATTAAAGTTTTAAATTACTTTTCTGAATTTTACCCATGGATGCGAGCAAAAGTACAAAACAAGTCGTCAAGTTATTTTCTGCAATTTGACCCGAGGAATCAAATTAACTTGCCTTTATTTTGAATATTTATGCATTAAAATATGTTGCAGAGCTGTCAATAGTTTTAATTTTAATTTTAGGAGAGACCTATTTGGGTTTTGGGTAACGATTCTTTCAGATTAAGCGAAAAAGTTTGTTCATTTTCAACTGCTGATTCTGACCAAACCGTTTTGATCAAATACTCTTTTTTTTAGTGCAAAAAATGTTTGTTTTGAATGAATCATTTAAATGCTATCATGCCAAAACTGAAATAAAGAAAACCTAAAATTTCATAGTTTTTTGACTTTTTAAAGCTTCGATCGCATTAGAAAGTGTCACAAAGTTTTATAATTCTTATTTGAGATTCCTTAAGTGAAATGAAATTTATTACCAGATTTTCAAGAATTAATTCGAACTAAAAGTCAAATTTTACTGTGCCCATTACAAGATGATACTTTTAGGGATTTATGAATAATAAAAAGCTTTACAATTAATGTGTTTGCAAAAAGCACATTTTCGTTTAGAACATGAAAGTTTTAAATTCTGCTATGTATCAGGTAGGTAAGTATTTTATTTACGTCTCACTATATGTAGCTGCGACGTGTACTATTGGAGACTGTCTGGGAAACATCCCCAAGCATGATTCGAAGACAAGCCATCGCAATTTTGATCCTCTGTAGAGGGAATTTCTAAGTATCAGGATATCCTCAGCAAGCTTTTTCCGGACACATCTCAAAATGCGTATTTAATAAAATGGACATGGCACGAAATGTGCTTTGTAACTTAGCATATTTTTTAGAAACTAAACCAGAAATCCTGATTGCTCTTTTTAAACACTAAGCATTACAGAGCAAAGTTAAGAGTTGTACATTACACATGATTTTTAGGCGATCCTTTCATATTCAGATTTCACAAGAAAAAAGGTCTTAAAATATTAAATTTCTACAACCTCAATTTTTCACCACTATTATAAATTTATAAGATACTTGGCAAAAAGTATTGTTGAAGAAAAGACCTTTGAAAAAGAGCTGTCAACTTTTAAAGTCTTTTGGTAAAAAAATTCCTGTATTTTACGCAAATAGTTGACTTAGCATTATGAATTTATTTGGATTCTCTGTTTAATTCATTAAGATTACGGAATAATACACGTAATGGTAGTTTAGAAAAACAGAATTAAACGTTATGTCCATTTTCTAAAATGTCTATTTTGAGCTCTGTTCACATTTATTCAACACGATTTTTTAGCATGCCCATTTTCTAAAATATGCATTTTAAGCTATAACCATTTTTTTAAAATACGATGTCCCCGCTATGTCCATTTTTCTTAAAAATCCAATGTTTTCCGATGATACTCAAACAAGAAGAAAGAAGAATAATAGAAATTCGATAAATTATTGGTGCATATTTCTATACGTAGAGGCTACATTTCTCTTCCGAAAAATTTTTTTTGTTAGATTCTATAATGTATCAAAGTATTCAAAAAGAAAACATGCAAAAATATAATAATTTCGAGATTTATTACTGATGCGTAAGAAACATGTATGACACATTTTTCTGATAATCGTGACGCAGAAATGAATTTTATTAGACTTTACTATGTATTAGAATTAATAAAAAGGGTATTAAAAGCTATTTACTTCCTAAATACGATTTGAAAATGACGCGTTTTATGCAACGGTGAATATCATTGACGATATTAAAATCCTCCTCGCAAATGGAAGAGATTTGCGATTTTTATTTGTTTGTTGCTTAGCAACTACTCATTAGTGAGGCTTCAGGTTTTATTATGCTTATTTTTGAATTCCCAATGCTACGGTCAATGATTCTGTTGCTAGTAAATAACTTTTTTTAAAGTAAGTCTGGGAAATAAAATATATTGTAACATGAAATATCAAGTGTTTCATTTTTCATATATTTTTTTCTGAACTTGCTTTTGACAGTTTTATTTTTTTATTTAATGTAAATGAATATAAAAATAAAATATAAATAAATGAAACAAATTAAAAACATAGAAAAATGTATTAAAGTTACTTTGATTAATAAATGTCTGTTTCAGTCCATTTTTTGGTTTAAAATTGAAACAGGAACTTGGTTTCAGTTTCAAATTTCTTTTCCAGTGTGAAACCTGCACAATAGATATAAATATATGCCTGACATTTCGACAAACATAAAAATGAGGTGTAATCTTCGGATATTTCAGAACTTTTAAAATGTTTTGCGTGACAGAAAGTTAAACAATGTATGTATATGTTTTGTTACATATATTTGTGAATATACTTTTGAAATTATTCAATACTATGTAAAAATTATTTTATGATAAGTATTATTTCACAAAAAAGTATTTGTTTTAAACTCTGTTTGCTGATTTAAAGATTTTCCTTGATTTTTGAATAATAAATAAGTAAATACGCATAAGTTATTATAATGGATACCTCTAACTTTTGAAAATGTTAATAATTTTAGGTTTTTAATTCTCCTAGGATTGTTTTAAACTAAATTGAAAAAAATCTTAAATGTGATAAATCATATTTAATTATTTTAAGGCAAATATTTCATTCATCTATTGGCTTGGTGTAAATATGACTAGAACTAATAACTCAACATTGCTGATCAATTCAGTCTTTTTTTTACAAAGAGAGAGTTACCGACCCAACTAAATTCAACATTATTTTGCCTAAACGCAGCAGTTAAGTTACTGATCTAGTTAAACCTTAGTCAAACACTTTCTTTGTCTTATTTACTGTTCATAACATAGAGACAAAATAGTTAAACAAAAATGCGAAAATGACATTATGTACTCGTTTATAGCCAGATAAAAAATTACTTACGTAATTTTTATTGCTCTTTAATTTTGCTTTTTTCTTACTTTTCTATATAGTATTTTTTCGCTCTGTATTATCTACCATTAAAAAGGTAACGAATAAATAAATTAAATATATGGCTAAAAATTACTGAAGATTTGACCAAATTATTCTAGGGATGTAACTTGATGTCTTGATTATGCAAGAAGTTAAAAAAAATGCCAGTAAAAAATTTTTTTAATGGTTAAAGTCTTTAATCAATGTCAGCAGATCAAGGTTTTGGTAAAGAAAGCTGAGCAATAATGGGTCAAAAAAATTTTACTGAAGAAAAAAAATCGAAAATGAAAGTTAAAATTTATGCCTACATAGATAAGCTAAATTTATCCTTATATCCTTTGCTTTAACCTTAAAAATAGGACTTTAAAAATCTATTCGTACTTCCCCCAAATCTATTCTTAAATTTTATGACCACTACATCAAGAAATAAATTTAACGGGATTTCATAAATAAACTCTCATAAGATGTTAAAGATATTTTATCAAGATAATTTTATGAAAGCATAAAATTTCTGAGAAAGAGAAATAAAAAACACTCAAATAATAATAGATTAAACAAGCTACTTATTTATTGATGAAACCCGGAAAAACTTCATAGAATTAATTTTCTTTTAAATTTTATATCTTCTTTGAGAACCTTAGATGTAAAGAAGTTCAAACCTGATTTTCCCTGATAGTATTAGCTAACAATAATTAATGAAGGAACTACATTAAAAGTTAAAAATCCTTTGTACTATAGTAAAGTAAAGTAAAAAAAAAAAAAAAAAACATGAGTCTTGGAATATCTCATAAGCCAATAACATTATCAGAATTGATTATTCAGAAATATTATTTTTATTAACCTATGATCGTAAACTAATGGTATTTATTTAAAATACATCTTGGTTAATTTTTTATTATTATAAATTTAATATAAAATAAATCATTCTTTTATAATATTATATTTATAATAATCAAATATTTTGAGATGTGATGCCTCAGGGGATGCACCTTCCAATTAGTTGAACAGGGTTCGAATCCTAGCGATGGCTGGTCGATACGAATTCCGCCCCGGCTCAGATCGATCACAGTGCTGACGTAAAATATCCACAGTGGTAGGCTGATCATGGGTTTAAGTCTCTTTGATGTCAGTTGGTTTTCCTCTTCAAGTAGCGCAAATGCGGGTAAGTTGCATCAAAAAGTCCTCCACGAAGAAACATTTCTACCATATATTTGATCCCAGAGTTTCCTTGTTTTCTGGATTGGTTTCAAAATTTTAAGACTAAGGAGTCGGACATTAATAGTCATAAACCCAAAATTGGGTCGGCTGTTCAATGACGGTCAAAAATAAAATAAACTAATTTTATGAATATATTATGAAACACATATTTATCTAAAATTGCATCCCATATATTTGATTGCATTTTATTTTAATGTAACACTTAACCATATGGTTGACCAGTATCAATTTAAGGACATTTAGTAATTCCTATACTTTCAATGATAAAATGGCTATACTTTATGTTCATTTCTCAAAAAGTACAAAACTTAGAGCAGTTGCATATTCTACAGCATAAAACGGTTGTCCAAGATGCTATTGAATTGATATTTTACAGAATTTTGGTTTTGATAAAATTTTAAAATATAAAAAGAAAATATCTCTAGAATAACATATTTAATAATAACAATTCACTGATCTTTAAAAAAATCTCCTTTCACTAAAAAATAAAATTAATATATTAAATAACTGTTTCTTCAAAGATGTATAAACATTATAACACCAGATGTATAAACATAAATATGGAAGATGTATAACCACCATTTCCGGAAATTAACACAAGTGCAAAAACTGTCATTTTAACATATGTTTGTCCTATAAGTTAAATTGTTTACGTTTTTCAGTAATTTAGTGCAATTATTTCTATTAATTTTAAATTAAATTTACCTACTTTCTTTTCATTTTTCAGTTGAAAGAGATTATTGTTTTCAGATATAGCTAGTAATATTGGGCTATCGCAATACGAATGTCACCAATTATCGTGGCTTTGTATCAATTTTTCCCTTTAAATAATTTACTCAATACTTTTCTACCTTACAACACTACTTCAACGATATGAAAAGTAAACTCAACAAAAACTGAAATATATTTACTGGATTAATACTATTTTAAACATTGCAATATAAGTTTCGTTTTCAAATAATTCATAAGAGCTCAGCAAATTAAAAAAAAACAACAACTTATAAGTTGCATAAGCAGGTAATAACCACTTTTGAGGCATTATTTAAAATTAATGATAAGTTGTCATTAACTTTATTGTTAAGTTCTTGAAAAGCTGACGAAATTACCAATTAGATGTAGATGTACCTTTATTCAAGAAAGAAAAAAAGGTGTGTACCTACGTTATTAATTTGCTCTGTAATATTCTTAAAATTAAATTTCGAGTTAGATAAACAAAACGTTAAAAAGCTAACAATGTGTAGAAAAACTTATAACAAAAATATTGAAAACAAACTGTTCTGAAGTTTGATAACGATAGCTTATACTAGTATCAAATGAAATAGTTATTATAGCAAGCCTGAAGTTATAAAGAATATATCCATACTTAATATTAGAATAGCAATCAAAAGACTAAAAAAAATCAATCCAGACATTTACATATTTTATTTTGAACAGCTATTATATGAATTAAAATACACATTTAGAGAAGACAAAAGAATTGCTTATTACAGATTGTAGACATAATTACGTAGCATTGTACTTTGCGATATGCTGAAATCCTTACGAGAGGAATGTTTGAGCAACTACTTTCTAAATTGTAACAAGATTCATTCAATAAAGTAACATTGATAGGATTGATTAATAGAATTTCTGATTATTACATAATAAGATAACTCCGCCATTGTTCACCTATAATCTATATATATAAAAGTGAATGTGTGTCTGTCTGTCACCTACAGACTCCTAAACCATCCGACAGAAAGCTGTGAAACTTGGTATACAGATAGTTCAAAGCACGAGGAAGGTTTATGTCGACATTAGAACATTCTGCGACAAACCGTTCCAGCGATATCAGCGAAAATCGAAATGGAATTTTCTGATTGGTTAAAAGTTAGCCATTGTTTTAAATTTTGCTACAAGCGATTCAGTTTTCAAATATCTTGAAGATAACAACAGTGATATTTTCTATCTTATAGCTCTATTCACTTAGAAGAGTAAATTACATATTCTTTAATATTTAATTATAATTCTCGCAAGTTTCTTTATGTCAGGTGAGCACAAGCACGAGAGTAAAATCAACGAGAATAGATTTCGTAATTATTGGTGGTATCACGGATTTAGAGGAAACTGTTTAATAAAAATAAAGGCAAAAGCAAATTTTATTCAAATTGCATGCTTTTAATAATTATTTATATTAAGTATGCAATTTTAGGTTAGCACAATTAAATATAATTTTTGAAGGTTTCATTGCTGACAGTTGTCATTTGAAAACTATTAGATTGTTTATTATTACAAAGTTCACGAATTCACATTCATTTTATTTATTTCATTTAAAAAATAGATTTTTGATTTTAACTTTATCATTATTATATTTCATATTTAATTTATTTCATTTTAATTGCTTTTTTTATTATTTAAAATAAATATGTGGATTTTCGATTTAGCAAATTTGCGACCACTGTCAACTTTTACATTTCTTTTTGTTTGAAAGAGAATATTTGCAAAAATATGCCGCCTAAACGAATCGCTCTTAGTTGATCAACATTTAAGGCACGCAAAAAGAGAACTATCCGTGTTTCAGAAACATCGAAACTAATCGAGAACACAATGCTTTAACCCGTTCCTTAGAAACATCTGAGCAACAGGAAAGAAGACTGTTAACAAATCAACTACGCACTACTCAAGCCCGTTCGTTGGAAACATCAGAGCAACGGGAAAGAAAACTGTTAACGAATCAACTACGTACTACTCAAGCCTATTCGATGGAAACATCAGAGCAACGGGAAAGAAGACTGTTAACGAATCAACTACGCACTACTCAAGCCCGTTCGTTGGAAACATCAGAGCAATGGGAAAGAAGACTGTTAACGAATCAACTACGCACTACTCAAGCCCGTTCGATGGAAACATCAGAGCAATGGGAAAGAAGACTGTTAACGAATCAACTACGCACTACTCAAGCCCGTTCGATGGAAACATCAGAGCAACGAGAAAGAAGACTGTTAACGAATCAACTACGTACTACTCAAGCCCGTTCGTTGGAAACATCAGAGCAACGAGAAAGAAGACTGTTAACGAATCAACTACGAACTACTCAAGCCCGTTCGTTGGAAACATCAGAGCAATGGGAAAGAAGACTGTTAAAACAACTACTCACTACTCAAGCCCGTTCGTTCGAAACATCAGAGCAACGGGAAAGAAAACTGTTAACAAATCAACTACGCACTACTCAAGCCCGTTCGTCGGAAACTTCAGAGCAACGGGATGCAAGAATGAAAATCAATCAAGAAGGCACTTCGCTATTCAGACGCTGCCAATAATCTGATTTGAATCTCAGGGCATTTCACTATGATCCAGCAACCGACTATACTCTTTCACCCAAGCGTCATCATCGGAAAAATGGATCAATTAGTTTGCTCAATCAATTAGATTAGTTGCATCAAATAGATTAATGGTTTTGTAGTGCTCTCAAATTTAAGAATGAAACAGCTGGAATTTGCTGTTCTGGAGGCAAAGTGAAACTACCAGATTTAACGTCGCCAGCCGAGTCATTTTCAACGTTTTTATCGGGTCAAACAAATCAATAGAAATTTTTTTGGCGAATATATGTCATTACATTCGTGTTACCAAATGACTCATTCGGTGCTACAAGTATCGGTGCGCATATGGACAGCCAGAATTATTTATTACATTCACATGCAATCCTGCTTGAGTTAAAATTAAAGAACTTTTTTAACCTAGGCAAAAATCATCGGATCTTCATGATGCATTACCGCACGTGAGTTAAAACAAATATTAAGCTCTATACTTGGTTTCATTGCGAAAAGTCATGTTTTTGAGGAGACACGGTGTTTGATGTATTCTATTGAATGGCAAAAAAAGAGAATTGCCACATGATTTGGCTTATTGAAAAAATCACACCACGACAAATTGGTCAGCTCATATCAGCAGAAATATTCATGTCGCCATTGATTCAGACTTTTTTCAGATCATCATCCAAAATATGTTTCATGGTCGGTGTGCATTACCATACATGTCTGTTTGAAAATGCACTAACGATATAATAGAGAATTAACTGTTGAGAATATTACTGGTTTTTTTACCATTAAATAAAATTCTCATTTCAAATCATAATCGCAAAACTGATTTATACACTTAAATACAAAATTTAAATTCAAACTGAAAGCGTTTGCAACGCACGCAGGGTACAGCTAGTCTATATATATAAAAGTGAATGTGTGTCTGTCTGTCTGTCCCCTATAGACTCCTAAACCATCCGACAGAAAGCTATGAAACTTGGCATACAGATAGTTCAAAGCACGAGGGAGGTTTCTGTCGACATTAGAACATTCTGCGACAAACCGTTCCAGCGATATCAGCGAAAATCGAAATGGAATTTTCTGATTGGTTAAAAGTTGGTCATTGTTTTAAATTTTGCTATAAGCGATTCAGTTTTCAAATATCTTGAAGATAACAACAGTGATATTTTCTATTTTATAGCTCTATTCATTTAGAAAAGTAAATTGCATATATTTTAATATTTAATTATAATTCGCGCAAGTTTCTTTATGTCAGGTGAGCACAAGCACGTAAAATCAACGAGAATAGATTTCGTAATTATTAGTCGTATCACGGATTTAATATTCGCGATCGCAACACTCGATACGCCATCTAGCGGGAGACTGTAAATATTGTGCATTAGTTCCCACATAAGCATTGGCAATGACGGACGCCATTTTCTTAGCATAAAAAAAGAAGCAAAATTTCCCTAAAGAAAAGGTAAAACTTCTTGAAAAAACTAATCAGAACATGCCAAACATTGAAGCAGAACACGCCAAGCATTTGAAGAACAACTTCTCAATATTTTTTACCTTTCTATTACCAACAACATAACATGATTTCATGATCACTTGCTGTTACAGATGTGTGTATTGCGGTAAAATAATTTTTCTGTCTTCAATTCATTACAAATTAAAATGAAAGCAACATTGCTTTCGTCATTCCAATGAATAAATGTGTTCCAATGAATTCCATACAGAACTGTAATAGTTATAGAATATTCTTCTTCTTCATAGAATAGTATATATTTCTGTATCTACATAATTCAGAAAACAACAATAAAGAATAATCCGAATTACTTGAAAAAGTATCTTTTGTGCTGATTATAAATAAATTTTTTATCGTTTTCTTGGTAAGTGTTTTTTAGTTTTGAAAGAATTTCAACTAGATTTCAGCTATTCTGTTTTTAAGCTACATATTAAAATTCATATCGAGATCTTACAATTATAAAAGTTTGATGTGTGGTATGTAACCTAAAAGTAATGAAGGGATAAACTATGTATATATTATTTGAGAATAAAGTTTTCAAACAAAGAACATATCATTTTGGAATTCTCCGGACTTATAAATCAGGTAAGTGTTATGATTTTTATAATAAAAAATTTGCTTGTAAATATTTTTTTTTCTTACTTGATGATCGTTCTCTACAAATAGTCCGTGGGCCGAACTCATTTATCGTTCAAGTTCGTTCCGATACTTTGGGGGCAATTTTTTCTTTTGACAAAACTATTCAGAATGTTTTAGTTTTTTTAATTTTATAAAGTTCTCCAAATATTATTTGGTCATAATTTAATAACAATCGATTTTATGACGCACTCTTTTTCTGTATGCTTTCGTACTCTCATCCAGTGAAATCGTTGAATTATTTTTTCCTCCGCCAAGCTAACCAATCACGCATTGTCTCCTCACAGTCGCTTACAGCTATGTTTGTAAGCAAATCGTTGGTTGCATTGATGCTAATTTTCTCGATTTCATTTTAATCCTTTGAATTTTTTTTAAAATTTAAATAAAGGTCTCTTTTTAGAGCCAACTATATATTGATAACGCTTCATTTTCCCGCTTTACTGTTAAATATTTGATTTTCATTTCGAAATTCGAATTGTGCAGGCGGTCACATTGCAATGCCTCTCTGACCTAATCAAGAATTCGACTCCGATTTTAAGATACAAAAATATATACTTAGCTTAAAAATAAGAAGGAATTGTTTGCCCTATTTTGATTTTAATAATATTTGTTGAGTTACAAATTTAAAGGGGATATTTATATATAGATCCCACCAAAGAAAAGAAAGTATTGTGGTTATGTTGATGAAATGTTAAAAAAAAATTTTTTAAACAATTTTCATTACTTTATGAAGATAAAATATTAGTTCCAAAATGATTAAAAAAGCTATATATTAACGTTAATGATCCATTATTCTTAAAAAAAATATTATTTTTGTTTCACTAACAAAGGTGCTATGGTAAGTATTGTTTCAAAACATGGTTGTTTTGATGGCTTATTTATCTAATATGTTTGATATTAAACATTTTTGTAGAGTAAAGCGCACATCTTATATTGCTTGCATTTTAATTTTACTTAATTATTACTTCTTTTTAAACTCTGAATGGCGTATAAATTTAAAAATTTTTATTAAGATGTGCTTACTCGGAAAAAAGAAAACAAAACTTTTTATGGTTTCTTTTTTCCCTCTTACAAAAAAGCTATAAAAAATACTCCTCTTAAATAAATACTACTCTTCTATAAAAAATAAAAAAAACTGTTAACTAATCTAAACTAAAAATAAATCATGAAATTTAAGGGAATTTATGTAGGTTTTCTCTGTAGGGTCAGCAACAAAAAATTCGACAATTTTGTATTAAATCATTGAGTATTTTTTTTTTTTTGAATTAAATTTGAAAACAATAGTGTAGATTCAAAACATGATTTAAATATTTAACATCAGATATTGGTTTAAAAAATGTGTTTAATCAATTTTCCAACTGGCACCATTTCGACAAATAGTTAAAGAATGTCTCTACACTTAAATGTAAATAAATTATTGAATATCAAACCATAAGGAAATTTCCAAATATATTAATGTCTGGAATTATATTCTCTTGCTAAATAAAAATATATTCAACAATACCTGTCTAAGGTTTTTTGGAACACTCTGTATTTGTCTTTTGCTACACTTGCAAAAACTATTTGAAATAACACTTGAAAACATTTTTTTTTTCAATTAAAACAATAAATTCTACATACTAAATATATTTTCTCTAAATCAATATTATTATTTTCAAAATTAATGCTGTACCAAAACATTAAAATTTTAAATAATGAAAAACCAAATTTTGTTAAATTGTTCAAATAAATTATGTAACAAGATAGTTCAGTGTGCAAAATATCCGGTTTTTATATAGTAAAGAAAGTTTTAAAGCTTCAGTAAAAGACAGTGTACCAAACAACAAATTTAAAAAAATATCAATTCAAATTTATTGTAAATTTTACACAAATGAAATTTTTCATTTTTATGTCAAACTGAATTTCAAAATATTCATTTGTATGAAATGGTTTTTTAGCTTACTAAAATAAGTATCGTCTAAAAAATAAGGGAGAAATATCTCCAGATTTTTAAAGAAAATCAGATTATTTTCTGTAGGGTAGCAGTTCTTAAAAAGTTGATGCAAATTTAAATTTTCACAGAGTGGAGGAAAGATTTATATATTCTATAGAATTCAAGTTTTAAGTATTTTTACAAAAATAATAAAAAAAAACCTGTCAAATAATCGCAGATGCAGTATCATAACCCTTCATTACAACTGTAACTGTCATAGTCTATGTTTTACCTTTTTATATTGAATTATCAAATCATCATGATTTAAAATGAAAAGAAAAAAAAAAAATAAGATCTTGAAGTAACTATAATTGTGTAAAAATGTGGAAGTACATACTTATAAAAAACTGTTAAGTGATTTAGCGCAAAAGAAACATGAACGAACTGAAAGATATCGTAGTGTGCAGACAACTGCTTTTGTTCTGATTGGTCCATTCATTTCCAAGTGACGTCAAATTACGCTTCTCTTCGGATATTCTTGGGCAAAATACTGAATTCGAGAAAACAAAATAGTTCCTCATTGTTTTGATAATTATCAATTAATGGCCAGTCAGATTTTGGAGAACTTTATGAATTTATGTTTCTCAGCCAAGATTGTGTTCTATTTTGGTAGAATGAAATTGCCCCTCAAATGTCGGAACGAAAATTAGTTTAGAGCTACTTTTGAGACTTCGGCCCACGGACTAAAAATGGTTTTTTTACGTCTGATTAAATACTATAAGAATTAAAAAAGAGAAACAAAACGAAAGTTTTTATTGAAAAATGAGGAATTTTTAAAATCGTTTTTATCCTAAGAATTCTTTATTTTACGTTTTTTAGTTTATCATTTTTTGATAAAATTGTTGTCACAATACTTTTTTTGAAAAATTAAATGGTATTAAATTATGTGTTTATGTATACTTCTTGCATATTCTAATATTTGAAGTAATATGATTCAGAAAAATATGGAAGAAAAATTCGGTACTTACGTATTAACCACAGCTACAGATTTGGCAGATTTTTAAGTGCCGCCAATCTACACTTAAAATTTTTGGAAAAAATCTTAAAATAAAACACTTTGTTTAAAATCAAAGTAGTCAATCGGATTTCGGTGGAAAATGGGCCGATATAGAGTTTAGCATAGATTCAAAACAAACTTTTCTCTCACCTGATTCTATAGCCATTATGAACTCTAATAAATAAGATTCAAAATGAAATAACATTTCCAAAACGGACTTTAACTAAGATAAAGTTTCATGTTATGGGTATTGGTACATTTTCGTTATATTTCACTCCATAAAATATTTCGCTCTTAAAAAAATAAAATTGCATCTTGTTTTGTTTTTGTCAAGTCCCAAAGACGCATTTTTGTAACACTAAAAATGGCGACAAAAAAAGAATAGTTCTTTTTTTGTTTCGTAAGCATTCTTTATTTTACGTTAAAATTTAAATGGGCCTTTCATGTTATACCATTAAATTTAGTAAAACTGTTTCTCAGGCATTAGGTTTGAACTTTTATAAGAATATACCTATTTTTTTCTCTTTATTTACAAATATTTTTCCGATGTGTTCTGAATGTTCCTTCTCTAAAAAAAAAGGAGATACCATTTTGTTTTCGTTTGCATAAGAAAGAAAACAAGCATTTTTCTTTTTTAAATTTAATCAGCCACAATAAAGATGGAACGTTACAATGCTACATGCTGCATTAAAGACGTCTCCAGTGTAACTGAATGACTGTTCATGTGGAAATCGCAGGGATTCGGCACATACAACTACGCCCCCTATAGTTCGTTGCGATCGCGAATTGTGAAAACTGTTTAATAAAAATAAAGGTGAAAGCAACTTTCATTCAAATTGCACGTTTTCAAAACTTATTTATATTTAGTATTCAATTTTAGGTTAGCACAATTAAATATATTTTTTGAAGGTTTCATTGCTGACAGTTGTTGTCATTTGAAAACTATTAGATTGTTTGCTATTACAAAGTTTTCGAATTCACATTCATTTTATTTCTTTCATTTAAAAAATAAATTTTTGTTTTTAATTTTATCATTTTTATATTTCTTATTTAATTTATTTCATTTTTATTGCTTTTTTATTATTTAAAATAAATATGTGAATTTTCGATTTAGCAAATTTGCGACCACTTTCAACTTTTACATTTTTTTTTTGTTTGAGAGAGAAAAATTTGCAGAAATATGCCGCCTAAACGAATCGCTCTTAGTCGATCAACATCTCAAGCGCGCAAAAAGAGAACTACCCGTGTTTCTGAAACATCGGAGCAACGGGGAAAAAGACTTGAATCTAATCGAGAACACAAATGCTTTAGCCCGTTCCTTAGAACCGTCTGATCAACAGGAAAAAAGACTATTAACAAATCAACTACGCACTACTCAAGCCCATTCGTTGGAAACATCAGAGAAACGGGAAAGAAGACTGTTAACGAATCAACTACGCGCTTCTCAAGCCCGTTCGTCGGAAACATCAGAGCAACGGGAAAGAAGACTGTTAACAAATCAACTACGTGCTACCCAAGCCCGTTCGTCGGAAACATCAGAACAACGGAAAGCAAGAATGAAATCCGATCGAGAACGCACTACTCAAGCCCGTTCGTCGGAAACAAAAGAGCAACGGGATGCAGGAAGGAAAATCAATCAAGAACGCACTTCGCTGCCAATACTCTGATTTGAATCTCAGAACATTTCACTATGAACCGACAACCAACTATAGTCTTCACCTAAGCGTCATCATCGAAAAAATGGATCAATTATGTATGTTTTGTAGTGCTCTAAAATTTAAGAATGAAACAGCTGGAATTTGCTCTTCTGGAGGCAAAGGGAAACTACCCGATTTAACGTCGCCCGCCGAGCTATTATCAACGTTGTTATCGGGTCAAGCCAACACCTCCTAGAAGAAGGAAGGCCTCAGCACGGATAAATTTCGTAGTCCGATATGACGAAGTTAACTGCGCAGTTGTTGAAAAATAAGAAAGATGTCTCTATGTTCGGGGTACCAAGCTGCGCAGTGGTTGAAAATACGAAATATGTCATTACGTTTGGACTACTAAAGGATATTTTTGGTAACCCGTGCTGAGGCCTACTCTTTCTAGGAGGTGTTGGTCAAGCAAGATAATCGAAACTTTTCTTGGCGAAAAAATGTCGGTACATTCGTGTTTCCAAATGACTTCATTCGGTGCTATAAGTATCGGTGCGCATAAGGGCAGCCAGAGTTATTTATTACATTCACATGCAATCCTGCTTGAGCTAAAATTAAAGATCTTTTGTAACCTAGGCAAACATCATCAGATCTTCATGATGCATTACCGCACGTGAGTTAAAACAAGTATTAAGCTCTATACTTGGTTTTATTGCAAAGCGTCATGTTTTTGTAGAGACACGGTGTTTGATGTATTTTATGTAATGGCAAAAAAAAAAGAAGAAAAAAGAAAGAAAGAAAAAAAAAAAAGAGAATTGCCACATGATTTGGCTTATTGAAAAAATCACACCATGACAAATTGGCCAGCTCATATCAACAGAAATACCTGATGTCGCCATTGATTCAAACTTTTTTCAGATCATCAGCCAAAATATGTTTCATGGTCCGCGTGCATCCCCATACATGTCTGTTTGAAAATGCATCAGCGATATCCTAGAAAATTAACTGTTGAGACTATCACTGGTTTTTTTCACCATTAAATAAAATTCTCATTTCAAATCATAATCGCAAATCTCATTTACACACTTAAATACAAAATTAAAATTCAAACTGAAAGCGTTGCAACGCACGCAGGGTACAGCTAGTTGCTTTATAAAAGTAAGGGTTTAATATCTTAAGAAGGAAACGATGTTTGTTTTTAGCTCTTCTGATGCCCATCACCTGGAGCCTATGGCCTTTCATCAAACAGGCATCAACAGGGCAGATTTGCTAGCCTCTTTTCCAGGGGTACCATATTAGGTGTCATAACGTTTCTCCCACAGTAAGGACAGATAGTACAGATAATGAAAGAACATCCAAGGCTTCGAACATCCATTTGCCCGGGATACGAACCCAGAAACTTTCTGATGCAAGTCCAGTTCCCTGATCCCTACGCAGGCCAGTCATCTTTCTGTATTGATACTAGAAATAAATAAAAATGTATTTTATTCAAATATTTTTCGCATAATATTGTCCACTTAACCGGCAGAAAATGTATTTTCCTTAAAAAATTTTTGCAATAGTTGAAGGCTAATATGTTTTTTAACTCGTTATAAACATAGAATGTTTTGTATCTTAAATATTAACCTGGTTATCATAAATTAAGGAAAAATTACAAAAATAGCGATAACTCTCCCCAAAATAAACCAATCCCAATGAAGTTTGAATATGTCGTCAAATAAAAGTTGCTAAGCAAAACTGCAATATACTGCTGTAAGTCAGTGAGGCTGCAATGGAACGACGCCTTCTACAATGAGCATAAAATTGTATGTTTGATCGCAAGCCTGCGGAGTTCGCTGTGGTACTGAAATTTAACCTTTGGTGGGTGCACAGACCTCTATATCTTTGGACGTAACACCGTGAATCCTTAAGGGTATAGATATGGCAACCTCGATGCTTCTGTGCACCTTTATGCTGGTGCAAAAGGCGATGATTTCGTGAAAATGGAAGATAACGTAATGCATTACAGGACTCGCATCGAGGATGATTATCTTCAGCAGCAAACATTTCAGCACATGGAGCCGCTTGCTATGTATATTACCGAACTTCAATCCTATCGTGCATGTTTGGAATGCTCTAGGAAAGACGTGTAGCTGTTCTCAATCCTCCTCCTCCGACCTTTGACACGATTGCAGCTGCCGCACTTTCAACGGACTTGGTTGACCGTATAATTGATAGTATCACACATCACTTTATGAGCTGTATTTCTGCTAGCGATGATAACATTCCACACTGAAGGTACTTTTTCTATTCCAAACTGACATATCCAATTTATTTATTTCAAACATTTGCTAATTTCTGTAACACCATGATAGTGTTGTTAAATATATTTTTTATGTTATGCTTAAAATGCGTGATTAGATGAGTGCATTTTATACGAAACTTATTGAGTTTTGGTCATATTTGTTATTTTCCTTAATTTATGATCACCATTGTAGCCTTTTTGCAGTGATTTAAAATTTGCCGTGATTTGCGGAATATCGTGATATGCCGTACTCGTTATTTCGATCTATAAAACTTAGTATATTGTCTGCACTAATTATTTAGCATATTTAAGGTTTGGTATTCAAATTGTCTTAATAAAACTAATTAAGGTGTCCTTTTTATTTCTTTCATTTAATTATTTTTTGATTATTATTTTGCGCCCCGGACAGAAATTGATGGAGACTTTGCAACCTATTATAAAATCACTTTAAATATATGTTTCAATAAATTACAATTCAATTTCAAGCAAAAAACGAAACCATCAGGAAAATAGATTTTCTTGGCACTTATTCTTCGGCTTCTTTCCCACCACTAGATATTTCTTTCTCTCCTTTTTTTATTTAACTTTTTCTTTTTCCTCGATCTTATTTCACTTCTAATGTCGAATACTAACAAAATAAAATTGTTGTATTTTCCCAATGGTACGTGGTATCGGAAACAAATTAAGCGTGGTGTCCTTCTTCCATCCTCTTGGCTTTGATTTTACTTATTTTTGGCGAAAGAGAAATGATTTTCTTCAACAGCGAAATACATCACTATTAACCTTTACTTCTTTCTATCCACCTAATATGCTTTGTCTGCAGCGATTGATATTTAAGCTTGAGAAAGAAATTACTTGCTTTCCATCGGACCGTGTATTTTCGAAAACTTACGTTTGGTAATTAATTTTCTTCTTGTATTAAATGGAATAATGCTACTTCACTAAAAGAATATAATTTTACTGCGTTTTTCTAAACTCTCGTACGTGTCAGTATAAGAGAAATTTTCTAATTGAAATTTCGATCTCTTTCGCATTAGCCGAAATGCTCAAATTTTAAACGAAGATCTGATTTCCCTAGCAATTAGATTACAGTCGTTTTCTGAATGTTACAAGCAAAATTAATTTCATTTTTTTTCAAAATCCAAAAATCAAAATTATTGTTAATTCCCAAATCTCTCTTTCAACACTAAAGCTAACAACTCTAATGACTTGCTAGTCTGATTATTCAAGTAGCTGCTATTAGCCACCCAAACTATATTTCTAGAAATAGCAAAGTAACTTCAGTTGAAAATACAAGTATCTTTTGCAAAGAAAGTTAAAAAACCAATTAATAAGACGAAACAGAACTTCTTGTTTCTTACTTTTCTTCAAGAGTGCCCTGCTTTAGCAGGAGAAAAAAGGAATTGTCATGCCTAACATTTGGAGTATTCTGGTAAACGGAACAATTACTGTAAAACACTATAACTAAAGTAAATGTTGGAAAAAAGTTTATTAAATAACAAATATCTGTAATAAAATTTGAACTAACAGTAACACAATAACAATAGTTTGTACTGTTAGCTTGTACACAAAAAAAAAATAGCTGTTGCTCTTTAACTTTACCCGTCGGGCACCCGTGAACCTTAGAGGTGGAGAGCAACATAACCCACGCTACACAGCCACAGAGTGGCAGTGTTTAGTGGGCTCAATCTCACCTAGGTGGGCCTCATTCGCATCTAGGTGTCCTAGGATGGGTGTCATTCACTCATCACACGACAAAGGACAACACCGAGAGAAGATATATATATATATATATATGCAGTCGGACCGAGCAGGAAAACAGGCACAGGATTTTAATGAAATCAGAAGTATTTTAATTAGTTCATTTTCCTATGGAAGACGAGCGAAAAGTGATGTTAACTCCATTCACGATCAGTCTTTCTGGTAGGGAAAATCTTGCAAAAAATCCGAAAATGTCTCTATTTAGGGAAAAGAGGGAAATCTCAGAAATTAATATTGGTTTATGAACTAGGTTGATTGATTGCCACGAAGCTTAAAGGGAAAAATGTCTTTCTTTATATTTATGCATAGTTGAGCCAAAAATAGATTTAGAAACAGGATGTGGCTTCTTAAAAGTGTGATAAAGAGCTTCGATATGAATAATTAATTATAATTAAGTTTTATAGCGAAGAACTAACATAAAAAGATTAATAGAAGCTTTTTATGTTATATATATATATATATATATATATATATATATATATATATATATATATATATATATATATATATATAAAAGTCATTGCCGTATAAGGAAAGAGAATGTATTGTTGTATATGTAATATAATCTCGTTTCTAATCTGGCAACGATATTTTCCCTAATCATTTCCCGCTTAAAATGTTGCAAACCAGGCTCTTGATAGTCCTTTCCATACATAATGTCGTAAACCAGGAAAAGAGCAAATAAAGATAAAGGGCAATATTTATTTCATCAAAAATAAATCTTTATTGTTAAATTCTTTTATCACTCCAAAGTATAAATCTGTTACAAGTATAATTTATAAACAAGGTCAGAACCCAGTGATAAGAAGAAAAAGAAACTGTTTGTTCCTGAAAATCTCATCAGACGTAGCTCAGATTTTATCTGAGTGAACATTTGGAAGAGGCATTCGGAACAGATTGCTCTAAAGAAAAAATGGTGATTTGTTGACAGACAAATCTCCGTCTCAATAAAGTTAATCCATTAGATTTCTTATAATGAATCAGTAACAAGAATGTTGTGTGTACTGATCGACTTCCCATGATTGTTCACGCAATTGTTTTTTATTTGCAAGAAAGAAGCTTAGAAATTGAACAAAAATAATTTTATTGTGAAACAGTAATAAGCCACACTAAAATTGCCTTTGCTGCTTTTTCATATATATATATATAAAACACAAATTAATAAGAAAAACATGAATAAAATAAAAACTAAAATGCAGAGAAACAGGAATGGGAAAAGCAATAGTCGTTGTCAAGACACATCTATTGCTATAAATGCGATATTTCTGAATAAAGAATAATTATCCTAAGATAAAAATTATTCTTTATATGTGTCTACTCGCAGGCACTGCATGATATCGCAAAAAACATATTGTTGAAAAATAATGAAAAACGTAAAAAGTAATCTAACTTACCGGCATGTAGCAAACTAACGGCGTGTTTAGGTTTAAAGGTATGATAATAAAACAGTTAGTAAAATTGGCGAAGAGGTAAAATATTTGAAGTTGTGCTTATAGCTTGAATCGAATAAAAATATATATTTGATCGAAGTAGAAAAAAAATTTTTAAGTAAGTAAAAAATTAGTGCTGCCATCTATGAGAAGAATTAACAAAATTAGGAAATAAATTTATTAGCACCCAAAAATGGGGAAAAAATATTATGTTTAACGAATTCAATAAAAAAAAAAATAAATAAATAAATAAAAAAAAAAAAAAAAAAAAAAAAAAAATCATTTTCATCCTATCATTTATAGGGATAGAAAGTCTTTATAAACTTTATCCTCCATTCATACATCCTTACATAATTTAATAGAATACACATTTTCATCATACATATATATATATATATATATATATATATATGTGTGTGTGTGTGTGTAAAATGATGCAGTCGGACTGAGCAGGAAAACAGACACAGGATTTTAATGAAATCAGAAGTATTTTATTAAATCATTTTCTTATGGAAGACGAGCGAAAAGTGATGTTAACTCCATCTCATAATCTCTAAGAGAACGAGAATAAAATGCTATTGGATGTAAGACACCTGAAACATCTGGCTATTTTAAAATTGCTCCAACACCACTTTGACTTGCGTCAACAAAAATATGACATGGTAATTTAGGATTAAATATTTTCAAAATTGGTTTACAAACTAAAGCATTCTTTAAAATTTCGAATGCTTCTTGACATTTGGGAGTCCAACACCAGGTTGTATTTTTCTTTAAGATATTATGTAAAGGTGCTCTAACTTTAATATAATTATTTATAAATTTATTATACACATTTATTGAACCTAAAAATCGTTGAAGAGATTTAACATTAGTTGTAGGTTTTAAGTTTTTAATTGCTTCAATGTTGTTGTTATCACGAGTTACTATACCATTACATATTTCATAACCCAAAAATTGAATTTTAGTTTGCAAAAAAGAGCACTTAGAAGCTTTTAATTTTAAGTTTTCAAATCTATATATTTCAAAAATTTCCTTTAGATGACCTAAATGTTCTTCAAAACTATTAGAATAAATAATGATATCATCAAAATAATTAGCTGCAAATGAAACTTTATGTTTAGTGAGTATTCTACGTATTGTACTTTGAAAAATACTAGGGGCGTTCTTCCACCCAAATGGCAATCCTAACCATTCGTATAACCCACTGTTGGTGACAAAAGCAAGTTTTTCAGTGTCCTCAGGGTTGATTGGAATTTGCCAATAACCACTTACCATATCAAGAATACTAAAATAAACACTGTTCCCTAATTTATCTATAAGAGTTTCCATTAGAGGTAATGGTTCTGCATCCGATTTAGTAATTTGATTTAATTTTCTAAAATCTATACATAATCTACTTCTTTTGTTTTCATCTTTTTTATAAGCTAAAGTTACTGGAGCAGAATAGGGAGAAGAGCTTTTTTTAATTATATTATGCTTTAATAATTCCTCAATTTGTTTATCTATTTCCTCTTGTTGTTTTGGGGAAGTTTTGTATGCTCGTAAGGATACTGGTAAGTCTGATGTTAATCTTGCCTTTTGAGATTCAATTCTTATTGTCTCTACATCATATTTATCTTTAGCAAAAATATCTGAAAAATCTTCTAAAATTTCCTGAAGTTGGGATTTTTTTTCAGCATCTTGAATTTGCATAATTCCATCAACATGATTTTGACAATGTTGCGCACCATTATCTTATTTAGCCTCAAGAACATTTGAAAATTCAAGATTATTTTCAGTTTTGCTATTTAAATCTTTATTTTTAAGTCTACTTTTTGTTTTATTTTTCTTTAAATTCTCTTTGTTTACGTTTTTATTTTTGTTTATTTTCACGTCCAAAATTTTATTTTCTTTAGCAATTTCATTTTGTTCATTGTTATTTGATTTAACATTCTTTCTTTTATTTCTACATTATTCATTTTTATTCTTAACTTTTCTTTCATTATTGGTATTTTTATTGCAATCTTTAACCTGGATTTCAGGAGAAATGTGTAAAGACAAGTTGCTTTTATAATCCGAAAAAGTGATCAGTTTTCTCCGATTTTGCATTACAACTCTTTTAACACAATCAATCACAAATTTAAACCCATTACATTCCTAATATGGCATAAGGTAGATCAGTATTTAAAATATAAAATTCCACTGACCTAGCTATATCTCCAATTTTTAAATTTAAAGTACAAGTTTGGTTAAGTTGCAAAATACCTTTCGTTTGTTTTACATTAACAAAGTTTTTTCTTTCTTTTAGGATATTAAGTTTTTCACAAAGCTTAGCCGGGAAGATATTTAGAGTACTACCTGTATCAATATTTAACAGATATTTGTCATAATCGGTTATTTGTCACTTTTATAGTTTTCATTTTAATTTTATATGTATCCGGATACTATTAATTGTCAATTTTGTGATTAGTCACTTTCTTGTTTAGGCTGAGTTTGATTCTCAGCCACAAAAGAATTAGGTTTGTTTATACAATTTTGGCCCCAATGATAACCATTGGTTATACCAAGCTTATCACAGTATTTACATGGCTTCGGAGGCAACTCCTGGGAAGCCTGGGCGAAATGACTAGTTTGTTGTTTATTTTTATGAAACTTTTCATTTTGAATTCTAGGTCTAAATTGGGATTGTTGGTTATAACTTTGATTTGAACGGGGAAAATTTTGATTTTGTTGAGGATTGTAATTTGGATTACCTTAATTATTAATGAATGGCCGCCTTGGTGCCCAGCCTTGATATTATCATCTATACCCATTAAATTTGGATTCTGGTAATTTTCGTTTAGTTTCAGTTTGGGGTAAGATTGTAGGTACGTCAAGTATTATTTTCGAAACAATTGTGAGCCATTCAATTGGGGTTTTTGGTTCTTTTAAAACCAAAAGTGTTTTAATTTTGTGGGGCAAACCAATAGACAGACCCTCATTTATATGATCATTATTTAAATTTATTTTTCGACCTTACTCTACCTTTTCGGTAAAATATGAATTTAGGTCTTTAGTTTGGCCAGAAAATGTTAAATTTTGAAAATCATTAAAGCCAAAGGGAGGTGAAAAATAATGCTCCTGAAAAATTTGAACCGTTTCTTGATATGAGTTACAATTAAGGCAATTATTAATATACAGTTTATATGCTGAACGTTATAATGAATTTTTGAAAATTTTTAACTTTCCATTCGTCATTTAATTTAGCATCTAGAGTTTGTTTTTCGAAATGTTTGAGACAGGATGCGAATTGAACACCAATGCCAGGCTCAAAGACTAGTATGTCTGGTTTATCCTGTATAATTTGGTCTATACTTAATTTTTGTAAATTATCAATTAATTCATTTACAGAATTTTCTGTATTGCTTTTAGCGTGTTCATTCATAGTAAAATTGTAATTTTTGCAACTCCGTAAGGACATTCAAATAATCAAATTTCAATAATTAAATATAACATTAAGACGGAAAAAAATAAATATATGAATAGTATATTTTGCTTTTTTAAACACCATAATAAAATAAAAATTTAAATTTTACTTCTACAATCAATATAAAATACACAGTGATATATAATGCAATAAAAAAAGTGATTCCTTAAATAATTAAAATTATAATCATACTGAATCAAAAATGAAAAAAAAATATATATGAAAATAACACTAAATTTTAATGTTATGATTTAAATTAAACAGATAATATGGTAAACCATTGAAAAATAATATCAATAAATAAACATTATCAAAATATAAATAACTATATCATTATATATTTCAAATTTTACCATATGAACGTGAACTATTATAAAATATTCACTTTTTTTCTTTCACAACACCGTCAATTGATAAAAATTATTTATGGAGAATAATTGTCATTTTAATAATCTCTTTCATACCACCAACAGTTGAGGATTTTGTTAACGGAAACCTTGAATGGTGTTGTTTTGGAAAACATGAGCAAACAGACTATCTGACGTATCCCGTGACATATCGTAAAATCATTTTTCTTCTTAATTATTTTATATGATGTCATTTCCAGCAAGTTGAAAAACACAATTCCGACAAAAGAGAAAGTATTTCTAGCATTCAGGTGAGCGACAATCATGCCGGGCAGCGTTGAGATCCAATTCTGTAATGGCGATGACGGAAGACGTCAGGCAGTGTTAAAATTCAGTTGAGACGACACTTGAAAGAGAAAAGTCCCAAAAATCTATTCCAAGCACTCCCTGGAACCGGAAGAATGAAAGTTTCGACTGTCGATTAATATTGTTTCAATAATCAGTCAAACATCTTTTTCTTTTTTCTTCTTTCGATTTCTGAGTAGGAGGTGAACCTTGACCCAGCCCAGGGTCAAGGTTCATTCAAATCCAATTAATTTCGCAGCATTGGAAATAAACTGCTCAGCATTCTCTTCTAGTTTGAAAAAGCCGTGAAAAAAAATCAGCAGCTGATTCTCGATCCGTTCGTTGATAGGCTCAATCTTCCATCATAGTAGAAGTGTGTTCTTTCAGTTAATTATGTTTTAAAGAAGGATTTTAGCATTTATTATTATCCTGCGCCTGTTTCATCAGTTCTTATAATCCTTCTCGGCTTGTAAAATCATGCAGTCGGACCGAGCAGGAAAGCAGACACAGGATTTTAATGAAATCAGAAGTATTTTATTAGATCATTTTCTTCTGGAAGACGAGCGAAAAGTGATGTTAACTCCATTCACGATCAGTCTTTCTATTAGGGAAAATCTTGCAAAAAATCCGAAAATGTCTCTATTTAGAGAAAGGAGGGAAATCTAAGAAATTTCAATTAGTTTATGAACTAGGTCGAGTGATTCCCACGAAGATTAAAGGGGAAAATCTCTTTATTTAAATTTATGCATAGTTGAGCCAAAAATAGATTTAGAAACAGGATGTGGCTGTTTTAAAAGTATGATAAAGTGTTTCGATTTGAATAATTAGTTAGAATTAAGTTTTATTGTGAAGAACTAACATAAAAAGATTAATAGAAACTTTTTATGTTACACACACACACACACTCACGCACACACACACACACACACACACACACACACACACACACACACACACACACACACACACACACACACACACACACACACACACACACACACACACACACACACACACACACACACACACACACACACACACACACACACACACACACACACACACACACACACGCACACACACACACACACACACACACACACACACACTCACACACACACGCACACACACAAACACACATATATATATATACATATATATATATATATATATATATATATATATATATGTAACATAAAAAGCTTCTATTAATCTTTTTATGTTAGTGTCTTCGTTATAAAACAACCCCTTAATTTATTACTAATTAATTTCAAATCGAAACACTTTATCATACTTTTAAAAAGCCACATCCTGTTTCTAAATCTATTTTTGGCCCAACTATGCATAAATTTAAATAAAGACATTACTCCTTTTAAGCTTCGTGGGAATCGCGTGATTTATTTAATTAACCAATAGTAATTTCCAAGATTTCCCTCTTTCCTTAAATTGAAACATTTTACGGATTTACTTTGCAGGATTTTCCCTAACATATAACCGAGGAGCGCAACTTTTTCACACTCTCTCTCATGACTGCTCTAATTAATAATTAATAAATAAATTTTGTACCCTCTTTCCCTGCCTAAGACCTGTAAGTCAGTCAAATTTTAAAAACTGATTTACCTTAATACCATATTAAATTTGAAAGCTTGTTTTGGATTTCGATTAGTGATAATCGTGTTAAACGGGTTGCAATGGAAAATCTGAGAAGATTGATCACCTTTTCTGATTAAAAAAGCAATTTGTCATAACACATTTTCCCTGAACTCCTGGTTAATAATTGCAATACAAATACCAACAAAGAAAAAGTATAAATAAATATAGAGAAAGAAGAAGAGAAAAAAAAATTTTGGACATAAAATAAATAAATGAGAATAACAAGAATGTAAACAAAGTGAATTTAAAGAAAAATAAAACAAAAATTAGACTTGATTGAAATAGCAAAACTAAAAATAATCTTGAATTTTCAAATATTCTTGATACTAAATGTGATAATTGTGCGTAACATTGTCAAAATTATGTTGACAGAATTGTGCAAATCCAAGATAATAAATAAATTCCTAACTTTAGCAAATTTTGCAAACAATTTTCAAATATTTTGCTTTTAAAGTGACAAATATGTAAGGTAAATAATAAATAAAGTGAAATGAAGTTAATACCAAAGTATTAGACTTCAGATTAACAACCACTGTGTCATTTTTATTTTATTTTGTTTTCAAACAAGGTAAACAACACTGAAGATAATTTTAGATTGAAATTTTTCCTGTAAAACTGTTTTTTGTATTATGTGTTTTACATTTTAACTTACACATTTTTAAAAATGTTTATAATTTTTTATCATGATTGAAGAGTTAACTTAAATTGTGTTATTATGAAGGATACTTCTTATAGTGAAAAAACTGTAATGTGATCTTTAAACAAAAGACTTTTGAAACTGAAAAAAAAAAAAAAATTTGAAAAGGAAAATCTTAAATTTGTTGATAATGCTACTACAGATTTTTAAGTGTGTTAAAATTTTGACTATATAAATGAGTACATATGTAAATGTTTTATAATTCATATTACTTTTATATATTGTTAATATGACAAATTTGATTATTTTCATTTTAATTGTGTTTCTATCAGAGGGAAGATTTCGCAAAGAGAGATTTTTAAATTTTCTGGATTGTAATTAAAAATTTATTGGCGAGGGGGGATGAAACATAAAAAGCTTCTATTAATCTTTTTATGTTAGTGTCTTCGTTATAAAACAACTCCTAATTTATTACTAATTAATTTCAAATCGAAACACTTTATCATACTTTTAAAAAGCCACATCCTGTTTCTAAATCTATTTTTGGCCCAACTATGCATAAATTTAATAAAGACATTACTCCCTTTAAGCTGAAACATTTTACGGATTTACTTTGCAAGATTTTCCCTAACATATAACCGAGGAGCGCAAATTTTTCACACTCTCTCTCATGACTGCTCTGATTAATAATTAATAAATAAATTTTTTGTACCCTCTTTCCCTGCCTAAAACCTGTTTTAATCCTTCCACTCGGCAACGACGTTATATATATATATATATATATATATATATATATATATATATATATATATATATATATATATATATATATATATATATATATATATATAGCCGAGCCAGTGAAATAAGCGAGCACGTCGGATCAAAAAATTAAAGTTTTTGTTTTTATTAAGTAATCAAGCAATCGTTGTATGTGAACAAGAAAATGAATAATCCAAAATCGATGTGTTTCTCTTTCATAAGCTAGGGAAAATCTTGTCAATAAGTTCCGATGCATTTTCAAGTCTCAAGCAAAAAGTAAAAAGTTATGTAGTACTTAAGGCCAAATGAATCTATCTGTGATTAATATTGTTGCAGTTTTGACACTTGGACGTGAAAATTGATGAACTCTGAACTTTAATAGAATGTAAAGTCAAATCTCATTACTTGAGATATCGCTGAAACTTTATTGTTCAAATTTAGAAATTGTAAATTTTTTTTTTGAAAATTAATGAGACAGTTTTTTTCTAAAAGCCTTTTTAATTTGTCATATATTTCTTGTTTTTTGGGCATTCCTTCTTAATTGATCACATAAGAAAAAGAAATAATTTAGTTTCTCAAGATCGTGTCGACGATTTTATTATTCTCTAATTCTATGTACCACAAATTTGTGGTAAATTGACCGATTTAGTTAAGTTGCCGTAATTGTCTTGGCGAGCATTTGTCGAGAATGTGTTGAAACGAATACGTGAGACCTTTGTCATCTGTGTATAAACAAGTTTTCTTGCTTCTATAGGGTGTAAATATTTTATCGCCGAATAAGATGCTTGTAATTCTTTATCGTAGGCCGAATACTTTTGTTGAGAAGTTAAATCTTTTGAAAGTTCTATTTACTACACATAAGCTGCAAGTAAATAGAACTCATAAAATAAGCTCAAAAAGTAGAGAAAACATGGAATAAATTACAAAACAATGAAAAAAAGGGGAAAAATAATATTAATAATAATAATAATAATAATATATATATATATATATATATATATATATATATATATATATATATATATATATATATATATATATATATATATCAAATAACAGAGCAAAACCCCGTTATTTCTGTGGGAATAATAGTCAACATATCAGGAAATATCAGTCCAGATTCTGCACAATCTTGTATTTACTAATCTATGGTGAACTCTCAGCCCCGCTCCAGCGGGAGGGGGAGAGACACAGATCTCGTCAAATCTGACGAAGTTCAGTAGGTAATCATTAAACACAAAAAGCCACGTAAAAATCAGCGCTCCTGGTTTTATACATGGGTAAGAAGGCAGTCATATTGCATTCCTTGTATTCCTATGCCTCATCACAAATAATTTAATACTCATCGAAAATCGTTTAATCCTTCCTTATATGGAAGTGAAAGATCTTAAAATAACTCTTCTTTTGAAATATTAATCTAATTATAATTTATTGGCATGTTTACAGCCTTGAATTCCCAAAATAGAATATCTGTACTCTAATTTTTAACTAAGACATTTTATGAAAATGAATATGTTTCAATGCTTTTATTAATACAAAAGTAATTTTATAACTTTTGTATTACATCCCCCCCAAAAAAATTTTGGTAAGCCAAAAAAATTAAATTTAAAATAATATGAATTTATAAGCTGTATGTTGGTATGACTGTCCTCTTTCCTACAAATAATCTTTTTTCAAAATGTGAAAAAAATTATTTACAGTAACAAAAATAAAAACATAATAATGCAATTTATCTGTTAAGGCAACTAAACAGAAAGAAAAATGAAACATGTTTATATAACTATTCTACTAAAATTTTCAAAAATTTTTCACACAAAAATATACAAATTTTTACTGTGAAATGAAATGGACAACACATTGATTCAGAACTTAGGATTCTGTGTGGTTAAGGGGATTATTTACTTGATGAAATTCTGTATTCCCCGTTAAAATGGAGGAAAGCAGAATTTCATGAAGTACAGTGAAAATGAGAGATCCAGAGTGGATAAAACAAAAATAGTTTAGAAAATTTTTCTCATTGAGTTGAGAAAAAAAAAAGTTCAAGTTACTTCGCCCTCACTCCGAACTGATGCTGAGGTAAACATCTTCACACAACGCGATTCGGATCTCTCAAACATATAGGGTTCACTTCTTCCCTTGAAGAAAGTGATAATTTTTCTTTTGGACACTATTCATGATTTAATTTTAACATTTGTGGGCTGTGATATTTCCTAAGCTTTGATACATGTACTATTTCAAAATTTTGTTTACTCAAAATATTCTTTTTATTTATTTTGTAATTAACATCTGAAATTTTTTAAAGAATTTTATACGGTCCACTAAAAGGAGGTGACAACTTCCTCGTATTAGGATAAGTAAATTCTTCACACATAACTAATTCATCATTTTTAAAGTCTATATCTGAAAATCTAGCATCATAATAAATTTTATTTCTTTCATGATATTCTTTAGTTCTTTGAATTGTTATTTTTTTTAGCTTCCTCAATAGGTGGATAGATTTCTTCATTTAAGGGATTTTCATAGGGGAGTTTACCATGCATGAGGTATGCAGGTGGAAATTTTGTTACAGAATGGGGAGTTGAGTTATAAGTATTAACTATATCTTTTAACAAAGTAGGCCAGGGAGTTTTAGTAGGTTTTTCATTAATTTTACATTTTAAACGCGTAATTATTGTTTGACCAAGGCGTTCAACCTTGCCATTAGACTGCGGATGATGTGCAGTTGTCAATAATTGTTTAATTTTATTATGTTTCAAAAATTTTTTAAAATGAGAAGAAGTAAAGGCAGCGTTTCGATCACTTAACAAGGATTCAGGGATTTGATTTTGAAAAATCTGATGTAAAAAGTTAGTATAGGTTTCTGAACTAATGGATTTTGACGCGAAAGCCCAAATGTATCGTGTAAGGTGGTCAATAATTAAAGTTAAATATTTTTTTGTTGAGTTATAGTAATTTAATCCACCAACACTATCTATTGCCAGTAAGTCAAAAGACTGATTCACAGGGGGTAAGGATTGTAATAATCCAAATCTTTTTTGTCTTGGTTTTTTATTTAATTGGCACGTATGACAATGTTTACAAAATTTTGTTATATCTGAAGATATGTTATTCCAATAATAAGCAGGGGTTATTAAGTTAATCATCTTTTGCACTCCTGGATGATTAAATTTATCATGAGCAATTTGCAAAAGTTTTAATCTTAACGAAAATGGAACAACTATTTTAGTAAAATTTTTCTTACGTACACACAAAACATTATTGATATCAACAAACTTACCTTGTAAGTTCTCATTCCTTTGAGCTTCAACTATTTCATTCAATTTTAACAAATATGAAACATGAACATTATTTTTACTATTACTTTGGACAAGTGAATGTGTTGCATCTCTTGAAAGCCAATCTGCTTCAAAATTAGCAGAGCCTTTTGTGTATTTAATATCATACTCATACATACTTAACAATAATGACCACCTAAATAATCTACCTTTTAAATTTGTAAAATTTTTTAGCCAAACTAAAGCAGCATGGTCAGTATGTATGGTGAATTTTTGGCCAAATAGGTAATGATGGAATTTATTTAGAGAATCAACTATAGCAAGACATTCAAGTTCTGTAATTGCATAATTTTTTTCGTAATCTCTCAAGGAACGAGAATGAAAAGCTACAGGATGCAATACACCACATTCATCTGTCTGTTTTAACACTGAACCTATTCCAACTAAGGATCTACAAAAAGATGACATTTCTGATTAGGATTAAAAATTTTCAAAATTGGTTTACAAATAATAGCATTTTTTAAAAGTTCAAAAGACTGTTGACATTTTTCTGACCACACCCATTTTACATCTTTCTTTAACAGGTTGTTTAAAGGATATCGTATATTTGCATAATTATCAATAAATTTATTGTAAACATTTATTGATCCAAGAAATCTTTGCAATGATTTTACATTTTTAGGGGGCATTAATTTTTTAATCACCTCAATATTATGGTTATCGGGTGATACAATCCCATTGCTTATTTCATATCCTAAAAATTCTATTTGTTTTTGCAAAAATGAACACTTTGAAAGTTTTAATTTTAAGTTTTCTTGTTTACAAATATCAAAAATCCTTTTAAGATGGGTTAAATGTTCATCATAAGAATTAGAAAAGATAATGATATCATCAAAGTAGTTTGTAGCAAATTTAATTTTATGTTTATTTAAAATTCTAAGAATTGTACGTTGAAATATGCTCGGGGCATTCTTCCAGCCAAAAGGTAATCTTAAGTATTCAAACAGACCATTGTGAGTAGCGAATGCTAATTTCTCAGTGTCATCAGGATGAATACGAACATGATGATATCCCTGTGATAAATCTATTTTAGAATAATAACTACTATAAGACAATTTTTCAATTAAAGATTGTATTAAAGGTAGGGGTTCAGAATCTGCTTTTGTAATTTGATTTAATTTCCTAAAGTCAACACATAAACGACTTTTTTTATTTTCATCTTTTTTAAACACTAAAGTTACTGGGGCAACATAAGGGGATGAACTTTCTTTAATAATTTTTTTTTTTAACAATTCTTCTATTTGTACATCAATTTCTTGTTGTTGTTTTGGGGATGTTTTGTACGGCCTTAGAGATATAGGTAAATCTGAGGTTAACCTGACTTTTTGTGGTTCCATTCTGATTTCTCCCACGTCGTGTTTATGTTTTGCAAAAATATCATCATAACTTTTTAAAATTTCTTTTAAGTCCACATTTTCTATCTCTTTCTCATTTTTTATTTTTTCGTCGATATTAACCTGATAATGTGTGCACCCATTACCTAGTTCTTTCTTCGAAACTTTTGGACATTCTTTCTTTTTCCTATTTTTCCTTTTCTTTTTGTTACCCTTTACTTTATTTTTTTCAATGTTTACTTTTATTGAAACATCTTTAATTTTTATTTTTTCACAATTTTTAACCTTAACATTTTGGAGATTTTGCTGTCTAATATGAAAAGATAAGTTGTCACTGTTAGAATTAGCAGAGGGGTTCAATCTCTTACCAAATTGAGTAACAACTGGCCCAACACAATCAATAGACAAACAAAAATCTTTGCAAGTTTGCAACCCTAATAAAGCATATGGTAAATCAGTATCAATTATAAAAAACTTAGCTGATTTAACAATTTCGCCTATCCTAAGGGGAAACTCACAAATTTTGTTAAGTGTTAACTGTCCTTTCGTTTGGGTAACTCTTAATTCCTCAAATTTTTTTATAGGAATATTTAATTTTAACACCAAATGTCTTGGTATTATATGCAATGTTGACCCGGTATCAACATTCAATAATATCTCTTTGTTTACCTTTTCATTTTTTGTTTGTTTTGGACGTCCCTTTAGGTTTTTATTTTCAACTTTATATGCATTTTCTATTTTATATCCATTTAGGTATTTGTTTTCTACTTTATATCCGGATATTAGTAATTGCTATTGGATATTTGTCATATTTTGGACATTCACTTCAGCCACTTTATTTGGGTTGTTTACACAAGAGGAGCCCATGTGAAATTGATTCAAAAGTCCTTTCTTTGAGCAATATTTACACTGATTTCATGGGTTCTCCTGTGCTGTGTGATGTATTTTGGGTTTAGTCACATTTTTATTTTTAGGACAAGCCGGGGCTTTATGTCCTGGTGCATTACACTTAAAGCACTTAATGTCATATTTTGGGTTTTCCAACTTCTTCATATATGGTCCCTTATTACTTTGAAATTTATTTTTTTCGAAGTCACTTTTAATTTTTTCATAAATTTTAAGTTTTTGTTTAAGTTCAAAAAGATTATTGGCTCCATAAAGAATTGATTTATTATTTGTTTGGTCAGGTATTCCTTGAATTATGTAAGTGATTAGAGCTAAGTCATCAATATCACTTTGAGTAGCAATATCTTTCATTTTTAGGAAATATTCTTGAAGAGTTTCATTATACCTTTGCTTTCTTTTTTGCAACATTGCATGTACTTCTGCACTATTGCAACTAAGTCCAAATTCTTCTAGCAAAAGATTTTTTAGTTTATCATAAGAATTTAAATGAAGTTCACTTCTAATTAGAGTTATTGCATTACCTTTCAAACATCTTTTTGCAAATAAAAATTTCTGCATTTCGGACAGGTTAAATAACTTAGCATGAGTTTCAAAATTTTGAAACCAAGAATTAATATTTTCATGCCTATTTCCATTAAACATAGGGGTAACTGCTTCTATATCAGAAAAGTTTACTATTAATTTTGTTTCTGATTCTCTATTCTTTATATCATTACTAGAAATTTGACTATAGGATGCCATATCTTTATCAGTATAAACATAGGTTTGTATTTCTTTATCAACATATATTTTAGTACTTGAACTAACTTATGTAAATTGATTTACATAAGTTTTAATTGATAAATGTGGTTCAAAATCAGTTTGAGTTTGTTTACATTCAAGCTGATTTGTTTCATCCTCATCTTCAGAGGGATTTTCAATTACTATAGAATTTTTTAAATAATTGAAATCACATAAACAAGTTAGGATGTGTTTAGCAATTTCATTCTTATTTCCCTCACTGGAAATATTAAGAATGTCAGAAATTTTAACTAAATCCGAAAAATTAAAATTATCACAAATTTCTTTAAGTTTATTAGAAAATTCGTCATCGTAAGCATTAAAAGAAAATTCTGAAAAATTTAGAATTTTATTACGATTTAAACGTGATAATTCATCAGGAAATAAAAGTTTAAATAATAACTTAATTTTGTTTGCCTTCCCTACTTTAATTGACGTTTGAACCACATCTATTTCTTTCAAAAACATTTTAAATGCACTATAAATACATAATTTTTTTATAAATCATAATTTTTTTATAAAAAACAAAAAACAATATAAACATAAGTAATGAAATTCAACCATTTCTAATATTACTCAAAGATTCGTAGATTTAGATTACTAAAATATGCAATAAAAAAAAATTATTTCTATGAAAGAGAGAAAAAAAAATATATGCAGATATGCAAGGATTTATCTTTCATTCGCACATAACTCATCATAGATTTTCATGACTATTCATCTGCACTTAAAAAAAAAAAATAAACACTTTTCTCTTTGCCACCCGTTGACCTACATTTTTATGAAGAGAAGGAGGGGAAAAAATCATTTTCTTATGAAAGCTCCTCCAAATCGCACTTGTAATCGGTGTTTCTATTTCACAAACACTTTCACCAACACACTTGAGCACTAAAAACCGAATCACAATATTGATTAGGACTCAGACAAAAGCGAAGCACATCAAATGGTTTCAGGCTAAGGGATGAGGTTTTCCTAATCCGTTTACGTCTGATCGACAACTTTTTCTCGGTGTTGTTGACGGGAATTTTCGGCGTCAAGGGTGAAGAACACCTCGGATAATTCCGTATTTCCAGTCGTAGAAGGCTTGAGATTCAACTTTCTTCCGATAACGGCTAGGTATAGGAATTGGTACAGGTAGAGAAACAGATATCATCGCTCCTTCACTGTGGGTCGATCAGGCAGTTTTCTGTTTTCTCCGGGCGTGGTGATGGGATGGGGAAAACTTGGGGTAGCAGCCAGCCTCCGTTAAGCTTAGAAATGCATAAGTTTCCTCCACAAAGTAAACATCCTGTCGACTTCAAATAACAGAGCAAAACCCCGTTATTTCTGTGGGAATAATAGTCAACATATCAGGAAATATCAGTCCAGATTCTGCACAATCTTTTATTTACTAATCTATGGTGAACTCTCAGCCCCGCTCCAGCGGGAGGGGGAGAGACACAGATCTCGTCAAATCTGACAAAGTTCAGTAGGTAATCATTAAACACAAAAAGCCACGCAAAAATCAGCGCTCCTGGTTTTATACATGGGTAAGAAGGCAGTCATATTGCATTCCTTGTATTCCTACGCCTCATCACAAATAATTTAATACTCATCGAAAATCGTTTAATCCTTCCTTATATGGAAGTGAAAGATCTTAAAATAACTCTTCTTTTGAAATATTAATCTAATTATAATTTATTGGCATGTTTACAGCCTTGAATTCTCAAAATAGAATATCTGTACTCTAATTTTTAACTAAGTCATTTTATGAAAATGAATATGTTTCAATGCTTTTATTAATACAAAAGTAATTTTATAACTTTTGTATTACATATATATATATATATATATATATATATATATATATATATATATATATATATATATATATATATATATATATATATATATATATATATATATGGTATATGTTAGATTAGCAGAGTGGTCGAAAGTTTGGACCCATTTATTTCACTATATCATATTATATTATATTAATGTAATATAATATAATATTATATAATATAATATAATATAATATAATATAATATAATATAATATATTATAATATAATATAATATAATATAATATAATATAATATAATATAATATAATATAATATAATATAATATAATATAATATAATATAATATAATATAATATAATATAATATAATATAATATAATATAATATAATATAATATAATATATTGTTTAAAATGTTAGAGTTCTTTGTACTGAACATTTTAATTACGAAATCCCCATGATATTTATATTAGTTTGAACTGAAGAATACCACGAAACGCCCAAAACGTGAAAATGCGTATATGTAAGAGACAAAAATTTAATCCATCATTATTTGTGCAATATGAATTTATACTTACATATTATCTTGATTTTTAAGTGTATGAATTTACATCCCAAATACTTGAAATTTTTGTTTATTTAAAAAGCTGGTCGCCAATTACAATACGCTGAAGTAAAAATCAAAATTATTGAACGTCACTGACAAAAAAATATTGCAGTAATAAATATTATTTACAAAAAAGTTTGAAAAACAAGTATAGATGGCGTTGTTTTGTAATGCTTGTGAGTTGCTAAATTTGAAGGGGTGCCAAATTTGTTGAATGATCCGTTGTTAGTCATATCAGGAAACGACCTTAAAAAGAAAAAAAAAAAAAAAAAATACCTTACTTTTTATTTTAATAAGTTAGGAGAATTTTGAACTTTAAAAATTTATTTTAAGGCATCATGTGATAGCTATTAGCTTTTTTTTTTTCTTCTTTTTTTTTAAGTTTCCTTCTTCATGCGACAGTACGAGAAATTGCAAAAAGAAAAAAAATGTGTTTTAAATGATATTTTATTAACTTTATCGACAACGATTTTCAATTCAAAAACTATTTGTTCACCACTTAACTTGCGCTGCGTTTTAGAGGGGACAAAGTGACTCGAAAAATGATCTCATCATAATAGCCTCTTAACTATGTTATAGATATTAGTTTTATAAATCTGTAACTTTATTCATAATCTGGATATGCGAGCTTAAGAATGCATCTCACATAAAATTTTATTGCGAACATGACATAAAGTAATGAAAAAAATTTCTATCACTATTAAGTTGTTTTTTTACTGTACGTATTTTTTTTTAATTCTATCACTTAGGATCAGAGACAAAATGAAAACTTTTTTTGTATTTTTTAGTTTAAGAGTACTAATACAGACAGTAACATTATAAAAAAATAGTTACATTTATTTTTAACGTAATGCATCGACAGTAAGACCGTTTTTTTAAAATTATTTCATATTCCTTTGCTACAAAAATCATGAAGAAGGAAAAAAGCAGATATGTTTCTAACGCTAAAAAATGGGCGCCTATTTTTAAAACTCGTAAGAAGTGAATGCAAAAAAAAAAAAAAAAAAAAAAAAAAAAAAACAGATTTGAAAAAAAACGTAAAGTTGCCAATGGAAAAAAATACGAGAAACATGATAGAAACATATTTTTTTAATCAAAAATTTTACGTTTTATTTATTGTTGAACTCTTTGGAAACCTAGGATATACATTTAATTGCAATAATAATAAAATACTTTTCATTCATTTTTTTTCTGCATGCTTTGGGATCTTGTTCGATTCACATGAATTCCGATTTCCTTGTAAACGATGTGACTTCCTCACCAACTCTGCAGAACGTGTGGAAATGCAACCTTCCTCCCTCGGCTACCGCAGTTCATGTTTAATTTTAATTTTCATCTTTATTCAATTTCTATATTTCGTAGGAAACTGTTCGTTTGCTATTTCAATTCTTTTTGTTTTCCTTATTCACGTTAAGTGTGTCATGAGAATAGGCGCTTATTTTTTGAGCGCTTGGAACATGATGTCTAATTCCATCTTCATGATTTTTTTAAGCAAATGAAGTATTTGCATAATCAAATTTATCTTACTTAAACAATTAAACATTCAATATCTCCTTCGAATGCTTGCAAAAAAAATCAAAAATAAAATCGAATGAGCAGTGATGCACCCATAATTAAGATTGATTAAAAAGTGCATGAATAAAAATTAATATTTCTACATTTGCATAACAATAATGCATATTCATTTTTAACATTTTAATTAATGTCAGTATTATGGCTTGTCTGTTATTTTTTACAATTCGTGGCATATTTTCTTCCTCAAAAATAAATATTCACACTTCTTTTCAGCAATTCTTATGAACACGATTTTGTTACAAACTGAGCAACAAAAATTTTTATTAAATATCGTTTTTTATTTCACTCACCAAACTTTATTAGTAGACACTTCAGCAGAGAAAGGATAGAAAAAAATTGATTCCTTTTAACAGTTAAAACAGTTTTTTTTTATTTACATTCGAAATAGCATTGCATTAAATTTGAATAAATTTGGGGATGTCATAAGTAAAAAAGTAATTAAGAATGTTTAACATTTATTTATTCAAAAGAGAAAAAAATATGAACATAATTTGGAAGAATGTTTAAATTACAAATTTTTTTATTATTCATTGATGTCGTATTAATTTGATTGAAATTGCCTTGATTTAAATACTTCTCTCTTTTAATTCCACGTTGAAGTCTTAGAGTCTTAAATTTACAGTCAATTATGTTTTAAGAGATATTTAAAAAAGACTTTATATTGTATAAATACATACATTTTCACATTCAATTAACACTGTGAACATTTTCGTGTGCAAGACATTAAAATTTAAAGATATTTTCAGAAAAAAATACACGAAAAAAAATATATTACTTACGTAAGAGATCAAAAACGCGATCTACATCAAATTATCAATCTAATCTTCTAAATCTTCTGAGGAAAGCGAAACTAGAACATCAAAAAGGATTTAATTTTCTGTAAATATTTGGAAGCGTTTCTGACATCTCTCTTCTCGTTCACCACTTTTCAGTAACTACTGACAATATATATATATATATATATATATATATATATATATATATATATATATATATATATATATATATATATATATATATATATATATATATATAGGGGAGAGTCGGGTAGCCCCGCGCAGCGAGTACCCCCGCCCAATGTCAATTTCATATGTATAGAAAATTTTTTCAGGTCAATGGGCCATCGGACAATAATTGTTATATTAAAAAGAGATTATTTTCAAAGTTTCAAGTATTTATGCAGCTAATAACATGGTAAACAATAGTTTTGAAAATATGTTGAATACAGTTGTCATGATATTAAGAAAAATTGGTAGAACGTTTCGATTAAACTTCATTTTAATATTAAAAAAATAATTTTTTCTATACATACAGCATTAAAGTATGTAATTTTAAGTTTAGTTTGCACAAAGAACGAAGTTTATTTGTGAAAAATTGTTCGAGTAATTACAAATTTACAAAAAAAATTGGATTTCGGGTAGACCCGCTCACATGATTGTTAGGCATCACAGCCCACTTTTATTTCGTCGATAAATATACGGTTCCAAAGATTTACTTAAATTAAATTATTTTCTTTAAATATTTAATATAAATATATATTAATATTATAATATATTAATATACATTAATAATAATAAAAAATATAACATTTGTTGTTAATAAATGATAGAATTCACTAAAAGTATATAAATATGTAATAAAAAAAATAATTTTGTGATAAAAATGATAAATAAGGTTTATCTATTGTCAATATATTGGTCATTTTCATTTACACCTGAAAAAACAATCAAAAAACATAATTTTTGTAACTGGGCGGGGCTACCGGACACATTTTGAAAAGAGCTGAAAAACACGTTTTTTTCAAATTTCTATTTTTTTAAGTTAAACTATTCTTTTTTTGGTTTATTCTTTTTGTATTATTTAAATAAATGATAAAACAATAGAAACATACAAAAATCTTGATTATTACTCAATATTATACAGAAATATAAGCAATAGTCCTTAAGTGGGCGGGGCTACCCGACTCTCCCCTATATATATATATATATATATATATATATATATATATATATATATATATATATATATATATATATATATATATATATATATATATATATATATATATATATTTATTTATTTATATATATATATATATTTATATATATATATATATGTATATATATATATATATATATATATATATATATATATATATATATGTATATATTTATTTATTTATATATATATATATATTTATATATATATATATATATATATGTATATATATATATATATATATATATATATATATATATATATATATATATATATATATATATATATATATATATATATATATATATATATATATATTCATATTTCATTGCAGATACGGATTTTCCAGAAAAAAAGCGATCCTGATTTGATTTACGTGATTTTAGCGCTTTGTTCACATATGTCATTGCAATCGCAAAATTAAAATTGCTTTACAAATTTTTAAATATGGCTATATCGATAATAATGTTTTGTGTTTTCAAAATCTATCTAATGTCATCAACCCTGACGCTTAAACTTACTTCCATGTTGTTGTCATTCTATAGGTTTTTCTAAACATCAATATCACAATATCAAAGATTTTTCAAAACATCCAGTCTAATATCACGAAGGATAAAACTTTGTTATATCTATAATAAAGAGGAGAATCAGTTAAAATTCACAATTTAATTTATTTAAGTTGTTAAAATTACTCGTACATACAAGTTCCGACAAAGGAGCATCAAACATCACTTAACCTTGGTCTAGCAACTAGTTCCATTTTTAGAGCTGTATCTTTTAATTGCCATGCCACGTAATTTTGACCCGGATCAGATGACGTAATATTGGATCATCGTTTTCAGTGCAAAATACAGAGAAAAACATTTACAATAAGAATGTTTTTGTATTTTTGTTTTCATGCATATTGCATTAAGAATAATGCTTTGCGTTTCATTAAAACTTTACACATTAAACAACTAAAATATAAAATATATTATTAGCTACATTTTAAGTAACTAAAATCTCTATTGTAAACAATTTTTACATCTTTTTGTTTAGGAAAATACTGGTTATTTTATTTTACAGGCTGACTGGTAATTTACTGAAGGAAGTTTGTAGTTCTGACAGACTTCCATTAATGACTGAGCATATGTATATACTTAAAAAAGCTGTGTGATCCATTTTCCAACTTTTTTTTAAAAAATAATTTTAACTTTAAATTTTGCAATAAATATAAGAAAAGAAATTTCGATCACCTTCAGGTTTTAAAATGGTTGGTGTCTAATTTCTTTCCATATCTCACTTTTCCATATAACATATATCATATATGTTATATGGAAAACGTATATTTTATTAAACATATATATTTATATATAAACTTATATATTTATATATTATCATATACATACATATACATGTACATATACATATACATACATATATATACATACGCATACATATACATTTATTTTCCATTTATTCATTTCCATATAATGTCCCATATCTCACAAATAAACTCACCAACTTAATGCATAACAAAATTAAAAATTAAAAAAAGAATTCTAAAAAAAAAAAATAACAAATAGCAGAAGTCGCCATAGCAACGCATGCAATGACGACGCGTGCGCACTGTTTACTATTACTCATGAACACAGTTGAAAAGTGTGTTGACGTCCAAATAAGGTGAGCATGCCATTAAGCCCAAAACAACACCCATTTTGCTATTCGGTAAAATAAAAAAAAAATAACTCCTCACTGATTCATTTCTCTGTTACAAAATCATCTGTTTTAAAAGCAATATGTCATTGGAAACACTTTAAGAAAGATTATAATAGAATGATATCATACGAAAATAAATAATAAAATATATCCATCTATTATGAAAGTATTGTGTCAATGAAAACATCTTGAAGAATACTATCATCATGTCATGTGAAAATATTAGTTATCGAAAATCTTGCATAATAATAATAATAGTAATATAAAAGTTAGAAGTTTTAACATCTATTAGGAAAATAATATTACATAGAATAAAACTTATAATGAAACATTCATCCTGGTGTCCAAATAAATTGCACAAATTAACATTTTATTTCCAACGTCACAGTCAACAATTACTTCTTGTTCTTGTTATTTATTTGAGGAAAACAAATTATATTTTTTGTCTCCAGAAGACCACAACACGTCAAACGAAAGAATTGTTAAGACTGTTACAATTAATCTTAATCAGTAGGAATAGTTAGGGTAAAAGTTTTCTTTTAAAGCTGTAGTAAAAAATCACAACAGTAAGAATAGCGAATAATCAATTTTAATGTCACTGGATCGAATGTAATTGCAATGCTCTTACACAACGACAGAGAATTTGTTCATTCCTTTTTCATGGGGGCAACAAAGAAGTGAAAATTACAGCATATGATCTTTCATTCATGTAAACGTACATGTGAACAAATTTCTGAAAGAAAATTATTTTCTCGCAACAACGAAACCAAAGCTGATACCAACTGAGCTATAAGTTGGGAAGATTTGAAAGGTCAAGAGTAAATACTTCGTATAAATAAACTAATTTTTTTTAAGTTAAGTTTTAATTATATTTATGCAAGTTCAATAGAATAATTTTGTTCATTGTTATTGCCTTTTGTTGAAAAATGAGTAATGAGTATTATTCGTGCTGTTACGCTTTTTAAGTAAAATAAAAAAGCATGCTTGTAAAGCTGAAGACTATGTTGATAGCAGTTATGAAAGACGTAATATTGAAAGAATACATAGGAGACGTTGCGTCATACATGGCTTAACGTTTAATGAAGAGCATGACAACAGTTTCATGGCAGAAATAAGCTTATTTTGTGTTGCTCACCTTTGAGAAAAAAATTCTTTTTGCTATCATGGGATGAACTTAACCCCGACCCGACCAAACTGGGGACATCCGGAAAATTCTGAAGTCTCGAAAGGTGCATCCGTTTCCTATCAGTTCAAGAAAATTAATAGATTGTGATAAGCAAAGAATGCCTTACATACAATGAAGCATCCATGAGAGTGGCCCTGGGTTGTACGGGTGTAAATGTATAGATGTAAAGATGTGCTGTTTTTACCGAGTTCCAAACAAGAACTGAAGAATGTTCGGTAATATAAATTTACGTATGTTACAAGCCCTATCGGGCAGGAAAATGAAATTCGAAACATAATATATGAACATAAATTGTAAATAAAGGTGTCTAGATTTAAATATGAAACATGACATCGCATCAATATCATCAACTAATTGGTTAAATAGTTCCAAAAATATCTATAGCAGCCAGAAAACAAATATAAAAATGACTGTTTTTTTTTTATCTAGCACCAAAACAGTAATTGAGAAAGTTCTCAATGCAAATGCAGAAATGTGAAGATGTGCTGTATGCAAAGCTTTAAGTCAAAAACTAAAGAATTTTCAGGAATATAAATTTACAATTGCGAAAGTCAGTATACAGGAGACAAAAGTTCTAAGTAAATAAAACGTCCTTGAAAAAGTACTGTTACTGATAAATGTTTCATAGAAGTAAATATGAATCAAATCATATTAAAGAAATTTATAAATAGTTCAAGGCATAGTGCACGGGAATTGATCCCTAATGAATAATGTCTTTGTAAACAGTTTCACTAAATTTCAAAATATTAAAAAGGATGCACTAATGTAAATGTTCAGAGGTAATGATAAATCTAACGATAGTATCTGAATCAGTTGTAAGGCCAGTCTCACTTCAATAAAAGTTTCAATAAAGTGTTAATAGACAGCCTCTACCTTAAAATGAAAGATGCATGAATATTTGTGAATAGGTTATATCAGCTTCCATATCATTTCTCGAAAAAAGATATACGTCACTATACGCAATGTATTGAAATAATGTATATATACAGATGAAACATTAGGTGAAACTGGAAAATTAAAGTATTATATTAAATTAACTTGTTTTACCAAAGAATAGTTTTTCTTGAACATTTATTCAATAATTTTTTGTATACCCTTTGAAATTCTCCTTGTTCTCTAATGCTGTATTATGTTATTATAGTTTGGCCCCCTTTGGAAAATATTTATTTCTTCTTTGATTATAAACTGGATAGGTTATCAGAATGATTTCCAAGTTCTTCTAACACGCTGCAGTGGTTGCAGCATTCAGATTTCTCAAATATTTAATTTTGGTGTGAGGCATGTGCTCCGTGGTTAGTTAGAAATTGGTTAATGTAAAAATTTCCAAACGTATATTTGATCTGTACTTTGTCAGAATTTCAGTCAGTATGTCTTCCCTTTACACACGTATTGCTCCATCTGATATGTCCATGGCTTTTTTGATTAGTCTTTTTCTAATGGTACGTTTTGATTCTTTATCAATTTATCTAGATGTTTACAGTTAATCTGTTCTTTAATTCTTTTTTTTAAATATTTGAATAGATGAATTAATTTGCGAGATTAAGAAAGGGCTTTTGAGTTTGAGACTGATACTATTTTTTTTACTGTATCACTGATTTGTTAATTTCAGCATCATATTAAGATTGCGAACATTATGGATCAAATTGCTCAACAATTTCTATCAGTTTACTACAATATACAATAAGAAATGAGCAGCAGAAGAGCATGGTTTGAGGAGAAGAAATTGTAACGCAAAGAAAACATAGTTTAATCGTCTACATGCCAATTCTCTAAAAATGGCACATGTAATTTAAATTTAATGATCAGTTAAAAATCAAACAATTTTATTTTTCTTAAATTTAAAATTTACATTATAAAGTTTTTTTGCATTTAGTTTACTTTTGTTTCCATAATTATTTGATTTCGTTTTATCAATTTAATAAATTTGATATAATTTGTAAATTTTTATTATGCTTGTATTATAATTTACCAGCATTCTATTTAAAAAAAAACGACAGCAATACTTAAAGATTTTAAAAGTATAATATAACCTTCTTTTAAGCATCAAATAAAAACTTTTATTTTGAAGTCAAAAAATTAGTTTAAATCCTAATGCTCAGGAGTTCTATTTTTGATTTCAAGTAATTCATTGAGTTATGCGTGTATCTCATTAAATTTGTATTAGGTAACTTATGCACGATAAATAACGATGGTTGAATGGAAAAAGGGGAGTGATTGTGCTTAGATCCAACTTCTTTTTACATGAATTTATAGGTAACTGTTAGAGTAATTGTAACAATTGAATTGCAGAAAGTAATGCAAAATCTATGTATATATTTCTCTTACACGGCGACAAAAAAAAGCCTCATTACAACTCCTCGAATGGCAACGCTAGAAAATCGACCAATGATTGCCGCTAAAAATGTCACATGCAAAATCTAGCTGCGGTGGCTCAACATATAGCGCTTTTAAAAACGGAAACTGAAATAACCAGATAGAGCATTCTCACCAAATGTGATCTCTTCCGAAATTCACCCTATCAGGTTGTTCAATTCAGCTGCGGCAATCTCATACTATTAAACTAGTCAGAAGTGAGTAGTCTTTGTCGATAGATCTCTATTTTGGTATTTTGTCGAAAGCGCTTATATATTACGAATTTATTTGACGATTTTTGATTTATATCCCGAATTTATTTGTTTCATCATTGTTATTAGTTATTCATTGATTTCAATTTTTAATAGACTTAATTATAGCCAAAATTTTAACCTTTTTAAAGAGATATCAGTTTTAGAAATTTTATCTTAAGATTTTATACTATAGCACATTTCTAATAGGTTTAACGAATTACATGACATTTATTTGAATTCAAAGTATTAGAAGAATTCAAAGAATTCAAAGACTTAGTATTTACTAAAAAGATGTAGGTTTTTGTAAAAAAAAAAGTTGTTATATGGATTTAAATTATTGTTTTGAATTCTTAGAATTTTGTGCATTTGCAATGTAACTAAGTTAGTACCGAGCGAAGCGGGCTTGGTTTGCGAAGCAAACCATATAAGATTGCGTAGCAATTTTCGGGGGTTGGCGAGCGTTAGCGATCAGGGGGCGCAGCCCACTAGTATGAATTTTATCATATTTAGGGTTTCTTTCTTTTGTTGAAATTCTACCTGATTGAAGATAAATTCTTTTTTAATAACGCTTTTTTTTTATTTATCTTTTATAATGCTGAGCTTTAAATAATAAAGACTATCTTTGACAATCAGGTTTTAAATGAAGTGGCTGGTAGAAGTGTTTTTAAATCAAGCACGGCATTTTTCTTCTATTGAAAGAACAAAAAAAGTTAGTTCACGTACATTTGACCTACGAAATCAGTGCTATCGATAAATTATGAAATCCCAAATAAACCTAATTTTTATGTAATATTATTATTGAGATAAATTTGTTTATATTTTTAAGTTTATACATTCCCTGAAGGTTTCGGTCGTTCATTCAGAAGTCTTTCATTCTACATTAACATTTAACGTTATCGTTACATCTGTTAACATTTTAGCAAAACTACATATTTTTCCTTAGCAATGAGATGGCGCAATGAGAGAAAAAAAAGTATGATTGAAACTACCAGACGATGGTACAATTAACCATGTTTTTGGATCTATGGAAACGCCAGAGAGTCCAGAACCGCTTTGGTGATGAATTTGGTCAAAATATAATATAGTTTTAGTATAATATAGTTTTATAGTATAGTAAAATATAGTGTAGTATTATATAGTAAAATATAGTTTTATAGTATGTGATGAAATTTAGTTAATGTGTTTTTTTTTTTCGTTATTTCTTAAAGCTTGGCATCAAAACGGTTGAATTTAATTTTCAGTTTTGAATTTTTCACTGAATGTCTCGTAGCAAGAGCTATAATTTACAAAACCAGAACTTACGGTAGACAGTTACTATATGAAAGGAAAACTTACCATATAAATGGTTTAAATACAGTATATTTTGCTTTTATGAAACATATTTTTTTATATCAAAAATGTCATTACCGTACATTACAGTAATTTTACCAGAATTATTTCTTCATGTATTAAGCAAGCATTTTTTGTCCTGCTAGTATCTTTAGAACTGGAAATTTATACCCAGCTGGCTATTCAGAAGGGGGGACAGAATTTCGGCTATAATATTACAATAAAAACTGTTTGTAGTGATCTGAAAACGATAGAAGCTTGCACTCTCATCAGGCACAGAGCTTCTATATAGTTTTGAGTGCTCTAGCTAGTCGAGAAGTCTTCGAATTTTCAATTACAAGATTTCAGTCATCGCAAATACTAACGTTTCTCTTTAAATAAAAAGAAAATATTAATGCATATTATATAATTAAAATGACTTTCATACATAATTTAAACACAAAAGTTTGATATTATGCTTTGCCATGTAGTCAAAACTACAGAATTTTGAATTTGACAAGTGAAGGATATCGCTTATAACTATAATGTATCTGGAATATGATAGATGGGTTTCATAGATCAAAAATAAATGCAAAAATAATAAAAAGGAATATACTTTTGGTGAATTTTTATTCCTTGAATGTCCTACATTATTTTTTTTCTATTTGGTACTGCAAATAATAAAGGAATCCATTTTTCATGCACATTAAAAATTATTCAATTCAGCGTGGTATATATCAATAATATGATGATAAATGTTTGGGGAAATATTTTTGCTTCAAAGCATTTTATTTTCAAAACCTTTGATAACCATATTTTTTTAATAAGATCAATATTGAAACATTTGATGTTCCACAACATTTCTAAGACAATCAATTGGAAAATATTATAAAAATTGGCTGTCGACGATATATTCTTAGCAAATTTTAATAATGCATGATTGTAATTTAAAATAAATAAAAGAAAGTATTTTTCTATGCAATTATAAAGTAAAACTACTTTATAATTGCTTAAAATAATTTTTAATGAAATTATAATGTATAATTTCAAATAAATAAAGTAAACTATTCACGCTAAGCTGTAAACAAAATACCCAGTAACGTCCCCCATATTTTTAGCAATCTTTGGTTTCACCACAAGTTATCATTACATTTCCGTGAAAAATAAGTTTGCGAAAAGTTTACGGAATTCAGCGAATAATTATTCTTTGCGTGGCAACACCTCTATGCATCTCTGATACATATTTTAATTTTACTTGAACTTTATTATTTTTTTTAGTAACTTGAACTTTAGATTACATTAACTTGATAAGGTAATTATGTTTTATTACTTTTCTAAATTCCTTAATGATGCCTAAAGATTTTAAATTTCTTTGTTTCGTGACTCTGAATATATGCATTATTCAAGGGAAAAAACTGTCATTTTCAAGGCCAGTTGATCGACTACCAACGCGAACAACACACATTAATTTCAGGATATTTATACATGACGAATTTCAACTTTATATATTCCGCAATCGAATAACCTAGAATACAAAAGTATGCAAGCAGGCATAGAAGACAGTTCCGTTTATCATTACGTAACTCAGCGGGTGAAAAAAAAAAAAATTAGAATTGTCCATCTCTTACGCTAGAGAGCATCACATGATCAACTCACTACGCCACATTCATCAGTGAGATCTGGTTTGAGAAAAAACAATTTAGCCACAACTCAAAGTTAGTATTTTATCAAAAAAAAGAAAAAAAACGTTACCATATTTCACTCAGAAGGATACTGTATTTTGATAGTTCTGTTTTATTTAATTATTTAGTTTACATAAAAATTTAGTAACTGTTATAAACTAGTTTTATGTAAACTAGTTTTAGCTTACATAAAAGTGTAGTAACTGTCTACTTATTCTTGCCATTTATTTTCATAGAATAGTTTTGAACTTTTATCGATGCATGCAGGGGAAATTTTCAAATACGTACCTCAACTTATTTAATAATTGTATATAGGATGGATTGGCGGAATAAATTCCTTTCAAAATCAAAAATTTCGATCAAATAAAATATTGAAGGGGTGTGATTTCAGCCTCTTCATCCTCGCTCCCGTCCAGATGACGGGTTCAAATGTTGTCTTCTATTTCTCGTGTCTGTATTATTTCAGGGCCACAGTACTCAAAAGTGATGCAACGAAAAGATAAAAACAATCTATTTCTTATGCCGGGAATCATGTTTATTTGTCTATCTATACACCAAATTGCAGCTCAGACTATTTGCAATGTTTAGAGATATTATATTTTAAACTACGTAAGAGCAATCATCAAACAGATAAAATTTATTCCAGAAATTAAAAATGAATACATTGCACATACACATAGTTTTACAATATACACAAAATTTCACATGCAAAAGGTAAAAAGTGTTCTGTTTTATAGAATTTCGTATATGCATTTAGATGCGTGATATAACATTCTAAACACCTTTGGAAATACTAAAGAAATTGATTTATCTTTTTAATAATGCGAGTGGATTATTAGTTTTTTAAAATTTGAACACATTTAAAAAATTTTCTAACTTAAAATATTTATGCATTAAAAAATAAATAATGCATCGAACAAACTATATGGTGTTGCGTAACAAGAAAAAATTATAAACTTTAACACGCATCTGAATAAAAAATATTTTTCAATTACTTTCGGTGTTTACTTTGTAACAAAAATTATAGAATGAAAAACTAATAAAAATTTAATGCCATTTTTCCCGATGGCGAAAAACTAAAGATACAGCTTTTTTAATCTCTTTTATCTTAAATAAATGTTGAATATTTGTAAAGAAACTTCAAACATTGCAGGTAATACCGTCAGACAGTTTTGAAACCTTACTCGATTTTGCAACTTTAACTACAAGTTAAGTGCTACTGAAAAAAACGTTTTTAAAATGAGGCAAAAAAGATTAAAAAAAATATGTTGAGCCAACTAACGTAACAACTCGGGAATTTCTGTTGCAAAAAGCTCTCAAGATTTTTTTTTCTTATTTATTTACTTATTTTTTTTTGGTTTTTAAGTGAATAAGAGGAATTTCTAGCTCATTAAGAAAAATGTTATAATATTCAAGGTCAGTAAAAACAATATGTGACAAGTTTTTAACTACGTTATTTAATCATAAACTTTTAATGCAATTATTATTTTCCAAACGAAGAAAAACTGAGCAGTTTTAAAAATCCAATTAGATTATTATTTTTACTTATTAGTTTTTTCAGCTAAAATTAAATTACAGCTTTCATGCAAAGGGATTCATTTTTGTGAAGTATTAGAATGTTAAAAGAAATTTCACTGTAGTTTTACTACTTTTATTATTTTGACAATTTTTTTTTTCTTATAACACATTATTAATTTTTTAAAACATAAAATATTCATCTTAATAAAAATTATTTTGATAATTGATACTGATCAAATTTTATTTTTAAATTATTATTATTTTAATCTTCTTTTTTTTTCAAACTGATTTCATTTTAACTTAAACATGCTTTGTTCAACAATTTCTTTGATTTTTTTTCCAATTTATCACTGTTTCGCCCTAAAATGTCTGTTCCTACGAAAAACAAATGAAATTTTTAAAAAAAATATGCATAATTATTTAACGAAGATAATTCTGTTAAAAAATCGACCAAAAATGAACATTTTGTAAAATATTTGCTATTGATTTCAACTTTTATTTTATTTAGTTCATACTTCATTTCATCTTTTTTTATTATATACTAGCCGCTTAAGGCGGCCAGCTGTCCGCCAAGCTAAAGGTTTTCACAAATAAAGTTTTTTAAAACATAACAGGAAATCTGAAGATTAGTAGACAATTAAAGTGTTCCTGTCCTGCAATTTTGTCTTCATATCCAGTTCTGCTGCAGATGTGTTATAGCTCTTGGGGATGTTTGAAGATGTAACTTTGCTATGGTAACCTAAGGCCTATGGTAACCTAACCTGTAATATAACTATCAGGTGGAGACTTGTTTTTTTTTTTTTTTTAAAGGCCCTCAGAAATTGTAAAAGCATACAAAAGTTGCTTCCGAAATCATCATTGGCCAATAGCTGAAAATTAAAACGCAGTTAATAACATATTTAAGAAACAGCAATAAAATAAAACTTGTGTCAGTCAGCATACAGATAGTATATAATTCTTCCTATTCTTGTAAAACTTCTTTATAAACAATATTTTTAGTTTTTCCATTTGGTGCCAATAAATATAAGTTCTTTTCATCACCAACTCTTGAGCAGCCAACATAAAGCTGTCCATGTGAAAAGCAAGGCTTCTGCACGTCAAGACCAACGACTTTTAAAGATTGTCCCTGAGATTTATTTATACTCATCGCAAAACTAAGTCAAACAGGAAACTGAAGTCGTTTAAACAGAAACGGATTGTCTGAAGATATGATGGGGATGCGAGGAATAAGCACACTATTTCTATATCGTTACAAAAATAACCGTCTTCGCTTAAGAAAAAAAAAAGATAGAGCGTGGAAAGAAGAAGAAAAACTTATTATAACAATTATGAACAGCGACAAATATATCAAGGCGAAGCGTTCTATTTACGTATCGAATATGTTGCCACATTTTTAATACAAAAGTTAAACTTTTCTCCACTTTGATAAATGTAAACTAATGCGAAACTTACAATTAAATTATTAATTCCTTCGTATATTATTGGTTAAGTTGTCGAAAATTAATATTTCAATTGTAAGGTTCGCATTAGCATACATTTATAAGAGTGGAGAAAAGTATATGCATTTTTTAATAGTTTTTTGAATATGGCTCTTTGAAGACGAAAAAGCATAGATTTTCTTACAAAATGACTGATAACTAAAAAACTAACCCAATTTTTTGAAAAAGAAAAAAAATACTTCTTCATTATGTCAAAACACAATTATATGCCGAGTTTCGTGCCTGGGCGAGGCTTCTGGGGCGATATATTGTGATTACAGACACACACACAGCCGCGTTTATTTATTATGTAGTTAGATTTTTCATACGGACCCCAAATATGAAGTCTGATAATAAAAATCATTTTGAGGACATTTCATGACTTGTCGGTGACTACAGTTGGGAAGCTTTGCATCCCCTCTCCGTTACAAAGAGTGGAAGACCCCGTACATGCCTCAACTTTTTCCAACGAAGAGAGTATTCTAATCTTCGATTTAATGGGCATTTTTTTAGAAGTATCATTTTATGTAAAATATTTTTTTTTAAAATTTGAATTCCAAATTTCCGCAGTAATAAAAAAAATCGGATGTGTACTTGAATGCATTTGTTTGCAATTATCAAAAGAGGAGAGCTTAAACATGATTCTTATTTAACTTTTTTTACGCATAATTCCCTTATTTTGTAAGGAAAAAAACCTAATTTTGTAAAATTGTTGACACATTTGTGTCAATCGAGATAAAATTTATGATCGATTCACTCATTACTCTAACAACACTCTGTTACTATCAAAGCCTTTTTGTTTTTTTGTTAACTGTATTCAAAGATAGCAATAATGGTTAAAGAAGGCAATATTAAGGCCACCCTTTCCTTTCTTTATTTTTATTTTTAAAAAAAATAGTAAGCTCCTGTAAAAAAAAAAAAAAAAAAAAAAAAAAAAAAAAAAAAAAAAAAAATTCAAGCGAAAATTAATTCTTTTTGTAACAAAGGATGTATGGTTCTCAAAAAAAGCAAAGAGTTTGAAGCAATTGGAAACTTGCACTTTAAGAAATAGACCTCTCTTACCACGCATGTGGCCTATGACGTCAGCGCCAGCTAATCTTTATCTGACAAATGGCATATTAAAGTTTAATTAAGTTTATCTACGTAAGTTAAAAAATTTATTAACGAAAACTTAATTAAATACAGATGTGACATCGAATTAGTTAAAATATAATTCTTTTTTGTTTTTTCTTATACTTAACTTAGATTTATTATTTGTTTTTGTATTGTAACCGTGATATATTTTTGTTTTGTCTACCTGGCAACTGCGGTGCATAAATTTGTTTATGTTCCACATGACATGTTCGTGCCTGTCTTTGTGTTAAGTCTCTGCATAAATATATAGGAAACGAATTGAAATCTTTGAAGAAGAATCTTAGTGAAAGAATTTAAAATGTGTCACTTAAGAGAATTGATACTTGAGCGGCTTGGTTTACTCGAAATAGAATGGAAAGAACAATTGCTAATGCAAACAAATGCCAAGTTTCTACACCCAATCAGGATTGAGATACCCACACTACGCCACTTGCAGGTTTCCCATTGTTATTCTTTGGGCTGCAGGATCAGCCAGTGTAGTATTTTTTTCATTAGGTTAACAGTTAATAATTTTTAAATGCTAAAATTTTTAATTTCGTCTTACTTTCTCCCAACCAATTTTTCTTTTGTATACTATAATATTTCAAGTTCTATAGTTTTTGCGTAGTAAAAAATAAACTAACGTTGAGTTGAGCACCCTAAACAGCGGAAACTAAGTCTGAAGAATTTTTTTAATAAAGAGAGATAAGTTAAAATTGGTGAGGTATTTAAAAATATAGAATATACTTATTAAAATTATAATATCTATATGTTAATAATCCTAACAGTATATTCAAAATGCAATTTAATATGATAGTAAGTTTAATGAAGTTAATTTAATTTCACCAGAAGTTAAATAAATAAAAAACATTTTATAAAACATTGAAAAATTATGATTTAAAAATATAATTATAAATAAATATCAATAAATAAACAACAATATAAATAAGTAAATCAAAAAGTATGCTGTTAAAATCTTCCTAAAAGTTTTCAAGTTCAGAAGCTTTTAGTGAATAAATCGTAATTTAGACATTAATATGAACTAATTCATGGCAAAACATGTTCTTACACGCTTGTTCCTATAAATTCTATTAAATAATTTGTATATTTTAAATCATAATGGCTTTAGGTACAAAAATTGAAAACTAACTATAAGGCACAGTAAAAATAAACTAAAAAAATATGTGTTTAACTCCGGATTTAGATCAACACATAAAAAATAGCGGAAGTCATTATTACTTGTCGAAATATTTTTTTTCCTACTAGATATGAAAGTAAAAATTTTGTTTAACAGAACAATAGTTAAAAATTTTTAATTTTTTTGCAAAGGATAATATAAAAGTTTTTTCCTAATTAATTCCAAATTGACAGAATAGATTCCTTTCTAATTTGATGAGAATTGAATATGTTGCATATGGCTCTGACAACTGCTGAATTTTTAATTTTTTATATATATATATTCATTAGAAAGAACTTAAATTCATAGTATTATATCATCATAATCAGTTTTACTTATTTTTTAACCAAAAAATATAAGTAGCTCTTAATATAATTTTCAATTTTTCGTTTTTCTATTGTTATAAGTGGGTGAGAACGAAAAATGAGAATCCATTAGCTTTTGTTGCAAAATTTTAATGGAAAAATAATTGAATTTGCTACACTCCAGAAACATACGTTTTTGCAATAATGAAAAACTATTATGAATTTTATTTCTTAGGAGTTTTTTTTTTAGATAATATATTTTATCAGAAAACTTATTTAAGAGAAAAATAAATTAATAACGTAAAATTCTTAAAAATTTGATTGCTTCTTGGAATATTTTGGTATAAAGTTTATACGGAAATAAATGTTTTACAACTTTACAACTGTTTAACAAAAATATTTAGAAGTATCATGATGAATTTTGGTTTTTGAAAAATAAATGATGAAAAATATCCTCAAACATACAACAAATAAAAAAGGATTCGAATGTTCTTATAGCTGATAACTTTTATGATTTCAATTATGAATATTTAAATTCCGTGAATAAGGGAAAATGACCTCATTTTATGTATTTAAAAATAAGCTCGTAATCGCAAAAATAAGTTGAACTGTTCACATTATTAAAATGTTTATGTATTCAAAAACAAATACTTCAGAAATAAATCAAAATAATTTATTAACCTAATCGAAATTTTCTTCTTCCTCTACCGTGGAATAACAGTTCTGAGTGAGTTCTGATCTTCTCCAGAAGTCTTTTTGAGGTATCTTTCCGTTTAGCAACTCTCTTTCAATTGTTGGTCGTCATGATATTCATTTGTTTTCCAAGACAATCAACTTATCTAACTAGATGTGCCTCTTTTTTTAGTTACTATAGGCTTGGCTAGAAATAGTTTTCTGTAGTTTCTTTCTTCCTGCATTCTAATCTGATGTCCAATCCATTCTAACCTTTGAATTTTTAAGTATTTCATGAGATGAGGCTCTTTAAATATTTATATAATTCCGAATTTGTCCACTTTCATCGTGAGCCGTCCACGTGAGTAGTTCCGTCATAAATATTTTTTAGTTCTTTTCTCAAAAATTGCCTCCTCATCTCTCATAGGTGACAGTCTATGACTCAGATGCATAAAATAAAACAGATCTTATACATGTTTTATGTAAAAGATATTTAGTTTTTAATTTAAGAAACTAGACAGATATTTTTTGAGACTGTAAAATCATTTGTTTGCATTTGAGACTCGTTTATGTATTTCTGAGATTAGATAATCGTTGTTGTGTAAAATTCTGTTCTTAAATAGTGAAACTATACCTTTTTTCAAACTTGTAATCTCTAATTTTCAGATCTGAATTCAAACTTGACTTTTTTTTGTCGTCTTTCACTTACTAACAAACTAATTGCTTTTGAATTTTGTTCTAACGCCATAAAAACCTGCTTAAGAAATTGGAAGCTGCGAGCCTTTATCGCAATAGCATCTGCATAAGCAAGCATCTACATGAACATATGTTTTCAGTGGTGTTTATCTTAGAGTCTTTAATAGCCTTTTGTAGAGCCGTGGTGTCTCAGGGAATAGAGCATTCCAATGAGGTGAACCGGGTTTGAAGCCTAACGATGGATGGTTGATACAAGTTCCGCACCTGGCTCAGATCAGTTGACGTAAAATATCCTTAGTAGTAGACGGATTAGGGGTTAGAATCCCCTTGCAGTGAGGCAGACTGTTTGAGGTTTTCGTGGTTTTCCTCATCCTATAATGCAAATGTGGGTTAGTTGCATCAAAAGAGTCCTCCTCAATGGCAAATGTATCCCTATACAGAATCTAGAAGTTCCTTTGTCTTCTGGGTTGGGTTCAAAATAACAAGGCTACAGAGATGAACATTACTAGTCGTAAATCCCAAACATTGGGTCACCTGTTCAACGATGGTCATAAAATAAAAATAAAATAGCATTTTGTAAAGTTATATCAAACATGAGAGAGGCCAGTGTATCTCCTTGACGTGGCCATTTCTTACTGATATAACTAACTGTCCAGTTAAGTCACCTTTGTCTGAAAAAAAATTGATTTTTGAGGCCCTAAGATTAGCACGAAGTTCAGTTCACGCATCATTTTCAAAACGAAATGTCTGTCTTGTGAATGCAGTCGTAAGCTGTAGTAAAATGTATTAAAAAAAAGATTATAGGTAGGCATTAATTTGAACACCCTAAATTTTTCCCAAATCAGTCTTAAGCTAAAGATTTGTTCTTTTTTTTTATCTTCTTTTTCCAAAGCGACACTGATTGTCACCAATATCAATGAACGTTGACAATCTATCAAATAGAATAGAAGAAAGATTTTTACAGAAGGAGCTTGGAAGAGTGATCATAGTTACAACACAGTCAAGCAGATCTGCCTACTTATGTATCATGTATATGGTACCTATTTTTCATTCCTCACCAAGCGTTTCATCGCTCCGTATCATTTGAATTACATCAGTCAATAACCATATGCAGTTAAGTCCTGCAACGTAAGGAAATTCAGATGTAAGGTTGTCAGGCCCAAGTGATTCATTGCTCATGAGCTTCTTAATTGCATTTTCTACTTCAGACAATGAAAGTGATTCAATGAACTCAGTATTTTAATTTGTAGATGTACATCTGTTGTACATTGTTGTTGTATATCTGTTTTTCGATATATTCGGATTTTCGACCCCAAAATAAAGGGGGTAGCCTCAATCTGGGAAATAAGGTCCCAATAGTTTGGTCAGAAGAGCACTCCACATTTTGGACCCCTTAATGTTAATTTTACTTTGTGCGTATTTCACTACGTTTCGTAAACATTTTAAGCAAATTGAAAAACTTTTACACACAATTATGAAATTCGTTTATCCAAAGATAATTCAATGCAAAAAATAACTTTCAGCGAATGTTATATGGAGAAGATCCGATTATTCGATCAAAAGTTATACATGGTGGCCCATTTTTTTTTCACACTGTACATTCCCTTGAGGGAAGATTGGACTTCCACAGTTCATCAAAGTTTTTCCTCCATCGATTAAGAATGTCATATTTATTGCTCAAAATACTACCATCTTTAATTCTACAAAGTATAGTTCTTGATTTGAATATTTTCGCGTTCATGATTTATTTCACGAAAGAAAGCTTTGTTTTCCTCTAATTCCCTAATATGTTCAACATCCTATTGGGCACTCTTTGTGGATATGTTTATTTGAGCAGATTTCTTCTACAACAGTTCTTGCATGTCTTCTTTGTAGTATATTTTTTGTACGCCCTATTTACATATTCAGTGGCAAATCTAATGAGCCAGTCGTTGTTGATATTTTTTGTTTTACCAACAGTTCAATAACCAGTTTTTATAATAGCCATTTTATTTGTTCTGTGTTTTTTTTCATCCACACTATCTATTTCTTCAGGATTAATATTCTTTAACAGTGCTCTTCTAGCTCATTTTTATGTTTCTGGTTTATATTAATTTCTTTGAGGAGCTGACAACTATTTTTTTGTTTGCTTTTTCACCTTTCGGACATCAGATATTCTTACCCTCAGTTTCATAATTACTAGAAAGTAGCTTGAATGAAAATTTGCTCCAAGAAAAAAATCTTACATCCAATATATCTGATGCATGTCTTCTATTTATAAGGGTATGGTCTGTTTGGCTAAAAGTGTTACCATCCGTGGATTTCTAGCAGTATTTTTGATTTAATTTATAAGGAAAACAAGTGTTAGCAACCACCATATTTTGTTTTTCAGCAAAGTACGCTTGTCTTTGACCATTATTGTTGGTATTGTCATGTAAAATATGTATATCAATAGTGGGACAAAATTTATGCTCTTTGCCAACACTAGCCTTTGCGTCCTCCGGCACTATTTTAACGTCATATTTCGGACTAGAAGTATATACCGCATGAATTCCTTCATAGAATGCCTCTTTTTCCTCCTCTTCTTTATCCACTTTTGGGGCAGGAATACTGATTATATTATTGAAGAATTTGCCCCTTAAATTTAGTTGCATAATTTAGGGGATATAGGTTCAAAATCAATGGCAAGGTGATTTTTTTATAAATTATAAATCTTGTTTTAAATACATATTTTTGGGGGTCACACCTTTTAAAATCTGTACAATTTTTACTGTCATGTATTCTTTGATGAATCCATCTCATTTCTTGAAGGGCCATCAATTCTTTATTATATTAACCCACGACTGGCCTCACAACTGACAATCCTTTGCTCTTACAAAGAGAAAGCAAATTCCACGACCCTCTTTTTATGTCTTCTATATCCTTTCCAAGTCACTTTCGTAATTAAAGTCCAAAATTCTTCTTTGATTTCATAAAAGAGTTTTTTGTTTACAGGGTGGAACTCCCCAACTTGGAAGATATGGGTGCTGCTATTTATCTGGTGCCTCACCAATGACCTATCTGGCCTGGGAGGCCCTATCAGTAGCTAAACTACCACCGGCATAGTTCAATGAGTCCTAGACACATGCAAACCCACCCACAACGGTGAGATAGTAACACAAGTCAAAGGGTAATCGACATTTGTATTCACTTAAAAATGAGGGATTGCATTAGAAATAAATTAATTTGTTCATGTAATTGAAATAGTTATGAACTCATAAAATGGTTGTCTGAATCAGACCTAAAATTTAAACTGTTAAAGTAACCGATTACTTTCAGTTTTCAAATAATAATAATAATGAGTATTTTAAATTTGAATACAAAAAAAAAAAAAAAAATAAATTTTGAAAATATAGATAAGTTCAAAAATAAGAACAATCGTCTCATAAAAATCTTCAGAACTACAGCAGCAAACTTCACTGCAGTTTTCTTTTTTGGGGACTTTTTCATGTTTTATATCTACCGTGTTTCAGTAATGTAGTGTCTAATAAATAATTTCATATCTCAAAGTATTTTGAATAATTTTATCTGATTTTAGACATGTGTACATTCAAAAATAGAGAATTAATTGGAAGTTCTTTGAATATTCCCAAACATCGATTATCTTATCAAAGGAATTAAAAAGTAACTTAAGTGTTAAAGTAAGTAATAATTCTTTTCAAAAATCTCATGAAAAATGACCTTAGCATATTTACACTAGGTCACCTAGATTCCCCTTCATTATACAATTTTAAATATCAAAGTCAATTTTTTTACTGTATTGACTGTATAATTTTCAATAAATAACACGGAGGCGAATTTTTCCCAATACTTGTCCAGGAGTTCACTTGTCTTCTGGATTGGGTTCAAAATTAAAAGGCTACGGAGTTGAACATGGATAGTCGTAAACTCAGAATTAAGTCGATTGTTCAACGAGGGTTATAAAATAAAATAAATAACAGTCAAAAAAGAATCTGAATAAAACAAGTTATTTCTCTCACTTTGTTTCAAATATTTTATTCTCTTCTGAAAAACTACATAAATACCTTAATTCTTTAACATTTTTGCATTAAAATATCATCAAATGTGTTGAAGCTAATTTTATTCAAAAATGAGATATGAGTGCAAAATTATGCATGCATAAATGGAATAAATATAAGTTCGTTCCAGATGTACAAAGATTCCCATTAGTTGCAGAAGTTGAATAAAATACACATGAATTAAAGCTGCAAAATTGACACGCAAAAGAAAAATGGCTGGAGACAAAAATGTCGTCATTTATAATGATGAGACATTGAAAAAGTCGACTTGCAGCAGTTTTCAATCTTTTTCATGACATTTGAGTTACGTTTTCTTATCCAACTATTTAGAAGAAATTTCTTATAAGAGTATGCGTTTCATAACTTGAGTTTGAAACTCAATCAATATTTATCACTAACTAAATAGTATATGAAATATGCGCCTTTCCTATCATTAGTATTTGGTTTTAGTGTGTGATAATCCGATCATTAATTCAGAAGTTATGCTGAGTGTTAAATTTTATTCTTACCACTCCTGTGTTTTGTTCTTTAAAAAGGTATAATATGTAAAATGCGTCCATTCTTGGTGCAAAGGTATAATATTTTAGTGTGTGATAATCTGATTATTAGTTTAAAAGTTATTCTGAGTGTTGTGTTATTTTTCTTTGCAGGTCCTTCATTTTTATAGGATTTGTAAGAGACGTAAAGCATGTAGGCTGATAATTTTTGTGCTTTTTATTATATTTTTCTAAAACTAAGATTTTATCTTAATTTAGGTTAATTCAACATTAATTTTAATGTCAGGCTCTTTTTTCGATGCTCTTACACTTTTGCAGATTGTTTTGAAGTAGAATGCGTAAAGGGATACTTCCTTTACTGTATCTTCGTACAAGTAATATTATATTTTAGCAAATGATATTCCAATTAATAGTTCCAACTTTAAGCTGAGTATTACTCATTTTGCCTCTCCAACGTTTTTACATAATTTTTAAACCCCATCACAGCGACTACGAGAAAAGTGGAAGTAGTAAAATTTGCCATTATTTCCGCGGATTTGCTTTTTTTTCACTCTATTTATTTGTACAGCCCTTTCAAGATTTTTTTAAGGCTTTTCTGTTATGTTTAGTTGTTTATTCAGATGTGAGTTAATAGATAGCAAGAGTTTACCATATTTCTGCGAAATATACAGGTATGTTTCATAAAATTGCGAGCTCTTTTCAACTGCTGTTAACAGTTAAATAAAAGAAAAACTTTTTTACAAAAATAATTTTCTTATTTAAATTCTAATGATATATGTAGACCTGAAATATGAAATGAAAATACTTAATTTTAGTACCTATTTTGATAAAAAAGATAAGTAGCTAGATGGCTTTTAACGGGGATTAATTAATGCGAGATGAACTCTTCATACCATTGCGATTGCATTTATGTGCGTAAAAATCCGATCTTTAGTTTAAAAGTTACGCTGGATGTTACGTTTTTTATGTGCTACTTCTACATTTTAATGCGTAGGATTAAGAATCAAAACTTTCACCTGAAGCAACTTCAACTGATGCGGCATTTATTGCTATTCAATAATATTTCATTTTAAAAGTAAAGTCCTTAAAAAAGCAAAATAGAATATTTTTCAGAACCGTATAATAGCATTTAAAACGATAAAAAAGTATCAAACGTACTTTAAAGAGCAAAAAATAAAGTTATCGAGGATATTTGGGTAGGTCTACTGTCCCACCCCCCTTGAGAAATCATCAACTTGTCAGATTGAAAATGTGCCACTTTGAGAGATGCGTTCTAATAAAGCCCAACATTTTAGTTCAGTTATTGAAACAGTTAAAGAGAATCCAAGTAATAGAATTTTTTCTGAAGGAGAGAATTGAGGAAAAAGAAACTTCAAAGCTAAAACGAAAAATCTCATCAAACTCCATGAGAAAGAAGAAATTCTTCAATTTCATATGATGGCTGAGAACGATATGTTTGTTTATTTGTTCTCTAGATTTCGAATCCGTTAATGTTTCCCGCTTCAATTCTTTTTTTTTATTGCTTTCCTTTGCCAGCCTTTTACCCGCTATGAATTTAAAGCCTTTGATTGTTCAATTGGAGATTAAATCTTCCGCGATTGAAAAGGATGAAAGAAAAATAAACACTTTAACTTTAATTCTATATGCAATTTTTAAATTAAAAAAAATCTGGATATTAATTATTTCATAATTTTAATGCTTTTTAAAACTAAGATTTGAATTGTTTGTTTAGATAAAATATGGTTACAACAGTTAAGTCAACAGAATGATCGAATATTAGAATCTCTTCATGCTGATTTCACTTTTTACATAGTTCGTTAAATCATAGAACGCTTAAAGTGAGTAGCAAGCTTTCAGAACACAATTATAGAATTCTTTCATTCAGGAAGCACACTGTTTCTGAGTAAAAAATATATTTTATAATTATTTTATTTAACATTTTTTTATTATTAAATTTTACTATTGGTAGGTTTGAATTTTTAAGTATAGAAATGTTTCCTCCAATTTCATCAACGTAATTTTAAATGAATAAATTCAAAATTTGTTGGGAATCGGTTAAATAATTCTTAAGACATAAAAATATTCTTAAGATATAAAAACACGGCGTTTTATTAAACGCCGTGTTTTTAATAGTAAAATTAACATTTGAAGTCTAAACTTCTGATGATTGTCTTGACTGAATTATTGCGGTCATATTTTCCAGATGTTAGTTGCCAACTATACTTTTAGTGTCAGGAAATTAAAACCATTAAAAAGAATTTATATGTTCGCATCTGATTTTTTCGAATTTTAAATAGAATCTCAGCTGATCAATCAGCATATTTGAGGTTATAAATACTTAAATCATTAAGGGCTCATTTTAATATATTAAAACCTGATCAGAAGTAATTAATTTTTTATTTTGAGCACTACATCAAATTGTATATACGAAATAGAAAATTTAAAAAATTTTAAATAAAAATACTATTATTAAAAGAAGCAATGATTTCTTTACAAAACAAATTGCAAATTTTTGCAAAATATCTGTTAAGAGCATTATTCAGATGGCGAAGGAAAGCTCGCATAAATAATAACATAGAATAGGCGTCAGTAATATCAAAGAAGTGAAACTTACATTCTGTATTATCATTACAATCGATTCTCATCGATGAATTTTTGGTTGATACGGGCTGATCTCAATAACTAGATTATGCCATCGGTTTTGCACCCGCGGTTGTATCTCGATTATTGTGTTTACGACTACTAATCTTTAACTCCAAAGCCTTGCAATTTTGAACCCAATCTGAAACACAAGGTAACTCCTGGATCAAGTATTGGGAGAAATTCGCCTTCGTGGACGACTTTTTGATCGAACTAACCAGCATTTGTGTTACCTGTGAGGAAAACTACTGAAACCTCCCTTGGTTAGCCTGACGGCAAGGGGACTCTAAAGCATGATCCGTCTACCCCTGAGGATATTTTACGTCAGCACTGACTATAAAATATTTATAAAATCTTATGGAAAACTTATTCTTTGGGATGCACCGCGTGAATCTTTGGTTGGAGGTGGTTTTTATGTAAACAGTTAAGTCCATTGTGTCTTTGAACGTTTATACAACAAATTTCGAGCGGATTAATTCAGCATTGCATTGAGAATTTATATACGATACATACATACAAACATTTTCCTTTATTTATATAGATATCGTGATTATTTTTAAAGAATTTACTGGTGAAATCACTCAAACAAATTCATGCGAGAAAATAAAAACACTTTAAAGTTTTTTTTCTTGAAAAAAAACTGCCCTTTTTTATGGAAATAGCTCGAAACTTTTTAGATATTTCAGATAAATGGATGGATAGTTTTTCAGTTTGTTTAAAAAACAAATTTAGATGCTTAACTTCTCAAACTCAGCTTTATTTGAATCAATTGTATGATTGAAAATATATATTTAATGAATTTTTACATTCATATACTTTAACAAAGAGATTGTCTTTGTAAAATGTAATTGGATTCTCCTTCATTGGTGAGTGTTTTTAATAACAGTGAAAAAATGTAATAAAAGTTAAAACTATGATTCAAGAAACACACATTTATGACTAACCTTTATGGCCAAAATGTGAAGAAATAATATATTCTACTATAAGCAAAATATGTTGCAATTGAAATTTTTCATTTTTATTTAACAATCGTAAATAACTGAAAAATGATTATTGAATTTAATTATTTATTTTTTAAATATTTTAATACATTTATGAATTAATTTCTTCCAAGTATAAATTCCATTTTCTGCCATTATTTAAAACTCTGGTCCCAGGTGGCTAAATTATTGTTAAGGTAAGATACCTGTCATGCCTCCATGTTGGGATGGCGCTGCCATCAACGTAGATGTAAAAAAAAGACAGAGGAGGGGATGCTCCGATGGAGAGCGGAAGTGAATTGTTTAAGATGTCCTGTTAATATTAATTTTTTAATCTTTTACTATTATGAATAAATGTTTTGTGTCGTAAATTGGTTATCATTTTTGTTGACCAATTGAGTTTTGGGAATTTATCTGAGTGAAGAAGGGAAAAGATATACGTTATATCACAATACCCTATTTATAAAATATTTTAATGCAAATTGATAGAAACATATTTTTATGCGTTTATAAATTAATTTCTTCTAAGCTACATAATTTAAGGTTAGGGTTTCAGGTAGCTAATTCTTCACTTAGGTAATGCGCTTTGAAAATTGTTTTAGCTTCCTGCGTAAATCGATTAAAGTAACATTTCAGACAGATTTTTGATACATAATCTTCATGACCAAAATGTAAAGAAAAACTCTATAAATACAATATACAAAGTATGTTGCTATTGAAATATCGTCATTTTTTTGTAATAATTGAAAATTAATAAAAAAAAATAATTAAAATCTAATTAATTCAATTTTGTAAACAATATTTCAATGCATTCATAAGTTATTTTCTTCTAAGCTTCACATTTCTTAGTAAAAACTCTACAATTATTTAAAGCTCGAGTCTCAAGTGGCTAAATCATTGTTTAGGTAAGGTTACCTCGAAAGAAGTTTTAGACAAAATCCAGCGCACGAATTTCTTCACAATCATTACTGAATTCTTAGAAGAATGAATAAAAAAATATCTATAGGCCCCAAAATTTAATTTTAAACATCAAATTATTAAGTTAAGAAATATCAAATTAAGAATATTTTTCAATTTATCGATAACAGATGTGCTTTAAAAACTATTTAATCTAAATTTAATCTAACGTCTAAAAGTTTTAATCAAAAGTTTTTAACTTAACTGTAGATTAATATTTATTTACCCTTGAATTATTTTATGTAATATCAATAAATTACTATTGGACTGAATCCCTTCAAATAGTGGTGATTAATTTATCCATTAGTTTTACTGAACTATACAATTAGATTACTATCATTATCAGAAGTGCTTAACTAATAGGTTCATATGTATCAAACGCTCCCATTAATTTGAATATTCAGGTGAATGTATTCATTCAACTTAATTACATACCAGATTGATTACTCTGATTGCGCAATAATCTATCTTTAAATCATTTACAATGTATAATAGTCCCATCTACGTTACTTTCTGTCAAATAGTTGCTTGTTTAATTTAGAAAATGAGTAATTGATAAAATGAAAGAATTATAATGAAATACGGACAGGCCATAAGAAGGTATAGTAGTATGCCACTATATAAAAAAGGAGAGATTGAGCATTAAACCCAATAGAAAAACCTAATGCATAACCCAATAGATATACTCAATAGAAAAAAATATATTAAAACTTTTATTTTTTTTCCCCTGGTCATGTATCTCCTAAACTTCCACTTCCACACCCGACACCCGATGAGACATGGTGTTACTCTTAGTCTTCTAATTTACAAAATTTCGATCAGAATTTTTTTCACATATGGTGCTGAAAATTGCGCGTTGAATGAGAAAGATAATTTTTTTAAATTTAAAGGAAGAAATGATTAGAGCAAAGAAACGGATTAAGAACCAGGCCATTTTTAAATTTATAGTCATTCAGAGGTTTGAATACATAAGAAATCTAATAAGATTGATTATAATGCCACTAAAAAGATCTTTTCAGTTAAAGCAACTAGTACCCGGAAAAGAAGACCCTACTCTGTTTAGAAAGAAAAAAGGGAATCCGGTGACCAAAACTTATGTGGATTGACTGCCTTTAAAAAAAAGCTGAAAACAAAGTAACAAACTTGAAAATCACAGTAAAGAATAGAATAGCATGGGATGGAATTTTGATGAAGATAACGGTCTATTCAGGGCTGTAGTGTCTGTCTAGGAAAATATTTATATTGATGTTTTGTTCAGTGCCGATAAAGTGTCAATATTTTAATCCCCTCTTATCAAAAAGTACATCAAACTTCCGAATTGAATTTAAGGGACAGTTCTCTGTTTTCGAATGCACCAGAACACTTTACATAAGTACAAGAATAAGTGACAAAATTTTGAATCTAATATCGAGGGTTGACTTGTCCTCTTGTAGGAAATATCTAAGGAAAAATTAGGAAATTTTGTCACCGGACAGTGGCAAGTAGTAGTTTTTGTTTGTGACCACTTTTTTAAAATTCTAAGCCATTAAAGAAATTATTAACTGGATAAAATTTCCCATAACACGGTAAACACCACAGGCGTCATTTTTGAAAAAAAAAATTCCTGACCTAACGAAGCAGAATTTTTTAAAATTTATAGTTATTGCATATAAAGTTTACAATCAATAAAAATTTCAGTTTGACTCTTCGACCAATAATGCAACTTAAAACATATGTTTATTAACAAACATGAAATTTATTCGTTATAAAATAAATCTAAAAAAATTGCAATCATAATGATGGAATTCTGTTAAATAGATTACTTTAGCATATTGCAAGCTGGTCCTGTAAAAATACGACGCTTTTGAATCTTTTGCGACCGATGCAAGAATTTAAAAAGTGGTAGCGAAACTACTTCGTTCTCTCTCTGTTTATAAAAGAAATTATCCATTCATGATTACCACAGAGATAAATGATTAAGTATATATGTACTACATTTATTTATCGTAAATCTTTTGTTAAGTTTAATTTGTAGCTATAATGACAAGTTTGCTTCAACTGTTCTGAAATCTTCCCTATCATTTTTTTTTTTTTTAATTTTAATATCTATCAGATGTAATACATTCTTTTGGAAAAGTTTCCCACATGCAATAGGATATGTGTTATCGACCATAAATTAAACAGGAAATGGTGGGTGACACTAGTATGAACTTGAATAAATTCTTTGATAACCTAATTCAGTCGCAATGCAAGTTTGAAACAGAGTAAAATAAATTAAACGTTCCGGATATGATAAACAGTTTTCCTGTGTAATAAATTGCCTGTGTTTTGTCGCGAAAGTGGTGCATTTTCGTTGAAAAACGATTGGGTGTCAATAACCAAAAAAATGTTTGATCACATTTTTAATCGTCATTGGCGCAAAATTAACAGTTGCTACCAATGGCGTCCGTTAATTTTGCCCTAAGGAAAGGTGAAATGATTTTATAAAAATGTATTGGTGTCAAGCTGTGTTTTTATTTTGAAGCGACTACATATTGTGCTCTGAGGGGTGCAAAGTAGATCTACTTTCACGTGGTGCACCCTACGCAACGTTTATACAGCAAAATGATCTACAAATATTGCATGAGAAACTCCTGACAACTTTGCAGTTGAATGCAAGGGGGATGCCTCAGACTAATCGACAAGAAATACCATGTCCTGTTAAACTTAAAGACTTAAAGCCACGTAAAGACTGCTTTTCAAAAATGTTGTAACTATCGAATTCAAAGGCCGCACTTTAAGCAATAGATGTGCCCAACCGCCCTGGAACTTTAAACCTGGATAATTGTCTAGATATCCTCAACTAGCCAGTAACAATAAGACAGTAGTTTTCCACTGAGAAATCCAGGCTGCCGATTTCCGGGCATAAAAGGGAGACTTCCTTTTAAGAATGTCAAATGTCTAAATTAAAGAACATCTTCATAGCGACAAACTCAAAAATTGCAATTCCAATAAACCATATGATAAACATTACTTTATGATGACATGGCTTAAACAGATTCAGTGGCCTAAGATAAAAGTTGTCGCCACCTTTCGTCTGATATCTGGACACGATTGCCTGAATAAACATCTACGTCGCATCAACGTGGTTCCTTGTGTGATCTCCACGAAGAGATGGTTTTCTAGGGACCTGCATAGATGCCCTACTCTTTCTCCGATATCAATCTGGGAATGCTACTGAACTGCCCCATTTCATTTTTAGATTTATTTTTATCGTTTTCATTTTCAATTGTCCTTTGATGTTCCATTGGAAATAAAATAAAAGTATTGCTCTCTCATTTTCAGTAATCAAAACAATTGAGCATCTGACCTCAGCTCGTTATTTTTTTGCTTGCCTTGAAGGAAATAATAAAGTTGATAATTTAAACGTTTGAATATTATCATTGGTTTGTTCCTCTATAATACTGAAAGTATAATTTCATTAAAAATGTTTTTTAGGGGGGGGGGGAGAGTTATGACTAAAAAAATATAAACTTCATAATTATTTTTACAGGTTAAGTCACAGAATTTTTTCCTGGCTTTCATAATGTACTAAACAAAAACATCCGCAAAAAACTTCATTATTTATTAATTTTTTTAATGAAATGCATTTTTCGTTTGTTACATTGTCGATATTAAACTCAGTTCATCGTTGTTAAATAAAAGTTATAGTTAAAATATATATATAAGTAGTTGTTCAATTTTGTTCTTCTTTTAAATGGTATGGAGATTTTAGCGAGGTTTTGAACTTTTAAGCAGGAACAGATCAAAATGCATAAAATATAACAGAATACATAAAAAATGTTTCTGTACTTATTGACGCCTTTTTTACTCAGAATAAATGGCCTTAGAGCGCCATTGCAGTCTCTGCAGACTAAATTGTATTCTCTTATAGATTAAATGGTATCTACAGTAAATTATGCTGAGCTTGATTTTGCAGGTTTTTTCTCCACCAGACTTTAAAGACCTCTTCTTCAAGTTAGGATAATCGTTCAGCAAGTTCGTAACAATTTAAAATTGCATTTATGAAATGAATATTCGTTTTTGAATACCACAATGCAAACGCGGGATTAAATCAATTTCTGATAAGGTTTTAAAAAACTCCCACCAAATGTATTTTAAAAATATTAAGTTCAATACATTCAGAAGAAGTCACAATTTAGAACACTTAAGTTTATAATGTGACAAAAATGAGACTTGATTTGGCTGGAATATTATTCAGTTTACGTGCTCGTCTTGTTCAATACGTCAACTGAGTAGATAGAGTGCTCAGTGTTTTAAAATAAAAATCTTATTATTTATACAAAAGCATATTCTTCTTTAAAAAAAAGATTAAAAACGGTAAAACAGCGCGAATTTGTGATATTATTTTATCCTGAATGCTGTATGAGTTTCTTATAATATTACATTGCTATTTAAGTTTATCAGGAGTGCTATGTGAGCTACATTCTCTATAAATACATATTGCGAGTGACTGTTCCAACAAGTTAAAACAAAAAGAAATATGTTATGGAAATGGGTAGTAAAAAGTTTCGGAATTGTAATATTGTTTACGTACGTATAAAATTTTTTTTATTTTTTATGATGGTACTAATAAATAATTCTTATGTGTTTTAACGAGTTTTTTTTTCACTGCTTTAATACTCACTTTCAAACATATGTGCTTTCAGATAAATTATAAAATATAGAATTATGAAAAGTATAGTAAAAAATACTAGAATGTTATAGTTTTTCTGTCAGAGAAAAATGAAGTACTCGCAAAAGATGCTTTTTCTAAAGAAGAAAAAACTAAACAGACGGCAAGAAAAAAGTTTTGCCAGTTTCTAACGCAGTTGAATAGATGTTAGTGTAAATAAAAGGATACTGTTTCTGATAGTTAATATTTTTATTTTTTTTAAATTACTAAGAGCCACTGTTCCGTGTTAGCTCCGCTCACAAATTTAAGTAATTACTTTTCATTCATCATTTTTTAGGTCTATACTTATTTTCATAATAAGGAAAGATCATTTTCTTAATAAAATACGTGATTATTATTTATGTTATTACACTAGGTTAATCTGTTAATCATAACAAAATGAATGATTACTTTAATTTGAAAAGTAATTGACTGTATCTGAAAACAATTTTAGTTATAAAAGCATAATCTGTGACACAATAAGAAGAAATAAAAGAGATGTAATTTTATTTATTAACAATATATAACGATAGACTCATGCAAGTATACCCCAACCTTATGCTATTATATCATTCGAACTCCTAAATTAATCTTTTTATATTTAAAAAATTTTAATAGAAACATTGAAATATTATATTTATCAGCATCCAATCTCTCTCTTAGCTACTTTCGATATTAACTCAAGTACAAATATGTAGAATATGAATATATCTAGAGAGATAAATAAAATTCTATGCAACAATGACTCAATAGTCATTAAAGCAAAAAAAGTTAAAAATTCGCTTTAAAAACCCTTAAAACTGCAAGAACTTTTAAATAAATCTAAATTTCGGAAAAAAAAACTTCTTTTAAATTCATAAAGAAAAATGATTCTTTCAGCTCATCAAATATCAATTCTGTGGTTGCATTTCTTTAACTAACAGAAATGCCCGCATGGTATTTTTTAATAACCTAATAAGTATTTTTTATAAGTTTTTAATAAGTAATATTTAACAGATGATAAATAAGTCTCGAACTGATTGCCGAATGTTAATTTTTTCATTCCGTCTTACTTTCTGTTAAATTTTCTATGCTATTTAAGGTTTCTAACTCTTATATTTTATCAATTTTATAATTTTTACGCACAAAAACAAGATAAAGTTGAACTCCAAAAACAGTGGAGACTCTGTTGCTCATATTCAAGATAGAAATTACAAAAATAAGCTACACCCAGAATATTTTTACCAAAAATTCTGCCCATTTGTTGGTGATGCATTTATAATTAATAAGAATTGTATAGTACAGTATACTAGTATGTAGAGTAAAATTTATAATGTGTAAGAAAATGCATTTTTTCTCTAATTGACAGACTTATTTAATATCTATTTCCTGAATTCTAAATTGTACGTTCTGGTATATTCTTGTATGTGAAAATTAAACTTCAAGTCAAAAGTTATTAAAGTTCTTGTTTTAAACACTGTACAAGTAAATTTATTGTACCTTTTTATAATTGATTTAGTTTTTTAAAATATTTTTCAACCATCGAATTTCTTCTCAAACTATTGTTAATGTTTTTGCGTTGCAAATAGCTGAAGATTCAAGCAATTAAAAATTGTCATTATACCATTTTGTACTGAAAAGTTATAATAATTTTTTTCAAAAATTTGTTAATCTTTGTAACTTTTAACGATCATTTACTGGTGATGTAAAACTTATTCTCTACTTTCATTTCAAACTATTAAAATTTTCATTTTCAAATCACTGAAAGCTTTGGTTGTACTCTTTGTTTAAAGCCTATGCACCACGGCAAGGAAGTGCCACATCTTATGGAAGCGGTTTTTAATTGTGGCTCCACAAACCGAACGAAATTTAAAGAGTGATTAGATTTTTGATTGTCCTTTGACTAAAAATCGTATTAAATACTAACAATAATTAATTTTTTTAATTGCACTAAAGCCAAAAAAAAAAAGAAAAGAAAAAAAAAAAAGAAGAAAAAAAAACAGAAAAATCATTTGCAAGTGAGACTTAATCTGGTTGGAATGTAATTCGATGTGCTCGTTTAAAGCTCAATGCCAACTGAGTTTATTGAGTGCTCAGTGTTTTGAAATAAGAATTTCACTATTTATCATTTATAAAGAGTATATGTTTCTTTAAAAAAAGATTAAAATCGGTAAGGCAGTTCTAGTTTGTGATATTATTTAATTTAGAGTGCTATATGAGTTTATCAGTAGAGTTATGTGAAGTGCAAATGCTATAAATGTCAATCGGGAGTGCTATATTCCAACAAGTTATAATTAAGAAAAAATTTTTTTATGAAAATAGGTGATAAAAATACTTGGTAATGTGGTACTGTTTGCGTACGTAACATTTTTATTTTTTATGATGGTTATTTTATTTTGAGTAACGGTTATAGTATTAATAAATAACTCCTATTTGTTTTAACGAGTTTTTTTTTATCTGCTTTATTGCATCACTTTCAAACATATGTGCTTTTAAATGAGTTATAAAATATAGATTTATTGAAACTATAACAAAAAATACTAAAATGTAATAGCTATTTTATCATGCTTTTTATAAAGAAAAAGAAATAAAACTGGCGGCAAGAAAAAATACCAATTTCTAACTCAGTTGAATAGAAGTTAATGTAAATGAAAAAGGACTGTTTCTGGCAGTTAGTTTTTTATTTATTTATTTTATTATTATTATTATTACTAGGAGGCACTTACCCCTGTACGCACCGCTCACAAATTCCAGTGATTGTTTCATCATTTAATTATTTCTTAGGTCAATTTTCTTTTTATAAAAAGCAAAGATAATTTTGTTAATAAAATACGTAATCATTATAACTATATGTTATTAAACAAGATTTATCTGTCAACTTTTAATCATAACAAAATTAATGATTACCTCGATTTGTGTGAAAAGTAATTAATTGTTCTTGATAAAATAAAGTTAGAGAAACATACACAATAAGAGAAAATAAAAGAGATGTAATTTGATTCATTAACAATATATAATGATAACCTTTGTCCTTATACTAACTTTATGCCATTATATTTCTTGAATTAAGCTTTTTAAATTTAAAAAAATATCAATATAAACGTTAAAATATTATAATTTACTACAATATATTTTGCAAATATATTTAGCTTAGTTACCCTGTGACCTTATTGAGAAGTATACGTCACACTTTCGTCACATCGTGACTTTGTTGAGACGTTAAGAAGTCATATGTTTGTCACACTGTGACTCAGTTCTTCTACGGCGTCAATCCTAACAAAGAAGTCTGAATATCATAGATCATGTGACATAAAAGCGAAAAACTATATGCTGCGTGTAAAAAAAAAAAAAAAAAAAAAAAAGGCACACTTGTCTTTTGAATCTGTCAGAGTCTCCAGGAGCTTCTGTTCTATTAATAAAAAGTAGTTTAATAGCTTTTTCTTAATAAACGTTTAGTTCGAATTATAATAGAAACATTTATAGAGTAGATATGTTGGTGTGAATGTCTGAAAACGATGGTTGTTGATTTCCAGCGGTGTATGTTGACAGTCATACAGTCGCTCTGATAAATGTCTAAAATATATATTAGGTCTAGTTAAGTACCCCTGCCCGTTATACATTTGCTCGGTATACCCTGCACTGATGTTTTAATTAGGTTCAGTGCCACTGCCCAGTATACATTTTCCTGGTATGCCTTCCATCAATGTTTTGTTAAGGTCAAGTACCACTGCCCAGTATGCATTTAACCGGTACTCAGAACACGGATGTTTCTCCTAATTTATCATCAACAGATATTAAAATATCGGATAAATATAATATAAACGAATAAATTAATATCAAATTGGATCATAGAAATAATAGTTCTAAGAGATATAAAACATAAACTCGGATAAACGACTGTGAATATGTGTGTGTGTGACTGTGTAAACGACTCTGAATGTCCGTGTTTTTATTTCTGTGAGATAAACTGAGCAAGAAACATGAAAGCGTAACAGACACTTATAGATAGACGTAACACATACAAATATATATATATATATATATATATATATATATATATATATATATATATATATATATATATATATATATATATATATATATATATATGTCACGGCCAGTTCGCGAATTGGCCATACCTCTCGGCCAAAGTGCGAAATAATTGAAACGATCAATTATTTCGCACTTTGGCCGGCCATTTCGCGAAGTGGTCATGATGTTCCGGCCAAAACCCGATGTGCTCATTCAAGAATGCCCGGTAGGCGGAGCATCTGCAATTTCACTGTGAGGTCAGTGCTGTTTTCCTCGTATACCGGGCAAATGTATACCGGGAAGTGGCACTTATCCAGACCTAGTATATATTTCCGACATTTACCTATGGTCTAGTCATACTAGGTCTAGCTAAGTGTCACTGCCCGGTATACATTTGCCCGGTATGCGCTACACTGATGTTTCTTTTTTTAAGGTCAAGTGCCCCTGCCCGGTATACATTTGCCCGGTATACCTTACACTGATATTTTTTTAAGGTTCAGTGCCACTGCCCGGTATACATTTGCCTGGTATATCCTACACTGATATTCTTGTTTAAGGTTCAGTGCCACTGCCCGGTATACATTTGTCCGGTATATCCTACAATGATGTTTTTTTAAGGTTCAATGCCACTGCCCGGTATGCATTTGCCCGGTATTTATCTTCTAATCTATCGTCAGTAAGTATTAAAATATCGAATAAATGTAATCTATCGTCAGGTATCGTACAGGTAATCACATACCGGGTGGGACCACAATTTTTTAATATTTGTTTTATTAAAAAGTTAATTTGCTAATATTTCCCCTTTTGTTTTCTTTTTTAATTTATAAATATAAATCTTCTAATTTAAAAATATAAAAAATAGACAAGTTTTTAAATTAAAATTTAAAAAATTTAATTTTTTACTTTGTCTCAAATGGCCACATCCCACCGCTAGTAATTTTTAAAGAATGAAGTTATGGTTATACAGAGCCAATAATACGTGCCAATGATTTTTTCTTCCAATTTTGGCTGATCCTTCCATGCCACTTCGTGATCTGGCCGGCCAATTCCCGAAATCAAGAAAAGATCGGACATTGGCCAGCCAATTTACAGCGTTCTTGGCCAACTCGCGATTTGGCCGACCATTCCGTGAAGTGGCCGAATTCGGGCTTTGGCCATAACATACATATTTGAAAAAAATGCAAATCAAAATGAAAAAAAAAAATAGCTGAAATGGATTCATCAATAACACGAAAAAATGAATAATCTAACTAACATCTATATACTACACAGTAAAATATCTATAAAAGAAAAACAAAATAGAGAAAAAGAGCACTGACAAATATGGCAGCGTCATTAAGGGGGGGGGGGCATCAGCACAAAGGGTATTGTTTATTATATCGATGGTGCTCGATAACTTAGTAATTAAATTTTCCTTCCGATGGAAACGTTAGTTGTTTTTGAAATAGAAACTCTTTAACTCTGCTTATTTCCACCATATGATGCTTTATGAGAAGCCCATAGCCATCTTTTATATCTAGACACAACGATCAAAAATATAAGTGAAGCCGTTCGCAGGTTAAGAGGATGGTAACATATTTCGTAGACACAGGTATCCTGCATATACCGTGAATTGAATGATATATACGCCGTAGTCTCATTGAATTATCGGATTCTTGGCAAACATACGCCTTTTGCAACTCTGAGGCTAATCAGAAATAGTCCCGTACACTTTGATCATCTTCTAGATTTATTGGAGATAGCCCATTTTGAAAAAGTTCATTCATTGCACACGAGTGATTTATTTTAGAAAATGTACAATAGGTACATAATCGTGAAGGATCATATTAAATAGCTTGACTGATTGAGTAAATCTTGCACATTTTCTAATTAGCAGCATAGCATTATTTATTTCTAATTAGCAAAATTTATTTTCAGTTAGCCACAAACCTAAAATGTATCAGCCATATAGTAAATTTTCTAAGAACTTGAAATTTTCTCCTATTAATTCGGTTTATTACAAAATATCAACGTTCGAAATAAATATGACTTTATAATAAATTGAAGTAAAATGCAGGCAATTGATAACATTTTATTATTGATTTTGTGTGTCACTATATGACAAAAGAGAAAAAGTAATTTTGAACGCACCCTATCACATAATTTCATAGATGCATGCAAAATCCATGTAAAATTCTATTGAAAGCATATTTTGAACTTTAATCACATTTCTCACTAAAACTGTCTACAAATATTTCTATAGCTGAAGGGAATTGAATAGGAAGCATAAAACCTATAATATTTAATAAATATTTTTTCAAATGTTTGAAGCAGAGTATAATAAATATAAACATTCAAATGGTTATCTTTTGATTTATGAACTTTCAAACAAATGACTTGAACCAAGGGAGACTCATAAAAATGATGAATATAAAATTCACTATATCTTTCAATTAATTTAGTTAAATATCCTTATCTGGAGTAAAAATGGCAACTTTATGGCCCTTGCTTTTTTTTGTTCTTGCATACCAACTGTGACTCTAGAAATGTGGATAGAACACAATTGTCTGTTTAATAACATTTTTATGACCTGCTTTGAGTTATGCCATCATAAAGTATTTTTGTTTGTCCCTTCTCTCCTTTAGCAGGATTTAATTTGTGTGGTGTGATTGTATGTGTAGTTTGTTATTTAGTATGTACTACATTTTATGTTATAAGCATAAAATATTTACTTAAATAACAGTGAGAAAGAGAAAGGCTTATATAGTATTTTTTATCATGCGTCATTACGAGCAGGAACTAAGACAAAAAAAAAACTAAATAAAATAAAATAACATAATTGAATACGATTTGCAATAAGAACGTCTTCCAATTAGGTTAACTCTCCAAGCTTTGAGTCCCCGAGTAAAATTGCACTGAAATTTCCCTGTTACACACTATTCTAAAAATTGAATAACGAATCCGGTTTTCTGATGTAAGGAAGCTTGCAGCTATAAGTTCGAAAATCTGTAACTAATGCTCAGAGGGTTAAGATAAAATGTTTAACAAGTATTAAGGGTTAAAGTGAAATGTTTAATGGGTTTAGGTAAAACGTTTAAAGTGTTAAAATAAAACGTTTAACGGGTTTAAAGGGGTTAAGATAAAATATTTAACTGGTTTAAAGGGTTAAGAATAAATGTTTAACGGATTTAGGGAGTAAAAATAAAACGCTTAACGGATTTAAAGGATTATGGTAAAACGTTTAATGGGTTTAAAGGGGTTAAGGTGAAACATTTAACTGGTTTAAAGGGTTAAAGTTAAATGTTTAACGGATTTAAGGGGTAAAAATAAAACATTTAACGGATTTAAATGGTTATGGTAAAACGTTTAACGGTTTTAATGGGCTAAAAAAACATTTAACGGGTTTAAAGGGTTGAGGTAAAACGTTTAACGGATTTAAAAGGTTAAGGTAAAACGTAAACGGATTTATTTACAAAAATTGTAAATGATAATGCCACAGCTTAAATTGTGAATAGATAAAAGTGCCAATGCATCTTTTTTTTAATAAAAAATACTAAAATTATTATAATCTATTATAACGTTTAGGAAACGTTTTAATTTCTGACAATCGTTAGAATCCATTGGATCAAGATTGAAGATTTTGTCGAGTAAACTGATGTAGCAATCATATTACTATATCTTGGGGACTTGGTGATTTACAAAATACATTGTGCAATTTATATAAAAGAGACTTCTTAAGTTATGTAAAAAAAAATTGTGATTTATTTTACAAATTTTCTACTTTTATCACAAAAAATTTGTACTCTAAGAAATTCAAATACAATTTTGTGGAAAAATTCCTGTTGTGCAACAAGTTTATCAGAATTTTCAAAATCGGTTTATTTCAAACAATTGTAAAGATCAACAGGAGGAAATTTATGTTGAGTAAATGAAGCAGCAACCACAAAACTACATTTTAGAAAATTATATCTATTATTTAGATAGAAACAAGCTGGAAATTTTTTAAAACAGTAGCTGGATTAAAGGGATAATTTCTACGTTTTATAACGCAGCTAGCCACCTTTCAAAATTATATTGTTCAACATACTAACTTTATTCAACTCAGTAGCCTTATAATTTTGAATTCAATCTAGAAGACAAGATAACTCCTGAATCAAGAATTGGGAGGAATGTGCCTACGTGGAGGACTTTTCTGAAGGAACTTACCCAAATTTCGTTACATTGAGAGGAAAGCAACGAAAACCTTCCATAGTTGGCCTGATGGCAAGGGGACTGTAACCCATGATCCGTCTACCACTGAGGACATTTTACGTCAGCACTGTGGTTGGTGCGGAATTCGTATCCTCCAGCGACAGCTGGGATTCGAACCCGGTTCACCTCATTTGAAGTGATTCTCTATCTCTTGAGCCACCACGACTCCCTTGATGGAATTAGTAGAAATTGAGAATTAAGAGACAATTTTAATACCATAAACCATAACATTTAGCGATGCGCAATAACTGTTACCATTCTGTACTGCACTCGTTAAAGACATGCAGCATTTGCGATTTGGCCTATTAAATTAATCAAAAGTATTTTGCACGCAACTATAGTTACATTGAGGCTGAATAAAGGTGTTTGGTTTAATTTGTTTTATGATTCCATTAACAAAGATTCATTAATATTAAAATGCTAATTAAACAATGCATTAAAATTTATGTTATTATTGTATTTGAGAACATTACTGTCTGTTTCTACTTTATATTTTAAATTCTACTTTTCAAATTCCAAAACCAAGCATCTATTTTTGAAAATTTCACACGATAATAATTGAAGAGTCATTGCGGTTGAATATTTACGGGTGTCTTTGCAATAGCACCAAAACTTTATCATTCGTTTTAATAACCCTTTAAATTGCAGTCATTTAACTATAATAATACTATCGTATCCTAAAACATTGCTTAAAAAGTTATTACTTACATTTAATGCTTGTAGTTTCAGACTTGAGCAGTTTAGTTTAATTTTTATTTTACAGTATTTAAATAAAATTACCGATAAACATTAACCCTTAATGGCGATTTCTCTTATAATGCAGGTTTTCGTGAAAAGTTTTCTAATACTGCTACAAACAATAATGCTGTTTATTGAAATGCTTCTTGATATTATTTCTTTCTAACGTATATTTTATAGCTTTTTAAAGTGACCCTTATTAATTTTGGAAAAAGAAGAAAGGACATTAATGATTGTTTCTGAAATAGTTTTAAGTTTTCTTCTCTTATAATACATTTTTATCTTATTTAGAGCTATAATATCAACAAACAGTAAAGGTATATTGTACAGCTATTTCTTTGTCTAATTATACTTTTAAAAAACAAAGAAAATTTAAAATTTATAAAAAAAATAAAATAAGGTATCTTAATAATTACTCAAATAAAAAGAAAAAATGCTATTTATGTAATATAATGCACATAATGGTCAAAAATGGCTTTGATTTGTAAGACACACAACTTTCTACATTATTTAATAATACGGAGTTTTTAATAACAAATCCAGAATTTAAATTCAATTTATTAAATAGTTATTCAGAAATAAACAAATTTAAGACACATCTGTAGCAATACGCAGAGTTTAACTTTATAATACGGGCAAATGTTATTGTCAAAACTTTCGACCGTTCTCCTGATCGAACCATTGGGGCCCTAAGTAATACATTTCAGATAAATCGTATATTTTGCTTCTCCAAACCCCAAATCTATCTTTAAAAAAAATTCCAAGAAAGTTATTTTTTCTACTGATCTTTTAACACATAAATTATATTTTTTAACACTTAACTAGTATATGAAATATTAAACCAATGAACCATTAAGGTTGTATCTTAGTGCATGAAATATATCATTAACGAAAAATCATTATGAAATATATTATGTAATATCATTAACTTAAAAGTTGTTAAGGTATTTAATTTTTATCTTTCTAACTGTACAATGTTCACAATGCAGTGGATTTTATTTTGTGCATCAAAAAAGAGAACTAGGAAAATCGTAAAATGTGTCCTAGATACCAGCTAGCAATTGACATCATTGAAATACCAGAGTTTTTCTGGATCCATATGGGTTGGGTCGATTGGATTTCATCATTGGGAGCGTGTTTCGATTTTCAATTCCCTGTACAAATGAAATAGAATAAGCTTCCAAAAATATTTCAAAATATTTATAATTCCAGATAAAAAATAGAATAACAAGCGAGTCAAAACATTACCTTAAATTATTTCTTTTTGTTTCAAATATATATATATATATATATATATATATATATATTAATATTGTGAAAATATTTTTCTTCTTTTCAATTTCTCTATATGCTTTTATAAAAGCTTATAATTTTGTTTTAATTTTTACTTTAATTTTAATTATCATTAATTTTAATAATTTCAAATGTATTATTAATTTTCAATTGTATTTTGGACGTAAATTAATTACTTTATCTTTTCTACCTTTTTCACATTTGCTTTATTCTTCAAGCATCCGAAAAAAAGTTTAACTTTAACATTTTCAAAAAATATGAATTTCAGCTAAAGAAATATGTTTAACCAGTCTTTTAGTGAAGGATCATCAGGGCATTTGCAACTGGGACTAACACCCACAAAATATTGAATTTTTAATTTGATGAAATAGAAAAATGAGTCTTGTGGTTCAGTTTTTAAAAACATGAAAATATTTTCTTTTCTCGATGATTTTAATAATTATAAGAGGTTGAATTTAAAAGAGATGTTTCAGTTTATTTTATATTAAAAAAGTTTAAAAAAAAGTTTGAATTCTAACTCAAAAGAGGAAAACAAAATGCCCTGAAATAATTATTTACCGCATTCCAACTTTTTAAAAATTAATTGACATGCTTAAATCCTTCAAAACAAAGGTTATTTGTTAAAACATGAAATCGTTTAAAATCTTTCACTATCTTTTTAATTACAGTAATTATAGTACATGGTCTTTTTTTCAACCAAGACTTTTTGTAACAAATTTTGTTTAGTATATGACGCTGTGTGCACTCTTGAAGAGCTACAACATATTTTATTTTGCAAAACTTTCCCGTCATTAAGAATGTTCCGAACATTATGAAATTCTTTAAAATAAGTTGTTTTAAAAACTAAGCGAAATAATGTTGCTACTTTTTGTTTTATAGCTAGTTAAATATGTTCTATAAATTGTCTCTCTCTTGTTAAACCGTGAAAATTAAGAATGTAAAAATGTTGACGTTATTATTTTTAACGAAAGTAAATTGACTTTTATTTGAAAAGAACTTTATGAACTCAACTAAAAAACTGTTCTAGTTTTAAGAATCTTCCAATTAGGATGTTAAATTATCTTCAAAAATATTTATTATTTTCCAAGTTTTTCGGGTTTTTGTTTTAAAGATGTATGTAAAGATAAATATTTGAGATATAATGTTCAAGACAATAATTGAGAATAGCTTTTAGTTTCTTCCATGCTTTTGAAATATTTAAAATTATATATATTTATAAAATTTTTTCGTTGTATAATTTGTGTTATATATATATATATATATATATATATATATATATATATATATGTGTAATACAAAAGTTATAAAAATACTTTTGTATTAATAAAAGCATTGAAACTTATTCATTTTCATAAAATGTCTTAGTTAAAAATTAAAGTACAGATATTCTATTTTGGGACTTCAAGGCTGTAAACAAGCCAATGAATTATAATTAGATTTATGTTTCAAAAGAGGAGTTATTTTAAGATCTTTCACTTCCATATAAGGAAAGATTAAACGATTTTCTATGAGTATTAAATAATTTGCGATGAGGCGTAAGAATACAAGGAATGCAATATGACTGGCCTTTTTACACTTTTAAGTATCATATAAAACGCAGGACCGATGGTTTTTGCGTGGCGTTTTGTGTTTTACTTGTGCTAGCTAAACTCCGTCAGATCTGACGAGAAAAGTGTCTCTGCCCCTCCGGCGGAGAAGGGAGGAAACTGCTGCTTCACCATCTTTTAATAAATAAACAGCTATGCAGAATCTGGACTCATTATTCATTGATATCGGGACTAATTTTCCCATATTAATAACAGGGTTTTGCTCTGTTATTACATATATATATATATATATATATATATATATATATATATATATATATATATATATTGCATAAAACTAAATGCAAACTATTAACTTTTAATTATTATTACAAAACGGTTGTTATTATAGATTTATCGTAAAATTTGGCGTTCTTCATAATGTTACTTTGTAACTTAATAAAGTAACATAACTTTTTGTTTTATATTTTAATCTTTGATTAAGATGACCACGATTGTTACTTCCTATTTGAATAAATATATAGCAAAAATATCCGGGATGACTAACTTAATTAAATATAAATCTTATAAAAATTAAAAATGGATGATAATAACTCCATATAACAGTCATTAAATATCTTTGTAAACAAAAAGATATCCATTTAATGATGAAACAAAAAGAAATAACTTTAAATACTGTGCATGTATTTACCGTTATATTTGCTATAAATTTTTTGTTGATTACATGCAAAGATTTTTGGATCTTTGTTTATTAAGGATTCATTAATATAAATTATCTATCCAAAAAGAAAACATTTACATTAATAAAAAATGGTTTAAATTATTATTATTTTTTTATGTTATAAAGTTTAAAGTTTTTATTACAACCGCATAAGACAAGTTTAAGTATTCATAAAAATATTTATAAATAAAAAATAAAATAATAAAAATTACATAAACATTTTCTTACGTATATAATTATGTTAAATACAAGAAATTCACGTCAAAATCTGTTATATATATAGAATGTTGTCACAATTTTAGAAATAACGTTCATCGAATAACGTATGTATATATACTTTAAACCAAACACCATTTGTGTGATTGCAGCATATATAAGGTTAAGGGAAGTTGGACTTAAACTGGAAATTTATCAGCAAACTTGTATATTTTAAAATGGTATGAACTTAAGTAAATACTGCAGTGACTTTAATATGTAGAAAAGGTCAATTGTGATAAATGGTATGCATTATTTGCATATCGTTGTGACGAATCGTATATTAATCAGTCCAGTTTTCTCTCTCAATTGTTTTGAGGTTTTTAATCCCGTCTTCATTTTAATGAACCTTGATAATATATCGATACATTTGATAACGCTTTCATTTATACCATTTAAATTTTGATTTACAGTCCTATAAATGTGTATGCAGCTTTAACTCTATTTTTGTCAGGGAACGTAAACGATATAGGATCTTAAAAATTAACCGCCTTTTGTAATATATTTAAAATTTCTTGTCGAAAATGAAATGCAAAAAATATAAGTTTTAATCGTCACAAACCATGAATAAAGTGAGAATGGAACAAAAAACGGTATCAAACTTTGTAGAATCACTATCGGGGAAGAGAGAAGTAGGAAAATTTCAAAGCACGTTTGTTAGTATGACGAAACTTGTGGGTGTTTCTAAATTTACTCTCAGTTTTTGTATGACTTCTCCAAGAATCTAACAAGATTTCCATTCCCACCTCTCTTAGAAGATCACTCGTTCTCTATCGAATGCTTTTTTTCGTGTTAGTTTACACAACTTAATGTATTCTTTGTCAATTATTCAAGAAAAATTTATGAACGGCAGTTATAATGGAACACCATATGTGTTACGGGAATTGGTTATCAAACAATATATTCAGAAAGAAGTATTTCTCCATTTTAGTTAAAATTCAATAAGTAGCTTCTAGGACATGAAATGTCTGTAAAGAATGAGTATTCCGTTCAACCCAGGATTTACGTATTTAGAAGAAAAGACTAATTGTTGTGTTAATCCCCAGGCTTGGCATGCGCGCAGCCAAGGTACCTGCATAGATCACCATCCATATGGTGCGTTGAAGCAAAAATTACAAAATTTACACCATTTCAATATCCCACAAAATAACTGTATAACAGCTTCACACAATTAAAAGTTATTTAGACACAGTTGCTGACACAAAACAAGACAAATGATAAACAGATTAAAATAAACTTATGCCCCATCACAGGTTGTTTTATAGTGATCCAGGGTAGACCTCTGTATAAAGTTAAAAGCAATGAGGCCAAATTTTTAGTCAATAAATCGATTAAAGATGAAAGAAAACTGCAGCAATTTGAGGGCACAAACACGCATAAAATATTGCTTAATAGTATCCTGTTATAGCTTTATTAGTTTACGTTTTCCCCATTTTTATTCCCTCGTAACATTACACGATTATTAAAAATAAATTTTCCTAACTATAAAATATTTAATCAGGTTACAGACATTACCATACATAAATTACTCTGCAGATGTCCTTCCCTGGTTATAAAAAAATTCCTTTTATATAAGACTAAGCTAATAATCTCTGATACATAAAAAAATTTAATTTGACGTTAAATTCAACTACGTGAAACGCGTGGGAATAATGGATCCTTTTTTTGTAACTGTTCTATTAAGAATAACACAGTATCTCGAGAGATTCAAACTAGAATATAAATTATCCAATTTTGAGACTTTTATAGGAAAACTAAAACTTTTTGTACATACAAAGGAAGCATATATTTAGAAACTTTTCATTTTCTGCTAGACCGTCGTGTTTAGTTTACTTATTTCTCTAAATTTTTTTTTTCTTGCTCCTGTAATTCCTTATTCCCAAGAAACTCCGAGTTTTAATGAAATCTGTAAAAAGGAATAATGTATTAGTTTAATGTTTCATTCTTTTCATTCGGTTTTTTTCAGATCAGTAAAAAAGGTGGTATAACAGTTTCTTTGTAGAATTTGATTCATTTTTGATTTGAATATGAGAAAAAAGAGAAAAGCAATAAAAAAAATTTTTTCGTTTTATTCCCAACACAAAATTTTAAATTTTTATAAATATTTAGTATACAAATCTAACGAATTGGATAGTTAAAAATAATCAAATTAAACGTTCTAATTTTTACATTTGAAAATCTTCCTGAATTAATAGTAAAAGTTTAGCAAAACACTAAAAGTTTAAAAACCATAATTACTAAAATGTCTAAATAAATAGTGAAAATTCACCAAAAAACTAAAAATTAGAGAGAAAATAACAATTTAGTATCTAGATTTTTAAATTTAACAGTTTCGTTTTTTCTAGCTTGGATAAGTTTCTCTCAAACTATAACAGCTCAGATATATTTTTCTAAAATTAAAGGTCATCTTTATTAGGATATAAAATTTTCATTCTCATATCCATAATTTAAATTATGCATGGAATTCTGAATTATGATTCAAGGAAAATGACAGCACTTATAATTTGACTCTTATAACTATATTGAATAAAGAATTATACAAAAGATGTATTCTAATTGATTAATGAGGTTTCTATTAAAATTATTACTGTACTAATAATAATTTATTATAATAAATATGAAATTAGAAAAAAAACTTTTTCCTCCTAAATCTTGTAAACTTCCTTATTGGACTTGAATAGCATGACATTTGGTTCTTTTGTTAAAATAAATATTAAAAAAAAAAAAAAAAAAACATTTATTAAATAATTTTATATGACATCAAAAGGAAAAATTAAGTATATGAACTATTAAGATGAATAATGGTGCCTATTCACATAAGAACAAAACAACTAACTCACAAAACAAATCCAAATATGGTAACAAATAGTGAAATAATGTATAAAACAAATAAATTATAACTTTAGCTATTTAAGATAGAAAAAAAATATTTGCTTTCGATTTTAAATTCTAGTATTTAGTAACTTAAAACGTTAATCTCCTCTATTTAAACTCAAAGGAAATTGCAGTTAATTTACTAACTTTATTTAATAAATCAAACATAAAACTGTGCATTAAAATTAATACAAACTCTTATTAACTAAAAAACTTTATAAATTGTTTTCTTAAATGCTAGCTTCTAATAAAATGTGAAACAAATAAATGGCTACTTCAATAATTTTAAGTGATTTCATTATGAAAAAAACCAATTTGTTTTCCGCAAGGAAAAACTATTAGCAATCCCATTAAGGCCTGCATTGCGTCTGGAAAAAAAAGATATGTTTGGCAAAATGCCCGGAAATTCTTTTGTTAAATAGTTTCTATTGGGACAAAAGAAATTTTCCTTAAAAAAAAAAAAAAAATTAATAAATTCTATTTGCGATTAGTGTCTGAAAAAAAGTAACAACCTTTTATTATTTGATGTTTGGAAGTATAAAAAACTACATGTCATACATTAAATTTATGTACTATCTCGTAAAACTTCAAAGGTTGAAATTATTTTGTATTTGAATTTACTCTATATTTAGCATTTCCATTCGTTCAAAAAGAAAAAAATAACTCAATATTTTTTTTTGATTCGATATGTGACAAATCTGCTTTAAAATTATTAAAACAGCATATGTATTCTTTTCCGAGATTATCAATATATTTTATGCTTTTAATTAATTATACCCTGTTTGTGACTGATGCTCGCTAAATTGGGAGTCACAAAGTCCTCCAAGTTCTCATCACAAAACCTTCTGAGGGTACAGGATGGGAGATTGATCATGCTGTGTTTCAGGTCAAAATTACGATCTGCAAGTGCGTGAAAGTGCCATCCCTATGAAGTGAGCTCTGACGTATGTGTGTCGCTGAAGTCGAATTCTTGGCTATAGAATGCGCTACTGGAAAAACAAGTAGAAACGTACCCTCTCTGTCTTAAAATAGGCATGACATTATTGACAAGTGGCATAAGACAACAACAACAACTCACTATGATTGTACTTAATCCATTCTGGTTATCAGGTTGCGATGAAACTTAATGTATGCGTTATATGGAATTATGGTGCAAAAGAAATATGCAATCAATGCAATTAAAAAAAATAACTAAAACTTCCTTCATCTAGTGAGAAAAAAAGCTCACATAAAAACAAAAACAAAAACTTTATGTTAAATAATAGCATAATCTACATTCTATATTTGACAAATATATGTTCAGAGTCTTGTTGGCTCAGAGGGTAGCGCACTTCCCTCCCGAAGAGGTATTCTAGTTCCAATAGACGTCAAACCCCGCCTCCTTTCAAACTCGTTCCAAACATTTTTTCGAACGAACCATTTATATGGCATATCCTATGTGAATTTAAGACGGCAAGATTTTTAATTTATTATTGAAATAAATAAATTTATATAGCGCTTCTAAGGAACTTATTCCTAATTTAAGTAGTTTTCTTTATACGGGGTATCAGTAGATTTTACGAGTTAAGTGCATTAAATGCTATTAGCGTCAATAATTGCTCTAAGCGTCAATATTTTTAACTCTTGTTTCATGTTTATAATAATGTCTTATTTTATTTAGAATTTGTTACTTATTCTATACCTACATCTAATTTTTTTCTTTAGTTTTGGAAAGGCATGCATTGTTTTACAACGTTCTAAAATTAATTTTTAATCTATAATTAGATTATATTTATCAATACTAATGTCTGTTTATTTAATTATGTCTGATGATTAAATTTGTAGTTATTGTAAACTTTGTTTGCTTAAGATTTTCTGATTATTGCTGCTAATTCTCATAGGCTTTAGTTTTTAACTACTAAATAGGAATAAATTACGTAACTAACTTATTTAATACGCATACATATGGTTAAATCTGCACAGAGTTTTAGTTTAAACTCAGATTTATTTTGACTTGGACATTTTTTCTTGTTTATATTTGCCAACATCATAATCAATTAGTTTTTAACAGTAGTTTTATGCATTAATTTTTTGAGAAAATTCAGATACCTTATTATTAGATAATTAATATTAGATTATTTCTTGACGTAACTAGTGTAGTGCTACGTTAATGTGTAGTAGTGTTATGATAGTGCAGGGTCAATACTATGTTTAGTTTCCAGAATTTTAATATATAGAATAGCTAAATTAAAGCAAATTTAAGAATTTATGAGAATTTATTTTATTTAATTAAAATCTTTAATTAAAGAAAAGCATTAGAAAGCTTTAAATTTCCTATATTTTTGTTTTAATTTCACGTTCTATATTTTGTTTAGACGACAAGATAGGGAGCCATCAATAAGCTCATTTATCATCAATTTGTCTTAAAATCTCAGATTCCTATTTTATTCGATAAGAAAGTGAAACATTAATTATTTTAGAATTATTTAAAACATACTTATACCATACATAAACTTTTATTTAACATTCATATTTATTAATCTATGTATTCAGATAGGTGTTTAAACTTTACTTATTTAATAATATTAATTTCAAATAAATATAATTCAAATTTTTAAGAATTTTTTTTATTTAGAAACTTAACTCTTTTTTAATTAATGTATGTATACATAGTTAGTTATACAGCTTTTATATTTGGCAAATGTTACTGTTATCATTTTTATGGAATAAAATTTGCATTTGACAGTTTAAATCAAAATCTTTTAAATTACCTTCATAGTAATATTTTATTTGTTACAGTGCTTATGTTGAACGTAACATTCAAGTCATCATTGTCCAAATTTATTTTTAATTTCATAATAACTACAGTTTAATTGGTTGTAAATATGTTTTAAGACCTGTCAACTCTCAAACTTTTGTTTAAGTTTTATATAATTTTTTTTTTACTTCCTATCATTTTAGTAAATTTACCAATAAATTTGAGCTATTTTAAAAACGTGTTTCTTAAATGTTTTATAATTTTCACTAATTTATCTAACTTTAATCATGCTCCTTACATAACTTTTTAATTTGTTTTAAAATTTTCATAATTATTTACAATTAATAAGTTGTCTCAATGTTATAAAAAAAATTGATTTAATGTAATATACATATTTTAAGAAAAATTAAGCATAAATTAGAAATAACATTTTCCAAATAATAAAATTCACAAATTTCCGATTTGCAGATTATAAATAGAATTTATATGGTAAATATTAAATACAAATTCTCCCAATCATATATACAAAAAGTTAGCTTCTACAGCATTCTCTCCTCTTTCAATCAATTTAGGTTCATCAGAGAAAAACTTTACGATATGGAAGAGCTTAATTACACTTTTTCTTGCCATTTCAGTGGTTAAATTCGACTCTATATTAATATATTCAAAGATATAGTTGACCCACTTTTAACTACATGAGAAACGCCATAGTGTTTGCTCCGTTCAGAACAAAGCTTTGAACGAGGAGAGCTAGTGACGTCGTTGATGACGTAGGACTAACCCTGTCTATTTCAGCGATGACTGTCGATACTAATTTTGTCCCTATTTGCACCTTAACAGTGATGACGTAAAATTTCCCCAGCGATAAACGGAAACAACCCGTCCATTTGAAGTCTTTCCTCTCTCCATGCAACGCAATTAGTCCCATCAAAAATTCCAATCTTCGAGATCCTTCTCATCTGTGTAAAATTCAAAAATTAGAAAGTTACGGAGTTGAATGTTGCTAGTCGTTAAAATGGGTTGGTTGCTCAACGCTAGTAAAGTACTTTTTGAAGCAACGAGACGATTTTCAATTTAACAGATACCGATCTCTTTCTTGTTCCTTTTTGTCACTACCGCCCTCAACTTTGAATACTCCCTAGTATTCATTTTTGTGCTTTTTTTTCTCTTACAAAACTGCAAAGGCCGGAATGATTTAACGAACTTCCTTTTAAAATGTCTAATATTTCATCTAATAAAAGTGATTTCTATCGAAATCTGAACTCTTTCTGACAAATTAGTGGGTTCTAAATTTATTCTGACGCAATTAACTTCTATCAAAACCAAAAAAAAAAAAAAAATCCCTTCGCACTTTTTTTTGATGAATCTTACGTTCTGTCGGTTTAGGATTATGAAAAAAACAATAAACTCATTTTTAGTCCATTTGAAAAATACACAATTTTTTAAAACTCCCTTTTATTATGTTACGAGGTATGATGTTTCTAAAATATGTTAGATTTCCATAAAGTTGCAAACACGATGACCTTTTTTATATTTCTATGGTGTCTTCTTTTAAATTTGTAATATAAGTTATTTTATTATTTTTTGTTTTTATAAATTATCAAGTCTAGGCTTCAGTTTATTAGGAAGACTTTACTCTCTTAGCACATGAAACAAAATTTACATTGAATAAAATAACACTTTAAAGCTAACAAAAAGTCAAATAAATGGAATTAAAGTAAAATGCAATAACATTTTATGTCAAACAAGAAGTCCAATAAAATAGAAAATGAATAAAATAAAATAACATTTCAAGCCTAACAAGAAATCGGATAAAATCAAACAAAGTATTATTAAGACCAAATAAAATAATATTTTAAGGCTAACAAGAAGGTCAAGAAATATGATTCTCGACTGAAAAATATTTTCCAACAGAACTTTTTTTTTGCTTGGCTCATTTGATTTATGTCAAAGATTTATCTGTTTGATAATATATATATATATCTATATATATATATATATAAACGTACGTTACTAAATCTTTCTCTTAGAAGTAAAACATTTCGACATATTATATCAAAATATAGAATATAATACAATCGACGATTTCTTTTTAAAAATTAAAACCAAATTTAATACAATGTTCTTTTGATTGAAAAACATAGCTAATTTAAATATTTACAGTAGCCATTCATAATGTTTCCCAATTCAAGCAGAAGAGCTTTATCTCGATTAATGTAAATGCGCTTTGGTATTTAATTGTATTACCCATGAGGCCGATTTTAAGATTATATGGAATAAGTACCTCGCCCGGATCGTTTCCAATTTATGCTTACGAACCTCATTAAAATCAAGCTTTCAATGTATATCGTTAGGCTCAACTGGCAATAAGTGGAAATAATGAAAGTGATACATTTTCTCTATTTTACCAATTATCATTAAAAAGAATAGTTTATATCAAAAGTTTTAAAGCTAGCAAAATACGTTTCTTACGTTTCTTTCAATCCTATACTCGCTCGCAAAATACGTTTCTTAAAGAGTATAGGATTTTTTTTTTTTTTTTAAACTTCGAAGACTCTACTGATGCATGAAAGATGCTTTCTGGCGAATGTTATGCCATTTTCAAAACCTGTGTTAGTTTTTTAACAGTTATTCATTACTGTTATTTACGTTTTGCCCCTTTTTTAGCGCCCTCTAGGCATTAAAATGACAGAAAATATCAACATTAAAAAAAGAAACAATTTAGAGAAAAGAAAAGCGTTTTTGATGCATTTTTAATATTTGAATAGCTGACCTGGGTTCGAATCACAGATATCACTAATCAATACTAATTTTGCTCTGAACGTTCAGTTTAAGAGACTTAAATCATTCTATTTTGATTTTCTTGTCAATATGGTATAAAAAAAAAACTGTTTTACGATACGAATCGGGATATTTTATAAACAATTTGAAGTGATTTAGGATGCACTAACTTGAATTTCTACTACTTTCTTTAAATCAATCCGAGCATTAAAATAGTTTATAAATAATAAATCAAATGTTACTTCAAAGTAAAAATATTTAAAGAATGAAGTAAATTAGCTTGTAAATAACAAGAGAAATTTCATATCTACCCTGCATTGACAGTATTGGTTTAATTTTACTTCTACGTTACTAATTTTTCGAATTTATTGCGTTGCTGGTCTTTCGTGATATGTTCAATAATAATTCGTTCACCAAACAAAAAAATTCTGGTATGACATACCTAGTAAAAAAAAAAAAGTTCTTGTCAATAGAACCAAAATATTCGCTAGTTAAGACATTCACTCGGTAAATTTTCCGTTTTCCCAGTAACGGTGTACAAGAAATTCTAGTTTTCAAACTCATAGTTCTTATTTAATACGCATTTATTAAAAACTCAAACTGAAAAATAAGTTTAACTGAATAAATGATTTTTATTCCTCGCTCTAAGATACCACATTTAGCAAAATTTATCATTATACTGCAATATTTTGTTCTTAATTTCATCAAAATAATTATCAAAGCGCATCGGATATAATGGTTGAGATTTTAGAACGGAGAACTCGGTAAATTCTACCATATTTCGGTAGTTTTCGACATAATTTTTATTTTAGTTTAATGCGTACCTAAAAAGTACAAGTAATAGCACAATGTGCTATTTTATTACGGTAAAGGGTATATTTGAAAACAAATATTGTTATTCTACTGACTAAAGTATGACACAGAATTCCCATCTTGAAAAGAAAAATGGAAATTTGTTTGTTTAAAATGGTGAGTTTTTTAGATGGTAAAATGTGTAACAAATTATGAAATAATCAAAACATACCGTCCTTGGCCAAATTATTCGACGCACTCAAAGATTCGATGTAAAATCTTAATTATCAGGTGATACTATACAGCTTTATTGTTTTTATGCGACTGAAATCAGTTTGCACTTGTTTACGTTCGTGTATCAATTGGTTAACATTGTAATGCAATACGTTAAAAATAAATACAAACAGAAAGTATATAAAAACACATCCCGAATAAAAACCCATTACATATATGTTTAAATATAAAAGCATTGCATAAAAATGCGTGTAAAACATGTGAATATTAAAATACTACGGTGCTTCTAATAATTAGGTCTAATTATTATAACATACTAATATAATACCTGATATAGTATTATATTTTTATATAATATATCGTCGAATTTATCCAATCGTTGCATTTATATTATATATCGTCTATTTTAAACAATTGATACATGAACGTAAACAAGGGCAAACCGGTTTCAGTCGTGTAAAAACAATAAGGCTGTATAGTATATCACCTGATAATTAAGACTTCACATAGACTTATATAGTGCGTCTAATGATTTGGCCAGAGACTGTACTTATGTATGGGTTTTACTACGGACGACAGTAAATCTGCGATGCAGGGATTAGCTTTTATTTCTATAATTGCAGGGTATAACAAAATGAATTCATACTAAAACCTGTTGATCAAACTTAACAATTTACAAAAATTATAGAGACAAAAGCCCTAAGAGTGTAAATGCAATGCAGGTTCCTTCATTAAAATCTCTATTTGTTTGACAAATGATTTATTTTGTTCTTTAAATGGAACCACACACACACAGTAAATAAGTTTTCTATATTGATTAAAAAGAAAATAATAGAACCTTCCAAACATCGTAAAAAAATAAAATTTCGAGTTGTTTAACAATCATTAACACTTAATTCATTTCTAACTATTTGTCAAATTAATTATTTATATCTCGAAACATTTTCTCAAAACAACGTAATTGATAAAAAAGTATTTAATGAACTCGTAATTCTTTTAGAATTTCAAATAATCAAAAAATACAATGTCTGTCTATATTCAAGCAAACATATTAAACATTAATTAAACAGTCACTTTTTTTCTTGCAAAACATTATTTGTTTGTAAATAAGAGTTCAAGCAATCTGAAACAAGTTTCCAAAAATCTAATTAGTTCACTTTAATTGCTATTATTATTTCTTTATTTTAAATTACTTGTTTCTGGAGGAGATAATTTTAAGAGGAATAATTCTATTATATTTGAAATAATGTAATGTTTTAAAATGATTTGTAACTAGAAATAAATTAATTTAAAATAACAAGAGAAGTTTTAAATTGCAATGATGATAGGAGGATTTGCGTTAAAAAAGTTAATAAATGTTCATTAAGACAATTCTTTAATGACCATTCATTAAAAATTAACATATAGAATTTTTATAAATTTAAATCTTTAAGTACTCAGTACTTTTTAAAAACTATGTTGTTAATAACTTCCAAAATTTAGGGTTAAGCAACCCAAAATATTGTGTGGGGGAACACTTTGTTTATTACTTAAAAACCAAATCGAGCGTTTATATATATCTTAAATGGTGTAGGTAAAAATCTAAATTCCAACAATAAAAATGCTTGCACTAAATCTAGGTGTATGCACACAATTCGTAATTTTTTTTTTGTTTGTTTTCAGAAACGCCAATTTTGGACACACTTGAGTATCATCAGCGGATTATTAACAATCGAGTAGAGAACGGTGTGAATTTGCTGTTTTCTTGCAGGCTGCTATATGCGTACAAAAAATTCATTTCATAAGTTCAAAATGTAAGTACATTTTCAGGTAATAAGTTTTTTTTATATTTTAATTTTTAAATTTTTTTCATTTGTACCGAATAATTTTATAATATTTAACTTCTATCCGTTTTCGCTTTGTTACGCCCATCTCAAATTAGTTTGTTTATCCTCTTTGCTATATTTGGTTCAAAAACTAATTTTATTTTAAGAATTAGTATGCGTATGCGTCTGAAACTAAGTGTTTTTATGATTGCTTCACTAAAAATAGTGTAAAAGAATATTCCTAGTTTTAAAGACTCCAAGAATTATCTTTAAAAAGGTTTTTAGAAGCTCTGTCTCCCAGAAAAATAAAAAGGTCACAGTTTAAGTACCTTAGACTTTGAAGCAAAGCGATGATTTTAAACTAAATATACCATCTTACAGTGATGAATTATCTAGGATTTAAAACAGACAAATAACTTGAATATTTTAAAAATTATTAAAATTCTTTAAAATTGCCAAGTTGGCGACATTTTCCTACCTCGATTAAAATTATAAAAATCACTGGCTTATTCTCAGTTTTTAAATTTTGAAAGATTAGACCGCAAATGCTTTTTATTTTTACGAAACTGTGGTTTTTATTCATATCGACTTTTTGCTCAATTTTTCGAATAAGAATAGACAGTGCTGGACTTAGATAGTTTAAACGTGTTACTTAAGTAAAATTTTCACAACATTCTATTTCTCAAAATTAAAAATTAAAGTTAGTCGCCTAAAAGTGCAGCTGCGTATTACAGTACAAGGAATGAAATTGCGAAATTGACCCATGCGTGTGTCGGATTTCTGCAATGCTTAGAGTGTCCACAAAAGTTTCGTAATTAGTGCGGGGTCCCCACAACAAAATATATTTAGAAACCCTGCTTTAAATAAGAAATGAGAAGCCGAATACCAGTACCAGATACCAGAGTGAAATGCAATACCAGAATACACCAATAATACAAGAAAGAAATTTAAAAAAAAATATGATAATGATTAATATAGATAAAGATGATCCCTTGATAAAAATTAGTAAACTTTTATTAGAATAAATATTTTGAAGTCATTTTTTATAATAATAGAATAAAACTAAATATTTGCAATTAGTTTTTTTATTATTGTTTACAATTAAATATTAATAATAAGCAATAAATATTAATATTAAATATTTGCACAACATTACAAACAATTAGTGTCCCATTTTAAAGCGTAGTTCTTTTGTACACTAGTTTACTTGATTCTTGAATAAATATAAAATGATGAAAAACACCACAAATGGGCAATTTATAAAACACCACAAATGGGCAATTTATATTCAAAAATCATAAATTATTCAGCATTTTAATGGTTATAATAAAAATGATTGAACGTCAACTGTTAAAGAACAACCTAAAAGGAAATAACGTTTTTTTGCCAGAAATATTATTTAGTCATTAGAAAATCAATCAAAATACTAACATAAAAACGTTGCTTTTGTTTTTTTATGTATATCATTTTTGTGTTTTGAATAACTAAAATAATAAATATTTAAGACTGTGCAGCTTTATGCCTTTTTTTATAATGTCATTATCAACTTCTCGTTTATAATTAAGACATCAAAAGAACAAATTTGAAAAAACAAGTATGTATTGTGTCAAATAATAAATAATAGTCATTATTCTCCTCTACTTAACACCTATTTTTCATTATTTAAAATCAATTACTAAGAGATTAACGGAAAATTAATCTTTTAAGTTTTTTTTTTGTCTGAAGAACTTTTGAGAGAGCAGGATTTAATATGAAATCTTGATAACAAGAAAATAAAAAGACATATTTTTTTATTCCTTTATTTCGGAAAAAATAAATAAATAAAAAAATAAATTGTGCTGGGAGAACAAGTCATAAGAATTTTTTAATTATTTTTTCTTTGACTTTAAGGAAATACTATTAGCTTTGAGATTTATTTCTGGACCCTATTAAACTGTCTAACATTTTATTGCAACAGCATAAAATGTTATCAGCATGCATGCAATGGGTTGTTTTCATGTAACATATTTTTACGAATGCTTAGTTTCGATATTCAATTGGTTGTATGGCAGATTAAAATATTTAACTCAATGATTATGTCTGTATTCTTTTACCTTTGCCGACATTGAAAATCTAATTAAATCAGCAGTTGTTACCTGGATGCAAGTACTTAGCACGATTTGAACATGATTCATTTATTGCTGAAACAAATGTGATGGCTAATTATCTTATAAAACAGAACATAGGTGGCGGTATTTTTTATTTTTTACTTTATAACCGTCGTTGAACAGGCACCCAAATTTTGAATTTACCGTTAATTATGTTCAACTCCGTAGCCTCGTAATTTTGAAACCAATCTAGAAGACAAGGGAGCTCCTTGACCAAGTATTGGGAGAAATTTGCTTTCGTGGATGGCTTTTTCATGGAAAGAAGCCTAACGCATGATAAGTCTACTATTGAGAATATTTCACGTCAGTACTGTAGACAGTGTGAGCCGGGTGTGGAATTCGAATCGATCAGCCGTCGTTGGGATTTGAACCCGGTTTTCTTCAATTGAAGGCTATGACTCTATCCCTGAGCTACCACAGCCCAAGGTGATGGTATTTTAAAACCGTCATTGGACAGGAGACCCAAAGTTTGAATTTAGGACTACTAATGTGCAATTTTGTAGCCTCTTAATTTTGAACTTAATCCAGAAGACAAGGAAACTCATGAATCAAGTTTTAAGAGAAATTTGCCTTCGCGAAGGACTTTTTGGCGGAACTAACGAGCGATTGCGTTACATGGAGAGGAAAACCACGAAAACCTTTCTTGATTAATACGACAGCAAGCTGAGTCCAACCCGTGATCCGTCTACCACTGAGGATATTTATGTCAGCACTGTGGTTGGTGCTAGAAGGGTGCGGATTTGTATCAATCAGCCATCGTTGGGATTTGAACCCGGTTCACCTGAATTGGGAGGTGAGCGTTCTATCCCCTGAACCAACACGGTTCAATGTGGTTGTTATTGGCAAAATAACTCAAAATTTCCAATTCGATGCAATTTCAGATTTATTGAATCGCCAAAGTCTTGGGAAGACACGTCGATAAGACACCATTTTAAGAAACATTTATCTTTGTTGTATTTTTCTCTATTTGATATGTTCTGGTTTTCTCAATTTAAAATCGTAGGGTTTAAACACATTTTCGCAAAGAAAAAGCTCGATGTTAATGTAAATAACATACCGAAATAGTCAATTACAGTCCAAAGGTAACAACTCGTCCATTTCATTTATTTGGGTCATTCCATTCTTTTCTTTTCCATTCTTTTTGAATGAATGATTTGTGATCGAAATAAATTTAAAATCGAATAAATTAAGTTTATATTATAATAAATCTAAATTTATCTTTAAAATATGGGTGTAAATAATGTCTCTAATTTCAATAAAATATCTCTTATGATTAATAAGCAGATTACATTTCTTGTCATATGAAATTAAAGCGCACCTTTGGCGTAGGTCAAACTTGAAGGTTTCAAAGATTTCGCCCAGTTTTTAAAGGCTTGTTATTATTTACTTTCCTATAAATGTCTATAACTACTAAATTATCTGCAATGTAGCAACTTTGAACTTAATTAAAACCTAAGTACGAATTTTGATAAAAACAAGATGATATTCTCGAATGACATTGAGAATGAACAATCCATTCATATAAGAGGAATTCTGCTTATACAATTACTTTTTCATTGCACTTCATCGTTTTATAACACCTTAAATTGCAACGCACATTATAATGAATGTAACTTTTTATAAAAGACAATGAATCACTTCTGTAAGTATGCTTTTTCGAAATGTACCAGGACGTGTAAATTCATTAGAAAAATGGTATAACAGTAATAGTGGGTAATCTATAAATAAGAGAGCGGTTACTTAACAGAAACCACATTAATTTAAGTTATACAACTGGTTTAAACACATTTTTTTTTAAAAAAAAGCTTAATTTAAGTTTCAATTTTATTTTTGGTAAGTAGGGTTCTAAAGTAAAGTTTAAAAATAAGGAAAAATTTAAGTTTAGAAACTAAAATTTTTCATGTCGTACTATCAGGTCATACAAACAGCTCTACAACAGATTGTAATTCATAAATTTCAAAATAATTTTTTTCTAGATCAACAATGGGATTACTGGAGTTTTGAAGTATATTCTTAAATTATGTCAAAAAGACAATGAAATAGAACTCTATATATTGTTTAATATTGATTCTTTTAAGGAAGCATTCTAAATATTCTTTCTTAACTCTTGATAAAAATAACAAATTCAAATGTAGATGTTATATTTTAGCTCAAAGCATCACTAACATTATCAGTGGCGTACGCAGAATTTTTCCAAGGAGGGGGTTCATAATTTTCTGAAACTACTAACAGAAATTCGAGTATGTAATAAAGCACTATTATTTCCCTAATTTAGACAGCTAGACAATTTTGACTTTTTATTTAGACAACATTGTTTATTTAAATTTTGATTTGATTTTTTAAGTTTAAGCACAAAATATTTTTTTTATAATAAGAGGTAAGATATTTTATTTTTATTAAAAAGTAGGAATTAATCAAGCCAGAAAAAACTACTCATAATGTAACAGCTGAAATTTCAATTTTCGTTTTCCTCTTTCAGGAAAAACAAATGCTGGATTGGGCTGCCAAACATTTTTTAGTATATCCAGTGCTTTATCCTCGCATGTACTATCTTCTGAAAAAAAGTCCAATGTCATATGGGTGGGAAGTAATACTTTGAAGGCCACTTTCACATTCATCAGATTTCGTTATGCTAGAATCGTTTTCTTTAACGGAAGTATCACATTTCTGTTTAACAGAAAAACTTACATTGGTACTAGATACTAGATGCTGCCACCTTACTAATTTTAGGTCGTGATTTTTTCTCAAAATAATTAAAAATTGCTAAATTCTTGCGTTTTGACATCCTAAAGATCCAAGAACAGCATCTCCAATGGTATTGTTACTGTTTCCTTCACGAGTCGAAATAGTGGCAACGACGTTTTCTGCTATTGAATGGACTTTTTGTTAAGACAAAACAAAACAGATTTAGAGACGAGCTCCGAAAGACAAGCGGCAGAGATAACTAACTCCACTGCACTCCGTTCCCCGTTTTATATAATTTTTCACCGCATGTCCAAAATTCTCGATTTGTCTCAAAGACGACAGAACGTCTAGAATTCCAGAATCATCGCATGAAGACCTCGCGAGGACAGGAAGGAACCAGCAATCGGGACTCGCCCGTAACAGTGTCACGTGAATTTGGATTCAAAAGTACAGCCCTATTATAGTAAACGTTTTTTCAGTATTCTGAGAAATACCGTGAGAAAAAAAAGTAGGCATAAGGCAAATAAAAATATATAGTCTTAAAAAATAATAGCCCGTATAATTTCTACTAAAATTTTAATTTTGCCATTTTGTCTGAACTCAAGGGGGGTGTTTAAACCCCTAAATCCCTCCCTTGCGTACGCCCCTGAACGTTATACAAAATCTACATACGAAATTGCCAAGAATTCTATAGCAAACTGTTTTTGCAATGCATGTTGGTGTTAAGAATTTTTCTTAAAATCAGAGAATGCGTTCTTCAGAGAATGCATTTTAAGTGCATGAAAAAGTTAAATTTAGGAATAATCTGAGAACATAAAAATTATTAATTTGAAAATTAATTTCTGATTTTTATTTGTCTTAAGAATGTAATTTATTATTATCATTATCATTCATATTTTAAACTGTTTGATTATATATTTTAAAGGTATTGATGATTGATTCTATCATTCAATGTGTTGAATATTTGATTATAGTAATTTGATTTCAAAGGTAGAGAAAAATAAATAAGTAATATTATGAAAAATTTAAATTTTTATTTTTGTTCCTGCAAAGATATATTTTTTTTTATATTAACGAGTGCCTAGTAGATAACGTGTTAATTGTCTAGGTAGAGTGTAGATTACTTAGGTTATCGAACATCACCTAGATAATCTGCAGAATAACTGGTTTCAGCATTTTAGTGATAACATTGCATGGGGTAGAAAAATATCAACACTAGAATATGCTTAGAATATGCTAGGAATTAAAATCACTCATTGTAACTGGTAAGAACTCAAGTTACTAGAAAGAAAAAATAATTTTATTACTTTATTCATATTTTACGGTCTTTCTTAACTTCTTTTATTGCATTAGAACTCTAGTTTGTATAATTTGATCATTATTGCTATTCCCTTAACACACCTATACGTCAGTTTTGGTATTGTGTTGTGGTCTAAATGTACTTTTCACTTTACTTTCAAGGTACTCGTGGGACACATAAAAGTTCATTCTTTTGAAATATTGTTCGAATGATATATTGTCTTCTTCAAAAAATCTACCATTCCACATTTTTATAACATTTACGATGCCTGTATTTAGAATATGCATTATTTCAAATTCTTTTCTACGTCCTATTTATTTATTTTTTTGTAAAGAAGACACTATTAAAATATTTCTTTGCTTAAACATATAATAGCAGTTTCAAATAATAAATAAGATTATTACAAAACATTAATAAAGAGAATAGACCTTCATTTGCTATTATAAAACTGAGTGTAAGAAAAAAAACGTACTCGTTAAAGTTAATACCGTTTAAATTCGGGAGAATGTTTAGAATTATATCAAAGTGAATTAATAAAATTAATAAGGCAGATTACTTGTCGACTAGACCGTGGCTAGAGAAGCGGACTCTGGTTAGGAGGGGGGACCGGGATTCGATCCGCGACACTCTTAAGTCCCACCGAATACCTGTAATAATTGAACAATTCTGTGGAATTTCTGTCGTCGGTTGGTGAGCAGTAACAACATGTGTACAGGGAATTGAGAGAATTTTCTTCTCCTTCAGATATATAACTAAAGTGATGCGGCCCATGCATCTAGGGAAGCTGACCTGAGAAGTGCTTTTACCCTTGTTGTGCTCTTTTGTCAAACGAAAGAGCGCACCTTTCTGACATAATTCGCAAGGTAAATGGTTGGCAAGCTTAGCTTGTCCAAGTGACATTAGAAACAAAAAGAAACTTTTTTATAAACCATTTTTAGTTAGTATATATACTTTAAGTAAAGTAGGGGGAAATTTAAGTTTAGTGAAAACAAATTTAAAAATTGCACAACCGTGCGATACAACCTGCGATCTACCAGTTACAAGGCAGATATCTTAAACTTTACCCTACATATATCCACAAATAGTGGACAGTTATTTTTATTTTAAAATTGCATAAACCAAAGATTTAGGAGGTGATATATCTTATATCGAACTGTTAAGAAAAATACTACTTTGAATGTTTTTGTGCAAAATGTTGCTTCATTCTATGTTCTTTACTATGAACTTTATATAAACTGTATACTATAAACTATAAACGTATATATTCTGATAAGCAATAAAAATTTCTCAAATGTTACATCAATGGATATTTACGTTTTTAAAATGAACCTACATAAATTATACAGTTATGTCAGAATTATTAAAATATAGAAAATAATCAAAAATTAAAGAGAATGAATCAGGTCTGCAATATTGCTCATCTTTCGCTTATTTTATTAAAATAATCACTTAATTCTCTCACCATTTTATTACAATAGTATTCTTGAAATACTACAAATAAAACTATGTCTATGTTAAAGTCCTTACAACTTTTCTATATTCCTACTAAAGGCAAATAAAAGTGAAAAATTGTCAAAACCAAGCATCTCCAGTGAAAATATTGCATGAAATATAGCAAGTATATCTGTCACTACTGCTTTTCCAATTTGAAAAATCTTTCTAAACAAAGCATAAAAACGCCACTGATATAATATGTTTACCCAACTAAAATGAGAATTTATTTTGCTAGAAAAGTTTTTTATTTGTTACCATGTTATAAATAGTGTTTAAAAATTTTACTAAAATTGATTTTGCTATAGAAAATATTTTAATGTAGAATAATATACGAATAAGGTGTAATAAATAAATGTTAATTTTATAAGAACATATCTTTCTTATATTAAGACCAAAAATTTAAAACAACCCAAAAAAAATTTTTTTTTCAGACCAAGTACGTTTTTGTGTCATGCATATTGTCTTAACCATTTGCTAAGCATTTTTAAGTCCTGCGCCTTTAAGCGGTACACAAATATCTGGTAATTAATGAAGTTAATTAAGGTGTACTGCAGTGTTTCTTATTCTTTTTGATCCTGTGTGGGGGAATACTATCATGAATTAAAACTAATATGAGCCATCGAATAACGAAATAAAACTGAATTGTAAAAATAAACTGTTTATTAAAAACTTTAAAATAAAAACTTAATAAGAACATACTTCAAACTTCCAAAGTATTTGGGAAAAAGGCTCTGCGCTCTGAAACTCTTAAAGCCAGAGTAAAACATGCTGTCGTGAAACCGCTAATTCAACTGAAGCAGGCAAAAAATATTCGAGTTAGCAAGAGCTTCAGAGCGCTTTCGTAACAAATAAACAAATAACAAATAAGAAAAGATCTCTCCTCATAAGTGATTGTTCGATTATTCAACTACGACTGAACATCCTGTAATCGAATAAGTACGGAAATAAAATTCAGTGTCCTGCTGCTCAAAATCACTTAGGAAAAAAAAAAGAAGGAGGGAATTTTTAATGAGAAAGTAAAGAGTGTCTTTATTTTAAAGTAACATCGAATTTTTAAGAGAAGTTTCTGATTTTCTCGCTGAATTAAATATATACGTCTTGTTACAGCAGCCGCAAAATTTTCTTTAACAGCATTTTACCATCGTTAAAAATATTTTCCATCCATGAAGGTGTTAAAAACTAAATGTAATTTGCTTTTATTTGTTTCAAACCTATGAACCACTTTTAATGGTAAAATATAATCAACCGTCTCGATAGTTATAAACACTTAAGGGATAGAGCGTTTGCCTTCAAATGAGGTGAATCGGGTTTGAATCCCAGCGATGGCTATTCGATACGAATTCCGTAACCGGCTTGCACCGACCACGGTGCTGAAGTAAAATATACTCAGTGGTAGACGGATCATGCGTTAGAATCCCCTTGTCGTCAGGCTAACCATGGGAGGTTTTAGTGGTTTTCCTTCCCATGTAACGCAAATGCGGGATAGTCCCATTAAATAGTCCTCCACGAAGGCAAATTTCTTCCAATATTTGATCCAAGAGTTCCCTTGTCTTCTGGATTGGGCTTACAATTACAAGGCTACTGAGTTGAACATTAGTAGTCGTAAGCCCTAAATTGGTTTGGCTTTACAACAACGGTTATAAAATAGTTAAAAACAGAACAAAACGCAATTGGATCAGCAATATAACAATAGCTAGTACTGCAATTCTTTTAAAATATAAAATTTTTTTATTAGAAAATGTTGTTTTCTATAGTTTGTAATTTTTTATATATATAGATATTCTACTCTGATTTGTATCATAATAAACCTGGGGTTTCAATCGGCTGGTTAAAAAACTCTGATAGACTGTTCTTTTTCTAATCTGTACATATGAAAGCAAATGCCAGATAAAATAAATCTCAAAAAAATTTTGTCTGTTACGAACAATTTAAGGCAGCGTTTCTCAACCTTTCAGTATTCGCGGCCCAGTTTTCAATCTTAATTTTCATCGCGCCCCCCGCTTACAGTAAAATGAATGCAACAATACAACAATAATGTATATGGAGTATTTTGGATTCTGTCTTTGAATTATTTTTTTTTAACTAACTGCCAAAATAAAATTAAAGTAAGTGCCAGCAGCAATTGAGATTGTAAAAACTATGTTTGGAGATAATTTTTCAAAACAATTGCAGTCCATACCTCTTTCAAATGATACTGTTGCTATGAGAATTGGAGATATAGCTGAAGATGTATAGTGTCAGCTTTTCTCGAAGTTGCGTGACAAATTGTTTTCAATACAGCTTGATAACAGGCAGCAGATACAGCAACATATATTAATAAAGCTGCCCATTTAATTGCCTAAGTTCGATTTTGTGATAATATGTCAGTAGTAGAACTACTCAAAACTACAGCGCTCGCATTATTTGCTATTTTAAGGAATTTTATGAATGAAGCAAACATATAATGCAAAAATTGCGTCGGAATATGAACCGATGGTGCTCGTTCAATGTCAGGAAGATTCCAAAGTATACAAGCACTTATAAAACAAAATTGGCTTCAATGCGTCTGGACGCATTGCATGATCCACGGAGAAGCTTTGACTTCGAAATAAATGAGTCCTGGATTAAATATTGTGTTAACTACGGTTGTAACCGTAGAAATTATATAAAAATGAGACCCCTGAGATCGAGAACCTTTTCCGCATTTTGTAAAGACATGGGTTCAGTACATTCAGCTATACTATTTAATTGCGAGGCAAGATGATTATCACGTGAGAAATTTTTGCAACGTGTTTATGAATTAGGAGAAAAAATCGCCATTTTCCTAGAAGTTAACCGACCGGAAGCCGAGAATTTTCGCGATTGTTTATTTGTGATGAAATTGAGCTACTTGGTCGTCATATTCGAGAAATTAAATAACTTGAATCTTTAACTCCAAGGAGAAAATACACATATGTTGTATACGAGTGATAAAGTTAAATCTTTTTGTAGAAAATTGGAATTATGGGGCAGAAATTTAAAGAAAAAAAACCTAACAATGTTTGCAAATGTGGATGATTGTACGAAAACTTATAAGGCTAAAGAAGAACATATAAAAGCTGTTTTTGTAACCATTGAAAATCATTTAGCCATGCTGGCAAAGAATTTTAAAAAGTATTTCCTTGCTGACGACCAGCTGATAGCAAGTTACGAGTGGGTTAGGGATTCATTTCATAAGAGTCCCGAAGGACTCTCAATTGATGAGGAAGAAAAATATATAGACTTCACGACAAGTGGCGAAACCAAAAGACAATTTAGTAATATATCACTATTTGAATTTTGGGCAGAATTAAAGGATGATTTTTCTGCACTAAAAACAAGGGCATATCGTATTCTATTACCATTTTCAACATCCTACTTTTGTAAAACTAGATTTCCTGCTGTGCCTTCTTTGAAGACAACATATAGATCTTGGCTAAATGTAAAAACAGAACTGAGAGTGGCTATTTCTAATTATAAGCCTTATTACCTCGAAAAGCTTTGCTCTGCAAGACAGGCTTAAGGAAGTCACTAATAATTATTAAATTTGTTTTTAATTTAGCATGTTTTGATTAAGTAAGGTGGGTGAGCCTAAGGTGGCCAGTGCTTCTAACGTAGCCCTACCCCCAAAAGTAGAATTATTTTTATTTTGAATCACCAGATGGCCTTGCTGCATTGTAAATCTTGTATCTGAAGTGCACGTGAATGAATGGTAAGAGATTTCCTTCAATGGCCTCCATTGCATGAAATGATTTAATTTTTGCAGTTGTCATTCTAATTTCCGGATAAGAAAATATTGTAATTTATATGCGTTTAAGTTCTTAGAACTTTTACTTATGATATGTTTGCTGAAAGTTTATTTCTTTTTCTTTTAACCACATTACTTTAAATTGAATTAATCTATCAGATTAATAGTTTTAAGTCGTGCAAATGGTGGCCATATGCATGTTTCCAAGGTGGCCCGACACCTGTGCCACTTTAGAGACACGTGGGCCACCTTCGGAAGCAAACGTGAAATCTATAAATTCTGATTTATTAATTATAAATCAGAACGAAGTATATTATTTCTCAAAGAGGAAAGATTTAATTGAATACCAATTGATTTATTTCATTTTAAGCAAGTGTGGAACTTAGGTATTTTTTACATTTTTATAATATTTTGACGCACTTTAGTAGAGTTTGCGATATTTTGTTTCAAGTTTTTTATTTTGTTTGCATTAAAAGTAATTTTTCAGGTATTTTTCGGTATTTTCATGGTAGTTGTGAGTGTTTTTGTGGTAAATTCTGGTATTTTCTTGTAAATTTGGGTATTTTTATACTAGTTATGGGTTAGGTTGGTCAATTCTAGTATTTTTATTTAAATCTTACTTATTAATTATGGGTAGTTAACCCTTTCGAAATAACTAACTCAGTATATCTTGTTTTAATCTAATGAGTTAACTCAAAAGAATCGCTAGTCACATCACACAAGAACTATCAATTTAAATGATATATAAACAAATTATGCACTCTAAAAACAAATACCTTCTTTAAAGTCGAAAAAATTAGCCCTATTAGCAAGGCGCTTAAAGTGCCTTTTTAAAAGACGTTTGCCTGTCCAAGCGTCTTTTCTAAAGACAATTTGATTACGTGAAAAAGTGATTTCAAGTTATGGCCCATCTTTGGAACCTGTTGGAAAACATAGGCGCAGAAGCTACAATTTTGAAGTTATACTATAAAATAAATGAAATTTTATTTTACAGTTATAAGTATACGTGGTATGTGTTAAAAACAGGTGTAAGATGTTACAAAAAAAATGTCAGCCACACAGACTTAACCAGAAAATTAGGAAATATCCTCAAAGCAAAGCCACCTTTATAGTTCCCCACCTAAGTTTTGATTTAATAAGTTGTTTTACTTTAATAAGTTATTAAATATGTCGAAATGTATTTTGTTTTCTATAAGTATATGCGCTTTACTTTCATCCAGCTAATAATTTTTTTTTTAAATAATATTTTCTCTTGATTATTGTCGCGCCACCCCTATAGTGCGCTCGTGTCCCCCTAGGGGGGCGTGCCCCACAGGTTGAGAATCGCTGATTTAAGGGTTCAATGGGGATCACTCATGCAATACAGAACCAAAGTATATTAGTTTTTAACTTTTCATTCTGCATTCATTAGGATTCATGTTCTTAAATAGGGAAAGTTATTTTAATGCTAGCCGACCGGCCTGCGAAGGGTCAGGGAACTGGACTTGCATCTGGAAGGTTCTGGTTTCCAATCCGGGCAAGACATGGATGTTCTTTCATTCTCTGTACTATCTGCCCTTACTGTGGGAGCAAAATTGACCCACCTAACATGGTGCTCCTGAAAAAGTGGCCAGCAAATCTGGCCTTCAGATTTCTGTATGACGAAAAGTCATTGGAAAAAAATTTTTAATGCTATCCTGACAATACATTTTAATTTCATAAAATCTGAAATGAATTTTCAAGAGTAATAAAAAACTTTCCTCATGTGCAATTTTGGTTTTTCCAAAAAAGATAAAAACTATATTAATAAATATTAATAATAATAAAACGTTAGCCTCAAATCGAAATGACTGACTAAGCCTTTTTTTCGGTCTTTTCGGAAATATTTAGGGGAAAAAATGAATCAATTTAAAATAAAAGCACTTTGCTCTTCCATTAAGATTTTAGTAAACGCGCTCAAATACTATGATAGTATGCAAAATTTTTAAAATTAGGAGTATATAAGGATGTATTTTTATATGCAACTAAACATAAAAAGTATTTTGCAAAAAAACACACTTCTGTACACTTTTGTAAGTGCAAATATATTTAAAATATTTTTAGTTTAGTTCACTTTTCACACGAATAAACTATTAATAATTAAATTAATAATGTGAAAAATTTAAAAAATTTATAGAAAATTTGTATATTTAATCTATTTTGTACAACGAATTATAAACAAACTCGCTTATATTTTCTGTTGCATACTCGTTTGAAACATAAAAGTCCTACAATTTATGGGATATCTTCCTGTTTTATGAGATTTGATATATGAAAGTAATCAGTGGCGTACGCAGAATTTTTTCAAGGGGGGGGTCATAATTTTCTGAAACTACTAAAAGAAATTCGAATATGTAATAAAGCACTATTATTTCCCTATTTTTGACAGCTAGACAATTTTGACTTCTTATTTAGACAACATTGTTTAGTTAAATTTTGATTTGATTTTTTAAGTTTAAGATCAAAATTGTTTTTTTTTTTTTATAATAAGAGGTAAAATATTTTTTTATTATTAAAAAGTAGGAATTAATCAAGCGAGAAAAAACTACTCATAATGTAACAGCTACCTAAATAATAACCGTATAAATGTGAATATTCCATAGAAAACCAGTAAATTTGACCAAAAAATAATAAAAAATAACCTACAATAATAACAAATAGGGAATTAAACCAGTACACAAACACGCTAAAAATTTATTGATTTATACAATAATATCCAAACGGCTTTTTTTGCAAGTTCGTCTTCTACAGCTGGGGTAAATTTTCTATGAATGTTTAAGAGTGCATAACGATAATTGCTCTGTACCTGCAATATCAGTTGTTTTATCTGCAAGTATGGAAAAGCAAGTTGCATCATTAATCTTGCTGACTAGTTTTTGCAGGATTAAAATATTACAAACCTCAATAACTTCGTTCTGAAATCGAGGGCTGGTATACTGAGCATTTTTTCTGCTTGACTCTAAAATGTTCTTAAGAGTTGAATCGTTCTTACTCCGGAAATGAAACAATGCCCGAAATTTTCCGTCGTTTTCTTCACCTGGTTGTTCAGCAATTATTACCGAATCCTTATGTGCTCTTAGAGCGAGACCTTGATTTCAACAAAATAGGATGGTTTCAATGATGGGAGTAATGTTTTTTCTATTTTCTAATTTTCTTCTGCTTGCTGCATTGTCAACTTGTTCATCCACAGGTTTCATCTTTCCAAGTAAAATATCGTTTAATGTCCCAGAAGTTTTGATCGATTTTTTGTGATAAAGACATTTCTCGGGTTCAGAAAATCACTCTACTGCTTTTTTCCTGTTGTCAAATTTTACATTGCACAGTTGGCCTAAAGGTTGCTTGACAGAACCGGCTCCACTTGGGGTGAAAAGTGCACAAAATTTGCAAAAAGCGCCACCCTTAACCTTTGAATATGCAAGCCATTTCCAGCGATAAAGCCAATTGTACTGAAATTTCAATTTCATTTTCCTTTTTCAGGAAAAACAAATACTGGATTGGGTTCTCAAACATTTTTTTAGTATATCCAATTGTTTATCCTCGCATGTACTCTCTTCTGAAAAAAGTCCAATGTCATATGGGTGAGAAGTAACATTTTGAGGGCCACTTTCACATTCATCAGATTTTGATCCTGAATTTTTTACAGTGTACTAATTGTTATTACATAAAAGTTAAATATCTTTATAAATAATTAATTTTTTAAATGAATTAAAATAGTATTTAAATCTTTATTTTAAAAATAAAAAGTTGGATTCATTTTGTTTTAAGGAAACTTTACTAAACTTTAAGAGTAATTAGCTTTTTAATAAAACTTTGTTCGACTTTTTTCTTTTAATAATATTTTATTAAAAATAGTTTTCATCTGCGATTTTCAAAAGCAAAAAAATTTCAGTTGTGTTAACAAGTTTAAAAAAAAATAATTCATTTTAGTTTTATCATGAAGTTTTATCATGAAAAATATTTCCTTCTTTTATGGCTTTTTATCTAAGTTAGTAAAATATATAATGAAACCAAAACGAGCTCAGATAATTCTAGAATAGCACTTATGGTAGGAATTTTTGGGAAAGAGTCATGCTGTGATACTGTTAAGTTTTTAAACGACTTTAACTTTCAATTTCAATAAATCTATAGCATAAAATAAGTAAGGAATTTTGATAAGGATTAAAAAAAATCAATTACATTTAAACTGTAGTTTTGGTCCAGTTTTGAGAGAATATAATTTTTAAGTAGAACTCTTATTTTTGAAATGGATAAAAAATGACTTTTTCATTTCAGTTTGTATACGAGTTTAGAATTGTGTGTACCTCAGAGGCTTAATGCATCGTAAAATATTAACTATCACATATTTATAAAGAACTATGGGCTGAAAAACATTTTTTTTAAAAATAAATAAACGCTATTTAAATGCTTTTTTTTTTTTTGATTCACACGTGTAATTATTGTATAGAGGTATGTTTTTAAATGTTTCAAAATTTTAATGTGAGAAGTTAAATAATTTAAAATTAAATGATTCCTATAATTTCTTAGCTTCATTTTGCGAGAACATTCAGAAAATTGCACAATTTCGAATTTATAAAGGGAATACACTTTTACGATTATGTTTTTTTTATGTTTCAAATGTTAATCATAATATTCAAAAGGAACTAAATGCTTGTAAAATTAAAAAAAAATATTTTTAATGTAACAATAGTACTTACTTTTCCTGAAAAATCGTAAAAAAATATGTTACTTTTCTTCTTTTTTTAATCCTAAATTCCCTACAGCACTGATCAAAATGAAAAAAAAAAGAAAAAGAATAAAAAAATGAAAGTTTTACTTAAAAAATAATGAAGAATAAAAAGTCCTTTTCTCAATACAAGATCAAATAGAACAGCAGAAGCAAACTTAGAAGAAAAGTTTATATTTTTTAATTTAATTTTTTCAAAAAATCCCAAGTACATTTTTATGTTTAATTTCAATTCTTTAGCAAATAAATTATATTTTCTATTTTTTACAAACAATGAATGCCTAGTATTAGTATAAAAAAAGATTTAGTTTTTTTGTGTCCTACATGAGTTTTTAAGTTTTATGCTATGTATGTGTTGTATATTTTTTATTATTTAACATGTTAATATTGAAAAATAAGTTGTGATGTAAGGTATGAAACATTTAATTAACTTATTGTCATGAACTATCAAATCACTGATGAAGTTAAAGTAGTAGTTTCTATTTAAGATCACCAAACACAAAATAGATTAAATTTTGAACAAGAAAAAATTGCATCCGAATTCGCCAGAGAAACATTTTTTAAAACGATTAGTACAGTAAGTGGAGGTTTTAATGATGTTATAAACACCGTGAAACATTAAAAATTTCACTGCAGATAATTTAATAGTTATCTTCCATTTTTCTTATTTTTTTAATCTCCTATTTTTTCGGTTTTTTTCAAAAACTACTTAATGTATTGAAATAAAATTTGATAGACGGTATACAAATCTAAAGAGTACACTTAAATCATAATATAGTTTTAAAAACGAAGTAATTTAATAATTGAAAGATACTAGAAACGTGATATCAGATTTCGATATTGACCTCGAATTTTTAAAATGAAATTTAAACTTTCTTCCGTGAAAAATTAAGCCTTCTTAAAAGGACGGATATTTTACTTTCAGGTAAAACAAAATTAAGTAAAAAAAAAAAAAAGTTTGTCACCAAGTTTAACCTCTTAGTTCGTAAGAAAGAGAATTACTTTTTGACAACTTACAAATGTGCATTATGAATAATTAAATTTTTGTAATGATTACGTACTTTAAATTGTACCCTATTTATTCACACAGAGAATACCTTACTTAGTTAAGATATTGTGTGTAATGGTAGAACGAATTTTTTTTCTTAATTTTTACTACCCAGATGCTATTCAGATTTTTAACTTGCCAAAACTTTTTCTCAATTTCTTTGCAAATTCTTCTCCCTCTCTCACACGGATGTGCATAATTTAATGCATAACAATTCTTTTTAACAATAAGATCATTCATTATTTAGAATTGTTATTTACGCAAAATTATATTCCTTTTCTCTTAATAATATTAAAATTACTTTTTAAAGTATACATTTCTATTTTGACAATGATTTTGCTCCTATTAATAATTTTTCAGTAAGCGATTAAACATCAATTGATATATTATAAGGTTATTAAAACATACCTGCAAGATCTTTTCTAAACTCGGTTGCAGTTCAATTAAAACCGTTGGACAGGATGAATCTGATTCACCTGCAACCGAGTCTGCGCTGACCCAGTCCAGCACGAAAAGAAAAGGACACAACCAGATGGGATTTCTTTATAATTCCATCACGCAAAAGTTTTCCATCGATAGATTTTGTGTCACTCGATTAGAAAGAGTAGGAGAAATGCTGTCAATTAAAAGGTAGACCATTTATTTGGAGTTTTTGGCTTTAAGACAATTAATAACCAAACTATTGTTTGCTTTTTAGATGATTTTTGGCTAAGAAGAATTCGAATCACTGTCTACATTTTATGTTGGTTTCAGCAGTGAAATTGAAAACCAATCCTATCTGAAATGACACCTTTAAACAAAGAGTGACACCAAAGCTTTCAGCAATTTGAAGATGAAACAATTCTTACTTTAACATACGTATATTGGACTTGAAAGTATTAGTTTATGGGAAGCTTTGGACAAGTTTAATTTTTTTTCCAGTTATTTTTTTAGTGCTAAAAACAAATATTAAAATAACTCATAGGATTAATGATAATTTTATGCATGTTTATTCATCTAGTTAGGTCGAATATTTCAGCAGTCGACTCCGCTGTTCTGATAACAAGAAAGAGGACAAAAGCATCATATTACTCTAGATAACTGAACTTCACTGTTAATCTGTGGTGTGTGTAATCGGTAGTCAATTAAACGAGTGTTATGTTATCTAATATGAACGATCTCAGGGTGCGTTATGAAATGAAGCAACCGAAAACAGATTCTAATGTAGGAACAGCCCCTCTGCCAGTTTGCTTTATTTGACATTTTTATGCTTAAAATTTTATAAAAAGTGTTCATGTTTTTAAAAAAAATCATTCTATTTGTTCAAGATTTATGCTGACCCTGAATTAAACGAACAGCCTCCGCCGGGGAAAAAACAACACAATAAATTAAATAAATCAGAAGAGATATTTTCATTTGTGACATTTGATCGATAAAAAGAAGTCTTTGGTCTAATAAACAAAGCTGTGACTGGATTTGAATCATCGTCCTTTGTGTAGAATTCTGTTTTTATGTCAAAGAAACGGTCTTTCAAATTCATTTTACGCTTGATTAAGCGAAAATAAAATAATTCAATCATCCTTTGTTCTATGGCAAGTGTTTTATGGTTTATCAGAATCGTTATAAAGATGTTTACCAAAAGAAAAATGCATAAAAGTGATTCTTAGGACTACCACTATTTTTAAATGACACGGTATAATAAATCCACAAATAAGTTCGGTATCCGATATACTTTCTGTAAAATGATACCAAGCGCAAAAAAAAGATTTAGATATCAAAACAAAAATCTTTTTTTTTTGTAATTATCCTTATAGTGGTTATTGTTTTAACCCTCTCAAGAGGGGCGGGATGAAAATTGTCCTATTTACTTTTTTACAATAATGTCAATAACTTACGATAAGTCGTTAACTAAATTTTGCAATAATATCGATAACTATTATAACAGTTTAATTCAGTGGTTGAATATAAGGGTGGTCTGTTAAACCGGGACTGCTGAAATTTCTCTAGGACCACCATAAAATAATTATTAGTGGTAACCCGGAAACCATTGATAATAAATTGCTATTTTATTTTACTGACTTTTGATCTCGATTTTTTGATCTATGTTTTTGTCACAAATTCAACTTATTTAATTTTAAGTGTGCATATTTTACATTTTCTCCATAGTAATTTTTAATTTAAGTTAACATATTGTTTTAAAAGAAAATTATAGAGATATTTGAACAGAGCAGAGAAAATGTTTATAGACTGATAATATCTTTTATTGATCATTTGGACCTGCGAATAAAATTTCCTAACATCCATTCTTAGATTTATATGTTAAACATTTGTTCAATTAGTTGCTTTTTGATAAACATGAGATTAAGTGATCGCTTCCATTATATGAGATGCAAGTGCATGCGATTGAAGTGACGACAATAATGAAGGAAGCGCTTAAGCTCTTTTGCATTATTGTTTCTTTATTATTGGTTTTCTTTATTATTGGGCATCATAATTCGTTTTACTGTATCTGAGAAAGTGATTCAAATTTAAATGTTCGAGATTGTTCAGGTGCTCGCATACGATTAAAATAGTAAAAATTAAAATATATATGAATGTAGCAAGCATTTATTTACATCCCTACAAAATTTTAGAACAAAACTTATGCTTTTTGATGATAACAAAAAATAAAATTTGAAAATCAGGTAGGAAAAGAACCGCTTTCCCCCCCAAAATTCTTCTCCAATCCGTAATAATCCTGTTATCTTCTTTACTATACTTTTTTTTGTTCGCTTTGTCTACACATGGACAGAAACTGATTTACCCCAACATGGCCCATTTTCAAACTCTCGGGGGAAACCCACTTTTTAAGTAATTCATTTGTCGAAATTTAGTAATCTTCAGAATACAATAGATGATGTTTCAATCGTCAATTTTGTGAAAAATTGACAAACGCATTTTTCAACCTCTGCCTTCCTACAATAACATTTTCCTGCTGTTTGCCATCATTTTAATTTATCAACATAAGCAGACCCATAGACTGTTAAAATGTTATCTGAAAAATGAAAGATAAAGTCAAAACTAAATTTCTAAATAAAGCTTTTTAATTAATTTTTAATTTAATTTCTGACAGGACATTTGTTCTTGCAAGTCAAATATTTTTAAAAAAATATCTAAAAAATACAGAAAAACCAAAAAATTGCAGAAAAAAAGGCTTGACTGTACATAAACATATGTTACTAATAAAACTCAAAAGTCATTAAAGTGTCCAGTAACTGGATAATATGCAGATTAACTGATTTGCTCCTTTAAAGTATGGAATCAAAAATTTTCTGCATTTTTCTAAGTGTTTGTTTATTAACGGCTTTCATATCGATAAAGCTCAAAAGTTTTATTTCCTTGTAATAATCTCCTCATTAAATTGAAAGTATATTTTAAACCATTTATTCTTTGTGTTATTTAATTAATTGATTTTATTAACTCATGTGTTGATTCGTTTCTGTACTAACTTCTCTGAAATATGTAAATAACGTTACAATAATTTAAGCGAACAAAAACGAAATAATTTAAGCGAACAATAATTTTCTCTAAAATTTCAAAATGTGTTCAATGAAGTTGTAAGCGTTAGAGTTCCACTGTTAAGAATCTTCATGATCTTCTATAGAAACTTTTAAATAACGATATAGGAAATTTCATTTTGATTGGTGGCTTATAGAATAGAAAACAGGGTGTCCCGTAAAAACGACTTTTAATATGTATTTTTGAAATACTTACAAAAAACTAAAATAGAAAAGTTTGCATATTGGAATCTCAAAGCATAGTTCAAAGCAAAGAAAAAAGCAAAGGCTTTATTGAAATGTAACAAATCACAGAATAGATATAATATACAACCGAAACGGTAGGCAGGTAAAAAAAACAATAAGGCAGGATTCATTGCTAGAAAATGAATTGCTAGAAACGGGCCCCATCAAGTTTATGCCGGCTTCGTTGAAAGTTTCGTTTTTAATTTGCGACCCCCTATGTGTCTGTTTTTTTTTTCAATTTTGATAAGAGTTCCAAAAATATATTAAGAAAGGTCTTCATGAAATACCCGGTGCAAGAAACCCTAGTTACAAAACCGCAGTATTTTTTTTTTTTTTTTTTTTTTTTAATTTTTCAAAAACTAATACTATTTTTCTCCGAAAATATGAATATGGAGTTGAATTTAACATTAAAGATTTATGTATAACCAACAAGTATATGCAATGCAACATCTAACGTTTAAATGCTTTTGCTATCATCTGAATTTAATCACTAAAAATATAACAATAAAATTAATAAAATAAATATATATATATATATATATATATATATATATATATATATATATATATGTAACATCCAAAATAATAGTTTAAAATTAAAAGAATCTTTTGAGACTAAACTTAAAAAGAATTATATCTATCTGCAGATAAGCTTATCTGGTTTATGAGAACATCAAATAATCTCTTCCACATGTTTGACTTGGCCCTTCGCGTACATCTGTTTCATTGGATAGCGATGAAATATTTATTCATAAAATCTGTGCAGTGAAATGAAAAATCTTAAAGAAGGCGAAATACCTTAAGATCTAACCGAATTCCCATAAAAGTGAAGAACTATGTTGAGATATTAATCCTTCTCCATATGGTCTTAGGCGCGGCACTTCTAACGAAGATAAGAACCCCGCTTCTAACAAAGGAGATATAAAAAATAGTCTGGGTGTTGTGGATCACATGACATGAACGATATATTAGATGTAAGGATTAAAAAAGTGTACACTTAGGTTTTAGAAATGAAACCGTGAAGATGTAACCAGGAGCTCTGCTCCACATGTACAAAAGTGTAAATAGATTTCTTTATTCTTTTCATCAATAAAACTCTAGAAAAATTAGTATGTTGTCCTCCTTATAAAAAAGGATATAAAAAAATGATTGCAAACGCTACAGACTGCTATTTTAATCTGTTATGATTAAATAAAACTCCGCTCGAAAGTTATGATGAAGAAGAGAGAGAGAGCAGCACGACCTATATATATATATGTATATATGTAGAACATATGATAGCATCAACAGGGAGAAATTATTTTAGGTGATGCTGAGATTGGTATTACCTGAGACATCGATGAACCTAATCGAATGAAATTTAGTGGATTACTTTTGCTTCCAAATTAAGTTGGGAATAGAATTATCAGTTATCTTTTACACCAAAAAATGTTTTCAAACAAAGTGACTTTTTTCACTGCCGTTATTTAACATCGCATAACCAAATGCAATAGAGACCCTGACATACAAATGAATTTTCATTAAGTCAGTACAACTTCTACCTTTCGTGGATGACATAGGGGGAAGTATACTAGAATAGCAATAGTTAAGGTTTTTGCTCTTTTTTTATAAAACAATAAAAAAAAAACATGGTTGTAACAGTACACGATGGAACAATTTTTGTCACTGACAAACAAAAATTAAATCAGGCTCCACAGAAAATGAATGTTTATGTTTTTTAGGAAGAAACGCAGTTTTAAAATCTAGATACAATAATGACAATGATAATATAACTGTTAAAATAATAAGTTACTAATAATAATGCTGTCAAATGTTATTGCTTATTGCAAAACCAATTTAAATCAACATACTTAAGCTGTAAGACAAAGGAGTCCATCCAATAGTTTTATTAGGTAGTAAACTTAAGTCAATAAATAAATCGGATGAGGACAATTTCTGAAGCAGTATAGAAAATAGAATGTGAAGAATTAGATACATCAGCAAAAATTTAGAGTACATAGTAATGGTAAAATATTTTCAGAACCACAACTACTTTAGCCACATTTTATTGATATAGGGAGGAAAGCCCAGTGAAAAGAATAATATTTTAAATGCCAAAAGAAAAGTGCTTCCGGCAGAGATGGCTGGATAATATGTTTATTTCATAACCGTCGTTGAACAGCTGACCCAATATTTGGGTTTACGACTACCAATGTTCAACTCTTTTGACTTGTAATTTTGAACCCAACCCAGAAGACAGGGGAATGCCTAGATCAAGTATTGGGAGTCATTTGATGTCGTGGAGGACTTTTTGGTGGAACTAACCCGCATTTGCGTTACATGGAGATAAAGACCACGAGAACATCCAACGGCTAGCCTGATGACAGAGGACTCTAACCCATGATCCGTCTACCACTGAGGATATTTCACGTCAGCACTGTAGTCAGTGCAAGCCGAATGGACCAACCATTAATGGAATTCTAACCCTTTCCACCTCATTGGAAGGCGAATGTTTTATCCCCTGAGCCATCACGGCTCAGACGGGATAATATTGTAAAAAAATTTGACGAAATTTTGTATCAAGAGATCAGGTGTCAAATAAGTCAAGTTGGAGGAAATTTACTAGGAGATTTTTAGCGCTTAAGTAGGCACGTTTTTAATAAAATAAATAAAGCTGCAATAAAAATAGGAGAAAAAATCGCTTACTTAGAAGCACATTTGATTTAATTCTTCAATCTTTTCAGGCATTCTAACAGGACCAGTTCCGTTAGTCCAACACTGTGGGCCATTTTTACATATTCCGAGATTTCCTGTTGGGATTGTTTATTGGGCAATGAGAAATTTGTGATCAAAACTTTAAAGGTCATTTTTATTAATAACTCTTACACAATCAAACAGACTTGTTCCTAAAAACTATTTATCTGTGATACAGCAGAAGTAAAATGGTTTTTTTATACATAGAAGAAAGGTTCGTTAACGCAAGATCTGTGAAATAATGTAATGCTATTCCAGAGTTGCATGTTTAGAGAAACAAAACTGATGTAAAGTATATGAGAGAATTAGTGACCGAAGCGAATGAAATTTGGGGTCACGTAGCTAATTTTCAACTTCCCAAAAAAGACTAATTATATAAAAAAATTTAGATTGATTTACATATGACACAAGTAAGACTGAAGATACGTTTTCGCAAGTATGCTCGTATTTCATTATTGAGTGAGAGAGTATAACTTCAGTTTTAAATTTATATACACTGCTGGCCTACGTAATTGCAACACCCAGAAGGAAGCATGCAAATAGATTCTGGATTTGAATCCCAGAGAAGGCACAGATGTTCTTTCTTTCTTTCTCTCTTTCCTAGCTGTGGGAACAACGTTGGCACCACTTAATAGGGTTCCCCTGAAAGAGTGACCAACAAATCTGCCCTATCTGTCAATCGTGGGCATTGAAATATACATATAAAATTCATTAACGTTTAACTTCTAAATAAAAATAAGATATTGAATTAAAAGGGTCAGTTCTTAAGCAGACCAGTTCAAGAAATTTATAAAAAAATTCGATACATGTTGATGCATTACAGACAGGTTAAATAAATAAAGTAAAAGATTCGATCAAAAAACTCTAGCATGTGCAACAAAGGGAAATTCTGCGTGGGCTTATAAATTCTAATTTCACCTTTTAATAACTGGGAAAAAAGAATAATTTTTAGGTTTTTAATTCCATAAAATAAAAGTTTCACATCAATGCAAAATTTTTATTCAATACATTGGTTTAGATTTAAAGACTTTTTAGTAATACAAAATAAATGGATACGAAAAGTTTTCGAATCATTTACTACTGTAAAAAGAAATGCAAAAAGTACCAACATTTTTTAACGTTCCACTTTAGAGGTTTTAAGCGAACTGAAACAGTTGTTACCAATAATGAAATTATAAAACTATCTTTGAAAAGAAAGATACGAGTTTCCTTTTTTAAAGTTCTTTCAAACTAATTGCAGTCCGGGATTGAAAATGCAGGGGAAATACTCGAGACATTCATTGAAACTATTAATGGAATGCGTTGCTGTTTCCAGTTTCAATAATATTATTAAAATTGAATTTAAAATTATCTTATTTGTTCCAAATCTTAAAAATAGAGAAACTTATTTTTTATAAATTAAACATTATGTTTTTATCAAGTTCACATTATTTTGATTTTAGGATTTGTAAAGCTATAGAAAAATATATTAAACTAATTATAAAATGCTTTCAAAATGAGTTTTTAAATATATTTCGTAATTTTTTTTAAAAGTTAAAATAAGCTTTTTACTTTTGAGAAATGTTGAAAGTGATTGAGAGACCATTATCGATAATTTGCTTAACATTTTTAATAGTTAATAAGACTAATGATCGGTAAAATCGATGCGAACGTGGTAAAATTATTAATGAGAAATCGGATTTTAAATATTTGACTTTTTTTTAAATGTTATTTCACAGCAAATAAATTACGTTTTTTTGTCTGACTTTGTAACTTAAAATATCGTCTGTATTAATTAATTAGCATATTTGCTGTCATCCCACAAACCATTTAGATTGAGTCCTAGAACACGAAGATCAGATCATTAGATCACAAGTTATTCGTTTTTTTATTTTTCACACTGTATTTTATTTCTTGTTAGATTAAAAAAAAGCATTTATCACTTAAATCGCAAACATTTGATATTTTCCTATCATTTCTTAAATCACTGTCGAGAAAAGCACAGAGGTTGAAGGTTAAAAGAACATATTCATAAAAAGTTCTTTAGAATAAAATATTATTGCATGTAAACATGAAATTAAACTTATTGATATCTCTCCATATTTTATCAAGCTAATTTTTCATTCATAATCATTTTTAATATGGGTGCAAATTTGTCTTGTTAAAGTAACGAAGTAGTGACTACATTTCGAAAGTATTTTGTAGATGCTACGTTTAAAAAAAGTTGGTGTAGTTAACAACAATTATAATAAAGTATTTGTAGTTAACAAAAATTATAATAAAGTATTTGTAGTTAACTACAAAGAAAATGTATTTTTTTCCTATCACTGTTCAAGAACATGTGAAACAAACACAATTTATTTCAGAGTGCCGCAAAATGTTACGCCTCCCGTCCTCACCTATGCAGAGCTTCACTGCTACTGTAATTTGTAATTTTAACTTTCCTTCAAATACTTAAGTGAAATTATTTATTTCAATTCCATGAATATTTTTAAACAATGTCGAATATGGATGAAGGCACATATATTTGCAGCACATAAAAAAATATAATAAACTATGATTTGACATGAATAGTTTATTTGTTTTTTAATTTTTCTTGCTCTTAAGTTAGTTTTAATGTTAAACATAATACTCATGTATGTTTGAAATTCACCATTAATCTGTTTATGCTAATCGAAGAATAAATACGGATAAGTATAATTTCCTATAATTACTACATAAATAATAATCATTTTTTTAAAAAATTAATATCAATGTATTTTTTTTGTCTGATTATAACAGAATTTCTTGTAGAAGAAAATATAAGACATAAAAAGGATATCCACAGCATTTAATAAAAATATCAAAGTTGCTAAACAGTAGATTGTTTACTCTTCAAATATTTAGAATCGACTAAATGTTTATTATTATTATTACAATATTGCTGTGACTAAAGAAAAGAAATTTCGAAAAATTCATCTCGTTTGTGTCTCAGTTGATTGTACTAAAGTATTTGTCGTTAAAAGCATTGAAGTATTAATAGCTTTTGTAATTTTTTCAATAAAATTTATATAAATAAATATTTAGTAAGTATAATTGATTTTAAGAAGTGAAATAATTTTTCTGAAAAATTCATGCTTTATTCTCACATTTAAATATTTAGAATCGACTAAATGTTTATTATTATTAATATTACAATATTGCTGTGACTAAAGAATAGAAATTTCGAAAAATTCATCTCGTTTGTGTCTCAGTTGATTGTACTAAAGTATTTGTCGTTAAAAGCATTGAAGTATTAATAGCTTTTGTAATTTTTTCAATAAAATTTATATAAATAAATATTTAGTAAGTATAATTGATTTTAAGAAGTGAAATAATTTTTCTGAAAAATTCATGCTTTATTCTCACATTTAAATATTTAGAATCGACTAAATGTTTATTATTATTATTATTACAATATTGCTGTGACTAAAGAAAAGAAATTTCGAAAAATTCATCTCGTTTGTGTCTCAGTTGATTGTACTAAAGTATTTGTCGTTAAAAGCATTGAAGTATTAATAGCTTTTGTAATTTTTTCAATAAAATTTATATAAATAAATATTTAGTAAGTATAATTGATTTTAAGAAGTGAAATAATTTTTCTGAAAAATTCATGCTTTATTCTCACATTTAAATTCACAAGCTTTCTATATACTTATGTTACTTTTTTTTCATTTATTTTCCAGTAAAACTATTATGCACAATAAGAATTTATTTTTAAATTTAAATTGAAAACTTTAATTAAAAAGTTGATTTTTAAGAAAGGTTGATTTTTTTGTTATTCAAAATTTCCTTCTAACTCATCTGCTTTTGTAACTCTTCTAATTAATTTACGCGTCATTTTTGACAGTTTTACCAACGCAGAAAAATTAATAACAAAATTTTAAGCAAGTCATCGGGGAAAAGAAAACAAAATGTTGAAAAATATTAATTTAGTTTTACACCACAATGAAAAACATAATGAAACAAGATTGTCACGGAAGCATTTCCTTACAAGAGATTTACTTTTAATCTTAATAAGAAATTGTTAGAGATACAAAGGATTTAATTTAATAAGAATCTATTCTGAGGGAAAATGTGATTGACATTTTAATCTGATGTATATATATTTGGTTTGAAAAAAGAAATCGTGTTATTCTGCCGAATTACAGAGCAAGGAAATCCATGGCTCTGTGGGAACATGGTGAGATTTGTATGAATCGCAAAATTGCTTAGGGTTAGTCATGTTTTTTAATTTTGAGGCATACGTTTTATGGGTGTTTTTAAGTTAAATTATTTTGTTTTTGCGGTAAAGTGATTGCTTGGTGGCGAATAAAATAATCTTTCTTTTAAATAAAATTCTGTTATATTTAAGACTCAAAACAACATTTATTTTCATTTTTTTTAGTTCTGAAGCAAGTGACAAAAATGTATCCAAACTTTTCAGTTTCATGCTCAAACAAAAAATAACAACGTGTTAATCGCTGCATTTTATGCACTTCTTAGATAAATAAAAGAATTTTATGACACTTATATTCAGAAAATATATTTCCTCTACAAGTTACTGAAAAAAAATTACAAAACTTTCTGTTAGTACATTATTATATTTCTTTTATTTATATTATATTATATTATATTTCTTTTAATACATACTAGAGTTTCTATTCTGCAAACAATAACCTTCTTCCGTGTTTTAACACCAAATTAGATAGCAGATAGAAAGATCCGTAATTTAATTGTAAGAATTTTTCAAAATATTGAATGATTTCAAGAAATCAAATACGGTAGATGATGAGCAGTGTCGAATGATTTTATCAAAAGAAAATCAAAACCTATGATTATAATTCCAACTATGTAGGACAATGAGAGATTATTTAATGTACTGAATTTGTGCATACCTTTGATGTTTCTTGAATCGAAATTTAAGAGTACATTTATGTCTTTTCAGTATGTGCTAGACCACACTGACAAGAAACTTGATAAATATCCCAGATATTAAAATCAGAAAAACGCTGATCACTGGGCTAGTGGTTACTGTACTGGACGCCGGGACCAGTGGTTGTGAGTTCGAATCCCACTGTAGGCATGTATGTAACTTTTTCTCTCTCTCTCTTTCTTTTAATATAAATTTAAAAAATTTTAATTGTGAGGTATACAATTTTGAACATCATTTTAAAGAATGTAATTTTATATGTTGAATTTTGAAAACGTCGTGTTTTTAAAATTCAATTTCTTAGGAGCTATTTGATCGATTTCCCAGATTTTTTTTATTTTTTCTGCAAAAATACATTCTTTAAAATAATGTAAAGAATTGTATATCTTTCAGTTCAAAATTTTTTCTGCTGTTGTTTAATAAAATAGTAAGCAATAGAAATTTACTAAAAACTACATTTGCATGGAATTATCGTTTCAAAATCGAATTTTATAATTGTAGGCAAAAATCTTTTAAATAAGTTAAATAGTTACCGAGACATAGCGAATACCGCAAAAAGTAAAATTAACATTAAGGGACTCAAACTTCAGACTGCTCTCCAGACCAAAGTATTGGACGGTATTTCTCAATTGCTACTACCCCCCTATTTTTTTGGAGTCAGACATCCGGAGTCGTCGAAAAAAAAGTATGTTTGTTTAGAGAAAGTACGTTTTTATGTCTGATTTCGTAAGTTAAAACATCGTCTGCACTAATTAATTAGCAGATCTGACTATCAGATCAAAAGTTAGTCAGGGTAGTCCATTTTTTTTTGCGTCATGTACATAAAGTTGTAGTTCGATCGGTAAGACTCGGGGTACTCTCTGCATTAGACAAGACTCCCCTTTTGCATAAACAACTCCAAAAGAAGCTTTTTGAAAAAAATGTGAGAAGTTAAAACCAGTTTCAATTAATTTATAATTTAAAATCAAACAAAAGAAGAAAAAAAAAAAGACTCCTGAAAGCAATCTCGCTCCTTCTAATAGAAGATGAGTTTTTAATTCTATGAACTGGAGAGAAATATTTTTTTAATCATCTGTAAAACAGTGTAGAATAAAATAAATGTTTCCATAAGTGGGATGAAAATAAATAATTTTAATCTTAAATACTGTATAAAATAAAAAAAGAGGTTACAAAATAAACAAATATATTTTCTGGAAAAAAAAATTTCATAATTTTGTAAACTAAAGTACTGGTAAGCATCTTTTCTACAAAATCTATTCTTTAAAAATGGAATTCTTAATCTGATTTAAATACTTTGCATTTCAGCAAGATTAAAAAGTTAATTCCATTGTTATTTAATATACAATTCTTTAAATTTTCATTTCTCTTCTTATTTCTAACTACATTCTTTCTTTTCTTCCGCTTATACTTAAAATATTATTTTATTGTAAAAAAGTATTTTTTTATTACTTTAGTTATTATTATTTTTTATTTTTTAAGTACTTCAATTTATTATTTATTAATATGCAGCTCATTAAATTTCTTTCCTGACGACTGCCCTGTGAAGTGGTCAGGGAAATGGCCTTGCATCAGTAAGGTTCTAGTTTCAAACCCAATGCAAGGCATGGATGTTCTTTCATTCCCAGTACTATATGTCCTTATTGTAAGAGCAACGTTGGTCCACCTAATGTAATGCCCCTTGAAAAGTGTCCTACAAATTTGCCTTACATATACCTGAATGACGTAAGTCATTCCCCATTGAAGAAAAAATATTTCTGCCTTTATGGAATACTAAATGTCAGAGTCATTATGCGAGACATAATATTGCATAAGGAATTGAATGTTACTGTGTGAATGTAACAAGCACTATCCAATTTTTTCAAGTTGAAAAGTTGAATAATTCTGAAATATAAAAAGATAAATCCAAAGAAGTATAAATTCAAAATTAAATGTTTATTTAACCTATTTACATTCAGACTAGAAATAGTAGAGCATTGATATTTATTAGGGTGATAAATTTAAATTTTCAGTATTAATTAGAATTTTACATTTCTATTGCAAATATTTCTTTGATTATTGCATTCAAATTATTTGCATGCATTATAATGCTATATTTAGATCCAAAATATCAAGACTAGAGGCTTAAAAGTTAATTGTTTTAAAGATTAATCTTAATGATTTACGTAAAATGCTTAATAAATCATTTAGTTGCCGATATATGGAGAATTTAAAAACAATAATAGTTATACCACGATAGTCCTTTTTTAAGTAATTTATGCCGCTATAAGACAAATACGTGTAAATAAAACACTAGTTCTCTTATTAGAAGTTATTTTGGTATAAAAATTATATGAGAGTTTTTTTATTATGAATATATTTCCTATTTTATATCATTGAATCAAATTATAAATTTTGGATCCTATTTATTTTCTCTTTATTTTTATTCTATATTATAATCTTAATATCTCAGATATTTTAAGAATCTAAACATTTATTTATATTATAATAATTTTTAACAAACTGATATTAATTGAAAAAGCTTTTAGAAACCTAATTTCTGTTACGAAACGATGTAGTAGATCCATAATTTAAACTTTTTCATCAATCGTACTTCCCTTAATATCATAAAAAATGCTGAACTTGAATATTCATTTCGTAATTATAAAAACTTTATAACAACCAAAAAACATCAAACTACAAGCAAAGTTTATGCACATTAGAAGAAAGTTTCTTTAATAACTGCTATAATAACAACATTTAGTTACGTTAGTTTAGTTAAATTTACTTAGTCAAGTTAAATTAATTAAGTTAAAAAAATTAAGTTACATTACTTAACTTAAGTTACGTTAGTTAAGCTACCTTAAGCCAGTTAAGTTTAGCTAGTTAAGCTACTTTCTAGATAGTTTATATTTTTCAAGACTGTTATAACCCCTAAGTTCTTAAAACCTCTATGTTGAAAGTTTTGCTGTTAGTCTGAATGCTTTAACTTCCTAAAGTACACACATTGCAATACAGTTATGGCTTTCTTGTTTTCACTAAACGTCATACTACTGATTATAAATAGGGAACGCGGCATTTTTAGATAGCAGATTTTTTTTAAAAAAAATTATGTGTGGAAAAAATAAAAGTTTGTTTAACAACTATTTCTAAAAAAATTTATATAAAACTACCAGTTTTTCTTATCTCGTACAATTCCAAACAAACTACACTGTAAAAAATCTCGTTTAATGTTTATCCAATACTTGGTGCAAAGTTCCTAATTGCACCATAAATTGGATTATTGAAAAATTATTTTATTCAGGTTGCACCATAAATTGGAAAATATTATCAAGAAATGCGTTTATGACACAATCGATTGCACCAACTTTTCGTACTATGACAGACATGAGCTTTAACCGTGACCGATAACTTATTTTGTAGCTGTTGCCAAGATGGACGATTTTGTTGTTGAAGCTAGCTATCGTCTCATGCAAGTTATCCTTGAAATTGTCAATTTCTTTTGAAGGTAAGTAAATTTTTCTTAATTATTTGTAAATAATTAAGTGTAATAATTTAAGTAAATAAGGAGACACAATGATTTTATGAGCACAGAAAACGCAATACCAGTGACAAATAAAATTTAAATACGGCAATCTTAAGTAACATAGCTTTGCGCCAATTTGGAAATTTTCTAGGTTCGTGTTTTTATTTCATCCTACCGAACAAAAAAATTCATACTTTCTGTTAGGATTAAAACTTTTTATCAATATCTATGCTTTTATTTTTATTTTCATGTTCTATTTTACTAATTTTCGTTTGTAATGTCACATAATTACACGAATTTTGGTCTATACATTCTAAAATGCTTTTGTTGTAAAATTTTCAATGCCAATTATGCACTTCAAGTTAATACTAACCGTTGTCATGGAAACTAGGTTTCTCTTTAAGATCGTTGGGCGCACGAGGTAGAAGAAAAAAATAGTGGGTAATATTGGTGTTGAAGAAAACAAAGCGATATTTTTTTTAATTCGCCAAGAATATCTTCAAGAAATTTAGAACAAAACACCGGCAAGAAAAAGATTTGTTTTAGAACATTTAGAAATAAGCTGATTTCATATTAAAAAAATTTTTTAAAAATATTTTTTATTGTTAATATTTTTTAACGAAGCGAAACAAATTTTAAATGAAACATAATATCATATTAAAAAAAATAATAAATATATATTTTTTTATTAAATATAAATATAAAAAAATAATTTGATACTCATAGATAATTTGCTTTAGATAATTATTTTTCTATGTTTCTTTTATTTTTTTATTTATTTATTTTTTTGTAGAATTAGGTATATTAATTTAGCCCACATTTGTCTTTTGTGAGGAGGGGAAAAGACAACATAATCATGAAATTGAAAGTTTTCATTGATCATCAAAAATGTCATACGTATTCTTCATAATATTTACAGTTTATTTGTTTTTTTTAAATAATTTTTTTTGAAAAGTTACATTTCAATTATAAAAGTATCTTTTTTTATTCTGAAATATATCTGCTTCTATGAAACAAAAAACTTTTAGTTAAAAAGAGAAACCTCACAAACAGTATACATGCGGAGTATTAATACCATTCATATGAATACTGCTTGTGTGTTTATCAGCAGCCAGATTCCACCCTCTTAGACTCAACACGAACTCTTTGATCTATCCAAGGGATGATCAATTTGTTCATTTATTATTTTAACAGTTAACAGTTCCTTGAGCAAATTTTTTACGGGGACGCTCTGCATAAAATTCAATTCACAATATCTCACGTGGAGAAATTCTATTTGGGTGCTTTAGCGCATTTTAACAAAAATAATAATATAATATTTTAAAATATCCATATCTTTCTTTCCATTCCGGGATTTTTGTGGGGGAAAGGAGGCTTAAGATAAAATTCCCTCCTCCCTGTATAAATAGTTGGTCTTAAAAAAAATTTTTTTAGGTAGTGAAATGTTTTCACATTTTTTAACACGACTATTTCTCAATTTTTTTAAATATTGTATTTTATAAATGATAATTAAAATATGACCTGCTTTGATTGATCTTTCTATGTTTTAAAAAAGTAAGGATTCATATTTTGTTTCTTCGGTACATTTTATTGGCATAAATTATATTATTTTTAATCTTCTTTCATTAGCTCAAAGGCACCAACAACTTCAATGGTTTTAACCAGGAAAGAGACACAGGAAAAGACATTATTATATCCAGTGCCAAGCCTTTTGATAAAAATATTTATTCTGCCGAAATTACCAGAATTCCAGAAGGTTATAAACAGTTTTTTCACACTTGAAAAGTAATAGTTTCAAGAACAGCTTACAAACAAGGAATTTATATAGTTTCACGTTTTGAGAATGAAGAACCTGTGTTTGAAAAAACAATTATCATTTTGTGAATAGGCTCCAAAATTTTATTAGTGCGCAATCTTTTTAAATCTTATTGTGTTTTTTACAATCAACTGAAAAATGTGATATAGTTAAAGTAATAGCACCAGAAAATCTATAATAATGAATATTCATCATCATTTACTAATTTGTAAAAAAAATTACAGTATTTTTTTTCCAAATTGTGTGAAAATTTAATCTTTTTATCAAGTTGTAAATTATGTTTGTAAAAAAGTAATTTAGTTATATTGTAAATTTTAATGCAGATGAGGCAGAGTATATCAAGAAATTTAGTATTTTATTAAAATATTGAAAATTATTTTCAGATGATCCTAAATTTCAAAACTGTAAGCATTGAGACATATGCTAACATAATTTTTATTTTAAATTACTGTAAATTTAAAATAAGTTTGAATTGAATGCACTCTCTTAGTAACAGAAACATACTATCTGTCATATTTTTGAGTGAATATTTTGTATTTTTTTAATGAATGCTGTGATGTGTATAAAAATTATAATATATTTAAATTTTAAGATTTTGCATAAAAATTATTACTGTCTGTCTATGTATACAAACATCAAAGTGATTGTAAATGAATAAATTATGTTTGAATATTGAACTGATTCTGTGTATTTTTTGTTAATATTTCCAAGTTATGACATTAATTTTACATTTCATAATTTACTTCTAATTTATTATTTCTATAAACCAATGTAATTAATATTTGAATGTTTCCTTAATTAGAGATTTTGGGTCGACAAATCCAATATTTGCCTACTTTTTTATATAAATTTTTATTTGTGAAAGTAATATTTTCATTTTGAAATAATAAAATAATTTAAAAATACATAGTAATAAGAATTTGATTCAGCCTAAAATTAAAATTCTTTTTTATTCTCTCTTTAAAACATTAGTGGTACTAACTCTACAGCATCTGTTGGTGCGTTAAATGAAATGTAAAAAATAATTCAAATTTTACATATATCAATTTGAAGAAAGAAAAAGTTTTTATATGAACGAAAATATTTTTAAAGCACCAAAAAGCAGAGAAAGTTAGCATCATTAATAAATATTTATAATATCTATATAATAAGATAATTTAAATCAAATTATAATTTAATTATTTAAATTTAGAAAAATTAAAAAAGCTATTATTTATTTTAGATGTATTATGTAATATATATTTATATATATATGTATCACATAACACATCTAAAATAAAAATAGCTTTATTAATTTTTATAGATTTAAATAATTAAATTATAATTTGATTTAAATTATCTTCTATTTTTTTAATAAATATTTAATAATAATGCTATCTTTTTCTGCTTTTTGGCGCTTTAAAAATATTTAATAATGGTGCAACCTTACCCTGCTTTAGAGAACTTTAAAAATACCTAATAATGGTACAACCTTCCTCGCTTTTTGTTCCCTTCAAAAATACCAATTCATGGTGCAACCTTCCTCCATTTTTAGTTCCCTTTAAAACACTTATTTTTGGCGCAACCTTTCGCTGCTTTTAGGCTCTTTTAAAATTCCGATTTTTGGTGCAACCTTCTCTCGTTGTTTGGAGCTAGTGAAAACACCAATATATAGTTAAACTGAGCACGACTTTATGTAGCCAGCAAATGAATACCAATGTTTGGTGCAACATAGCTCGAAATTTTTTACAGTGTACAAAGGGAACTATTAGTTTTCTAAAATATAAGATGCTCTTAAAGAACTAATTTTGCATGGATCTAACAAATGCTAAAATTAGCTCTTAATTTCTATAAAAACTTTCATTTTTAAATGAAAAAAATATTAATGAATGATTTTTAAAAAAAAAATTTCTAGAATATTTTCTTCTTAATGTCTATTATTTCCAGATATATTAGTCATACAAATTCATTTTGTTAAAATAATTATTATGTCAGTAGTAGCAAAATTGAAGTTATTAGTCACAATTAAAGTTTCACACTATGTTACGTAAGAGATAATAATAGGTTAGCAAATAGATTTTTATTTTTTATTTACTATTTTACATTTAGCTGTGCAGATAACAAAAATCAAATCACAAGTAAATTATGATTATATAAGAGAGAATTATGATTATTATGATGATAATTACAGAAATATAGTTAATTAGTTTGATCTAATGATTTATTAAAATTTTTACAAAATCTGAAACGTAGCTTTCTCTGCGCATTTTAATTTTTTGCTATATTCTCTGAGAAAATGAATTAATATTCGAAAGGGTAAGTAGAAAAGATAAAACGATAGGGTTAAAGAGGTGTACATCTGAGATATAGAATATATGATGTAAATGGACAATTTAATATTCTTCAACAAATTGCAACTTATATAATTAACAAAATTTCATGATGAATAGGTGCTCGCGTTTTATTTATGTATGCAACATTTAATACAAATAAATTCTAAAGACTATGAATACTAATGAAGAGCTTCAATATATTTCAACTGAACTGGAAAGATAAATTGTGACGGATTGCTGATAGCCATAGAAGAATTTTGGATTTACAAGTGACTTTCGGAAATCGTAGATATGACTCACCCTGTGGTGCTTTGGAATGATTCGTCAGTGATTTGTTCTCACCCCACATCCTTCATTACAGCTTGGATTTAATTACTTCAGAATCAACAGAACATAAATTATTAAAAACTGCGAGATATTTTTAATTCCTTCCCTATACTATTTTTGTTGCTGTAAAAAATAGTTAATTTTGATTATAACAAAAAAAATAAGAATAATAAGAATGTAAAAAAATAATTTATGGAAAAATATAATGAAATATGAGCTAATAATAAAGATTAAAGATTTTAATGGGAAAATTGAAAATAGTCTTGAATTTTCAAACATTCTTGAGACTGATTACGATAATGGGGAGCTACATGGTCAGACTCATGTTGACAGAAATGTGCAAATCTAAGATAGTGAGAAAAAAATCTAACTTCAGGAATTTTTAAAAAAAAAAATTTTTCCCCAAATATTTTGCTACTGTCATGAGAAATATAAAGAATAAATGATAAATAGAGTGAAATAAATACAATACTGAAGTCTTATGCCAGAATGACCACCAATGGGTTATTTAAAAAAAAAAAAGGCATTCTGCTATGAGTTAAAACTGAATTAATTTGAAAAAAAAAAACTATGTCCCTGATGTAATTGATTTATTTTTGTAAGGTTTTTATTTTCCAATTAATAAAGTCAATATAGGATTAAAGCTACCAAAATGGCGTTGTCTCAAGGTTTTAAATCTAATACACTTGGTTAAAACATGTTTAATAGTTAACGGTTCCGCACAATGAGAACATTCGGGTGCAGGCTCGTTTAATAAAAGATTTTTATGGGTCATTCGTGCGTCACCGATTAGAAAATGATTTAATATCACTTCATGCTTTCGACTAATAATTAGACTTTTGTAATGTTCTATAGAAGGTTTAATGTCGAGGAATTTATTACTTATTACAGGGCGCTCTTAATGGCTAAATCACTTTTACTAGATAGTTTAAGTAAATATTAAATAGCAATTCAAAAACAACATTTTGCAAGAATATTTAAATTCAGAGCAAGTGTTACCTTGGTCTGGTGGTAGGACACCTGACTGGCAAGTCGAGGTTGGAGGGAGGGGTCAGGGGTTCAAATCCCAGCTGCGGACACTTTCTCCAAAAAATTTCTTTCGAAATTGGGTCGGCTGTTCAACGACGGTTATAAAATAAAATAAAATTCAGAGCAACAGTGGTTCAAGGGTTAGAACGTTCGCCTTCCAATGAAGTAAACCGGGTTCGAATCCCAGCGATGGCTGGTCGATGTGAATCCGCATCCGGCTGGCACCAACCACAGTGCAGACGTGAAATATCTTCAATGGTAGACGGGTGTTTTGTTAGTGTCCCCTTACCATCAGGAGAACTGTAGGAGGTTCTCGCGGTCTTCCTCTCCATGTAACGCAACTGAGAGTTAGTTTCATCAAAAAGTCTCCATGAAGGCAAATTTCACCCAATACTTGATCAAGGGGTTCTTTTGACTTCTGGATTAGGATCAAAATGAAAGGCTACGAATATTATTAACACTAGAAAGACTGAAAATTAGTATATACCTATATTGACCAAAAGCAGTCAAAATGACTGGATTGTAAATGAGTAAATAAATTTGTTTAAAATTAATTTTTAACATTTTTTATATTATTTACAGTTATATAACAAGTCATTACTATATACTAACAATAAAAAAAATTATATGTTGTACAAAAAGTAACGAAATTCTAAGAAATTGAGTTATTATATACATCATTGTTTTTCTAATTGAAATTAAAAGCAGTCAAAATGACTTCCTTAGGCAATCTAGTGTTAATCGTCAACCCAAAAATTGGGTAGCCTCTTCAGCAAAGGCTATAAAATAAAATAAAATATTTAAACACAATAGTTTCTTCAATTTTTTACAAAGCAGAAAAGAAAAACTGTCTCTAGAATCAATTAACAATCTTATATAAATTTATTTACTTAAAGTTCTTTTAATTTTTGTTTAATCCATTCAAGTTAAAACGATAACAGTTTATCTCTTTGTGTATAAATGAAGAGAAAAAGTTCCCTTTCCCTGCGAATCCTTTCAATTGCTCTGTCAACATACCATAAAGCTACAATATGACTACCATTTATCGATTTTTCTAAAAATCCTTGACATAGTTTCGGGTTACATGAAAATAGTAAATCGTCGACTAGTTAGAGATAAATGTCATATAGTTAAGCTCAGATAATTAAATCAAATTAATGTCTTTTATCTTAACATGGTAAGTGTGGTAACATCTAATAAAGTTAAGCAAGCCTTAATTTACGAATGAAATTAAAGTGATCACGTTATTTATTTAAAACGTCACACTTTAACAAATTAACAACTATTTATCGTTTAGAAAATAAAGCATAAAATTACATCTTTACTATGTTCAACATGGATTGTTCTAATGCTTATCGTAAATTATCATGACTTTGCGACGCTTTTTAAGCATTTTTTTTATGATCTTTTATAAATATCCATGCAAACTTAAATTTTATTATTATTAATAATAATTATGTAGTTTTAATAAAACCTTGAAATTAATCTGAGAAAATTATTAGATTTCTTTTGAAAGTGGGAACTTATTTGGGACCTTTCATACCAGGCAATAACCTAGTAATTTACCTACAATAAAAATTAATTTTAAGAAAAAGCCGATTAGGTGGCCGAGTAATTAGCGTGCTTGACTGCGGAGCCGCTGGTTGCGGGTTCGAATCCTGCTCAGGGCATGGATGTTTCTTTCTCTATGTCCTTTCTCCTTTGTGCGTGATTGTGTGAATGTGACTCGCCCTATAAACGTGTTTGTGGTAGTGTGACGTGGGAGACGCTGCTTCACCGCCGTGGCTTTGCCACAGGTGCCCACTGGGAACGAAAAGAGAGTAAGCAGTTCTGGCATTTTCTGTGGCCAATGGGTCTTCGTCCCAAGTGCTTGCCATTAAAAAAATGTTTTAAGAAAATCATGAATATCAAGACAAACTTTGACTAAGAGATTTGGTTAATTAACTTTTATGTTAGTTAGACTTGATAAGAATTACTATATTTTTTCAATACTACCTAAATCTTGTCTAGTAATTTTTTGAAATAGCGGAAGTTATTTTACTTATGTTTCATATCAAGATTTTCACAGTTTTTTTAAACCCAGCATTCTCTTCATTGTTTCCTTATTCAACTAATTAGAAATGGGCTGTTGCAATTTCTTTTCCAATTTAAAATAATAATATATTTAAAAGCACGAGCTTTATCAATGTGCTTTCGACTTACATATTCCTAAATAAGTAACTATTATCATCCTTCTATATTAAAAAATCGTAATTGTCTCCACCGCTCTTTTGATCAACAAGTATAAAATCGTGAAACTTGAAATTACGTAAGTGTAAATAAGATGTGTACAAGGAAATCGATTGTAATCGAACTGTTAAATTTGTTAAAAAAAAAAGGAAGAAAAAAAAAACTATGTCAGCCTATCTAATAGAGCTCTGAAATGCTACATAGTGCCTGACTAAGGTAGTGGCATATAGGGCAGTTGCCCCGGGTCCCTACATCAGAGGGAGAATCTAACAAATAGACAGTTTACGTTTCCTTCTTTAAAGAACTTTTATTAAACGAAATATCAGTACAATGTAAAATCCGTCACCTTTATGTTAGCTTCTTTATTAATCCATCGTATGAACACAAAAAATCTATATTTCGTAAATCCATGACATTTTAGCGAGAAATTCAGCTCAACTTTTGCAATTACGATTGGCAAATTTGGCCAATAAAAATCTCGTATTTTTATGTATCACAATATGCGATATTTTAACAAAAATACGGCTTTTGATTGGCTTAATTGAGCCACTGTAATTGCGAAAATTTAGCTTAATTCCGTCCTAACGTCTGCATAGATATGAATTTTTCGCAGATAGATGAGAAAGTTAACAATGAGAAAACAGCATTCAATATGATGAACATAGAACTGTCCGAAAATCAATAAAATGGACAGACCATTCGAGTCTGACCATTGGAGGAAGGGGTACCTCATGACTATTTTAGGTTTCAGTCAATTTTCTTATTATATATCTATAAAGAGGTGAAAAATTTAAACACCTCCATAAAGTTCGGTTCTTCATTACTGGAATAGTGAAGCAGAGAGGGTCCCTAAAGACGTCTTTCCCCCGGGGCCCAATTAGGCTAAGTCGGGCCCTGATATAGCGACAAAGTTGAAACTTGACATGCCGAAAAAACTTTTTCAAGTATAATTTGAAAACAGTGTTTGTTTCTTTTGTTTTTTTTTTGAAATTCTTATTTGCTCGAAAGTTATGGCACTTTAATGTGCTTTATGTATGGCAGTTTAATGTAAATTTTCAAAAATTAAAAAGTCAATACAACAGAGATACAATTCTCCATTTGAACTAATATAAATTTAGTTAATGAGTAAAATTAATTGTTACTTCCTTCTTCTTATTGTGTCACACTAACTGCATTTATCAGGTTTAATTTTCGTACGAATGATTATTTTTTACATTCCAGGTACAGATGATTCTAAGTGCAAATGATCATTATTCAAATCCTAGTAATTTTCTAGTTTTATACGGCTCTACATAAAACTAAAATAATTATATTTTTTTAAATAAAATGTTCTGTAGTTTTGAAAAACTATCGGCATTAAAAAATAAAACAATGATGAATGAGAAGCAATTAGTGGTGCAAATTGGAACGAGGAAAGAGCTTTTCGGATTTTGGAACCGTCTTGTTTTTAAATTACTACCTCAGTAGAACAAAAGAATAGACTATTTTGAATGATACTTGATACCTCTATGAATAATTAAGTGAAATCACTGTATTATAATTTAAAGTCAATTATGAAGTTTCACGGTGCATGGTTTCGACCACTTTCAATGATTTCGAACTACAATTGCATTGAAATATTTTCAAACTCTTTTAACTCTCATTATTTATAAGGTATCAAGTGTTTAACTCATTATCTATTTTAAAATATGGAAATATTTTTAATATCGATATTTAAAATTATTTTACTCGCTTACCCGAAAAGAATTACAAACAAATTACCGCCGCAACAGTTTTACTCAAAATATTGCAATCATCACTAATTTGTGTAGTTCAACTACTTTCTTAAAAGAGTAACATAAGGTTACAGGGATCCTCTTTCACTGACGTCAGAATCTATTATAGGCGTAAACGAATTATTAATTCTTTTCCTATCTATTTGTGTAACAAAATTAAACTATCTTTTAACGTATGGCAACATTTATTTATTTGTAATTAGCATAATGGCTATTAGAAACATAATAAACAATGTATCACTGGGAAAAAAATATTCTTTTGCATGAGATGTTATATCACGTCGCTCATTTTAAATCTGCTGTTTGTCACTAAAAAAATAATAATATTTTTAAATGATATTTTTAGAATATTTTTGTTTTTATGTACATGTTTAAAAACATTATATGTTACAGGAGATCGCTTTGCAACAATCCTCTAAGAGAGTTACGCCACATCATTAGAAATAAAATTGTATACTAATCCAATGCCCGAAAATGGCCTTCTACATAGACCCTATTTTGATCTGCGTCTTGGTATGCTTCTGAAAGAGTACTTATAATTAACTAACTTTATCTTAATTTTACGTCTTGTTATAGTTCTTGTCGAAAGTTATATTCAAATAAATTCAGTATCGACTGTTTTACCGTCATTTAACAATTATCTTGACAATCTCGCTAAATTGTTCGATTAAATAACTTGACGATCTCATCGTCGTTGATAATTGTCAGACGATGACATTTCCGGCCATGGGTTCCCATGTTATCTTAAGCCTGATGATGTGTTTTCATTTTCCTCGAAGTTTCTCGCAACAACAACGCCCCCTTGTTATATCTAATGTTTTTAAACCTGTACATTTCACCGAAAAATAAACTTAAAAAAACTGTAGTTTTAGAAGCAAGTTTAATTTCAGATATGAAATCCCCTCATCTAAATTAGGTAATATAAAATATGTGTATAAAAGCTACAAAGAATATATAAAACTGTTTAATTTTTAGTTAAAAAAGAAAGATAGCATATGCAATTTCAAATTTAATTGCTAGAGTTTGAAAATTGGTATTTTGAAGACCTTGGTAAATTTTGTGGTTAAGGTGATTAAAAAATGCCACTTTAAGTAACTTTTGTTCTAATAATCAAATTTCGACTAACAAAGTACCAATCTTAATGGCTCAAAATACGGACTTCAAATGTGCTATTAAAAAAGTTCTAACTATGAATGAAGTTACAGAATAAGACATAAAAACCTGTTACTTTTCAATGAACATATTTTTTTTCTTCAATGAATTCAGATTTCTTATCGAGCAGAAAGAATAAGGGAGAAATAGTCGCAATCCCGTAAATAGGGTCCAATTATTTAAGTAAGGAGAGCGATCGAAAGTTTGGATCCTTTTTGCATATTTCTGTATCTGAATATTTTTTTAAGCCAATCGAAAATTTTTGGATATTATAAAGTTCCTTTAATCTTATAACAAATATTTTTAATAAATTATTTATTGGTGTTATTGTTTTATTAAATAAGAATAGAAAAACTCTTGAATTGCAGAGTATAAGGATTTAAATAACGAAATTGTTTCATCTTTAAAAACGATTTACTTTAAAATGTTGGAATACAAAATTTGAACGAAAGTGAGAAAATGATTTCTAAGTCACAAAGCTTTAAAAAAAAAACACGTTTTTAAGATCTATTCAACTGATTCAAATGAAACCCAAATTTTAGACTTTCATTGTAAATCTTACTTAGCAAGTCAAAACTCGTTCAACCACTATTATATACGACAATAATAAATAATATTTACCTACTGAAAAAGTCTTCTACATGGCATTATTCTTGGATAAACAAATTTTATAATTGTGCACAAAAAAATTTCGATTCTCATAAAAATGGTTTTAATTGTGGTAAAATACAAAAAAAAGTGCGTTTCACAATGCCTGACGTTAATTTGAGTAAGTTTCGCTTCATATCAATCTAAATTTGAAAAAAAAGAGAATTGTTTTTTCTTCGAAATAAACATTAATTGAAATTCAATATGGAGAAACATAAAAGTCCTTTTTGAAATAAAACTATGGCCTTTAAATTTTCAATCATTTGAATAGGTAGGTCTCTTTGGTGGCATTGATCGTCATTACTAATATTTTAGTGGTAGTTGATGTATCATCATTGAATTTTGGCCGTGGGATGAAATAAATCTTAATTGGGATGAAATAAAATTATAATTGTCTCAGAGAAATAAAAACAATCGTTTAAGAAAAATTGATTTATTAATAATTGAAAATGGCCATAATTCAAAAATAATAAAGAAAAGAAATCCCTTAAAGGGATCAAGATCAAACATTCTCTTACATCAAGATTTTAGTTGACATGAATATTTACAGTTGAGATTTGTATTCAACGGTTGGGACTGGGAGGATTATTATAATCATGTAACTGAGACATATTTGTGGTAAGAAATTAATAATTAAGAGTAATAAACAGATTTTTGTATTCGATTAGGCACGGCAGTGTATAAAAGTTATCCGCTGAAATAAAAAGTTACATTGATCGATAGGAAGAGAATAAAATATTTTATGTTCGCTTTTTTATAAAAATTAACTGATTGATATAATTTAAATATAATTCGATTAATAATGATCAAAAAATAAGTTTAAGTAATTAAAGAAATCACAATAAAAAAATCATTATTAAGATCTATATATGATCCGTACCCTCCTAAGACATATAAGGATAATGACATGAAAAACTGTCTTGTTTTTGAAAACTTGTTTTGATCAGACCTCATAAGTTATATAAAATCATGATAACTAATTTTAAAAAATTAAAATATTGAAATTTTTATGTTCCGAACACCGGTGACGTAAACAAAGAAACTAAACTTTTTTTTTTAAGTTTGGTGCTTCGGATATCTCTAAGGTATAAAACACAGTTATAAATAAAAATTCTAAGTATTCAGCATTTAGCAAAAAGCGTTTTTACATACTATACTCTGATCTGAAAAACTATTAGTTATTTATCAAATTTCAGCTAGAGTGTAGATCATTTACCTCCCCTGATAATATAATTAATTAGTGCAGACATTAATTAATTATTTGCTCCAAAGTCAGCGCCAGAATGTTAATAGGTTCCATTGTGATCTCTTTCCTCGAGCAAGCTTTTCTCTCTGTCTGATAAAGTTAAAATGGTAGAAAGAGCGGAGATAGAAGATCAGCCTTTCCTCATCTTAGAAGGCAATAGATAAGTTTTCACCGATGCAGCAAAGGTTTTTTTATTTTATTTTATTTTATGACCGCCGTTGAACAGTCGACCAAATTTTTGGGTTTACGACTACTAATGTTCAACGCCGTAGCCTTGTAATTTTGAACCAATCCAGAAGACAAGGAAACTGCTGGATCGGTACCCCCAGAGGTTTTGATTTCTTATGGGAACATGGAGGACTTTGAGACTCGACAGATTTAACGTGCATCAGTCACCATTTACTACACGGGGAGTCTTCAGCCGGCGGGACCGAGCTCACGAACACTTGGACATGGGCCCAGCGCCCCACCGTCCAGGCTATCCCGGCCTAGTAGCGACAATTTTTTTTATTTATTATTATATATATACACACATACACAAATGCATATACACACACACACATATATATATATATATATATACATATATACACATATATATATATAATTTATTTATTATTATTTTTTTTTATTATTATTTTTTATTTATTTATTTTTTTTATATATATTATATTATATATTTTTTTTATATACATTTAACATATATGGCCATCACGGGTAGCTGAAAAGCTCCGGACTCACTGCCTGCCCCCGGGGACTTGGAGCAGGGTCAGTGGTGAGGCGTGTGTGGTGATCAACCACGTTGGCTGCTATTGTGAGCCAGTCCGTGGTTGATTGCGGGGTAGGTATATTTTGTTCATGTTGTGTTTTACCTATTTTTAGTAGTAGTGGTAGTTGAGGCAGTGCTTTGGTGGAATGTGAATTATAAACGTTAGTAATTAAGTTGGCTGACTCATCCACCACCATCTTTTTTTTTTTTTAACATTAATAGCCATCACAGGTAGCTGAAAAGCTCCTGGCACACTGCTTGCCCCCAGTATCTAGGAACAGGGTCAGTGGTGAGGCGTGTGTGGTGATCAACCACGTTGGCTGCCATTGTGAGCCAGTCCGTGGTTGATTGTGGGATATGCGTGTTTTGTTTGTGTTATGTTTTGGGACTATGTATCAATGTTAGTCATAGAGATTTTTGCTGTCAGTATTTTTACAAAGTTATTATTAGGTTTATGACATATTGTCTGTGATGTTCCTGGTTATTTCAAGTATATTTATTAGTTTTTGCATAATATGCTTGTTTTTGAAACTGTCTGCAAATATCGTTCTGCCTTGTTCATTGGGTTTTTTGAGGTGGTACGTTTCAGTTAGTGGGCAGTCATGTAGGTAGTGACTTGGGGTGCCTGTGTCATCGCATGGGCATGTGTCTGTGTTTATTCGCTGCATCCTGTGTAGGAATGAGGGGAAGAAGCCATGTCCTGTAAGGAATTGTATTGCTGCTGGATGGCCTATAAGTCGATCTGTGTCGACTTTAGGGTAATATGATTTTGTTGTATAGCCTTTTTCATTTTCGTCCCAGTATGCTTGCCAAAGTTTTTGTGTGATGGTTTTAAGTTTATTTCTTAGGCTCGATGGTGGAAGCAGAACACCGCTGGGAATCCCATGACCTGCTGCTGCGTCTTTAGCCGCTAAATCCGCTGCTTCATTACCTATGTTACCTGTGTGCGCTGCCCCCCAGTGTATTTGTGTGTTGCATTTACTGACTAGGTGCTCTAGTTGTCTTTGTGTTGTTGCCACGTGTGGGTCTTTTTGTTTCATTTTCCTAATAGCGTGTATACTAGCCAGACTGTCTGTGAAAATTGTCGCTTCTTTGCAGCTGTGTGTCTCTAACCATTTAATGGCTTCTTTGATGGCTAAAACCTCTGCTTGAAACACTGTGTTTTCTTGTTTTAGCGTAAATTTGCATGTATCTGTATGTTGGTTGTTGTGGTAAACACAGAATTCAGCTCCCATGCCATTGTCTGTTTTGGAGCCATCGGTGTAGATTTGTACTGTCGTTGTTTTGCTAGTTCTAGTACTTGTTGGTAGGTTAGTGTATTTATAGCTAGTTTTATGGGCCGGGTGGACCATATGTGTTTTTATCTTTTGTTGATATTCACCCGCTTTTATGTTGTATTGTGTGTTTTCTTGATTGAATCTTAGTGTGTTAGCTAGTAGTGCTTCTTTTTGGATTTGTAGGTGCAATGGCGGTAAACCTGCTAGAACATTCAGACCTGGTGTGGGTGCTGTTTTGAATGATCTTGTTATTCTGACTAGTAGGGGACGCTGCACCTTGTGCAGCTCTTTGATTGCGGTTTTATTCAGTTCTGCACCCCATGATGCTGCAGCGTACGTGAAGGTCTTTTCTGCCACAGTCTTGTACCAATGCTTGAGCATTTTAGTATAATTGCCCCAGGTCCTTGGGGCTAGTTTTAAGAGATTATTGTGTAGTGTTGTGGCTCTTGTTCTGAGTGATTTGATCTGTTCTAGGTAGTTTAGATGATGATCCAATACTATACCTAGGTATTTGATGTGATTTACTGGTTTTATTGTGCTACCGTCTATTTTGATTATTGGTTGTCTCTGCTTGAAAGGATTATTAAAAGTAATGTAGTTACATTTGTTAATTGACAGATTTAGGCTTTGTGCCTTACAAAAGTTGCTGAATTGTGTCATTGCCTCATTAGCATTTGACTCTAGGTCTTTCCTTGTTTTGCCTGAGGCAATGAAGCTGTAGTCATCTACAAAAGCTTGTGTTTTAACATGGTCGTGTTTGAACTGTTGTAAAAAGATATCCGCAATGATAAGCCATAGTAGGGGTCCTAGACAGGAGCCCTGTGGACAACCCTTGTAGATATCGATTTTAGTTGTATCAGTACCACCATTGAATTCCACTGACCTGTGTGAGAGGTAACTGTTGATTATGTTTGTGAGCTGTGTTGGACAGTTTATAGTATTTAATCTGTGTATTATGTGTGTCCACTGTATGGAGTCAAAGGCGCCCTTGATGTCAACCGATATTAGGGATTTATAGTATTGCCGTTTACAATTTTTATTCTTTTTGGCTGTTTTGGCCTCGCTTAATACAGTTTTTAGAGCCGACTCAGTCGATCTGCCTTCTCTGAAGCCAAATTGGCAGTCGCTGAGTTTGTTGTTTTTTTCCAGGTGATGGATCAATCTCTGATAAATAATTTTTTCCAAGAGTTTCCTTATTGTTGGTTGAAGACATATGGGCCTGTAGGCATCTGGTTGTGTTAGATCTGCAGCAAAGGGTTGGGCAAACGGGAAATTTCTCCAAAGTAAGGAGCCAGGAGGGCTTCAGCTCCCTCTCATTTTGTAAATGATGAGACACAGCCTTCTAAGAACGCAATTTTTCACTCACTATTTGAGTAATTAAATTTACAATTATAAAAAAGTAGATAATTTTTGGTGTCTGAATTCTAAAAAATTTCTCTACTTCAAGTGAGTTTTAATATTTCCTAAGTGAAAACTGTTACCAAATCATCCCTGACTCAACCCTCGTAGAAGAAATATTTGGCCCTATTGCTGACTGATGGAGAAAGTACTTGGTTTCAAATGTCAAAGCAAACAGATTAAAAAAAAAAAGAAGAGTGAAACAGAATTAAATAAAAATGCAATTAAATACATTAAAATAAGTTAAATAAAAATAGTGAAAAATACTCTTAAATGAAAGATCAATAATTTACAGGTAAAAAATTTATTTTTTTAGTTTTATTTTAATTTTAAAACATTTCCGAATCGTGAAGTTGAAATTGCAAATTCGAATTTTTGAGTGCCATTTTTGTGAGGGTACGGATATATATATATACGGGTAGGGAGAGCCCCCACCCTTTTGGGACGCTTCTTGCTTCCAAAATTTGAACTTCTTTGACTCAACAGTATCCCACAGCAATGATTTTTTTTACAAAATTGTTTTATTTTCAATAATTATAAACAATTCGATTTTTTAAAACCTTGTACACAATTTAAAATTTTTATTTTATAATTTTAACGGGTTCCATAATCTCAAAGCTTTTTACTTCTAAGATCTCCATTTGTGATATATTATTAATACAAACTAAATGAGGGCATGAAATTTGAAAATAAAATTTCAAACAATTAATTGTAATTAAATTTTAAAGACAAACCAAATTGCTTAGATATTACATTTATAATACGTTTTCTCAATAAATAAATAAAATCTTGGTTATGGTGTATCAGAAGGAAAAGTGTAAGGGCGGGTGAATAAAAAGGAAATATCACTAAATACTCATTTTTTTTCCTATTATTAAAAACAATAGCTTTTTCTTTACAGCAAAAAAAAAGAGAGAAATATTTCAACTTTGTAAGAAAGAACCTGAACAAGCAAATAAATTTGAAATAAATTTTTATTTCATATATCATATAATATACGTGAAACTTATTCAAAATCTGTTGACAATGATTTCAATTTATTCCGTTCGAGAGGAAGAGAGTTTGAATAATTCATATCCTTCCATAGTTTGGCTTTTGTGTGAAAAAATGGAGAATATGAATCAACACTTCATTGTAGCAGTTGTTTACAGTAATATCTTTATGAAGGTATTTTATAACTTTTTTTTTCTCTCATAAATTCATAAGAGCAAATTTCCAACTCTGAAATTTTAATATATTCTATTAAAAGTTGTTGGAAAAAAATTGAAGTCGTGCATTGGAGTGACCGTTAAGACACGGTTCCCAGCAGATCGCCGAAGTCAAGCATCACTGACTGCGGTCAGTGTGCGGGTGGGTGTAAGCACAAACAGAGCTATGTAATTCAGTCTAAACTCTGTTGAAAAAAGCTGTCTTCTGTACATACTTCTTTGAAACACAATAGTAGTTCATAATGTAAGGAAAAGATGCAAAATAGAAGATATTTTAAAGAAAAGATTTATTTATTGTTTTAAATTTTTTACTGCTATTTTAACATTAGAATTACAAAATAAAATTCCTAATCAGAAAATAATCTTTCTTTCAATCAGACGAAAAAGATGTACAAAAGAAGACGTATAAAAGAAAAGATCTATTTTTTTTAGACTTTTTGCTGCTATTTTAACATTAAAATAAATAAAAAAAAATCCTAATTAGAAAATATAAAAGGAAATTTTTTTTATCAAAAAGAACTAACCCTTTATCTATAAACTGCTTCTTTCCCTGCTGCAAAAGATGAGCGTTCATTTAGGAAATTAATAAAAAAAGAAGAAAAAAAAAGAAATTTGTTCAACTTAAGAATTTGAAACACTGAAGATTAAGCGCTTCATTGCTAATATCCAGCAAAAATATCGTATAATTAAAATTTCTTTCGTTAAATGTAAATTTTCTACCGTACAAAAGTAATACCTTGCAGCGTCCTTGTCCAGGAGGAACATTTTTAAGATGTTTCAGCTTATAGTACTTTCCACTTCAGTTTTAAAATTTAAAATTCCATATTCCTCTACTGGCTAATTCTTCATTGGGTGTTCTAATTAAGAATAATACGGAAGTTTAAGAAAAAAAAGTAACCTCTAAAGGCCATCTGTTCTTTCCTTAATCTGATATAAAATGCCACTCGGCGGATTTTGGCTGCATCCAATCCCTTTCGCTCCAGCAACTTTGCATCCTTTTCATGAAAAAGGACGCACATGTGTGTGGTCCTTCATTAGTGCAAATGGATTACTTGGTAGCGAGACTGAGAGATTTGTCCTCATTAAAGTCTACACTGAATACAATTAATGTTGGAGCTTAATCACTCACTTCCGTCTGGAAGCATCCCTCCTATTGTCATAAAGCATTTTCACGGGAGGATGGAACATAGTGACATTCCATTTTAGTCATGGGATTTGCACTCAGAAGTGCAAAGTCACTAAGTAATTCTTTTTTATTCAGGATTTTATTTAACTTTTTTTGAATATTTCGAAGAAGAAAGGATATTTTTTTAAGTGCCGTAAGAATTGTTTTGCTAGTTTAAGAGAATTCTTTTTGTATTTCGTACTTAGTAATTAACTATTTTCAAGTTTGTAATGCATTTATAATTTATTTCTTGTATTTAAATGGATAACTAGTATTTTAAACATATTTTTTTAGTAATGAAAGTTTTTTTTTATTAATTGCAGAATTGATTTTTATTTGGTAATTATGATCCATATCCTGTTTTGTTTGATAATATTAAATATGATATTTATCAAACACTTAAAGCTAATTTTTAGATTTTTAGATCTTTTTGACTAATTTAATTAAAATGCATAACTTTTTAAAATATTTTAAATTTTCTATATTTCTACATTTAATGTGCAAAAAATATGGTATATGTCAAGACGAAAGGATTGAAGGAATCTTTATTTAAAGAATGCTTGTAGTGCTAGAAATGCAGTAATGAAACACCATTGGTATCATCAGCAATATGGGTTAGGTTTTGTACCAAAATTAGTAAACTGTAATCAGTTTTGGAATCAGTTTTCTAATCAGTTTTGGCATTTATTAATATCGGTATTTATTTCGAAAGCCGCTGAAAATAAACCAAACAATTACTGATGTCAGTAATGCTTAACTAAATGTGGTATTAAGTACATCTGGTATTCCCGTTTTAAGTACTGTGGTAAAGAGAACCTATTATACCTAACTGCATAATATAAGAATGACGCCTTGTGGCTGAGTGGTAGTGCTTCAAGCTCCCGTGCCACAGGCTCTAGGTTCAATCCTCGAACCGGGCAAGGTTGACTCAGCCTTTCTTACCTTCAGTGGGTCGATGAATGAGTACCAAGCATGCTAAACACTGGGGTTTCGCCTAAGGCTAGCCATCTAACCGGAACATCTGCTCCTGCACCCCAGAGCCCAAAGTCAAGAAAACTGAGATGGGCACAGTAGGCTTTGGCCCTATATGGGATGTTGCGCCACTGAGTGTAGTTTATAATATAAGAATAAATTTTTTTACTTTCCACCGAAAGGGATAGATACCCTAACTCCTAAAAATTAATGGCATCTAATATGCATTTTTTTATTTTTATTTTATTTATATTCTTGTGCAGCCTCATACCATGAAATTTACCATAATCGGAGTCAGAATTTCAACTCACTGAAAGAAAGATTACACATACAGTATCACTTAAAAAGTAATTTTCTCGCTAAGCAAAAAAGTATGATCCAAACGACCAGAATATGGTAAAGGTTACAGTGTTATGGCTTTATGGGTATACCAAAAGTCTTGTTAGTATTTTAGACGGTTTTTATTTAATAATTTTAATTTAATTGTATTTAAATATGCCTTCAAGACTAAATGCATTTACGTGAGTGACATGGGTTCAGCATTAGGTGACGGATCTTAGCTTTAAGTTTATCTCAGAAAAAGATTTTTCTCAGCTCCCCGTAAACCTCTTGGCCATAAAAAGTCGTAAATACCTGCGTGAAATGACCACACTATATAGAATATAAATAATTTCATGTTTCTAGGGTAACCTAGTACCATTTGATCCACAGATCGGTACCGGTCCACGGCCCAGGGCTCGGGAACCACTGCCTTAGAAGATATCATATAAAATTCATTTATTTGATTGATTGAAATGTAATCACGATTTATAAGAAGTTTTTAATTTTTATTTTATATTTAACTTATTACATCAGGTAAGTAGAGATCTATTTGGATGGCATGTAATAATGACGTCAGCAAGTTAAAATTTTTAGAGCTATCTGACTCCACGTGTTAATTTTGCTTTTTACATTTTTAAAAAAAAAATACATCTCGATAAACTTACCAATTTGTATATATCTGTAATTTTTTCGAGAACATAATATAATATTTAAGGATAGACAATTGTTGACAGAGCAATGTTCACATCAATCTGTTTAAGAATTTTGCTTGTTCAAAAAGAAATATTTTCTGAAATTTGTAATGTTTCTAGAGTATTATAAAAGGATGAGAAATATTTTCTGAAATTTGTAAAGCACTAATGTTTCTTAAAGAGTATTATAAAAGGATGAGAAATATTTTCTGAAATTCGTAATGTTTCTTAAAGAGTATTATAAAAGGATGAGAAATATTTTCTGAAATTTGTAATGTTTCTTAAAGAGTATTATCAAAGGATGATAAATATTTATATAACCGAATATGTTTGCATAAATTTGCTCACGTTTTCGTTTTTTGGAAGTTTTCACATCATCTAAGGATGGGGAATGAATATTAAAGAAATAGTTTCTTAAATAACCTGACACTATTAAATACATAAAAATGTACCATTTGATTCGAAGGAGTGATGGCCGCGGTTGAGACGGTTGAAATACGGTGGAGTCTGATTTTTAAAATTAATGACAAGAATTGGAAACCAAAGATAAATAGGAAATCTTTATAGAAAAATCTCCATAAGAAGGCATTGGCCCACATTAGGCTGTCTGGCTAACTATGATTATGAAGATGATGAGTTTCATAAATTCCATCAACCTTAATGTATTTTTAGGAGGTATAATAAAATATTTATTATGACACGGACACATTTATTGCATTGTACAATGAACACCGTTAAAAAAGGATTTATGTAATTCTCTCAATATTGCCGCAATTCCTTTTCACTTAAAATATGAAATAATCTTTAATTAATAAAATATATAATATTATATTAATTATTAAATAGCCTTGATTAAGTTTAATAGTAAAAATGCAACTCAAATTAGGTCACGTATTTTTTTTTATAAGAAATTTATTGTACTTACTGTTAAGTTTAAGTTATTGCATATAAGTTGCTTGTTTAAAAGGTTCACTCATGTATTTATTCAACGAGTTAAAGTTTACTTTTATAAAGTGAGGTACAAAATTACCTCCATCATTAGTACAACGACATTTCAAAATGAAAGAAATTTTGCTTTTAAAATATAAAACGTTAATTATGATTCTGCGTTGTAAATATTATAAATCGCCAAAATGTAATTTGTTTTAAAAGAAGATAAAAATTCTCAAATTTAATTGAATTCTTTCTTTTGAAGTTGATGTTTTTACTAAAGAATTTTGAAGGTTGTTTTAAATATTTTACCAATGTTTTTGATGAGTTAAAAATATAAAAAGGCAGTAAATGCCAAGGAATAAATAGGGATATAAATATTCTTCCTAAAATATTTTCTTGTATAACTTCTTTTTAATTTTTGTTTGTTATGTTTTGATACACATTGAACTTAATTAAATGGACTTTTTGACAATTTCTGTTTATTAGGATTATTTTAAGTTTAAAAGTTTGTTTCTTTAAGGAAAAAATTTGATCCATACTATCTCATTGAATAATTTTTATTTATTGTTAACAATTTAACCTATAAAAGTTATTTTGTTTAAAATTCGTAAGAGCCGTAGACGCCATTGTTTTGGGTGTATACCTTTGCATTTTGTTTAATTTAAAGTTTAATATAAACATAATTATAACATTTATTTCAAAATTTAACAAAATTTGTCTAATAAAATTAAATTAATTATATTTCAATGCAAACTATTAATTTATTTATCTTTCAATGCAAACTATTAAATAAAAACTATTAATTTTAAAGAAAAAAATTATAGTTTTACCGTAATAAGATACCATATTTAATTTAAACAATGTTTGTAGTAGATATATAATACCTCAAAAATTAATAGAACTTTTTTGTAAAAATGTTAATATAAATATATTTTAGCGCTTTAAAATTTAAATTGAGTTCATATTATTTAAATTCATAGAAGAAGTGTGTTATAAATTAAGTGAATTTCAAGTCCCTACGATTGAAAATGAATTCTCAATGGAATTTTAAATATAATTTTATTGTTTTCAAACATCGTTTTGATTCGTTTAACTATCAAGTCTCCAGGGTTTTTCTTTCACGTGCATTTACAAAAATAAGTAATGCTTCTGAACAAGAAATTGAAAGACACGACGATTGTTTTTTTTCTTTAATTTTTAACTATTTAAAATGAATATATCGCTTTTTTGTGAGTCGAAAATGTGGTATTTGGTTTTACTACAGCACCTAAGCATTACATTTTTTTTTTAAAAAAACCACTTTACTTTAGTAAGAAAAAAAATTGGAATATCAGAAATCTATTTTGAGCAAAAAATAACTGTGTATGTTAATTTTTCATCAGCTATTTGTTATTTTAAATTCTATCTTTAAATGTTGCATCGTATAATTCTGAATCAGTTCTGTTGAAGAAGTTTCCACTTATTGTCAACAACAATTGTTCAACAATTTGAATTCCAAAAAAGTTTTAACATTATTAAAATTTTAGAATATTTTTTCTTTCAGAAACTGTTTATTTCAAACGTGAAATGAAAAGTAACAAAATCTGTAAGTTGCTTTTTCGTAATTTCTTAAGCTTTTTAATTTTTTATAAAGCTTCTTTTTTATTCAATTTGCATCGTAACATTTGAATATGCATATAAGAATTTCAAATTTATTTTAAAGTATAAAATTTTACTTCCATAATTACAACTAATTCCAAGCGAAATTTAATTAAAATATAAATAAATCGATATTCTTATGCTCATTTTACTTAATCATGAATGTAAGCTGTTTAAGGAACATTGAGGCCTCTGCGAATTCCATAACATTACTGTCTTTCTATCGTATTTTATATATAGTGGATAAAAAAAAACGGGCCACTCTGAGTAACTTTTGATCTAATGATCGGATCTTCACGTTCTTCGACTCCATTTTAATAGTTCGAGAAGGTGACCTCAAATATATTAATTGATTAGGGCAGACAAAATTTTAAGTTACTAAAGCAGACACCAAAACGTACTTTCTCTTCATAACCATACCTTTTCTTTTCTCGACTGATTCAGATTTCTGACCCCAAAAATATAGGAGGAAGCCATTATCTGTGAAATATATTCCTAATAGTTTGATCAGGAGAGCGATCGAAAGTTTGGAAGTTATGAGGAAATTTTATTATTTGGGTATTTCACCTTAAGTTTTTTGGCAATTTGAAACATTTTTGCACACAATTACATTTGTTTATCTAAAAATAATTCCATGCAAAAGATAAAATATAAAAAATAATAAATATTAGTTAAAATTTATTTATAACGAAAAACATTTGAATTGTAAGATATAAACGCCGTGTTACACCATAATAAAATATATAATTCTACATGGTACTAAAATTTGAGTGAAATTGGTAGAAAAGCTCCAGAGGAGACAGAGAGGGAGAGAGAGAGAATTTTAAACATACGGCTCTTTAAAAATCCGATTTCTCAGGAATTATTCGACCGATTTTGCTCAAAAATCGGTCGAATTTTTCTAAGCTTATATATATAAGTAAATTATGCGATTAGTTGAATTTTGGACACAACCTTTGTACCAGTTATAATGGACTGTCTGATTCCATATGATCCATGGGTTAGGTATTGAACATTCATGTAACTAAACTTTCCCCAGTTTTACTTTTCACCTGGGAAACTCCATTTTATTCCCGGTAGTTCATTGTAGAGTACCAAATCGTGCTTTTGGACTGAACCAGAAAACGATTTATCTTCGATCCAGTACCCCAGAGATAATGATTTTTTATGGGAACTTGTAGGACTTTGTGATAGATAGATTGATTTAACGAGCACCAGTCACACATTCATATATATATATATATATATATATATATATAAGTTTAAAATGAAGATAAAACGAAGAAAAATTACAGACAAATGAAAAAAGGGGAAAAAGAAAATAATTAATAAAAATAATAATAATAATTAAAAAAAAAAATGTAAAAAAAATCTTTTAAAAAATCCGGGGAAAAAATAAATAAAAAGATTTAATCTTTTCATCAGCCCACACGATTATATCTGCAAAAAAAGAGTGCTTTCTAATATTGTATTAATATAGCCGAAGCAAAATATATCAATACAATAGTGTGAGGAGCACTGAAATAAAATTTTTTACGAAAATTACAACGAATAAAATAGAATACAATAAGTAAAAATAACACAAAAAACAGAAAGTAAAATAAAAAGAAAAAACAGAAAGGAATATAATACATAATCTATAAAGCGAGTAGTGAAATCAAATGAACTTACATGAACGGGAAATTTTTCAAGAATGATTTAAGATATTTTTGTAACAAGATTGCCAGATTGCAAAATATGAAAACTAAAGCGCAAATTGAGATAGCGTAACTAGAGGAATTTTAAAGTGCGTTCTTGCTGCATTACTAAAGTGCGTTTGATTTGTTAGTTACCAAGGATGGGCCCGAAAATGGATGTGCGCAAGGTAATATTATACTGTATAATTTAAAGAAGTTAACAATAATTAATTTTAGAAAATAAATATTTATTTAAGAAAAAAATATAAAATAGAAAAGAGAAAGAAGCATGAATGGCCTGTTTTGCGCATAATTTTAGCCACGGATTTGCCCAAAATGGATTTGCACATGGAAAAATTATATAAATTAGCAAAGAAATCTTTTTAGTAAAAATTTTAGCCACGGATTTGCCCGCAATAGATTTGCACATGGAAAAAATTTTATAAATTAACAAGGAATTTTATTAGTAAATAATTATAGCCACGGATTTGTCCGAAATGGATTTGCACATGGAAAAATTTTATAAATTAATAAAGAAATTTTTTAGTAAATAATTTTAGCCACGGATTTGCCCGAAATGGATTTGCACATGGAAAAATTAAATAAATTAACAGAGGAATTTTTTAGTAAAGGAATTTTTTAGTAAATACTTTTGACCACAGATTTGCCCGAAATGGATTTCGGCTTATGAAAAAATTATACAAATTAACAAATTAATGTTTAGTAAATTACTTTGCCCACGGATTTACCCGAAATGGATTTGCATTAGGGAAAGCTATATAAATCAACAAAGAAAATTTTTTAATAAGTATATCTACAATAATATACGATTAACTCAATGATTTTACATAGAATTTAATTATTTTAGTTGGGTATTCATTGTTTATCATCAAATTTTGAAAGACTTGATCGATTTGTTTTTTGGATAAATAAATATTACTACATATTCTATTAATTCTATTCATTTCATTAAAAGTGGTGTTTACTTTTAATGTGTTAAAACACCACTTTGTGTGTTAGTGTAACATACTTTAGTGTGTTAGTGTTTAGTGTGGTGTTTAGTGTGTTAAAACACCACTTTTAATGAAATGAATAGAATTAAAAGAATATGCAGTAATATTTATTTATCCAAAAAACAAATCGATAAAGTAAGCCCATCCTTGGTAACTAGCAAATCAAACGCACTTCAGTAATGCAGCAAGAACGCACTTTAAAATTCCTCTAGTTACGTTAACTCAATTTGCGCTTTAGTTTTCATATTTTGCAATCTGGCAATTTTGTTACAAAAATATCTTAAATCATTCTTGAAAAATTTCCCGTTCATATAAGTTCATTTGATTTCACTACTCGCTTTATAGATTATGTATTATGTTCCTTTCTGTTTTTTCTTTTTATTTTACTTTCTGTTTTTTTGTTTTATTTTTACTTATTGTATTCTATTTTATTTGTTGTAATTTTTGTAAAAAAAATTTTTTAGTGCTCCTGATATATTTGGCTTCGGCTATATTAATACAATATTAGAAAGCACTCTTTTTTGAAGATATAATCGTGTAGGCTGATGAAAAGATTATATCTATTTATTTTTTTCCCCGGATTTTTTAAAAGATTTTTTTTTAATTATTATTATTTTTTTTATTAATTATTTTCTTTTTCCTCTTTTTCATTTGTCTGTAATTTTTCTTTGTTTTATCTTCATTTTAAACCTATATGAGTTCTATTTACTTGCAGCTTATGCGCAGTAAATAATACTTTTTGTTTTTCTTAATTTTCTTCGTGTTTTTGTATTTTTTTATTATGCTTTATATATATATATATATATATATATATATATATATATATATATATTTCCAATGGCAGGCCAATTTAAAAGAACAAAAAGGATAAAATAACTAGAAAAATAAGGCAAAAAGAGATAAATGGTATAGAATGCATAGTGACATGCTTAGCCCATACAGGCCCTAGCCTCCCTGTACGTTCACACACAGCAGTGGATATGAGCGCAGGACAGACCGAAATATGGGGCAGGTCCATGTCCTCCCAAAGGCGACAGAGCTTGCATTTAGGACAGTCAAAAATGTTTATACTAAAAAGATGTTTGGCCAGACAGTCATGGCCCGTTACAAGTCTAAAGAGAGTAACCTTAACCTGGCCTTAATCCTGGGCTGATTTGGGATAGTTTAAAGATGGTTGAACCAGGTTTTGTGTATATTGCTTTTACGGAAATTCTCTGAGAGCATGTTCCGGAATTGGTTTCGGACCAGCAATTTAAATGAGTGCAGAGAGATGGAGCAACGAGATGCTTGGGCAATAGTCGTTCCTTTCTTGACCAAGAAATTGGTTTTTTCATTGCCCCAAATCCTGCAGTGATTTGGGGTATATATATATATATATATATATATATATACAGGTATAGGACAAAATAATAGGAACACCTGTCATAATATCACTATCACAGGTGTTCCAATAGTTTTGACATATACCAGTATATATATATATATATATATATATATATATATATATATATATATATATATATATATATATATATATATATATATATATATATATATATATATATATATATATATATATATATATATATTTATGTATATATATGTCGTGCTCCTTCTCGTGTTTTCTGCTAACTTTCGAGCCGTGACCTTTTATTTAATTATAATATTGCAGTCTATAATATTTGCAGTCATATTTTAATATCCTTTTTTATAAGGATGACACATACTAATTTTCTAGACTTTTATTGAGGAAAAGAATAAAGAAATCTATTTACAAATTATGTACATGTGGAGCAGAGCTCCGGGATACAACTTTATACTTCCATTTCCAAAAGATAAGGGCACTGTTTTTAAGTGTTCCATACAATATTTCGTTCATGTCATGTGATCTATAAAATCCAGACCCTTTTTTCTAGGAGCGGCGCCGTAAGATCTTAACACGAGATGGAGATGAATTAATATCTCAATATAGTTCTTGATTTTAATGGGAATTCGGCTAGATCTTAAGATATTTTATTGCGCGGTATGGATTCATTTTATAAATAAAGATTTCATCGCTATTCAATGAAATTTAAAATATACGCGAAGAGCTAAGCTACGTATGAGAAAGAGATTATTTAATGTTCTCATAAACCAGACAAGCTTGTCTGCAGATAAGATATAAGTCTTTTCAAGTTTAGTCTCAAAAGATCCTTTTAATTTTATTAAGCTAGCATTTTAGATGTTACATATATATATATATATATATTGTCAATAAAAACTTTCTGTTACTCTTTATGGATCAAAGACAGTATTTGAATAAATTTTTTTGATAATTGCAGTTTCTTATCATTTTAGTTAGTTAGTTAGAGTTTTATATTGGTTTTCGTGAAATATAATTTAACATGAATAATTTTCAATAGAAGAAAAAAAAATAAAATCAAATTTTCTAGTACTTTTTACCTTACTCCCTAAAGTACCTAAAATTTGTTAAATTCATAAAAAGAAATATTTTTGAAGTGAAACAACATGTCTTCAAAGCCACACAAAGCTAGAGAAATTCCAAACATTCATCATTTTACGCACCTTGAAGCTAAGATCGTAAATCTCAAATATTTCTTTCTTTGGTAAAAGCTTTCAAAGTATCATTCCACAACAAAGGTTGACTGATCACACGGATAAACTTCTTGTCTTTGTTGCCATCTCACAATTTTTCTCATCGATTTCTACGATTTTTAATATTTTTTTGGAAGACTTTGGATCAAAGTTGAAGCTCAAAATACGAAACAGCGTTTCTTCACAGAAAAAAGAATTTTTTGAGAGATAATATGTAGCTATTCCATTTTATTCTTTGACAAAACTTTTCCCTTTCCATAACTTTTTTGTTCTAAAAATAAAACTTTCCATGCAAATTTATTTCAAATACATTTTGCTTTTTCGTTATTCTAGAGTAAGCAGTAAAAAGAACAATGTATGCACTGAAAATAATTTTTTTCGCGTTTTTAAAAGACTTAATGCGTAATATTTCCTTATAATTTCAAGGCGGCCCTGCCTAAGTGTTTGATAGAGGCTTACCATTTTTGACTGATGTTGTTCTCTAAACTTATAAATGTGAGCATGCATGAGGCGAGATGAGAGTGCAATAATGCCCCCCCCATGTGATTTCGAAATCAAAATACTCGATGCATGGTAGGGCAGCAGGGTAACGTGGTGGTTAAAAGCACACATCCAATCTAAATTGTAGTAATGGGCGTATATATGCCGGTATTACCTTTAAATAATCATTAAGGATGAAACACTAACGGAACATTAGTAGTGTAGTGCTCACATGCCCCAGTATACACTTTAGGTGATCATTAAGAATGAATACCTAACAGTTACCAATATCTCTATAAATATCAATATCTATAATAAATGCCAATATTTCTGTAAAATAAATTACAAACTGTGAGAAAACATTGAAATTAAGTTATATTGGGTGGAAACAAAAGAATTTAGAATTTGAACTAAAAAATTTATAATCTCTTTTAATTAAAGTTTTTTTTTCATTACTAAATGCCATTATAACTGCGTTTTCATTTAGTTATAAATGCTTGGTTATTTAAATAACTTCATTGAAAATAATGTCTAATTTTTAATGCGTGCGAATAATAAATTTCATATGGCGAGTCAATTGAGATTTCAAGTTTTCTTTAGTTTTTTACCCTCATGTTTGCTATTTAAGATTTCAATGAAAGTATCGCAAAAAATAATGATTTATTTTTTTTGTCATACTTCGTTATTTTTCACGGCAATAAGAATAACATTTCATTATTTTTTTAGCAAAATATATTTATAATCTTGAATAAACCTTGTAAAAAAAAATTCATGCTTTTCAAGTTCCTGCAATAATAATATAAATAAATATTCATAAGGAACACTTAAAAAAACCGTTTTAGAAAAGTACAAAATATGCTTCTACATTATAAATCTTCGTTTTAATGAAAAAGTTCAAAAAATATCGGTTTAAGAGTTTCGTTTTATGCCTCATTTTATGTGTTTATCGTATCGTTATTAATAAATTTCAAATTCAAAAACTAATTTAAAATGCTTTTAAGAACAAGCTATTAAGATGTTATTTCATCCATTTAGAAATAATTTGCATATATATTACATTAAAAATTAAAATGTGGTAAGACGAATTGAGTTTAATAATTTTTACAATTTATTCAAAACGTATAATTTAATATTGCTTTATATTAAAATAATTTTTGCCACGAAGGTCATTCCTCTTTTAAATTAATCTTATAGCAAAAAATTGATTTTAATAATACTGGAATATCATAATATAATTTTTTAAAAAAAGAAAATAGAATAAATAATAATAAAATCCAAATTTTAATTTCAAAAATAAAATTCAAATTTTAATATAAATAATAGAATTCAAATTTAATATAATTTTAATATTTAAAATGTAAAATTCAAATTTTTAAGTAAATAGTTAAATTTAAATTTAATATGATTTTAATATTTTGATATAAAATTAAAATTTTAATAATTTGAATATAATTTAAATTTTAATATTAAAATTTTTATAGTATAATTTTATTAAATTTCAAATTTTAACACTCGAAAAATTAAAAAAAAAATATTACAATTCTGTGAATTCTTTCGGATAGAATCTACGTAATTTCTAAATTTATGATTTAATTTATGTTGTATAGCAATTATAAAATCCGCAAAATTTTTTATCTCTATTTTAATGACCTATTATATAAATAAATAAAGCAATAAACCTAATTAGCAATACATTTTCTTCATCGGAAAACGAAATATTTTTGAGTGAAGAAATATAACTCACAAGTAACTCCTGCGTATGACATTTATAATTTGAATTAAAATTATAATCTGACCCGTGTAAGTGTATACTACCCATCTTCGAAAGAATAAAATAAAAGATTTTAATTTATATTTATATTTTTTATTTCTTGAATGATTTTTTTGCATTAAATATATTTTTTACAAACTTTTTGTAGACGTCAATTTTTATTGAAAACCTCAAAACAAAACATTTTATATTTATTTTTCGATTCGATGGCTAAAAATCCTGAGTAACTACCACATTGAAAGTGGATTGAAAAACCTAACCTAAGCATTAGAATCATGTTTCAGCAATAATGTAATTTAAAGTTAAAGGAGAAAACTTCTGTCACAAATATTTTTTTTTTCAATTTGATTTATATGGGAAAATGTAAGTTTTTAAAAGCCTAAAGTCTCAAAAAATTTAGAATCAAATTACGGAAAAAAAAACTAGTGCTTTTCAACGTACATTTTATTTTTACTGGCACGTGATCTTATATATCGTAATTTTTACTGTATTAATTAACGTAAAAGCCGACTAGGTGGCCGAGTGGTTAGCGTGCCTGACTGTGGAGCCGATGGTTGCGGGTTCGAATCCCGCTCAGGGCATGGACGTTTCTTTCTCTCTGTGTTCTATGTTCTTTCTTCTTTGTGTGATTGTGTGGATGTGACCTGCCCTATAAACGGGTTTGTGGTTGTGTGACGTGGGCGACGCTGCTCCACCGCCGTGGCTTCGCCACAGATGCCCACTGGGTAACGAGAAGAGAGCAGCAGATCTGGCACTCCTGGCCAATGGGACAATACATCACAAGTGTCCGCCATGAAAAAAGAATTAACGTAAATCCACTGAATTAATCTCATTAAATAAATATTACTTTGAAAATTTTGCTGTAATATTTTACGGTAAAAAATGATTTTAAGGTATTGACAGTACTTCATTTACGTCACACTGGAGCTACACAAAAAGTCGAATTCTCTACTGTAGGACTCCACGCAAGATGATCAAAGTGGTCACTCACTTGCAACCAGTAGATTATAGTGCGAACCATGCCTTTACGATCAGTCAACTGAAGGTTTTTACGAATGATGCATCCAAGTGTCGATACCATAAATTGATATGGGGTTTTCACAGTGTACATTAACAGACCTAATTTAGCAACATAAATAATCTACAATACGAATAAGACTGTATTCACTGTAAGGCAGTGTTCAAAAAGTCCACTCCAGAAAGAAGTACCGGATGTAATTTATGATTTAACCTTATAATTATCTGAAATTTATAAGAGATCCATTAAAATCTGAATGTCGCATTAAGCGTTTAATTAGCTGCAATAATTGTGGGAAGTTATTTATGCCTTCTAATAATTATCAGAAAATTTATGAACGATAATTATTTGATTTTTTGATATCTTGTTTAACATTTATTTTTCAACATAGGATAAGTCTTGGATAGGTTGCCTTAGTTTCTTCAAATTAAAATAAAAAATACTAAGTATAGAGATGCTAAAAATATTCATGCATATTCTAAATTCCCATACATATACTCAACATTTATCGAGCGAAAAATAATGGAATCTTAAAAATAAAATTATTTTTTTTAAAATTAAACTAACAATGACCAATTTTAAAAAATAATATATTTAGGTGAGATGGTCATCTAATACAATAAAGAAAAAGTGAAGTTAACATATATAAATAATACATATCATACGGTTAACTATGGAAAACTTACAATAAGCTGTAAAGAATGAGTTTTATCTTGAAACATACGTAAAAAGACTCTAATAAACAAAATCTATCGTAGCAATTTAAAAAATCACTTTCGAGAAACCTTTACCAGATTTTCGACAAAGTTAGTTAATGTTTTATGGAGCGATTGCATGCACCATACACACATATCATCCAGTCATCGGTTTTAGTTATGGTATTGTATTATTCTCCACAACTATCACACTGATGTTCATCAAATTCTGTGTCTGTGGTTAATACATTGGACAGCAATGTTGTGTTAGTTATATCAAGTAGGAAATTGGGTTCTATAAAATGAATCGGTATATATTAAGTAGAGTTTAATCATCTTCAAAAAATTTTAAAATATTGTTTCATTATTCCATTATTAAAGTTGAAGATTTCTTTTTTACTATCTTAAAGTGGATAAATAGAACGAAGTCAAACGAAAAGTCAGTCTCTTCGATTTTATGTGACCATTTCTACAAAGTTTGAAGTTCTGATGGAAACTGAAATTATAGCGCCATTTCTCCACTATATTGTCCTGGAACTCCATTATATTGCTAATCAGGAACAAAGAATGGACTATATTATCAAAAGGTCCTACTAGTTGAAAAAAATATAGCCTACATATTAAAAACAACAACTTAATATACTTAAATCGTGAAAACTTAAGTCATTAAAAATATTTGATCCCTAAATTAAATAAATTAAAAAATTTTACACATTTTTTTTTGCTGTAACGAAAAGCACGTCCGAATTGTTAAACAAGTTGAACTGCTTTCTGCGAAACTGCGTCTGCTGCAATACATTAACAAATATTGGAGACATTTAAACTGTCCATTTCTTTTCTATTCCCATTTAATCTGAACACACCCTATAACATTTGAACATAAAATAAATTGTATTAATTATGGAAGCATTTAAAAAATATATTTATGTTAATTAATTTAAAATATAATGACTGAGTTGATTTTTTAATAAAAAAACTGTAATTGGAACTTTTATTTTTAAAAAAATCTTTAATATACACTGTTAGACTTTTCATTCTAAAATATGGTAAAATAACCAGTAGTTGCGTATCCATCCAATTAACCGCGAAGTTTACGGTAAGGAATATATTTTACTTAGACTGTTTAGAAACTGTTTAAACTAGCATGGTCAAGAGACCATGAATACAAAACTCTATGTTTTCTTACCATTTACAACCAACATGCTTTCAAAGCCATTAAAAAAGAAATTTAACTGGGCATTAGAGTAAGGCTTTTCGTTAGGTAAGGGACATTAGAGTTGAGAGTGCGATGCACTGTAAGCGATTTATGTGTTGAAGGGAATTGAAGAAATATTGTGGCGTCAACGCTGGGCCTCGAATTTCTGATCTTTCAGTCATGAGATTGACAGATTAGCCCCCCCCCTCTCCTGCTATAATATGTACAAAACTACAAAGAACTAAGTGGCTTCATTAGATTGGCCTAGTTGGTGCGATAAAATTCAAGTTGTTTAACAGTATTAGTTAAAAGCAGTTAATTAACGGTTTTTTCCTTAGTCAAAGGTTTGAATACCAGCTCATATATGGTGATTTGACTTTTGTGGGTATGGTAAAATAGAAATTAACTTAATTGCTTTCGAACCATATTTCAGATAAATTTGTAACCGTGAATTATAAGAATGTTTTAACCTAAATCTTGCTAAAAAATTAACAGAATTTTAATTGGGTAATTGTACACACGGATAGAAAATTGTATAACATTAACGATGAACGTGTTTAAAAGTTAGCTTCTACCAACTCTTAGAAACATCTATTACGTTGTATTTAATATAGAATAATGCCCTCAGAAGATTTTCCCAAGTGGTCGTTAACACAAAAAACGAGTAACGGCCAATTAAATGAATATTTTATAGGTAAATCTATTACAAAGCAGAAAGTTTTTATCATCATTAAACTTTAAACAGAAACATTTTAAAGAACTTTGCTTTATACATTGAACGTATGACTTGGTTAATTTCGAACTTATTTGCATCAACATTTTAAAAGTTTTCATTTTCTTTTTGGATTGAATGATTAAAATTTACAATAAACTTATAGTCATGGCATAAGAACTTGAAATAAAATCTATTTGCACTTAATGACTAATTATTTTTAAGCACTTCAGCTTCATAAATATTTAAGAATAATTTTTCTTGTCAGTTTGAAAATTTACTTTGTGAAAGAAAACTACTGATTTTTATTCATGATTTAAATATTTATAGTTATACTATTTAATTTATAGTTTTTTCAAAAAAATAATATTTAACCTAGAAATTATAAATGTTTAAAAAACATAGATCTAAAAATGTGAGAAAACAATGTTAAAGTATATTTTCCGTATTCAACAATTACTTTTCCTAGTGCGTATACAAGTACTTTTTTTAAAAATTTTTATAACCGTCGTTGAATAGCTGATCCAATTTCTGGGTTTACGACTACTAATGGTGAACTTCGTAGCCTTGTAATTTTGACCACAATCCAGAAGACAAGGGAACTCCAGGATCAACTATTGAGAAAAATTTGCCTTTGGCAAGGACTTTTTTGATGGAACCAACTCACATTTACGTTACATGGAGATTAAAGTCACGAAAACCTCCCACGGTTAGCCTGACGGCTATAGAACTCTAACCCATGATCTGTCTACCACTGAGGGCATTTTATGTCTGCTCTGTAGTCGAAGTGCAGAATTCGTATCGACCAGCCATCACTGTGAATCGAACCCATTTCACCTTGTTGGAAGGCGCACGCTGTATCCCCTGAGCCTCTGTACATAAGTATTAGAAGTTTCAAATTCTGTGTGTATTATGTAAGTTGTTTAACTAGTAAGCTCCGATTCCTGTTTACTCCTTCCCCAACCCCTGCGAGTTCATCTTGTAAATAACATGCCTAATTTAGCCTGTAAATAACACTGATCTTCATAAGGCCCTGTATTCCAGTAATAATACTGTATTTCTGTTATAATGTAGTTACCGTATTCTCGTAATGAGTTCAAATAACGCAAGATATTAAAATTTTTAGTCAAAACTTAAACCTAATTTATTAGAAAGGCTAATATATCACCCATCGAAAAGGTTTTATTTTCACTTCAAACAAATTTTTACTCAGTTTACATGTTTTATACCACTTTCTTTAGGTCTGAAGAAACCGCTTATCTTGATGAATTTATTTTTTAAAAAGCACTTTAGTTGTACAATACTTTATAGTATTCATTTAATACATATATTTTAAAAGTCACATTGCTGAATTTTAAAGACTTAAATTATAGTCTCTGTTTCCGGGTCCCCGCGGAGTAATGCAACTTCATTTGTAGAAGGTTATTTATACTGAATGAAGGTTCTTCATACATGTTCAAATGTCGTATTTTTGTTTATCTGTATGTATGATTAATTTCAAAGAAAATTTTCAGGAATATTTTTGATGGCTGTTTTGAAATACCAAGAATGTGTAAATGTGACTTTTAAAGTGACAATTAGTAGTATTTTCTTACCTTCATTCTAAAGAAATAGAAATAAAAAAATCGCATTTCATATCTACTATATTTTACTTGCGAAATATTTTTTAAGGATTAGCATTATTTTAAAATCATTACGTACCCTTGGAAACACATAAAAATGTCAAGTTATAACAAAAAAGTATTAATTTATATCTAATAAAACTCTAATGTAATCCAATATATATTCTTCATATTTGTATTAGATAGTTTTTTTTAAGTTCAAGGATATAAAAAATATGATTATTATGCAATACCGATGCATAAAAATATAGTAATATTAAGTTTATTGCTACAACCATTACCTCTAAAATTACCTAATACAATACCACGAATATAGAAAGTTAAAATTTGATTGTTATGTCGATAAGCCGGATCTCCACTTATTTTTATTGCAATCAGTTTTGATCATATAAAATATAAATTGTTTGAGCTTGTTTCGTTCGCAATATATGCGTGCACTTGTAATAAAAGTTTTATGATGGAAAAATAGGATAGTTCTGTTTTAATATTTAAAAGATTGCATAATGAAGAAATTATAGAATCAGAAAATAAGGAAAGTATAACTCATACTTCCATTCATAAAATTAAGTGAACAAAATTTAAAATAAAATAACGTAATTGTTTCTTCTAACTCTGTACGATTTCTTAGTAAGCTGACGCAGCGTATCACTGAATTTTATGCTTATGCACATTAAGTTTTAATTATTAAGACGGATTAAGTTAGAAGAACAGGAGTTCTCAAGTATTTCTACCTTCTGTCTTCTTTTCGTCGCTGCTATAACGTAGCTTCCTCCCCCATTTAATATATAAAATTACAAATAAACTATCATTTATAGGGTAGAAATTAACTATTACTTTTAACAGTAGCAATAAGTACATATTATCCTACACTAAGGATAATATTTTTCCTCAGTTAAGGAAAAAAATGTTCTGTGAAAATTTAGTTATTTTAAATTATGGAAAATTTGAAATATGAATTAGTGAAAATTTGGCAATTTTAACATTAAAGCATGGTATAAAAAGCATTTATTCGGTTAAATTTAAATTCCAGTTTAGTATTTTTTTTACTAGATGTGTGGTAAAAAGAACTATAGTTTAGAAAACCAGAATTTCCAACGTTACCACATGAAAGAAACAACGTGGCACAACGTTACGACATTTTGTTTACTCACATTTTGTTTTATTGTCAGTATGAAGTTGCAATCACTGATATAATTCACCTAAACTAGATCACTATCATAATAAATAGCTTAAAAACAGATATGCATATTTGTCAAGGTTCAATGAATATTTTGATCTGAGCTATGTAAGTGAAGTTATGCAATCTAGACTTTCGTGCTCTGATTTACAAGAAAACAATTTGTCGATTATACAATCCCCACATTGGTAACCTTCGGACGTGATGTGAACACGCCTATCTTGGCAAAAACGCCCTCTACGATTTAAACACGCATACTTCGATGGATGGTCCACATTGAACAGTTGACTTGTGACTGCGACATTATCCACCTCCTCGCACTGGAACTGTTGCTACTCAGTCTCTATCACACACAACGTCGGCCTGCATACACTCAACTGCTAATGGCAACACAGGAGCAGTCACGACCCTGAACTTAATACAGCTCTCACGATCAGCGAAATTACGGTGATTTTAATACTGCTCTCCCGGCTCCTCACAAAGCAGCAATGAATCAAATAGTGGTATCCGTTCATCAAATTCTATCACAGATAAAATTCTGGTGGAGGATTACAGAAGTGTACCTACCTCTACAAAAATGCAATTCCAATTCACTAGTATATAAGACATGTTAACTTGATTCTATGTTGGGGTACCTTTTCATAGATGAAGGTTGACTTTATCGATTATACACTCCCCACAAACTGATATATCATGAGCTGGTGCCGTTTTCTTAAACATAATAAAAAACACATTATTATTTTTTACACACATTATTAAAACACATTATTAAGAATCCATTATTATTTTTTTTTAAAAATTAGTTGCAGGAACAGTAAATATAAAATTTAACTCAGAAGAATTTTCTCAGCAAAGTAAAAATTTCCAAGTGGTACTAAATTGTAAAATAAGCATTAATCAGAAATTAATAAAATAAAAAAAACTGTAAAATAGAGGAACAAAATCACCTCAGGTAAAAAATGAACAGATGCTGAAACCTTTTATTAGATTAGAGGTGAGAAAGATAAAAACGAAATTTGGCAGAGGAATGTAAAAAAAAAACTAACTTGAAGATTAAAAAATAGGAATCTGAAAATAAATTTTTTCCAAAAGTAATTAAAAATTGACAAATACAAAGAATAAAGGAACTTTTTTTATACAACAAAAAATTCGGCCTATTGATTGTTAATAAAATTTGTTATGAAAGAAACAAAATCGTTATTTAATTGCAATTCAAATCAAATATTTTTAAGAATGTTAGTTTAAGTTCATTCTTAAATAAAAGTTCTTTTGATTTGAGAGATAAACACTGTAAAATAAACTCGGTTTATCTTTAACCAGTATTTGGTGAAACGTTTCTCATCATACCAAATTTTAGCTAAATAAAAGATCATTTTATTTTAGTTACACCATAAATTGTGAAGTATGATGGTGAAATACTTCCAAGGTACAATTAACTGAACTAAAATTTAGGAAAATGCACGAAACTTTGACGGTGGCTGTAAACTGAATTGATATTCGCTTACGACGTCGTGTTTTCTTTTAAACTTGGCCTCGGTGTATCGGGATGACTAATGCATGTTGTTTTAAGTGTCAACTTATTTAAGTAGGTAAGTATTTTATTTGAAAAAATTAAATTTAATTTTTTTTATGTAGCTTATTTAAATTTGGTTGGCGGTATAAAATGATTAGATTTATGTCATAAAATAACCTACTTACGGCAAATAGAAACCGCCTGCATTTGAGCGCTTTAAAAATATTAAAAATACCTAATAATGGTGCAACTTTCTACTGCTTCTATAAAAGAAAAAAAAGAAATAATGAAATTAGGCGTTTTGTTTCCTAAAAACACCAACTTTTGGTACAACCTTCGACTGACATTTGGAGCTAGTAAAAATACGAAAATGTTGTAAAATTGAGCTCTATTTTATATAGCCAGCAAATGAACACCCATTTATGGTGGAAAGTGGGTAGGACTTTTTTAACAGTGTACTTCAATCAATTAAACTTTCCTTAATTTATTTTTGAATTAAACATTAGACTGCGAAGTGTAGAAATAAGGTGCGATGATAAATTAATGTAATAATGAATAGAAAAATAAAATTAAAAAAAAGGAGAAAAAAAAATTGAAGAAACTACTTTTCAAGGATTATAAATTTTAGTAAAATTTTAATAGATAAGTAATTTATTAGTTCTAGAGAGATCAATTTACGAAATTATGTTTCCTTCTTCTCACTGGGTAACAAAGTTTTACAAGTTTTAGAGAAAAATAAATTTCTAAAAAAGTTATTAATCAAGTGTAGTACACGAGAATGATGTGGGTTTAGTTTACTGTAAACTAAAAAGAATGTATATAAATTGGTTCACTGGTTTTCTGGACATTACGGAATTAACTTTTTAAATTGCTTAAAATATATAAAAGTAGCATGGAACAGACATCTACATTCATAAAATATCCTTATTTTCTGATATGTTGAGTGATATTTGTTCGGTTTGATATTTTACTAAGAAATAATTTCGAAGAATGTTTTTATAGGAATTCTGTCTCCTTGTTTGCGTCTTTTCCTGTTATTTCAATGTAACTTATAAGTATTACTGTCTTATTCATTTTACTCGTTTTATCATCTCTTAAGCCCAAAAGCGTACTCGGTAGTTTAGTTTTTATACAACTTTAATTTGAAATTATAAATAATATTGAAAATCATGTCTCCTTAAATCTAACATATTATGAGAGAGAATGAAAACTGCCTCGGTACGTTCTGAACTATAACTACGCTTCTGTTCCAAACTACGTCTGTTGGTCAAAGCCTGTCTATTGCAGTACTGGGACGAGACGCTAAATATCTAGTCTGTTGAGATTTTTTTTAAAAAAATCATTATAACATTTGAAAACGTGTATAAATCTTACTAAATAAAAACTTAATAAAATTAATTATTTTAATTCGCGTCATAGATATCTTACCAACAAGATCCAAATTAAGATTTAGAACGCAAAACTGCAATATGCTGCAATGAGCTAGGCTAAGGGGTAAAAAGTTGTGGCATGCTTTACATATCTTGTCACTTGAAGAACTGTCTTCACGACTTTTGTGATAAATTAAAAACATATTGCAGTATTAATTGATGCTACAAAAACTTTTTTTTAATAACGCCAGATACGTTTTTCCATTGTTTGTCAGTGTTTGTTTCTTGTATTTTGTGAATTAATGTTACGCCGTGCTTGTTTCACCAGTCGTCAACATTACAGCAGATGGCAGCAATAAACTAAATTGCTTACTTAACTTCCCAAGCAACAATTTTACCTTGGCCACAATTGGGCTCGAAATTGGCTCAGTATGGGTCTTATAAGAACGTGTATGGAGGGACCAATATTGGTATGTCAAGATGTTTTACTATTGGTCCTAGAATGGTCTATATAGGGCCTACATTGGCCAATATAGAATCTATATAGTATAAATAATGGATATAAAATATTGGGTGAATCTGACGATTCTATATAGAGCCGATATTCATTGTAAAGTGGCTGTTAAATATCGGGTGATGAGGAAAATTCTATGTATGGCCAATATCCGAAAAATAACGCCCTTTGAACAATTATTGAGCCAGGAATAATTGTTCAAAAGGCCGAATGAATATTTGCCCAGGCGAAAGTTATTTTTCTGCTAGGGTGAACTAAACTTACAAGTTAACTTAATCAAAGTGGCTAAATTTTGTCTGCGTCATGACGGTGTTTTAGTATTTCCATATTGAGAAATATGGTCCATTTCGTTTGAGTTCATCAAAGAAAGAAACTTTCCAACGATTCCATTACTGACAAGTAATAACTTATTTCTCAGATTTAAAATCAGCACCGTATAGACACTAAAATGAATTAAATATGTCCTACATTAAAACTCTCCTGATTAAACAAATCTAAAGAGACAGAGAAATGGATATTCGATAATTCTGACGTTGTGGCATAGATGGAATTTTCATTATAGGATGAACCAAGTTTACAATTTGCTTATGAAGACACTGTCGAAAGTCTATAAGAAAACTGAAAAAAACTTCTCTCTACAGAAACATAATGGGTCACAAAATTAACTCCAGGAATTAAATAAAAGTTATTGAAATAACGAGTCACAAAAAGTAAGTGTAGCACGTGGATTGCCTACAAAATAATCCAGCCTACGACCAGGAATTTCTCAAAGAGGACTGGTTATGCAGTGCGATGAAAAGGGACATTTTTAAAAATTAGAGATGTCCTAAAAACACGGAGAGAAAAGCAGTGTATGAAATTTTTGAAATACTTAAAGAGAAAGAAAGCATTATGTTGATACAGGAGCCAGATAATTTTACAAGAAGATAGGAAGAAGACAGAAATAAAAGCAGGAAATGAAAGTAACTCACCGAATTTGTGCTATATCAGAAAGAAACCAAAACATATAGCGAAGAACGGCCATTTCAAAAATTGACCCGTTTTTACTAATTCTTAATATAGAACACTTAGGCATAAAAATTAAAAAAAAAAAGAACAGAAGAAAGTACTCAGTTTGAAGCTAAAAGTATTAACTCCAAAACCTTTGCGTTTATAACAACAAAAAAACATACTAGAGCAACAGATGATAAAAGGAGGCTAAACGATTCGGGCTCATTTTCGCAAATGACAAAAATAAAAAAATTTTCATTAAATAAAATTATATATATATATATATATATATATATATATATATATGTCTACTTGCGAATCGTGTGATCTAATTAAACAATTACACTAACTCGTAAAAATCAACCTAAAGTAAATGTTGATCTAAATATTTCTATCTTAGCATTGATTCATGCTGCTTTAACAAGGGCAATTAATACTTACTTTTTTGTTAATTAAACTACTTGTTGATGACTGTTATGAATTGCTTTTTGAAGCGTAAATGCGAAGTGTTTGATATCTTAACCAGTTTTAAAGAAAGATATGAACATTTAACGAGTAAGAAAAACCAAGCGGAGCAGATGATGGATTAGAATTTGTGAATCATAATTTCGATAAATTAAAAAAAACAAAAAATTTGTGAAATTTTTAAAAAAAATGTTCTTTATAATTTTGATAGCAACGGTAAAGCCGAAAGAAGCCATAATAGTTCTTGTAAGAAGATCTGGTACATAATTATACGTGAGCGAATTGCCGAAGGTATCCGACTACCTTTGGGACAAAATGTTTGAAAGATCAATATTTTTGCAGTATTGTTGCAATTTATATTGTATATTGACGTGTGGTGACCCATAATTATTTTCCCTTTTCTTCATTTGTCAATCACAATTTCCACGAAGTGAAACTTTTAAATTGAAAGTGAAACTTTTAATTTGAAACTGAAACCCAGAATTGGGAACTGAAACTGTAACTAAAATCTGTCTATCAAAATTCTAATCCAATAATCTAATTTCTCAAATTAAATCTAGCCAGTCATTGCACATTAAAGGTGTGGCTAATTCATTTCTCTGGTGAGATCCGAACCGAACACATCATCTTTCTCTGCTAAAACTCATGGAAAACGGACGTGTGGTCCCATCTCTCTATAATCTTTTTATTTTGCATGTAGCGTATATATGTTTGTGATGTGGTTAATAAAATCTTAATGCTTAACCTGTAAACTTTCTGATACTTAAAGTGTACCTAAACATTACAACTAATCCTATAATGGTGACTCTGGATAAAAAGAACTATATACAATAACAAAACCACTCACGCACGCTACTTTACAAAACGAGAGACGAAATCATTTTCTGATCAACAGATGCCTGCGTTTCAAGGACTATACCGTAAATCTATCACCACTTAAAGAAGAAAAAAAATCTCTTTTTGCTAAGGACTTAATCCATTCCTCCTCGCAATCCAGCCGAAACGAAAGATGACTTACTTTTCTTTTTCCGTACGTAAATTTCTCTCTCGATTCCTCTCCTCAAATCAAATGCAATAATAAACTTTTTGTGACTGCTACCTGGATTAACTTTCGGATTAGTTTTCAACATGACGGATCCTTCTCCCATCGTCAGTGCTATAAAAGTGCCAATTTACAATCATGCGGATCCCGCGCTATGGTTCACAATGTGTGAATCGACTTTCAAATCGGGTTGTCCAAAACCCATCACGGAGAGTAAAACAAAATATAACTATTGTGTTTCGTACTTACCTCCCGAAACGGCATCGCTGGTGCGAGACGTCTTAATGAATCCAGAAGAGAATGATCCATACAAACAGCTAAAAACTGAACTTATCAAAAGGAGTGGCGAGTCCTCGAACCAAGAAATACGAAAACTATTACAGGGAGAGCAGATCGGCGACAGGAAAACTACGGAACTCTTGCGTGTTTTGAAGCGCCGTGCGGATACACATCAAGTTCCAGAAACACTGATGCTTGAACATCTGCCAGCCCACGTACAAACAGTCCTGGGGGCCATTACACCCCTCACACTGGAGAAAGCCGCTGAGGTTGCTGACAGAATCATGGAAGTACCACCTGTATCGGTAAGTGCTTGTTCCTCTAATACTACCTCTCTTAACTCCAATGAAGGAAAATTATTTCTAGAACTTCAAAAATTAAACACCAAAATTGACCAAATTTCGCGAGGCAGAAGTCAAACACGCGATCAAAATTTTCAAAATCGTCAACGCAGCAAATCTAAAAATAAAACTTTCGATTTTTGTTGGTATCATTTCAAATTTGGCCCTAAAGTTAAAAAATGCGTTCAGCCTTGTAAATTTGAACAAAAAAACGAGAACAGGCAAGGGTAGTAGCGACGGTTACCTTGCCAATATCTTCTCGTCGCCTTTATGTATATGACAAAGGTACCATTTTTAATAGATACAGGCTCCGATATCAGCATTTATCCTGCAACACGTCTACAAAGACGCAATTCAGTACAAATGACCCTTGCTGCAGCTAATGGTTCTGCAATTCAGGTTTATTCATCTCAAACTCTAAATTTAGATTTAGGTCTTAGGAGAATTTTTAAATGGAAATTTTTAGTAGGAAACGTTTCTACTCCCATTATAGGTGCTGATTTCTTGTACAATTTTAATCTTTTACCCGATTTAACAAGAAGGAAACTCATTGATTCCGAAACAAAACTTGTTACACAATGTAAATTAAGTAAAAGCGATATCCACTCAATTAAAACTGTTACAGGAGATACTGTTTATCACAATCTTTTACGAGAATTCCCGGAAATTACTAAGCCTCCTAAGCCAGACCAAGAAGTGAAACATTCGGTTGTACATTATATACAAACGACCGGTCCTCCAGTAACGGCAAAAGCTCGCCGTCTAGCGCCGGATAGGTTGCGTATTGCTAAACAGGAATTTCAAAACATTATTGACCTCGGTCATATGCGTCCTTCAAAAAGCAACTACTCTTCACCTTTACACATGGTCCCTAAAAAAGATTCCACGGAATGGCGCCCATGCGGTGATTTTAGGAACCTTAACGCTCAAACCATTAAAGATAATTACGGAGTTCCTAATATTCTAGATTTCACTTCACAATTAAGTGGGAAAAAAATATACTCACGTGTAGACCTCGTAAAAGCGTACCACAGTATCCCAATTAATGCTGATGATATACATAAAACGGCGATCATAACCCCTTTTGGAATGTTCGAAAGCACCAGAATGCAATTCGGTCTTTGTAATGCAGCTGCGACATTCCAAAGATTTATCGATGAGGTAACTCGTGATCTCTCGTTCGTCTATGCCTTCGTTGATGATATTTTAATAGCATCACATTCACCCGAAGAGCATTTAGAACACCTTAAAATTTTATTTCAACGAATAGATCACTACGGCTTAACTTTAAAAACTTCAAAATGTATTTTTGGCGTTAAAGAAATCGAATTTTTAGGCTTTCATGTCTCGGAATTAAACCTCTATCACAACGCGTGGATTGCATTTTAAATTTTCCAAAACCAACAACAATCACGCAATTGAGGCATTTCCTGGGATTAATTAATTTCTGCAGACGTTTTTTACCAGAGGCCGCTGACATTTTAGCCCCCTTAAACAAATTTTTGGAGGGTATTAAAAACAAAAAGAAATCTAAACGTCCCACACAAACAAAATCTAATGAAATCCTTCAGTGGAGTGAGGTAGCGGAACATGCATTTTCAGAAGCAAAGAAAGCTCTTGCTACAGCAACTTTAATACGACACCCAATTCGAGGTGCAAAAATATGTGTTCACGTAGATGCTAGTGACCTTTCTGTAGGTGGTTCAGTCATGCAGTTCAACAATGACGCATGGAAACCCATTGCCTTCATGTCAGTGAAACTCAACAAGAGTCAAAAAAATTGGTCTACCTACGATCATGAACTATTGGCCATTTACACATATGTAAAAAGATTTCGGCACTTACTGGAAGGCCGTAATTTTACAATATTTACAGATCAAAAGCCACTCATCTATGCCTTTAAACAGAAGCCCGAAAAACACTCACCACGTCAACTGCGATATTTGGACTATATTTCCCAATTTTCTGCAGACATTCGCCACAAAAAGGGCACCGAGAACCAAGTGGCGGACGCACTGTCCCGCATCGAGATAGACAGCATCTCTACCAATTCCTTGAATTTTGAGGAATTTGCACTCGCACAAGGAGATGATCCAGAATTAAAATCACTGCTGAAAAAGCCATCTTCACTACAATTGGAACAAACATTCATTCCAATATTAAATGTGCAACTATATTGTGATGTTTCAACTGGTTAACCTCGTCCTTTTGTACCCAAACATTATCGTAAAATCATTTTCAATCAACTTCACGGACTTTCTCCCCCAGGAATCTCTGCGACAAAAAAGTTGATCTGTGATAAATATATTTTTCCAAATATGCACAAGTACATCACAGAGCAAGTTAGATGTTGCGAACCATACCAACGATCTAAGATTCATAAACACCATTGGGTAACTTCACTCTACCAGATGCTAGATTTTCACACATCCACTTAGACCTGGTAGGACCTCTACTTCCATGTGACGGCAACACATATTGTCTCACAATCATCGATCGTTTCAATAGATGGCCTGAAGATACACCACTTCCAGACGCTAAAGCTTCCACTGTGTGTAGAGCCCTTTTCAACGTGTGGATTTCCCGTTTCGGTTGTCCATCCACAATTACAACTGAACAAGGTAGACAACTAGAATCTTCTCTTTTTCATGAACTAAATATTCTGACTGGTACAAACCGCATTCGTACAACAGCCTATCACCCAATGTCAAATGGTATTATTGAACGATTTCATCGCCACATGAAAAGCTCATTAAAGGTCCACGAAAATCCTAGATGGACTGACACATTACCTATCATTTTATTAGGAATTCGGACCGCCTTCAAAAGTGATTTGCAAACCACCAGTGCTGAACTTGTGTATGGAAAATCTCTCGTGTTACCAGCAGATATGTTCAACGAATTTGATAACAAACAGTGAATAGACAAAACATTTGTCACAAATCTAAAACAACAAATGAATAAGCTCAACCCTGTCAGTGTTTCCCGACATGGTAAAAGCCACATTTTTATGCACACTGATATAAAACACTGCACTCATGTTTTCTTACGCACTGACCATCAACAACCTCCTTTAAGCCAACCGTACACCGGACCTCATAAAGTACTCCAACGATCCCAAAAAACAATAACCATCCAACTGAAAGACCGTTCATCTACAGTTTCACTGGATCGTGTGAAACCGGCACATCTTTTAAAGGAATCAGAACAATCTACAGGTGAATCGAGTGCGTGTGATAAAACAAACGGCAATAACGAACAGCCGATTATAACGAAGAGTGGCAGAAAAGTTCATTTTCCTGACTAACTTACATATACTTAAGTTTTCATTTATATTGCATTGAAATAATTTTGCTTATATCATTTTATTTCTTAGCAGAATTTATATACATATTTTTTTTATGAATGAAACAAATATTTCTTCATTTTATCTATATAAATTTTGTGTCGTTCGGTTCCCTCACTGGGGATATACTCTGTGGTGACCCATAATTATTTTCCCTTTTCTTCATGTGTCAATCACAATTTCCACGAAGTGAAACTTTTAAATTAAAAGTGAAACTTTTAATTTGAGACTTAAACCCAGAATTGGGAACTGAAACTAAAATCAGTCTATCAAAATTCTAATCCAATAATCTAATTTCTCAAATTAAATCTAGCCAATAATTGCACATTAAAGGTGTGGCTAATGAATTTCTCTGGTGAGATCCGAACCGAACACATTATCTTTCTCTGCTAAAACTCATGGAAAACGGACGTGTGGTCCCATCTCTCTATAATCTTTTTATTTTGAATGTAGCGTATATATGTTTGTGATGTGGTTAATAAAATCTTAATGTTTAACCTGTAAACCTTCTGATACTTAAAGTGTACCTAAACACTACAACTAATCCCATAAACGTAAATAAACATATTTAACGGAAAAAATCTAAAAGCATCAAAAATTTTTTAAAGTAAGCTTTTCAGATAATTTTAATTCAAATAACTCCTTAAATGAAAACACTATAAGCAAAAAACTACTTTACATTGCTCAAAATATGTAACAGACCACTCTAAATAACTTTTGATCTAATGATATGATTTTCACGTTCTACAATTCGATCTTAATGGCTAGAGGAGGTGATTTTAAATCGAATTTTAAGTATCTGAATTTTTTGAAATTCAATTTCTCAGGAACTATTCGACTGATTTTGTTCAAATTTTGTATTTTTCCATATAAAATCATAATTTTTAAAATGATATAAATATTTGTATACTTTACAATTCCAAATTTTTTCGACCTTTCTTACACAATATAATAAAACTAATATGTACTTACTGAAAGTTATTTTTTAGAATTGAATTATCTTTTTATAACTGCGGGACAAAATTTTTTCAATTCGCTTTAACAGTTTTGGAGATATAGCGAAATACGCAAACAGTAAATAAACATCAAAGGGTCTTAAATTTGAAGAGCTGCCCTGGTCAAACTATTGGTACCATATTTCTCAGTTTGCGGCTACTCACTATATTTTGGGGGTAAAAATCCAAATCCGTGGTGAAAAAAAACAGGTATGTTTATCCAGAGAAAGCAAGTTTTTGTGCCTGATTTCGTAACTTAAAGTATTGTCTGCACTTATTAATTAGCATATTTCATATCACTCCTTCGAGTAGAACATGGAAATGGCGTCATTAGCTCGAAAGTTATTCAGGGTGGTCCGTTTTTGTTTTGGTGCTCTGTGCAAATTGTAATGAAAGTTTCTGAGCAGTCTCGTATAACAATCTGAAGTGCAGAGAAATTCAACTTAACAGATACATTAAAATCAATAACAATTATGGTGTGTTTATAAACTTTTTGACATTTTTTTTTCATATTATTTAAAACAAAATATCTCAAAGAACAGGAAATAACATAGTTATCTGAATTCTGGGGGCATAATTTTTTCATTTTTAGAAAAATGCAATTATAGTTTAGAGTTTCATTTTAGTTGAAAATTATGAGGGTTTGGCAACTGGAAGTTGCTACATTTTAAAGGTAGCACATTTCTTGACAGATTTGCTTCATTTTATTTTTACTTTTGTATTTAATGCCTGAAATTTTTGGTAGTGATATTTTAAAATAGTTAGTGAATACCTTCTAAATTCTGCAACTTATTAAGCATTCAAAACAAGAACAATTTTTGATAAAACAAAAATTTTTAAATATTTTTATGCTTCAATATGTATGTATAAATGAATCTAAATATAATTGTTATTAATAATTAGAAGAAGAATAAATAAATAGTTTCACAAAATGGGAAATAAAGATAATACAACTGCGAAAATATAAAGTTTCTAAAGTGTTTCTCTCAAACAATAGCAACAAACGGTAAAATCTGATTAAAATATAATTCAGGTTATTAGCCGAAGCTTTCAAAAATTAAATATTTTAGAGAAATATTCACACAAATAGAAATGAACATAAAACTATTACCTACTTTTAATTTACGGTAAATTTGACAGCTATTAATAAAATTGCTATAGCTGAAGCTCTATGTGATACACATACAAAAACGAAATAGTTTTGAAAACTATAAGACAATAAAACAAAAACGTGAGTTTTTTTGGTCAAAACACTCGTTTTTATATTAGTCCCTAATGCCTAATTTTAGGTCGAAGGTGTAAACTACATATTTAATCTCACATTGCGCAAAAACAAAAACTTCCTCGTTGGTTCTATTGTAGTCAACATTACTGCACCTATGCAGTTGGATTCATTGCAATATATGTATATACTTACTACTGTGAGTAATTATTATAGTGCATTGACCATTATTAATTAAAAAATTAAATATTGTAAATATTGAATCTTGATAAAAGTTGACAACTTCTGACTGATAAGTTTCTGGCGAAGGCTGAAAAGTTTGTGAGAAGGGTTAGAAAGTTTGTGGCTTCTGTTCTATCCCCAGAACTCTCTAATATTACTTGCTTGCGCGACCGGGATAGCTGAGTTGGTAGGGCGTTATGTCTTTGTCTGGCGGAGTCCAAAGTCTCAACCACGTCTGCGAGATTGTGAGTTCGGTCTCCGCCAGACAAAGACACCCCTAGTACAAAACAGTGACGTGTGCTCGCTGAATTTGTCTGTGTCACAAAGTTCAAGTTCCCATAACAAATCAATACTCTCTTAAAATGAAAGAGTGATTTCCCCTACTCAAAAAAGAATGACAATTTTTTTTAACTCAACTTGAAATACACCTTTATTTGAGCAAAATTCTGGCTTTGCGTTCACTCAAACTTGAGTGGTATTTATTTAAGCAATATTTGAGTGCTTTTCGTTCAAACTTGAGTAATTTATTTATTATTTAATTGCGTGGGAGCTATAAGATGGAATTTCTATCGTTTTGTTTTAAAAAGCAAACGATAATAAATCTAAATAAAATTGTTTTGCACTCTGATCCATATAGTTTATGTCTTCGCTTTCATTTTACGTTTAAATTTTCTCTCCAGAATATGTCAGTTAATATTTTGAATTAAGAAGAATTAAAACAACTTTTAGTTCAGAGTGGTATGTCTGAAGAAGACGCTGTTTTACTTTTTGGTAAGAAGATATACTTTGTTGTTATATTTTTAAAATACTTTTTTTATAATACTTTTATTTAGAATGTGTTATATAGACATCCCATTCAAATTAGCTGTTTTTTAGCGTTTTGAAATAAAATACTATTCATTTAAATTATTTTTAAAAAGAAATTTTAAATTGAAAGTGTTAAATGTGGATGATTATGGAATATTAAAAAAATCTGATTCCATGCTAGAATCTTTGTCAAAGCATTTGGTGATATATATTATATCTGTAAAGAGTTTTAGAATTTTTTCAGATCTCATATTAAGGTTTAAACAATTTATTTTAATATAATAAATTTATATCCATGTTTCAGTTTTTTTTTATTTATAATTTTGGTGCAAAACATTTGTGGATAATTAATTTCATATCATTCAATACTTCTTTTATAAAAAATATTTAAGAAATAATTTGTTGTTCATACAATCTATAATTGCTGTTATTTAAATTACTTTCTATTGAGTACAGCAAGAAATATGCCCTATTTCTACCACTCCAATATTTTATTTAGCAAAATTCTTAAATGAAATACAAAATTTTCTACATATTTCTAATCATAAACTTGAGTTCTATTGTACAAGTTAAAAGTTATAGAAGACATAAGAAAACGCTTTTACCTAATTCTCCATAATACAAAAATTATCTAATTCTCCCACCGCTTTGATTGATGGTTTACTTAACTAATCAAAACTACTTATATTTCTATGAATTAAATGAATGAAAATTATAAAGTTAAAAAATATTGTTCCGAAAGTCCAAGTTTCAGTTCAAAAATATAATTGGCACTTTCATGAGTCATCCACTTCTCGTTCTTACTGTTTTTCCAACTACCTGCAAGTCCTTCTCTGGTATATTCTTACATGCTTCATTATTTGTTAGATTAGGTTCAGCTGGTGAGGAAATTTCGAGTGGGAAAATCTTCTGCGCAGGCCTGACCAGTTCATGAGATAAAGTTTTAAGACGAACCACTCGTACTTGCCCATCTTTTCCAGGAAAAACATCAATTATTTTAGCCATTGGCCATAAAGTTATTTTTTATCGTCAGTTTCGATTAAATAGGTTGTTAGCTCCTGTATAATCGGTGCCATTATCGCTATAAATAACTTTTGGTACATCGCAAAACAAGGGATCTTCTCGTTTGCCCCACAGTAATCCAAGTACTTTAGTTACTTCAGCTTTATCTTCATCTTCATCATTATGTATTTTCGTATGCTCCCATCATCTTAAGTCAAATTTTCCTTTGACCATCATTTCAGTCGATTTATTGATGAAGTTCCGCAAGTCCTCTTCAGTATTCACTGAAGTGACACAATTATCCACACAATAGGAAGATCGGACTTCTCGGCAATTTCAGAGTCAAACTGTCTCAAATGAAATTTGATAACTGCTCCAAGCAGAAACGGACTGCAGTTTACCCCGAACACTACACAACAATATCTGAAAAGTTTTATTTCTGTCTGATTATCATCCTTTTACCTCAAGAAACGTAAGTTGTTACGATCTTTATCATTTACTGAAATTTGAAGAAAGGCACATTTTATATCGGAAATTACCCCGATGTTGTTTTCTCTAAATTTTAGAATTATAACGGGTATCAGTTCCAGCAAATTTGGAGCCCTTGGCTGAGCAATCATTTAATGAAAAAGATCCTTTCTGTTTGGCAGATGCATCAAAAACGGGTCTCAACGGAGTTATCAAGTTGTTTTTAAAAACTGCTCTGTGAGGTAGGTAATGTGCACTATTGCTTTTAAGTTGTTCAGGGACTTCTTATACAACACCTTCTTTACACCAATTTTCAAAAACTGCATTGTAGTCAAAAAATCTATTAGCTTCGTTAAGTTTTGCTGTAGTAGATAGTAATCTTCTTTCGGCTACTTTTCTATTGTCAGGCAAGATATCCGCTTCTTTGATCCACGGCAAACAAATTTCATACCGTCCCTCAGAATTCAATTTTACTGTTCTTTCGAAGTGCACTTGAACTGCGTCTTCTATTTTCTTTTGATCTTTTATTTCACATGCATCTGTTATACCTATTGCTTCAGGTTTCCACAGGTTTTCTATGACAGTGTTCTGAGTTAATAGAGAAATTAAAATATTCGAATGATTGGCATCAATTACTGAGGGCTTCATTTTCCCCGTAATGACCCATCCTAAATATGTTTCTACTGCAGTTAAACCACACGCCAAATTACACACTTTCCCAGAGTAAAGTTTTACTGCTTCATCGGCTCCAATTAATAACTCAATAGGCTGCCGATGATTCCCAATATCTAAGTGGAATGCGCTTCAGTACCATTTCTTGTACCCAAGGTCCATCATGAAGTCGTGGAAAAAAACTGAAAATTTTATTTTGATCCAAAACTTGCATATTACAACTATAATTATTTTTCAAATCGGTTACTTTAATAGAAAAAAAATTATAAATTTCGCTGCTTGATTTTGAACCTCCAAATAAGCTATGAATCAATGTTTGAGTATCAATTTGGAGAAATTTCAGTTCATCAACAGTGCTCTTCAGAATATATGAGCGTTGAGAGCCAGTGTCAATTAATGCACTTATAGTACGTTTTCCTTCTTTACTCTCAAAATTTACCATTAAAGTTTGAAAGAATATCTCTCCAGAGCAGCAGGAATTCGCAAGTATTACATTTTGGCATTCACTCGAATCGATTACTTTCTCATCTATTACTTCGTTCTTGCTTGACAATAATTCTGCTCACATGATCGACCAATGCCTCTTAGAACAAATTAGATATTTAACACTTGATTTACAATACTTTGCTTTATATCAAAACTTCAGACATATAAAGCAAGCTTTCTTATTCTTAATAAGTTCTTGCTTCTGATGATAAGCCAATTTGGCTGCCGTAAAACAATCTTTACTGTCGTGGTTTTGTCGCAAAATGCACATCTTTTATCTTCCACAGTTCTCGAGCTTTAACTTCCAAAAAATAACTCATTTGCTGTTGGTATAAATACATCAGCTTCAGTCTTCTTTTCTTTTTTAGTACCAACAGCGAAAATTTTGAATTTAGTTTTCACTAAAGAAATTCGTTGTTCTCCTTCCCCTTCGTTTCTCAGAAACGATAGCAGTTGCTTCAATTTTTCGCAATACGCATTTTCTTGAAACTTTGTTGTTGAACGACTTCTTAACCAAACCCTTAAAATCTCTTCAGGAATGCTCGATTCAACCAAAGGGAATAACATTGCTGCGTATTTGTCAATGGTCATATCTATTGACTCTAAAGAACGAAGGCAGGATTCCAACTTATCGTACAGTTGAGTTACTTTATTCTTTTCGGTTGTTCGGTGGCATTCTTAATAACTAGACTCAATAATTCTCTGACATAAAATTCAACTAATAATTCTTCACACCAAATCTATTTTTTAAGCATTCAATAACTTTATCATAATTCTCAGCAATGGCGGGGAAACTCTCCACGATTTCTCTAACTCTGGAATAGCTTGATATAAAGAATTGAATTTATCTTCTTTTTATATTTCTAGGTCATCGTGAATACGCTTAAACTGATTCCAGAATATAAGCCAATCCTTAATGTCACCTCCAAATTGTTTCAATTCAATCTTGGGTAACTTTAATTTTCGTCTGCTTAGCTTTGGCGACGAACTAAGAGAAGCCAATTAAGGTTCAACTTTCTTATTGAAATAGTCTGCAATCTGTATCTTCAGATGTTCTATGCATTACATCTATACATAATAATAAACGCGGCTGTGTGTGTGTCTGTTTGTCTGTCTGTCTGTAATCACAATATATCTTTCCAGAAGCCTCGCCCAGGTACGAAACTCGGCACATAATTGTGTTTTGACATAATGAAGAAGTATTTTTTTTCTTTTTCAAAAATTTGGATTAGTTTTTTAGTTATCAGTCATTTTGTAAGAAAATCTATGCTTTTTCTTCTTCAAAGAGCCATATTCAAAAAACTATTAAAAAATGCATATACTTTTCTCCACTCTTATAAATGTATGCTAATGCGAACCTTACAAATGAAATATTAATTTTCGACAACTTAGACCAATAATATACGAAGGAATTAATAATTTAATTGTAAGGTTCGCATTAGTTTACATTTATCAAAGTGGAGAAAAGTTTAACTTTTGTATTAAAAATGTGGCAACATATTCGATACGTAAATAGAACGCTTCGCTTTGATATATTTGTCGCTGTTCATAATTGTTATAAGTTTTGAAAAAATTGATGCCTAATGTTATTGAAGCTATGATTATAACAGGACATTCAGCAGGAAATAGTGTGCTTATTCCTCGCATCCCCATCATATCTTCAGACAATCCGTTTCAGTTTAAACGACTTCAGTTTCCTGTTCTAATTAGTTTTGCGATGAGTATAAATAAATCTCAGGGACAATCTTTAAAAGTCGTTGGTCTTGACTTGCAGAAGCCTTGCTTTTCACATGGACAGCTTTATGTTGGCTGCTCAAGAGTTGGTGATGAAAAGAACTTATTTTTATTGGCACCAAATGGAAAAACTAAAAATATTGTTTATAAAGAAGTTTTACAAGAATAGGAAGAATTATATACTATCTGTATGCTGACTGACACAATATTTATTTTATTGCTGCTTCTTAAATGTGTTATTTACTGCGTTTTAATTTTCAGCTATTGGCCAGTGATGATTTCGAAAGCAACTTTTGTATGCTTTTACAATTTCTGAGGGACTTTTCTTAAAAAAAAAACAAGTCTCCACCTGATAGTTATATTATAGGTCAGGTTACCATAGGCCTTAGGTTTCCATAGCAGAGTTACATCTTCAAACATCCTCAAGAGCTATAACACATCTGCAGCAGAACTGGATATGAAGACAAAATTGCAGGACAGGAACACTTTAATTGTCCTCTAATCTTCAGATTTCCTGCTATGTTTTAAAAAATTTTATTTGTGAAAACCTTTAGTGTGGCGGACAGCTGGCCGCCTTAAGCGGCTAGTTATAAATATATCATGAAAAAAGTGGAAAATATTATGTTTTATAAAATTAAATAGTATTTTGAATTTTTCCATTTTTATACTGTTTTTAGCTTTTATTTAATTAGAATTCAGAATTCATATTATTTTCATATTTCACAAAATATTTATCACATTATAAAAACTATTTTTCTTTTGATGCTAGCATAAAATTTCTTACCATTTTTTTTCAAGTTAAATTTTCGAGGCCAAATTGAAAATGTAGAATTAATACTGAATTAAAAGCACAATGGTAGTTAAAGTACTTTAAAATACAAATTAATTATAATTTCACAATAATTTTAGATTAATAGTAAAAAAAAAAGGATTAATATTAAAAGAGTAATATTAAAAATAATATTTATTGCGGGATAGAATTCAATTTGATCGAAATACATTCTCACACTTTTAAAAGCCACATCCTGTTTTTAAATATATTTTTGGCTCAGGCATGCATTTGATTAAAAGCAGGAAATTTTTCCCTTTTACTCTCCGGAGGAATCGCGAGACCTATTGGATTAACCAATAGTAATTTCTAAGTTTTCCCTCTCTTCCCTAAATAGAGATATTTACGGATTTTACTTTGCAAGATTTTTCCTAACATGTAACCGAGGAGCGCAACTTTAGTGCACACTTTCATATACACTCTCATGACTGCTCTGACTAATAATTAATAAATAAATTTTGTACCCTCCTTCCCTGCCTAAGACCTATTTTAATCCTTCCACTCGGCAACGACGTTATATATATATATATATATATATATATATATATATATATATATATATATATATATATATATATATATATATATATATATATATATATATCAAATTGAATTCTGTCTCGCAATAAATATTACTTTTAATATTATTCTTTTTTAATATTAATGCTTTTTTTTACTATTAATCTAAAATTATTGTGAAATTATAATTAATTTGTATTTTAAAGTACTTTAACTATTGTGCTTTTAATATTTTTTTTTTTTTTTGCATATTTTAATCTTTTTTCCGTTCTCAGTTCGTTCCGGGGTAGGGAAGTTTAGTGAGTTAAACAGAAATAAATAAATAAATAATGGTGTGTTTTATATACTAAATAAGTGAAAGGAGTAAATACTGTGATGCAAATAAAATGCATTTTTCTGACTTATTGTCTTGTTTGGTTGTTGAATTTTATTAATGATATAAATTTTATGTTATAATTTATTTTTTGAATAAAAGATATGCTATAAAAGTCTTTTTCAAGTTTAAAAAATGTTTAAGATTTTTAAAGTATTTCGAATTTTTAACTGAAACAGTTTGTATTTTACCTGTGCGAAAAGGGTAAAAAAGCATTAATTTGTCAGTTTATTAGAAAAAGAATGTACCAAAATTAGCATTTATGTTTTAAAAATTGTCTAGCTAATGTTAAAATGTTTTTATTCCAGGAAAATGTGAATTTTGATGAGGAGCTAAATAAAATTGGATTGCCCAGCGCATCTGTGAAATGGAAAAGAACACAGAGGATTTGAAGTTTTTTTTTGAGATTGGACTAGATGATTGTAGATATTAATCATCTAATATTACTATTAATCATCTAATATTACTATTACTATTAATGTTCTAATATTAATATTAATATTAATCATCTAATAACACATTTTATAAAGTGGTAAAGAATTAAAAACTAAGAGCCACTTGCTTTATAAGAGCAATTGGCTTTTTGTTTAAGAGTCACTTTGTTTTCAATGTAATGTACAGTAAATCAAGCTCTATGTTCTTCTCGTTTCTTCAGTTTATGCTCTATGAGCTGAAAAGTTCTTAAAGCACTATAGAAAACTTAATTATTCTACTATCTAGAGTGAACACATAAAGAATATATGTATAAGCAAACATATACAATAAAATATGTATTTTTTTCTGTAATTTAGTTGTCTTATTCACTTATGCATTCTCACATTTTATGTTAAAAGTCTTAATCTTTTGCAGTTGTATCATAGCTTTCAGGCACCAATTCTTTTCCAAGGATGCTGACTGCTCCACTTCGAGAACACATTTTATAAAGTCGTAAAGAATTAAAAACTAAGGCCTGCATAATTTTGCTGACATGAAAATTACATATTTTCAATAATTATCATTGATGACTTAATGTGATTTTTTGAGTTAAGTTACACATGCATGTATAACGTTATATAAAATTAAGTTATAAATTACCAAATATGCTATTATGTTGTTTTTTTTACAATTAAATTGCGTTCAGTTCATTTGTAAATTAAAATTAAACAAATGAACGATTTTAACAAGGAAAACCTGACATCGTCTGGGATTTTTATTATAGCTCCAAAAATCAGGGAATAGCCAGGGCAAGTTGCTAGTTTTTTCACAAAATCCTGGAGAATTCTTATTTTATACCTGGAAAAAAAACCAGTCTTAAAATTGTCAGTAAGAGTAGTTAGTTATTGAGAATCGAGTTAAACAATTCTAAATCTGCTACAATTATTTTTTGCAAAAATTTTACATTTTAGTCAAACTTAAATATTCCCATCCTCATTTAATGATTTTTTTTTACGTTGAAAATCTAAAATTTGCCATTACAAATAAAAGAATCGAATTTTTCTGATGAAAACTTGAATGATAAAATATGGTATTGATTTTATTGGAAAATTTACCTGGAAAAGTTAGGAAATTTTTTTCTGAAATTGAGTGGGTACCCTGTTAAAAGGACGCTATGTGCTCTTGCCTTTCACCAATATCTAAAAATATATTTTCAAGTATATTTTAGCAAACCTTTTAGAAATAAAGTAATAGCTAGAAAAGTTACCATCCAAATAAAATAGCTGAATTATCACAGTCATGTTCCCAAGAATTAGGATGGAAATAGTTATGTAGGATTTAACGTACTTATGAAGTCGCTTTATTTACTATTTGAATAGCTAAATAAAATGATGAAAAATTATGTAAACTGATAATAAAATATATTTTAAAAGTTAAAAATTCTTAAAATTTTGTACACTGTTTGTATAGTCTGTCACAAAGCTTTCGTCTCTAAAGAGTATTATCTTGCAATTATATACAGTATATTGTTAAATACAGATGGATTACTAAAACTATAACTGTTTAGTTAAAAAAAATAATTACCGGACAAACCATTGATGAAATTTAAAAGAAATGAATGCTGATAAATTTTTACTATTACACATGCTAAAAATATTTTTTCTTTTCATTTTATTTATGATAAGCATTAAAGGATTCAGTGAATAGTTGGAAAAGGATTAATTTAATTCAAATGTGAACTAAATGGCATTCAAGTAAAAAGAATAAATAATGATAGTATGATTAAAGTATTTTCACTTAAATGATGCTAATTATGAATGAAAAATGATTGAAATTCACACAAATTAAAAGGACCCAATCTAGTGATACATATAATCAATCAAAAATAATTTAAAATCATTCAAGTTTGAGTGAAAATGATCCACTCAAGTGATTCTGAAAATCACTCAAATACGATTGAAAATCACTCAAGTTTGAGTGAAATTTTTTCACTCAAACTTGAGTGATTTCCATATCACTCTTTCACTTGAATGATTTTCACTCAAGAAGAGAAGGTGCCTTTTTTCTAGACGAAAGAGTAAAATAGCACTCAAGTTAAGTGATTTTCACTCGTTCATTTTAAGTGAGTATATTATGTGGTTGACTTTGCTGTTTAAAAAATGTTTAAGAAATTGGGGGGAAAGGGGCAGTCGACAGAGAGATTATATTGCACACTAGCCCCTTACTTCACACTCTCGTCAAAATTACAGAGTAAAGTTTCCTCCGTTATCTTGTGCCCGTGGTATTTATAGCCCGGAGTGTTAAAAAATAACGTGTCAAGAAGATTAAAATGATTGATTTCTCATGACCGGGCTTATATTCTTTTCTCAATGTATACACCAGATGGCTGTACAAAACTATTTGTTTTAATTGCTAATGTAAAAGTTAATTTGTTTTAGCGTTTTATTATTTAAAGTTAAAGCCCAAAATAAATGCATTTATTGAACATACATTTAATTTCATATAATTTCGTTGAATAAAAAATAGACCTTTTAATGATCGTTTTCTTCATAATTAAGTAAGTTTCACCAGTAAGTCAAAATACTCAAACCACCTAATTTTAAAAGAAGCAAGAAAATCACTCAATACGAACTGAGAAATTAGAGTTGTTCAAAAATCAAGAAAAAAGCAGGGGGGGGGGAGATATGCAATCCATTCTACTCTAAATTAGTTCTTTGCAAGGTCGTACTTTTGAGATTTTACAGGAAACATGCTCTCAGGCTAAAAGTATGCGGAGCCTCTGGGTCTAAGTTAACAATTTAACTGCGATATCAATAAATTATCACAACTACGTTGTGATATTATTATACTATACTTAATACCTTAATACCATATTATACTTAATACCTTTTGCGATATAACCCAAAAATATTGTTGAAATTTGTAGAAAACTACTTAATTAAGGTTTATTTTCTTTAATCACTTTTCGGCATTTTTTTTTTTTTTTTTTGTGCCTTTTATGATTTTTGCTTTATTTATTTTAAGCTACAAAAGTTAAAAATAACACAATAAAATTTATTTTAAACTCAGAAAATGTAACTTTCGTAGCCAATATTTTTATATTGTCTCGAAATGTCTTTTATCTTCTAAGCAATTAATTCTGTTAGCTGGACTGAACTAACCATAGGTTATTATTAAACCGGAAACTAACGTCTGAAGTGGCGCCAAAGAAAAGAAAAAAATGGATAGTGTGTTTGTAAAAATAGAAAGGAGAATAAATCAATATATTTTTAGGAATTCATGAAGAATAAAGGAGCCAATGAGTATTGATTGCTGAACTAGAATCCTGTTTTATAGAATGGGTCAAAATAAATTGTGTAATTGAGTAAGTTTGGAACATTTATCATTAAACAAATAAGAATAAGAAAAAAATATTGGTGTTATTCACCTTTTCGTTTTTAATGAATATAAAAGTTTAATGGATATGTAGAATTATAAAAGATAGGTCTTATTCATAATGTGGATATGTTTTGAAATTTTGCGAGAGGAGTGCCGCATTCTTTTTTTATATTATGCTGACTAGTTATAGATTACCTAGAAAACAAGAAGAATTCACAATTGGAAAAAAAAGGGAAAAAATACTTTTGTTTCCTTGTTCTGATTAGTAATTTTATATTATCACATTAACATTCTAACTGGGTCATGTTTTATCTATATTTAATATCATAACAATTATTGCAAGCATTAAAGATTATTAAACTGAAGTGAAATTAGCCCAGAACACTCCTTCAAACTTTATTGTTTTGTAAAAACTTTGCCGAAACAGGATACGACATCTCTTTCACAGTTAGATTAAGTACAGCTTCATAATTATTGACGGCATAGTGTTAAGACAAATCACCTATTCTAAGAATATCTTAAATAAACAGGAATCATCAATATTTTAGTACAAAAGCAAGAATTTGACATCAACCGTTAGTGATGAAGAGAATGATGAGTCAGATACAATTTGCTAAAAAGAATTCTTGACGATGAAAAAAAAGCATTTATTGCATGGGGGGGGGGGAACTGTAAAGTAAAGTTTAAATTATAAATTAAAATGAAATTTAAATGTGAAAACAAAAATGCGAAAAATGACGGATTTCAAGTAGACAAAAAACTCATATCATCCGATTTTTCCTCCACTAACAGGACATCAACGCTTAATTTACACATAACACTGTACAATTTATATTTATTTAGCCTAATCGTTAATTAGAAAAAAAGAATTTAAGTACCCAAATACCTTTAAATAAGTTTAATTGAAGTTGGTTATTGAATTTGAACTATTGAATTATTGAACTATTGAATTGAATTTGATAATATGTTATAAATTATATAACATATTTTGTATAAAGTTAACTTTTTTCAAAGTTAAAGTTTTATACATATTTACAACCTTAAAGTTTAAAATTTTTTGACTATTTTCAATGGAACAAATATGCTTAAAAGCATTATTTATATACTTAACAAAGAAATTGAGTTAATATAATTCTCCGTAAGTAAATAAAATATTTTTATATAAATTTAAAGGCACCGTAAAATTAAAAGTTCCTTTGTTTAAGTGTAGCATTTCACAATATTTTTTATACTTTAACAACTAATTGGATATTGTTTAAAAAGTTTGTTTGAAAATTAAAAAAAAAGAGAAAAAAAAAAAAAACACTTTAAGCATTTTTTTTACCTAAAATCATGGCTAAAAAAACATTTATTTGGTAAAATTTACTTTCCAGTTTTCTATATTTACTATATGTGTTGTAATAACAACTATAATTTTGAAAAAAGAAGTTCGGTAAATAATTGAAAAACTACCAAATGAATGGTTTAAATAACGTATACCTATTTCGGTTTTATTACCGGAATTGTGATTTTTTTTACCTGAAATGTCCGTACCATACAATAATTAATATTCACCTGTAATTTCACAAAAGCTCTTTTCTCCATGTTATAACAAAATTTTTACATTTCTAATTAACGCCAACTTATATGGCTTAATTGATACCACGTTTTACTAATTTAAAATTATATTGTTTGGTAACTTCTTAAAAGAATCTAAAATTTGCTTATCTTTTACTTATTTCAATGCAAGGTTTAGTAGTCCATTATAAGTTATATGTTTTGGTTTTTATAAAAGTAAAACCTGTCTATAACGATACTGTAGGGACCTAAATAAAATATTGTTATAGGCAGGTTATCGTTATAGACAGGTTTGAAATTTAAAAGTATACGTTTAAAACTAATGATAAATTAAACTTCTTTTATAATCTCCAAATGAAAATTTTACCTAGAATTATGAAACAGCACACAAGAAAAATTTACTTGCAATTTTATGAATCAAAACAGAAATTATTTAGAAAAATAATCGGTTAGTTTTGTTTGCTTATTTTTGGAAGCAATTGCCATTTCCATGCACATAGATTTCAGTCTATTTAATGAATTCAAATGAACATCAGTTACATTTGGTAATGTTGCAACAAAATCTTGCAAAGTGTTAATTAGCAATATGGCATTCTCGGGTGAAATTTGAGTCCTGTTTTGAGAACAGTCAGCTGCTTCTTCCTCATCACTTTGATCACCCGGGATAACTTCTGCTAAAATCTCTTCATCACTTGCACCACTGAAAACCAACACATCATTATCTAAATTTAAAAATTCATCTGCGTTAAATAGAAATGATGTATTAGATGATCTTTGGAAATCACTGACAATCGAATTCCCCACACATTTTTCTTCTTCATCAGTGATTTCAGTAAGCTCAGTTTCTGCGTTTCCGTTGCTTTTATCCTCAAAGAAAGAAGCTTTCTTCCAACAATTTTGGATGGTGGATTGTGTCAATGAATTCCACCCTCCGGAAATCCAATCACATGCATTTTTTACATCAACTGCATACGGATTTTGGAGTTTATTATCCAGATTATAAACAACGTTCTGAACTAATCTTTTTCGATAGTATCCTTTGAAACATTTTATTATTCCCAAATCTAATGGCTGTAGAATCGCCGTGCAATTTGGGGGAAAATAAAACAATTTTATATTTTTCAAACTTGGAGGATTGTTGTGAGGAGTGCAGTTGTCAACTAAGAGAGCTATTTTTTTCTTCTTTCTTTTCATCTCCTTATCCACATCAAGCAGCCAGTTGTTAAATATTTCTTCTGTCATCCAGGCTCTTTTGTTTGCCTTGTAGTCAACTGGTAAACTTTTCACATTCTTAAAACATCTAGGTTTAGCGTATTTGCCAATAACGAACGGCTTCAGTTTATCGGTTCCAGTACTGTTTGCACAAAGTAGAACAGTTAATGCTATTGAATAGGAATTCCCCTCTTGTCGTGTCGTTGCCGCATCGATGTCTCGTCAGTGTGTCACCCGTTTTTCTGACGAAGTTCTCTCCCTCCTACAATACCCCTTCACCCATTTCTACTGCTCTAATTTCCCCTAAAAGAGTCTTTTTTTCTCAGAAACAACGAAGGGATATTACATACAAAGGAGATGAAAAAAAAAAAAAAAACATTTTGTTATCTCACATTTAGGCTCGATGGGGAGTCGTTTTCCAACGGTAGAAAAATCGGAATAGAACCATCAACTATCAAAAGAGGAAAAATTATCGTTGTAGACATGTTTAACTGAAAAGTGGTTATCGCTATAAACAGGTTAAAAATACATTGAGTAAATAGGAATTTCACCGGGACCTCAAGGAAATATCGCTATAGACAGGTTTATTGTTATTGACAGTATCGTTATACACAGGTTTCACTGTATTTAATTTCTGCTATGCTATCCATAGCAACATGCTATGAAATGCATAGCAACTTTCGTCTTTTGTGTTTGATTTTAACTAAATATGGGGCACCAGGTTTTAGGATTTAAAAGATTTTAGGTTTTAAGTTTTAAATTTCTTTAAAAATGTGCAAAGGGAATATTTTTTCATTTCTAGAAAGAAGCAATATTTTATTTTTTTATATTTTCTTTATTACTTTTTGAACTTAAGAAATAAAATCAGACCTAAAAATGTATAGTTTAACCCAGCGTTTCTCAGCCTTTTAGTATTTGCGACCCAGTTTTCTGTCATATTTTTCTTCACGCCCCCGCCTACAGTAAAATGTATACAACAATAATGTATATTGAATATTTTGGATTCTGTCTTTAAATTATTTATAACTAACTGCCAAAACAAAAGTAAAGCAAAAGCCGGCAGCAATTGAGCGAGATAATTTTTCAAAACATTTGCAGTCCATACCTCTTTTAAATGACACTGTTGCTCGTTGAATTGGTGATATAGCTGAAAATGTATAGTGTCAGCTTTTCTCGAAGTCGCGTGACAAATTGTTTTCAATCCAGCTTGATGAAGCAACAAATCGTAATAAAGATGCTCATTTAATTGCCTATGTTCGATTTTGTGATAATATGCCAGTAGTATAACTACTTTTCTGCAAATCAATAGAACTCGAAACAACAGCGCACGCATAATTTGTTATTTTAAATGATTTTATGAATGAGGCAAACATAGAGTGCAAAAATTGTTTCGGAATATGCACCAATGGTGCTCGTTCAATGTCCGGAAGATTTCAAAGTATACACGCACTTGTAAAACAAAATGATTCACATCCACATGCATGATCCACAGAGAAGCTTTGGCTTCGAAAGAAATGAGTCCAGGTTTCAATATTGTATTAACTACGGCTGTAACCGTAGTAAATTATGCAAAAATGAGACCGCTGAGATCGAGAATCTTTTTCGCACTTTCTAAAGACATGGGTTCAGTACATTCAGCATTACTATTTAATTGCAAAATAAGATGTTTATCACGTGAGAAATTTTTGCAACGTGTTTATGAATTAAGAGAAGAAATCGCAATTTGCCTCGAAGAAGATAACAAACCGGAAGCCGAGAATTTTCGCAATTGTTTATTTGTGAGGAAATTGAGCTACTTGGTCGTAATATTTGAGAAATTAAATAACTTGAATCTTCAACTCCAAGGAGCAAATACACATATGTTGGATACGAGTGATAAAGTTAATGCTTTTTGTAGAAAGTTGGAATTGTGAGGCAGAAATTTAAAACAAAAAAATCTAACAATGTTTGCAAATGTGGATGATTGTACTAAAATTTTGAAGGGTGAAGAAAAACATGTAAAAGTTGTACTTGTAACTATTGAAAATCATTTAGCCATCCTGGCAAAGTATTTTAAAAAGTATTTTCTTGCTTACGAGTGGGCTATGGATCCACTTCGTTAGACTCCCGAGGGACTCTCAATTGATGAGGAAGAAAAATTCATAGACTTCACAAGTGGCGAAACCAAAAGACAATTTAGTTATAAATCACTATTAGAATTTTGGGCAGGAGTAGAGGATGATTTTTCTATCTAAAAACAAGGGCATTTCGCATTCTATAACCATTTTCAACATCCTACCTTTGTGAAACTGGATTTTTCTGCAGTGGCTTCTTTGAAGACAAAATATAGATCTCGGCTAAATGTAGAAACAGAACTGAGAATGGCTATTTCTAATATTAAGCCTTACCTCAAAAAGCTTTGTTCTGCAAGACAGGCCCAAGGAAGTCATTAATAATTATTAAATTTGTTGTTAATTTAGTATGTTTTGATTAAGTAAGGTGGGTGAGACAAAAGTGGCCAATGATCCTAACGTAACCCATCCCCCAAAAGAAGAATTAATTTTATTTTGAATCGCAAAATGGCCCTGCTGCATTGTAAATATTGTATCTGAGGTGCACGTGGCTGAATTTGAAGAGATTTCTTTGAATGGCCTCCATTGTATGAAGTTATTTAAATTTTTGAAGTTGTCGTTCTAATTTCCGCGTAAGAAGATATTGTAATTTATATGTGTTTAAATTTTTAGAGCTTTGAGTTATGGTATGTTTTCTGAAAGTTTATTTCTTTTTCTTTAACATTAATTTCATCACTTTAATTCGAATTAATATATCGGATTAGTAGTTTTGAGTCGTGTAAATGGTGACCATATGCATGTTCCCAAGATGGCCCGACACCGGTGCCACCTTGGGGACACGCGGGCCATCTTCGGAAACAAATGTGAAATGTATAAAAAAGTTAATTATAAATCAGTACGTAGTATATTATTTCTCAAAAAGGAATGATTTAATTAAATACCAATTGATTTATTTCGTTTTAAGCAAATGTGAAACTTTGGTATTTTTAAATTTTTATAATATTTTGACGTTCTCTGCACTTTAGTAGAGTTTGTAATATTTTGTTTCAAATGTTTTGTTTTGTTTGCATTTTAAAGTGATTTTTCAGGTATTTTTTGGTTCTTTTATGGTAGTTACAAGTGTTTTTGTGGTAGATTCTGATATTTTTTTGTAAATTTGGGTATTTTTATACTAGTTATGGGTTAGGTTAGTTAACTATAGTTTGGTTATTTAACACTTACTTATTAGTTATGGTTAGTTAACCCTTTTGAAAGAATTAACTCAGTTATTCTTGATTTATTCTAATGAGTTAACTCAAAGGAATCGCTAGTGACGTCACATAAGAACTATCAATGTAAATGATATATAAACAAATTATACACTCTAAAAACAAAAATCTTTTTTAAAGTCGGGAAATTTGTCCCTACCAGCGAAACACCTGAAGTGCCTTTTTAACGAGCGTACGTTTGCCAGTCCATGTGCCTCTTCAAAAGATAACTTGAGTAAGAGAAAAAATGATTTCAATATATGGCTCCCCTCTGGAACCTGTGGGTAACATTAGGCGCAGAAGCTACAATTTTGAAATTGTAATAAAAAATAAATGAAATTTTTTTTTTAAATTAAAATTATACGTGATATGTATTAGAGATAAGTGTAAGGGTAAGTTACAAGAAAGAATTTCAGCCCCACAGTCTTAACCAGAAAATTAGGAAAAATCTTCAAAGTAAAGCCACCTTTGGCTCCCCACCTTAAGTTTTGATTTAATAAGTTGTTTTACTTTAATAAGTAATTAAATGTGTCGAAGTGTACTTTGTATTCTATGTGTATGTGCGCTTTCTTTTAATCCAGTTAATATTTTTTTTTAAATAATATTTTCTCTTGTATATTCTCGCGCCCCCCCTCTAGAGTGCTCGAGCCCCCCTAGTGGGGCGCGCCCCACAGGTTGAGAATCACTGGTTTAACCCCTTCATGATGCGGATTTAAAAGTGGACAATTTACCGCGTTTTTACGGAAAATCCCCTTGAAAAGTTCTGGTTGTAAATTACAATAACTTAATGAAATAAATAAATAATGTTTTAAATGGAAAAAAAAGTAAATATTTATAATTTTTTTAAATATATACAACAAAATGAAATAAGTTATTAATATATTTGAGTTTAAAAAGTTATTGAATATTTCAGATCTTTTCAAATCGAACTAAAACTAAGCAATATAAATAAATATAAAGACATTTTTTTTATAAAAAAAAGGCACCAAAGGTGGTGTTAAAATACAGTTCAACCAAAGGGGACATTACCTAAAGATGAAAAAAAGTATAAGTTGAGACATTGTTATACTCTGTTGCAAGTGAAGAAAGAAAAACATTATCCCTATGGAGAGAGCCAATTTGCATCTAAGGTATGCATGGTAAGCGGATGCCAAGCTCCAATTCAACATCGCCAACTCTTGAAACGACGTAGGACGGCCTTCTTCTTGCTTATAAAAATTTGAATGAATTAAATTTTTGTCCAACGAGCTCAACTTTTCAAATCTTTAATATTGTTTTTAAAGCATAATTATATAATTTGATAGTTAAATAAAACGGAACTATATTTCAGTCGCGGATAATTACTTAAATCATATACCACAATAGTCTTTTCTTAACTTGCAACTGAGTATAACAAAAAAATTTCATTATAGATATTTCCTAAGAGATAAGATTTTTTGTTTTTAAATTTTAGATTACCCTTCCCTGAAATTTGCACTTGGAATAATTTAAATTGTTTTTACCTAAATTGGAATTCCGAACATTACAATTAAGCAATAGTGATTACATTCATAATAATAGCCTCATTCTTTAAGGCGAAATAATATATGTCTCTAAAATGTGCTGAGAATTTTAACAATAAAAAAAAAAGATTTTCTCAATTCTTTTAAAATGTTTTATTTTGTGTAATAAGCGTGAGATTTTAAATATTCATTGTCTGAAACATCAACAAATATTAATTATATTTTTCTAAATTTACTAATCAATTAAGCTGTTAAATAATTTCTTAATAAGCTATTAAACCATTTAACAGTTTAATAATGATTATAAAATTTAGGCTATTTAACCGCTTCGTGAGATGGTCATAAAACTCATTAGTATATAAGGTACCATCTACCACAGTTTAAATTACTGATTTCTTCACTTCCAGTAGTATATAATAACACAGTTAGTAAAACATCACTGGTGTCAATAATAGTTTTTTTTAATTTATTTTATATACCAAATAAATTTGTTGTTTTGGCCTAAAGTGATAATGTTCTTAGATTATTATAATTGAATTATTTTCATTGTTTCACATTATTAAAAAAAATCACAAAACACGTAATTATTGAATTGTTGTAAGAATGTGCACTGTTAGAATTTTCATTCTAAAATTATGGTAAAATTTATCCATCCAATCAACCGTAACGTTTACGGTAAAGAACATTTTTTACCTTTACTAATTTTACAACTAGTATTGTTTCAAAACCGTAGAAGAAATTTAGTTGGAGTTAGTCTTTTCGTTAGGTTATGGGTATAGGACACTGGAAACTCTTCATGTGTGTTGAAAAGAATTATTGCGGTGTCTGCGCTGAATCTTGAACCCCTGTTCTGTAGTTTATGGAACTGACACATTAGCCCTCTCGGTTTAAATATATATGCAGCTACGAGGAATTAATTGGTTTCATTAGGTGGACTTGATGATAAAATTCTCGTTGTTTGACAGTATTGAGTGCACTGTTAAACAACAGTTTGAATATCATTTTTTTCTGATAATTTGACTGTTTTGTTTGAGCATGGTAAAATAACAATTAAATAAACTGTTATTTAACCTTTTTTCGGAAAAATTTCCAACAGTGTAACGAAATTTGTTTGAAATAGCTACTTTTTGTAATTTTGTATCAATGAAACTTTTGCAGTTGAAAAAATAGTTTGAATTATGTTCAAAACATTTTTCAAATAATTTAAGTAATGATTACGACGATATATCTCCTAATTTAACTGTTACTGTGTATCTGAGAGGAACAGTAGCGATTTTGATGATATCGAAACTGCCAATTTTTATTTTTATGTGAAGAAGATACGGAAGTGGTCCGTTCTATAATTAGATTTTACTCACATTCAAACTAATATAATAAAAGTGATGAAAGTCAAAGAATATCATATGATGACGATTTCGATGATGGAAAAATTTCTAATTTTTATTGAAATATGTCAAAATATATGGATACTGTTTATCCTTGATATTTTGAGTGTGTGTGTCTGTTTTTAATACAAATGGATTAAAATTAAATGACATATTTTGTCAGGAAAAATAAATTTCCACCAACTTCCTTTTCGATGATTCCGTCAATTTTCGTTTTTACTGCAATGTTTGGCCAATTAAAATATCTATTTATTTGGTTTTTCGGTTGGTTTTGGTGGAAGGACAATTAAACACAGATTTTTTTCTAACCACTGTAGTACCATTTCATCATGGTGGATGGGCTTTGATTAGAGAGTGCTACAAGATCATTTCACTTTCTTTAATCAACTTTTCGTGACAAGTGTAACTCTTTTTATTTGCCAACTTTGAACAATGGTTTCTTTTTTAAAAAAATTGAACTTATAAGACATTCTTTCCTTCTATAGATATCGAAAATTAATCAGAACATCTAAATACAGTGAAACCTCTCGAGAGTGACCGTTACACAGTAATATGATCGTTGGTGGAGGCGGATCGTTCTCAGAGGGTACCTCAAAAAAATTGTTATGGAAGGTACATGATTTTTGTAAAACGATTTTAATTTTAGTCAGTGTCATTTTCTTCGTGTGGACATTCTATAAAAATAATCCCAACTGATATAAATATGTGTAAAAACAAATTTACCAATTATTAATGATAGAATAATTTTAAACAAATAAACAATTATTTTTTTATTTAAATTTGCATATAATTTTATAGAAGAAAATCATTGATAGCATTGTTTTAAATGTTCTCTGGCTGCAACATGACTTTTAAGATCTCTTTCAGAAAGCGTCAAAAAAGTGCTCTCAAAATAAGAGCCTCACACAAATATTTTGAATACATTTTAATATACTCATTTAATTTGTTAAATTGTTTTTGTTTTGATATTTTCAGTGGTTCCTTAATTAACCTTTTTTTTGTAAAGAGGTTCTCCCGGTCGCTGGGAGAGGTTTTAATGGTCTTCTGAGCTTCCCAAAAGTGGTCGTAAATCGAGGAGGTCAATATATAGAGGTGGTCTTTCCTTTAGGTTACAGTACGCTTACTGTGACATTATATGGGGCATTCTGTGGTATATGTAGGCCAGCCCTTTAGTTTCTGGTCGCTTTCAAAAATTAAAAAAAAACTTCTAAATAAGTACAAATAATAAACGCACAATGAATCCACTAAACATTATACAAAACTGCCTTCAAACTTTAAGTTAAATGTATCAAAGAAGAGTTAAGACTTTATTTTATCAAACACATGTTTTGTCAAAATCGCGACTCTGATGATTCGCATTTACTGATTACAACTGACAAAAGTTCTACTTTTTTATATCATAGTTTATTGATATAATTTTGTTTTATTTTTGTTTCATAATAATATTTTGTCAACAACTTTTCTGTCTCTTATTACTACTCCTACTCCTTAAGCATGCATGATCACAGATGCAACAAAAGTATTTATCTATATCTGTATATATATATATATATATATATATATATATATATATATATATATATATATATATATATATATATATATATATATATATAAGTATTTATCTGTATCTATATCTGTATATATATATATATATATATACATATATATATATATATATATATATATATATATATATATATATATATATATATATATATATATATATATATATATATATATATATATATATATATATATATATATATATCAGTTTCTCTAAATGACTTTTTTTACACATATATCATTAATGATTTTCAAGATAGAATAATTCACTGTATAAAATATGCTATATACTTCACATTTTTGTTTTTACGTTCAGAACTGAAACTGAATTTTTTCGACGAAATCTTGAAATACGTTCTTAAAAGAATTTAAATCTTGAAGAATTCCTTTTTTAAAAAAAGTTGACTTGGAATTTTCTAGAGATCGCATTTAATAACAATGTCACTATTTTCAAATATTTTTCTTCTGGAATGTGGAATATTTTTTTATTTGATTTACTTTGTGATATTTCTTCATATTTTATGTTTTATATGTAAACAAAGTAATATAAAACCTAAGCAAATAGTTTTTGAAAAGCCGTTTATTTTTTCCTTTTTAAAACTTTATATTAAGTCGGGCAATTTTTTGAAACATAAATTTGGTAAAAATCTAATTCAAATTTCTAGCAAATTTAAATTTTGAAATAAAATATTTCTACACTGATAAAAACATGCTTACAACAAAGATAAATAATTATAACGGTTCATAAAATAAAAAAGGATGCAAACATATAAATGCTAATAGTTATTATTTTAGTATCATTTATATTATTTCAATTATTATTTTATTGTCAGTTCAGTTATTATTTTAGTATCAGTTCTCTTAATGCTCAAAAAATTAAGTATTACTCATGCTCACTGTCCGAATTTAAGGATGATTAAACTTTTTAGCAAATCTTAAATATTCAAAAATTGCTAAGTCTTGATAAAATAATCATATTAAGTTACATGATAAGTCAAATCGTTAAATACAGTTACATTATGCATAGAAAAATAACAAACTTATTTATGAATCTTATTTTATTACTGAAGATAATCCTACAACTAATTATCTCAATTTTGAAACAACTGAGATCTACTTAAATAAATAATCTAAAAATTGCCTTATGTACTTTGGATTTACTGGCAATCCAATAACTTACTAATAGTATTTTTTTACTGTAGACTTTACAACAGAAAACATAATGCTCTATACACCTTGAATCTCAATTTATTTTAACCCACTTCCCTTTTATTACGCCTACATATATTCCTATCCCTATATATAGGAATAGTAAATTTATTAATGAAAAAAAAAGTAATGGTTTCATTCTATGAATTATACATATAACAGTTTTTAATATTATATATATATATATATATATATATATATATATATATATATATATATATATATATATATATATATATATATATATATATATATGTGTGTGTGTGTGTGTGTGTGTGTGTGTGTGTGCGTATATATATATATATATATTAGTATAATAATAATAACGTAATAATTAATAATATTAGTTAAATTTGTATATATTAATTTATTTCCAATTATTAACTCATATGTCATTCAAATTAATTTATTGTATGATATTAGTAAATGTCGATATATAGATATCAGTATTTAAAAAAATAATCCCTTCTTAATGACTTCCTAACGCATGAAATACAGAAAAATTGATGTCTTAGCCTTTCTTTGCTATTTATTTTATTGCAATTAAACCAGCTGTTTATTGAAAATAATTTATTTACGGGAAAACTTATCTAAGATTGAATTACTTTATTGAAATACTTTTGGATAAAATCAAGCTTTGTAATGTTGACCCAGAGTATTCTTCTCTCTGTTACGCTGATTATTGTAATAGATTTTTTCTGTTGAGCTAGCTAAAATAGGTCCTTTAGGATCCTGTTTATTCTAATTTTAGCTAAAGAAGCCATATTAAAATTTTTCACTCATTTGCTATATTCTAAGAAATTAAAGCTTTGAGAAGGTAAAGATGTTTTATTTACTTTTCCCTCTGTCACTAACATAATTGCTATAAATCCATTGTTTTATTGCTTATTTTATTCTTTTTATTGTAAGATAAAATTAGTTTTTACAGGTTTATATAAACATTTCTTTTTTTTTTCTAATTGAACCAGTTTAAGTAATTTGACTTGCAGTTTATTTTTCCCTTCTGATACTCTTCCGCTCTATTAACATGTTCATGGTAACTTTATTTATTGACTTTTGTTTATTGACCTTCAATTTAATATTTCATTAAATGTTAAATCTCATTAAATGAAATATAAATAGGTAATGCATAAATATTTGTATGACTGAAATTAAGTTATTTGCAATGAAAGAACAGTGCTTGCTCTTCAATCACCCTTCCCCTCCGCTACATACCATGTATTAAGCTTTATTTCCCCGTATAATTTAATAAAAAATAGTTTTAGTGATTAACAATGTAAATTTGACTAGAGAGTAAGGTTTTAACTTTTTCAGACTATTCATTTTCTTTATTTAAACACTTCTCAACATTGGTTGCAGAAGGAAATATAATGCAGACTCAATGTTTAATTATTTTTTAAATTTTATGTCCCAAATCGAAAAAGGCAATGCTAGTTGTAGTTTTATGGACAAAACACAAACCAAATGCAACTGAAATTTCTATAAGTAGGAATTCAAGTACTTAGCTTTTTAAGATAAGTTTTCCCTTTAAATGCTTTTGCATTTTCAAAATTTATATACTTCAGTAATTTTATGCACGGAAAATCAAAATTTATATACGGGAAGTTCAAGTTATAGTATATATACTCAAAATATCCCCATGCAATACAAAAATTTCCCCAATGTATTGAGGGTTAATAATCATAATTCTTAGTTAAATGTCTGATTTAGTAACTTTTGTTATCTATTAGCACAAATTAAAATATGTCTCTCGATCCGCTTGCTTACTAGTCCGTAAAGGTCCAATCAATAGTTCCAAAGTTATTCTTGTTGATACCTCTGCCTTTAAACCACTCTTCAATCAAACAAGTCCTAGCGTCTGATTTAGAAATTAAATTTGCATTCTTCCAGCATAATCATTAGATATAACTTCATTTAAAGAAATGGCTCAATCAAAAATTATGGATTGATAAGAATCTTTCACGAAGCAATTAAATATTTTATATCGTATCCCCAAAACTAAGTTTTTGGAAAGTGTAATCCAAGTTTTTAAGATGTAAACACTCAATCATTAATTGGAAAGTTATACTAGGAGTTACAATTTTTTACATCACTCTTCAATCAAGAATTCTCCCATTTCTATATCTAAGATGGAAAAATAATTCTCATTATTTTTCTCAAAAGAATCGGAACGAAAAACTCCATTTCAAGGCGGTGTGTTGTTTATCATAAATTGTAGATTGATTGGGTTCCAACCGAGAAGTATTTCAATATTTTAAAATGTATCCCAAGCAATATGTTTTTGGAAAGTATCCAAAGCTTGTTTCTGAAAAGAAGAAGAAATTTTAAGGAAACAGCTTATTTTTGATATTCTCTGGGAAACCTTCCTCTTATAGGGTTGTGTTCTAAAGTGTTATGGAGTTCATTTATCATCGTGAAGGTGAAAATGACAGTAAAGGGAAACAAGAGGAGCTGTATTATTTGATACCCAACTGAAACTGGAATATAATCCATTATGAATGAATGCTTAGGAGAGTTTTCATTCATTTTCTAAAATGCATATTTGACTTGATTTTGAAATTTGTCTTTCATCCAACTTGGTCCAAAACCTTTTTAGACAAAAGCATGTCATTTTATTTCTGCATTGTCTCATCGAGTTTTACTATTGATCAGCGGTGTAATATCTTAACGTGAAAAATCAGTACATCTGAATATAATATTGGATTTGAATGGAAAAATATAAATTTAAAGATAACTTTTGAAGACTTGAAGGAGCTAACTATTTTGACTTAGAAATAATTCCAGTGAAAACTGCCTTTGTTCAGTGCAAAAAAATATTTTTACTCCTTTTTTTGTCAAACATTATGTACCATAATTACTTAAACTTATTTTGCTGTGTAATTTCAGATGCTGATTTCCGCGATGCAGTTTTGTAATTTTAATTTAATGTCATTAGCTGCTTGACTAATATCTTAAATTAAAAAGTGACTTAACCTAAATTGATGTTATTTTTTTCTGAAAATATCACGCTACTTTGTCTTATAAAAACCCGCTTTTATAATAAATTAGTTTTCGATTAAGTATACTATGCTACACAGGTGATCAAAATTGCATATTTTGTTGAATTTCCTGCAAACAAAATAATTTCCAGAAAAAAAGACGTATGAGTAACTACCAACGTTTAGATGTCGGAATGAGGCGGCGAATTGTAGGGAGACTTGACGCTGGCCCGTCTCAAATCCAGAATTTTTTTTTTAAAACCGTCGTTGAACAACAGACCCAAATTTAAGACCCAATTACCAATGCTCAATTATGTATCCTTATAATTTTGAACCTAATCCAGAACAATAAATAATTTTTTAACTCTGGATCTGTCGAGAGGAAAACCTGGCCAAGCTTAGCCAATAGGCACAACGGTCAACGAAGATAGGCATTTACCAATTCAGAGGGGTAGCAGAAATGCTACAACTTCCCAGCTCTCCCTGGCATCTATGCGGCCTGAAAAACAAGACTGCCTTAAATTTGTTTGGCCCACAATCTGCCTTAAATTTGCTCCGTTTCTCCAAGCAGGCTTGCCCGTGTGGCAAGTGGCATTCGAACCAACCAACCAACCACTTTTATATGGAGAAAACCTAGAAATCGACTATAATGGCAGTCGAGGCTTGCTAGTCTGGGCAAGTACTTTGCTGGATACCCGCACACTCCTAATTTCTAATTTCATTTTAATGGACTGCTATGCGACACCACATAAAACACTTCTGGCCAACCATTTTCGAGGAAAATGAAGATCTTCATCGGATGGATTAGCCCGCAAGATCTCCAGACCACAATAGAGTTTGTCTGAGACGTTTTGGGAGAAAAATTGCAATACATAACTTCTTACGAGAGCCATCCAGTGACTAGAAACAGCGTTACAGTTCCATAGGGACAATTTTTCCCCCTTTACATCATAAAATCCTGTTAATATAAAGGATTATATTAACAGCTCTTGGTCATTTTTAGATCGAGTAATATTTAAATGTAAAAATTTAATATTCACCTGCTAATAGTTTTATCTACACTAAATTTACAGGACTATAAAAAATGAAGAAAAAAAAACAGTTTTCATATTTGACATGACCGAATCAGTCATATTTGTATATCCGCTCATAATGGATTTTTCCCGAAGCAACGAGAACGAAAGCAATTTTTTTTTTTTAATGTAGAGGGGAGTGTTTTGAAAATCATTCTAAAATTTATAATTATGAAGAAATAATGGCAGCAAACGAGAAAAAGAAGCAGAACTGCATCCTATAATTTATCTATAACTATAATCTAATTCAGTAAAAGATCTATGTGGCTAGTGTGTAACTAGCGAATCATTTGTTTTCCTTCTATAATTTTACTTTTACAAATAACGTATTTAAGAGTATTTTTTTATTGTGCAAATTAATTTAGAATAATTTTTGCATAATAAATTAAGAAAAGGATTTACAGAAAAAGAATAACATGAAAAGGTTAATTACAGATTTTTATGTTATATATATATATATATATATATATATATATATATATATATATATATATATATATATATATATATATATATATATATATATATATATATATATATATATATATATATATATATATATATATATATATATATATATATATATATATATATATATATATATATATATATATATATATATATATATATATATATATATATATATATATATATATATATATATATATATATATATATATATATATATATATATATATATATATAATATAATATAATTTATCATGTATAATTCATAGAATTAAACAATTAATTGTTTTCATTAATTAATATTTCTGATATATTCATTAATACGTTTTAAAAATACAGCTTTTAAAAAGTGCTTATATTTTTTAATGAAGTAAAACGCAAAATTTTGTACCTGAGTACTGCACGCGGATAGATCACTAATTATACTTACTTTTAAATCAAGAAAGTCAAATTTTCTCGGACGAAAAAGTAACGTTTACGTATAAGTTATTTATAAATTAATTAATTGAATTTTTGAAAATGTCATTAGTTTCATTTATTTGGTAACAATATGACTTAAGTTACTACTTTACTTATTACATTGTTTTTTTTGTTGCATTATTAAAGGGACTTTTTTTACTGATAGTTAAATAAATATGTTCTCTTGATGATACATATGTTCATTATGTAGCCTATAGATTAGTGTAAAAATAATTCTTATTCTTTTAAGTAAATTTAGAAATTTTCTGACACAAAATCATGAAAATTGTAAGATTATTTTGCGCATAAAATATTTTTAAAAGTATAGTTCGAGGAGCTCCTTTAAAAGCTTTTATATTAAATATTTTAATGGAAAAATTAGAATATTCATTTTAAAATTAGTAAAAGAAGAAATTAATATTTATTTCATAAATATTTTTTAAACCTTCTTATTTTAAAAACTTTTTCCGTTATTCTTATTCTCACATTTTATTGTAAATAGATTATTTTCTATAATACATCCCTGCAACAAATTCTTTTAAATATTGCTGCCTTTTGTTCATAGTATAAAGAAGCATAGTTTGGAATAAAGTCGAAATACTATTGAATTAAGAGTTCATCACTAGAGAATTAAAAAATATATAAATAATAATTAGGACTTCAATAAGAGATATTGGTCAGGAAATATTTCCCATGACATAGAAATAGTAACAATTATCATGCAATGACATTTGAGAGTATAATATATATTTCATTATCCGTAATTTCTTATTTAACTCTAATCTTTTCTTGTAAGGTATTTTTTCGTTCACACGTACTAATGAAACAAAATAATTCTCTTTCAATTATCGTCTTAAAATCTGCTTCGACTCGTTTTTGTAATTTTTTTTAGGAATCTTCTTTTGTGTAAAAAACAACAACAAGGAATTCATTGGCGCTTTATGGTCCTCAAATATCCGCATTCCACCCAAAAATAATTATTCTGGATAATACATACCGGCTGGAAAAAACCGGTTGAGTTTTATGCCAAAAACAGTTTTCAGAAGGTTCATGGTGACGGGAAAAAAATTCCCCCTTAACTTAATGTAATTCCCTGGGGGAACTTTATTCCAGGAATCTCATGGTATGAGCACCTTTGGATGAATGAATGAATGTATGTATGAATGGGTCCGTTCTTTAAAACAGGCTATGATGCGTGTATGTGACTGAAGACATATTCTTGGCCACAGATGGCGCCACTGAAAACAAGAAACGCACTCTTTTCCTTGAATTTGCTTGGTTTCGCCAAACAGACTTGCTGTTATGGCAAGTGGTATTAGAAACAACAACAAGAAGGCAGAAATTATTTGGGGATTATGATCGTTGACTTTGGCTCTCGCGTAGATATTGGAGTTAATAGCTTCTTAAGTTTGACGTACGTAATTTGAAAGAGTTCTATTTTAAAAAATAATATTTACGTTTTATTAATCGCATTCCTTATGTAAAAAAAGAAAAAATTCTACAAAATTATTGTTTAAAAGTTTTAAGGAGCAGAGTTTTTTTTTTTTTTTTCAAAAAGGGATTTTTGCATAGACAAATATTTTAAAAGTAGTTATTTCAAAACACCTTATTTAATTTTTAAATCATTCAAAATAAATAAAAAGAGGTATAACAATTTTGCGTGGAATATAAAAAAATTATGGTTCTTATTCTTATACAGTAAATATACAAATATACAACACAAATATTTTTTCAAAGAAATCTAAATATTTTTCTGATAGATATTCAGGGAAATATTAAGATGCTATTATAGAGCTCAAGAAAAATATGAGAATGTGTCTAAATGCTAATTGTACTGTTACATAGAAGTGTAACGTATTTATGAATTTATCCAATAAACATATTGCAAAGAAATTTAATAATACTTAGGATATTAAAAAAATGTAAGTAATTATTGCACACGCCTTTTATTATTAATAGTACAATTACTAATAATCTTTTTTCGTGATTAATTACATTTTTTTTTAATTTCCTCTTCCATTTATGTCATAGCTCTGAGACACTAAAAAATATTAGTTAAAAATAATTTCTTATGAAATTAAACTTGATTTAACGGTTAATTACATAAATTCTAACATTCCTTTTCCGCTTTTATTCAATTGTTGAAAATATATAAATTAATTAAGATGGGTTCAGGGATTAATTAATTTCAGTATTGTTTATTTCACAGCACTTGAATGCTCGCAATTGATTATTCAAGATTTGTTGTTTTGAATTCTTTTAGAATAAATAGTGATAACGTACGAAATTTATTTTATTATAACCCTGATAATTAAATAAAAAGCTTCAAGCTTTGTTTTTGTCGAAACTACAAACGTTTTAATATGATTAAAATAAAAATACATATTTATATTAAAGGAATAAGAAAAAAAAATGTTCTACCAAAGTGAAAAAAATATTTCATGATAAAAAGATTTAAAAAAAAGTAATAATAATAAAAAATAATAATAATAATTTAAAGTCTACAATTTTTGAAAAAAAACAACATTAAAACTCTTAATTTTAGTTTCATTAATCAGTTTCTAATAATGCGAAAAAAAATACTTTTCGGCATGAATGAAAAACGCGTTTTGCTATAATTTCTACAATGAACTATTTCATTTTAACCATTTTAATATAATTTATTACACTATTTAATATACTATTCATCATGATTAAATTTAAAATACAACTTTTTAATAAGGTTAGAATAAAAATATAGATTTACATTAAAATAAAATTAAGAGTAAAATATTTATGAAAATTTTTTGTTAACATTAAAACAAACAAAACAATAATTTTCCTATCCCTAAGAGGATTAATTTATTGAAAAGAAAATAAAGAATTAATTAAATAAATTAAAATAATAATAATTTAAAGTCCACTAGAAGGTTAATTTCTTAAACAAATAAAGTGTTCAAATTTGATTTGATGATCAGTGCTAAAAGTGGCGAATAGTGACTTATTAAAAACATAAAATAAGAGAGATGAAGTATTGTTATTATTTTCACAGATTTTCAAACACATATATTTGTATGTTTCTGAAGTCAGAAACATATTTCAGAAACACACATTTACTTAAAACTGCATTTCTAAATTATTAATCAACTAAAATAAAATCGAATTATCGAGCTACTGCACTATTATCCACTGAAAATCAAATTTAAAGAACTTATTTTAATTTTAGATGATCCAACTTGCTTAGAATTTCGAAAACATGTACCAACATGGTACTTCTTTTAAATTTGCACGATTTTTGGTTAGATTCCCCATGATAAAGGATGGAAGGGAGTTGATCAGATTACCTTAGTGGTTTATAATCCACTATAATGTAATGCAGCGATTCTCAACCTGTGGGGCGCGCCCCGTAGGGGGGGCGCGAGCACACTGGAGGGGTGGCGCGAGAATATTCAAGAGAAAATATTATTTAAAAAAATTGATTAACTGGATGAAAGGAAAGCGCACATACACTTAGAAAACAAAATACATCATATTCGACATATTTAATAACTTATTAAAGTGAAACAACTTATTAAATCAGAACTTAAGGTGGGGAGCCAAAGGTGGCTTTGCTTTTAGGATTTTTCCTAATTACCTAACAAGTAAGAGTTAAATAACCATACTAGAGTTAGCTAACCTAACCCATAACTAGTATTAAAATACCCAAATTTACAAGAAAATACCAGAATCGATCACAAAAACACTCATAACTTCCACAAAAATAAAATAAATACCTGAAAAATTACTTTAAAATGCAAACAAAGCATTCATTTCAAAACATACTTGCAAACAAACATAAAATGCAAACAAACATTTCATTTTAACCAAAGTTTCACATTTGCTTAAAATGAAATAAATCAATTGGCATTCAATTCAGTCATTCCTTTTTAAGAAATAATATGCTACGTAATGATTTATAATTAACTCTTTTATAGATTACACGTTTGTTTCCGAAGGTGACCCACGTGTCCCCAAGGTGGCACCGGTGTCGGGCCACCCTGGGAACATGCATATGGTCTCTCTCACCATTTGCACGACTTAAAACTATTAATCTGACAGATTAATTCAAATTAAAGTAATGTGGTTAAAGAAAAAGAAATAAACTTTCGGAAAACATATCATAACTTAAAGTCCTAAAAATTTAATCACATATAAATTACAATATCTTCTCATCCGGAAATTAGAACGACAACTGCAAAAAATTAAATCACCTCATAAAATGGAGGAATTCAAGGAAATATCTTCCATTTCAGCCTCGTGCACCTCAGATACAAGATTTATAATGCAGCAAGATATTCAAAATAAATTTTATTTTACTTTGGGGGGTGGGCTACGTTAAGAGCACTGGCTACCTTTGGATTACCCACCTTACTTAATCAAAACATACTAAATTTAAAAAAAAAAAATCATTTCTAGTGACTTCCTTGGGCCTGTCTAGTAGAACAAAGTTTTTTGAGGTGAGACTTAATATTAGAAGTAGCCACTCTCAGTTCTGTTTCTATATTTATCCGTGATCTGTATTTTGTCTTCAAAGAAGCTACAGCAGAAAATCCAGTTTCACAAAGGTAGGATGTTGAAAATGGTAATAGAATACGAAATGCCCTTAATTTTAGTGCAGAAAAAACATCCTCCTGCACAGAATTCAAATATTTATATATTACTAAATTGTATTTTGGTTTCGCCAATTGTCGTGAAGTCTATGAATTTTTCTTCCTCATCAATTAAGAGTCCTTCGGAAGTCTTATGAAATGGATTTCTAACCCACTTGTAACTTGCAGTTTGTCGTCATCAGGAAAATACCTTTTAAAATTCTTTGCCAGTATGGCTAAATGATTTTCAATGGTTACAAAAACAACTTTTACATGTTCTTCAGCCTTACAAGTTTTAGTACAATTATCCACATTTCAAACAATGTTAAGTTTTTTTGCTTTAAATTTCTGCCCCACAATTCCAATTTTCTACAAAAAACATTAACTTTATCACTCGTATTCAACATATGTGTATTTGCTCCTTGGAGTTGAAGATTCAAGTTATTTAATTTCTCGAATATGACGACCAAGTAGCTAAATTTCATCACAAATAAACAATAGTGAAAATTTTCGGTCGTTTCCGGTCTGTTATCTTCTTCTAGGAAAATGGCGATTTATAAACACGTTGCAAAAATTTCTAACGTGATAAACATCTTGCCTCGCATTTAAATAGTAACTCTGAATGTATTGAACACATGTCATTGCAAAGTGCAGAAAAGATTCTCGACCTCAGGGTTCTCATTTTTATATAATTTGCAACGGTTATAACCGTAGTTAACACAATATTTAAACCAGGAAGCATTTCTTTCGAAGGCAAAGCTTCTCTGTGAATCATGCAATAGGTCCAGACGCATTGAGGCAATTTTTGTTTTACAAGTGCTTGTATACTTTCGAACCTTCCGGATATTGAACGAGCACCATCGGTGCATATTCCGATGCAATTTTTGCATTCTATGTTTGCCTCATTCATAAAATCATTTAAAATAACAAATTATGCGTGCGCTGTTGTTTCGAGTTCTATTGATTTGCAGAAAAGTAGTTATACTACTGGCATATTATCACAAAATCGAACATGGGCAATTAAATGAGCATCTTTATTACGATTTGTTGCTTCATCAAGCTGGATTGAAAACAATTTGTCACGCGACTTCGAGAAAAGCTGACACTATACATTTTCAGCTATATCACCAATTCAACGAGCAACAGTGTCATTTAAAAGAGGTATGGACTGCAAATGTTTTGAAAAATTATCTCGCTCAATTGCTGCCGGCTTTTGCTTTACTTTTGTTTTGGCAGTTAGTTATAAATAATTTAAAGACAGAATCCAAAATATTCAATATACATTATTGTTGTATACATTTTACTGTAGACGGGGGCGTGAAGAAAAATATGACAGAAAACTGGGTCGCAAATACTAAAAGGCTAAGAAACGCTGGGTTAAACTATACTTTTTTAGGTCTGATTTTATTTCTTAAGTTCAAAAAGTAATAAAGAAAATATAAAAAAATAAAAAATTGCTTCTTTCAAGAAATGAAAAAATATTCCCTTTGCACATTTTTAAAGAAATTTAAAACTTAAAACCTAAAATCTTTTAAATCCTAAAACCTGGTGCCCCATATTAAGGTAAAATCAAACACAAAAGACGAAAGTTGCTATGCATTTCATAGCATGTTGCTATGGATAGCATAGCAGAAATTAAATATTTTTATAAAAACCAAAACATATAACTTATAATGGACTACTAAACCTTGCATTGAAATAAGTAAAAGATAAGCAAATTTTAGATTCTTTTAAGAAGTTACCAAACAATATAATTTTAAATTAGTAAAACGTGGTATCAATTAAGCCATATAAGTTGGCGTTAATTATAAATGTAAAAATTTTGTTATAACATGGAGAAAAGAGCTTTTGTGAAATTACAGGTGAATATTAATTATTGTATGGTACGGACATTTCAGGTAAAAAAAATCACAATTCCGGTAATAAAACCGAAATAGGTATACGTTATTTAAACCATACATTTGGTAGTTTTTCAATTATTTACCGAACTTCTTTTTTCAAAATTATAGTTGTTATTACAACACATATAGTAAATATAGAAAACTGGAAAGTAAATTTTACCAAATAAATGTTTTTTTAGCCATGATTTTAGGTAAAAAAAATGCTTAAAGTGTTTTTTTTTTTTTTTCTCTTTTTTTTTAATTTTCAAACAAACTTTTTAAACAATATCCAATTAGTTGTTAAAGTATAAAAAATATTGTAAAATGCTACACTTAAACAAAGGAACTTTTAATTTTACGGTGCCTTTAAATTTATATAAAAATATTTTATTTACTTACGGAGAATAATGTGAGCGTTGTTGTTTTCAGTTCTATTGATTTGCAGGCTACTGACATATCACAAAATGAAACATAGGCAATTAAATGAGCATCTTTGTTAATATCTGTTGCTTCATCAAACTGTATTGAAAACATTTTGTCACGCAACATCGAGAAAAGCTGATACTACACTTTTAGCTGTATCACCAATTCGACGAGCAACAGTATCATATGAAAGAGGTATGGACTGTAATTGTTTTGAAAAATTAACTCCAAACATAGTTATACAATCTCAATTGCAGCTGGCTTTTACTTTACTTTTGTTTTGGCAGTTAGTTAAAAATAATTTGAAGATAGAATGCAAAATACTCAATATACATTATTTTTGCATACATTTTACTGTAAGTGGGGGGCGCGATGAAAATTATGATTGAAAACTGGGCCGTAAGTACTGAAAGGTTGAGAAACGCTGATGTAATGTCCCTGGCAGTTCCAGGGATGGAATTGTCTCTGAAAAACTGTCAGATTCTGAACTGTTGATTCATGAGTGAGAATGATAGCTTATGTCTACCAGTATGTTCTCTCTGAGGAAAATTGTGTTAGTGTAGTAGTTGCATGCGTCAGCAACGTTTGCTAATCATCATTAAGTATTAATCCAGAAATACCCCCAATAACCCATGAGGGGGAAGCAGATAACCAAACTAAACTATTATGGTCACAATAAATTCAAACTATCGGCAACATTGAATGAAATGCATTTAAACATGTAGTTTTGTAAGCATATAGAGACCTAATCCTGCTGTAGAACGTTAATAAAATGGTAGTGAGAATTATATTAATGATTGGATTGGAAATGAAACTGCAAGTTTAAAAGTTACATTAATTGAGTTTATTTTGAATCAAAGGTTATTCTGTTTTCATTTCATGCGTCATCAAGCTATTTTAAAATGTGTATATTAACTATAAAATCTTAATTTTTACTTTCTGTTTTTATTTGTTATTTTGTCTTTTCTACTACTCAGACTTGCATAAAACAAGTGCAATTTACAGAAAAATATCCAGTTATCCCCCCTTTTTTTAAAAAATAATCATCTGCGTTTAACAGTCAGTTCTATTTCAACTTTGGGGCTACCAATAATCGTGACCTCGTAATTTTGAAATCAATTCAGAATACAAGGAACAATTCCACCATTAACTAGTTTTTTTTTTCTATTTTTTTTATTTGTTATTATTTATTTTATTTATTTTTTGAGCGGAAATAACCAATTATTTTATTACAGGCAAATGAAAACCTTTAAACCTCTTATAGTTATTATTACGGCAAATAGATTCTAACACTTTATATGACTACCGATAAGAAAATTTTGCGTCAATACTATGGTTGAGACAAACAGGGTGTATACGAATTAACCAATCATGGCTGGGATTCGATCCTTGATCATTCCACACATCTTAATTAAAATAAACAAAAATAATATATAAATCTCTAATTTAAAAAAAAAAATATTTGCAATTCGTTCCTGAAAATAATTTTGTCACGTTTTGCTGAGCATTTTATCTATTCCTGCAGCTCGGAATTTTAACCTGTAATGCATAGAGGTCTATATTTGTATGCTTAAAACCTTATATATCTTTTTATCGAAACTTGATCATAGAATTTTTTTTAAAATTTTACTTGTAACAAAATTATTTTATCGTTCCCGAGTAATACTAGAGGCCTTGACAGTTTATTTCTCTATCTGTGAAAATTTTTATTTTTGGAGCACTATCCAAGTACAATTCCATTTCAGCGGGTGGGACAATTTACGATTCTACACTATCCTACAATAATGGAAGAGACACTTTCAGTTTTTTAAATTTCTTTAAATATCTCAAGAAATACTAAAGAACATTATTTTGTAACTTAAGAGGTAATTAGTTCATGGGATTTTTCATACATTGATAAAGAGTTTAAAAGTTTCAGAGGTTTCAGGGATAAACATTAAATTAAGGAAGGAAACAAGTATTTCTGAACACCCTATGCCATGAAGTCATGCAATAAGCTTGAAACTTATACCGATTACTTAAGTTGTTATTTGTAATAACTGCATAAATTTTCATAAACCTAGCTTAAATATTTATGGAAATATGGACATTTTTATAAAAAACTGGCCCTTTTCCATTGCTTTTTTTTGCTGCAAAACTAAATTACTAAACTAGTTTATAAAGCTAAATTTTCAATAAAATTAAGTAACATTTTTAAGCAATTAAAAAATAATTAACAAATTATTGTTTTAATACTTATTTTAATATTGTTACAGATTTACTTAGCAAATTACAAATTAATTTAGCTTAGTGATAATTTGTTACAAATTTACGCAATATATGACTATTTAAACTTGTCTTATTCTGTGTATGCGCAGAAAAAATTAAAAAAAAATGTTTTTTGTAATATTTTATAAATTTGTTTGGCAATATTAAGACTCTAAAAATATAAATTCCTCTTACATTTACGCACACTACATAATAACGTTTATAAACTACATAATAACGTCATTAAAACAACATCTGTTTTTATTTTTAGTTAAACCTGAACACCATAATAATCTCGTAACTATATCACTGTTACTTAGCTAAAATTTTTTTTTTAAAAGGGAAAATAATGAACATTATGATACTTGTTATGATACAAAAACCAGGATTTCGTTGAAGACTCCTTTTTCAAATAAAATAAAAATAAACAAAAAATGTAACTCACATTTTTTTTTTTTTTTAAGTTCACACGCTTTTTAAAGTTGCCTATTTCACAGAATTCTAAACACTGACTATAAATGTGTTTCACAAATTATGTCATATAATTTTGAAAAAAAATATTAAAGATATCAAAAATTGGAAGGAAAAATTATGTCCCTCCGAAAAAAAATAATAATTCCGAAATGTAAACTCTATCAGTATAGCCTAAGCAAAATATATCAATACAATAGTGCGAGGAGCACTCAAAAAATTTGAAACAAAATAGAACACATTAAATAAAATATATATCACGCAAAAAACAGAAATAAAATGTAAAGAAAAAACAGAACAAAATACAAAACTAAATCTATATAATGAGTAGCGAATTCAAGTGAAGCTTAGTGTACCGGAATATTAAATCAAATTTGTATACATTAAATTTGGTATAGGCTAGTAAAATATCCCCCCAAAACTAAGTTTTAAATAATAGTCCAATATATATTTTTTTAAAAATTAGTCCATTAAATTATCAACAATATCCTTTACATTTATTTTACAACTACTAAGAATAGAAACGATCTAAAATAGTTTTTTTAAAAAAGTATCCTCTAAGACGACTGATATCCCCCGTGTGTGATAGCTATTTAAAAATACCATAAAATTTGTATTGAATCAGAAAAATTTTCTACATTTGTTCGTTGAAAATTTGTCAATTTATTGAAATCGTATCTGTATTTTACAACTAAACATTTGTCAAACGAAAGTTTTCCATAACCACAGATATTAAATTTGATTTGATTATATTAATATTCGTTTTGTTTAAAAAAATATTTCGACTTATTCCAAATTTCTTTTTCCTAAAATGAAATTTAAGAATCAATTTCAAATCACAACTTTTTTTCCGAAAAAGAAAGTATTTACATGAAATCCATTTTATCGTTTCCAAAAAAATTACAAGACAGCCAAATCCAGCGATCAACCGCCAAATTATATTCTTCTCTGAATCAACGGGATGTGTTTTGTTCGAGCCAGAAGAGTCGAAGTTGAAAGACTCCTCTTCCTTCATCTATCTGTAGGAAGGACGGAAATATTACGTAATTGAGTCAATCGTGTTTACGCATGTTTGTGTCACTAAAATAAAGTATTCAATTTGTATTGATTAATTGAATGTATCAGAAGATATGATAAGTTGTTTTTTCGATTGAAAATGCGCCAACGTCTGCAATTTGCAGTCATCTGTTTTGACATGCGTTATTCTACGTACACACCTACCCTTAATGAAAGAAGAAGTATTGGGTTGTGTGTGTATCAGCTGTTTTAAAAGCATCGTGAACCACGTGTTTGAATGCACGTGATAGAGACATAACATTTCGACTTGACGTTTCTCTACACATCTGAGAATGTGATTTTCCCAATAGAACTTTCTATCATGAATTGCAACTTTTTTATTATAAATTGTTGGATTACCCTACCGACGTTAAATTCGAATTCCGGCATAAAAGGTGAGCAATTTTAACATTTATGATAATTAATTTTTTAAACACTGTTTTTCTTAATTTGAAGGAAATTTGTTTGATATTTGTAGCTTGAAATGAAATAATTGTTATATGTATGTATCAAAATAATATTTTTCCTATAAAAATCCATTTTAAATTTTTTAAATGCGTATCTATTCAAATTGGTAAAAATTTATTTCTTATGTTTAAATTTCAGTAATAAAAATTAAATGAAAATATGCTGTATACCTGTATAAATATTTTTTACCGATAAACTCTTGTTATAAAAATATAATTTTTCCTATGTCTAAATATTTAAGGGACGGAGGATTATAGAACTATCAAAAAAGTTTACATGTATCAAAACTTTCGTAAACTTATTAGTAATATGAAAAAATTAAAAATACTTAGTCTAACATGAAACTTTGGTATCCATGTCGATAAATCACATTTTAATGAATAATACAAAACACTTTTAAAGCTATTAATTGGTGACTTAAATAAGTAGGGAATTCTCTATTTTGGTTCACTTGGACACGGAATCCGACTCCAGGACAGCCAAAAAATCCAGAACCAATAAATGGCGTGAAGCCAAAACACTAGTAAGTAAAAAAAAAAGAGAGAGAAACAGATAATCTTATAACGCATAAAATATACCTAGTGTTTGTATTTTTCACCATCTGAATTTCAAAATATCGTCCTAATTTGTAATACACTTGTAAACTATGAAATTAAAGCAAAATAAATTTCAGTCTTTTATTATAATATTAATAGATTTAGTTTCATTTATGAGAAATCAGAACTGAGCTTTGAACTGTATTATTGTAAGATATGAGACGATAAGACAATATTTCTAAATGCTAAAATGGTATAAACAGGTTGCTTAGAGTTTTTAAAAAGTGCTTCAAGGTGCTTATTTTTAAAAGTTCGTTTTTTAAAAGCCCTTAAAGGTGGCTTTTTGTATTCGGGGTTTGTAAAAAGTGCTCAATTTTCTATCGTTTTAAGATATTTTTTCTAAAATACAAAACGATTGTCGTTTTAAAATACCAAAAATACATGATTTGCACTATTTTCTCTGCTATATTTATCAGAAACTAGTTACTATGTCATGATTATGCAAAGTTTTTTAAATTTTTTTATAATTTTATTGATTTTATGTTTATAAATTAAGAACTTTAAACTATGGAAAAAAATAATTTTTATTCCTTCACGCATCCTAATTATGATTGTTTTTGGAAAGTGATTAAAATACTTTTTGAGTGCTTAAAAAGAACTTAAAAGGTGCTTATTTTTTGGTGAAAAATATGGCCACGCACCCTGATAAAACATATGTTGCGAGATTTTTCGAGAAAGTTTCGACTTTTTTTTATTTCATTGAAATTTAAAACTGTATATACTCGACTTACGTTTAGTTTTTACGATTTCCAATTTTCTACTTTGTCAACTCTTTTGAAATTAAAAATTTCAAATTTTTCTTTCCTATGTTAAGCTTTGACTGTTAATTTTTATACAGAAATATAAAGAAAAGCTTTTTAAATATTTAATTACAAAAATCAAATAACTGAATTCTTTATAATGTCTTGAAAATAAATGTTTGATATGTACGCGAAGTATCGGAAGAAAAATAAAGAAAACATTTTGTAGAAATCAAGAAGCTAGTTTGAAAATTTGAATGTTCATAAATCTTAATAAGTCGGAATAACTTTCTTTCTAGTGATCGAATTTTCAAGGTCTAAGTGCCAATCTTAAAGGGTAGAAGGTTCATTTTTAACTGTGCTATTTAGTACTTAGTGTTAACTATTATTGAATTTAAGAAATCAGTGACAAAATGTACCTTTCTCGGATAAACATACATTTTTTAACAGATTTGGATCCCTTACAATTAAAAAATATGTCTAGACGTGGTGGCTCGGAGGATAGCTTTCGCTTCCTATTGAGGTAACCCATCCCAGTGGTCGCTTGTTGATTCAAATTCTGCTCCAAGCGCACCGACCACAGTACTAATGTAAAATGTCCTTAGTGATAAACGGATTATTCATTTGAATCGCATTTCCGTCGAGCTGACGTTGTGAGGTTTTCCTCTCCATGTAACGTAAATGCGGGTTAGTTCCATCAAATGTCTTGCACGAAGGCTTTTTTATATCACAATTCTTGATCCAGGAGTTCCCTTGTCTTCTGTATATGGTTCAAAATTACAAGGTTACGGAGATGAACATTGATAATCGTCCCCTCGAAAATGGGTCAGCTGTTCTAAGCCAGTCATTAAATAAAATAAAATTAAAATGTGCAAGATTGCCACAATTTTGAAAATATTTGTCAAAAACCTAATTTTGTGGGAAGAGTATGTTTTTTTTTTATTACAAAATGTATGGTTTTTATTAAAAGAAATTTTTCGTCAAAAATCTAATTATGTTAAAAAAAAGTGTGTTTTTAACAAAATGTATTTTATTTCATTAAAAGAATTTTGTTTTAAAAATCTACTTTTGTGGAAAAAAGTGTTTTTTTTTTTTTTTTTTTTTTTTTTTTTTTTAGAAATTTTTTTTCTGTCTCATTTTGTATCTTTAGAGTGAATGTAATTTAACCCTTTATAGAATCATTTCTTTCTAGTTATATTATGTTAAATTATGATCATGCCTAGCTATGTTGTGTTAAAATATTTTTGGAATCGAGATAGATTTATAAAAAGAATTTAATTTAGTTTATTACAAAAAATTAACTTTAGTTTTGGTCAGAAGGTTCGTGGCTTACAATTTTACCCGCTGTATAGAATTGGCCATAAACCTTAAATTCTGTACTACTAAACAGAATATATAATGATGTGTTAATAACTACACATAAACTCGATGTCCATATGAACAAACGCTTTAACGCAGTAGGGAAAATAGTTTCACAGTGTTGGTCTTTATTTTTAATTGACCCCACACTAACCTTTGCTATTGCACATGAGCTCAAATTTCGAAAAAACTCTTCCAACACACTATTTTAGACGATAATATAAGTTTTAAGAAAAGGCGAAAAGAAATATTCGGTTATTGCTTGAATATATTATGGCGTTCACTGTAATAGTTAAATCCATGAAAAGTGTAATGAAGATATTTTTTTATAAATATTTTTAAAATACACGAGCATACTTGAGTTATATCCGTGGTATTTTGATTTATAGTTCAATAAATGTTCGGTAGTATATTATTTGTAGTTTAAAAATATATATAATTCGTAAAAAATATTAGTAAAAGAAAAAAAAGCATTAATTTATCATGAATGAAGTATCTATCATAATATGAGCGAAATCTTTGATTGTATGACTAATATATTTCTCGCATTGTATGACAGCATAGTAAGAATTTATTACTAATAACTATTATTCAATAAGTCTCAACTAAAATGTCCAAAAATTATCGAAAATATTTTTTTTTTTTGTAAGAATCGTTAAGATACCTGGTTGGATCACAATTTATAAAAATTAAATTAAACAAATGGAAATAATTACAATAATTATGTATCGTATCTATGTAATAATACTTTATTATTTGCCAATTACAGTTTTCACGGCGTCATAAAATTTAAATTTTTTGTATACATAACTATAATGATGCAAATCAATAAAATGATTTGCATTTATAAGAGTTTTATTTTTGAAATTGACTAAACGGTGACATCATTAATTTCTGAATAACATAAAACCATATGATTTATTTTCTAACGCTTTGCTTCCTCTTAAAAATATGAAATCAAGTTACAGACGCGAAGAATTTTGTATGAATTGGAATTGTATTAGATGGAAGACAAAATGCAACGAAATTTAAATACGATTCATGAATAATTAATGAGATAAAGACACGAAGAAAATAATTTTGACTGTACAAAAGCTTGTTCAATACAATGTATGCAAATTCTTAAGCTTTTTCATCCAAGCCTTTTATAATACACCGGCCTTCTTCTACACAAGGTAAATCAATTTGTGTGTAACTTTCATGGAAATTTTTTACTTTGTTGACATTTTTATTGAGTGCGTTGTCTTTTTCCGTATTATAAAAGGCGTGTATATGTTATTTTTATTATTTGGAGTTATTAATGCTACGCTAGTTTATTTTTGCGTTTTATTTACGGTTTATTACGTTTTAATTTATTAACTGAACTCCAAAAGAAATTATAATTTTTTCGTTTTATTATTCAAAACTAACTAGGTTTTGTACAGAAACTAATACACTGCTCTCTGTATACAGTTTTCATATTGAAACATTTAAGATTGATGAGTTTCTCTTTACTTTCTGAATAATTACAATTATCAATAGTGTTTATAATATAATAATGTATCGTCAGAGTACAAAATTTGGCAATCTATGCTATTTTTAACAATTGCATAAAATCCACTGGTGAAGTATGATATACTAAGTATATTTCTCACATTTCCTAGACATTCTATAGAATGTCAGTCCGGCAAAGTGTGAAATAGTAATTATTTCCCTCATTGCATAAACATTTCTTCGAATGACTAATAACAAACTGGAAATGTATGAAATAAATAATATTTTATGCATTGCCTTTTTTTTAATGAATAATGAAATTGTACAATGAATAGACAAGGTGTATAATTTTTTCGTTTTATTATTCAAAACTAACTAGGTTTTGTACAGAAACTAATACACTGCTCTCTGTATACAGTTTTCATATTGAAACATTTAAGATTGATGAGTTTCTCTTTACTTTCTGAATAATTACAATTATCAATAGTGTTTATAATATAATAATGTATCGTCAGAGTACAAAATTTGGCAATCTATGCTATTTTTAACAATTGCATAAAATCCACTGGTGAAGTATGATATACTAAGTATATTTCTCACATTTCCTAGACATTCTATAGAATGTCAGTCCGGCAAAGTGTGAAATAGTAATTATTTCCCTCATTGCATAAACATTTCTTCGAATGACTAATAACAAACTGGAAATGTATGAAATAAATAATATTTTATGCATTGCCTTTTTTTTTAATGAATAATGAAATTCTGCATGTACAATGAATAGACAAGGTGTATAATTTTTATATTTAATAATTTGCCTGAAGAGCATCTGTTTTGTATAAAATGCCTAGGTTTTCTATACAACAATTAGGCAAAGAATAATAATTTCATTGTTAATTATAATTAATTCGCCAAGGTTAATACAATTATTTTAGAATTCCGGCATCAGTAACATACGCGCTCATGGGAATCTTTTCTCGATTCCCATGAATCAAGATTATTACGATTACACGGAAATCACGATTATTAATGAGATCTTAAAAACTGAAGCCGAAAGATAATGTGAATACTTCATTTACTTCATTAATTATAAAGATGAAAAATAAACCATCTGTTTCGATGTTTAAAAAATAGATTACTTAAGTAATCTATTTCTAATATTAAGTAAGTAGTCGATAGGAGTGCCTCACCATCCGTCATTTGGAAATACACCCTGCCCTGATTTTCCTTTAGGGTACCGAGATTTTTCTAGTTATGCTTTTTTCCTTTACTTAATTTTCAATAATTTCTTTGTTTTATTTTATAACCGTCGTTAAACAGCCGACCCAATTTTTGGGTTTACGTTTACTGATGTTCAATTCCGTAGCCTTGTAACTTTGAACCCAATCCAGAAGACAAGGTAACTCTTGGATCAAATAGTGGGAGAAATTTGTCCTCGTGAAGTACTTTTTTGATGGAACTAATCCGCATTCGCGTTACATTCCACGAGAACCTCCCACGGTTAAGACGAAAAGGGGACTCTAACCCATGATCCGTCTACCACTGAGGTTATTTCAAGTCAGCACTGCAGTTGGTACAGGCGGGATGCAGAATTCGAATCGACCAGCCATCGCTGGGATTCACCCCACTGGAATGCGAACGCTCTATCCTTATATTTCTTTAGCTGCTTTGCAATCAAATAATACATGGAAATTAATATCACTGGAAATTGTTAAATGATAAATTCATCAAAAAACATTTTCAATTTATTTTATGTTCGAACTGCCATCTATAAATAATTACCATTATAATTTTTAGGCATATATAAATAATATATTCATCATATAAAATTTTAAGTGTTTATCACATAACACCTTAAATTTATGCAATGTAAAATTTCGATTTAATTTTCTTATTATTTTAATTTAAAATTAATGATTATTATCTTCATTTCTTAGGTATTCACAGAAGATTTGAAATTGAAAAATTCATTAGTTTAATATAAAAATTAATTAAATTGTTGTGGAGAGAACTATAAATATATATTTAGCCATGTATCGTTAAAGGTGTCATTTGATATGCTTATTTATTTTAAGATTACCTCGAAACTTGACTGTAATATGATGGAGTGAAGACTCAAGTCAAAAATAGATTTTTAATTTAAATTTTAATCAATATGAACATTAAATGGCTTATATATTTCTCTAAATGTTCACGTTTCTGAACTGTGTCTGGCATATCAAATATAAAATAATTTACATTACGATCAAATATTTTGAATTCATTCATTAATATTTTTCACAATGACTTTTTACCAATTTCTTTTTTCTTCTTATTGTTAACCTCTGCCTACAAAATATTTAAATATTTATTTTAATCATAAAAAGTATCAGTACCGCAGTGGAAGACACGTTCCCCAGTGGAACATCGAACATTACTGGCTGCAGTCAGTAAGCAGGTGGGTGATCAACTTTGATAAGTCTGCTCAGGGACTGGGCCACATTCGATCCTTGGTTACACTTTCTACCGTAAAGTGCTAAACTTCAGGCGCAGGTCATCAGGCTACTAAAGTGGAGGTGCCATCATCTGCAGAGGATCAAACTCATGTCGTCATATCTGCGGATCATCCTCAGGATTATTTCCCTGACCATCGCTAATTGCTCATTGTGCTAGGAGGGTCGTAAATAAAGTACCATAAAAAGCTCTCCATAAAAAGTAGCAAATGTTTTTTTTTTTCTATTTATAAAATTACCTCATAGAACCTACATGAACTACTTGTGGACGTAGGCATAAATAATTGGTTAAATTATAAATAACCTCTTCATTTAATGAATAATTAAAGAGAGAAATATAAAACTACTAAATTTAATTAATTTAACTACGCCATTAAAATCCTCAAATGTGAAAAGCGATACTTTTCTTTCCAAATAAAAACATTCAAGAGAAAGGCTCAATATACTGATTAGCCACACTGTATTTTCAAAGGTGGCATGTTTTTAAACATCCATTTGTTTCTTAGAATGTTTTTTTTCAGATACTAGCTTCGCAAACTTTGTAATTTCCTCTAAATAATGGCGTTATACACTACTGAAGCATTTTATTTACTTCATAAAATCATGGTGATTTTTTTTAACGAAAATTTTCTGATTCTAATTTTCTGGAATTGCATTAGGATTCTGATTCTAATTTAAAAAAGCAATTTTATCAGGTTAGAACCTACAACACAAAGAATACGTAATTTCTTCCATTTCAACTAAATAAACTATTCCCAAAATGCTTTAATAACATCCATTGATAAAGCATTTATTCGTAACTTATAATTTAAACAAAAAATTATTTTATTTTTTATGCGATTATGTTTTATTTTTTGTATATTTGTTATTTGAGCCCTCTGTTAGTAGTGCTCTTATTATCATCGATAGTATACTTATTAATTTTATTCTGTTTTATGATGAATTCTAATAGTAATTGAATCTCAAAATTTAAACAAAATAAGAAAAAAAATTTATCATGGAAAAATATATCAATATTCATCTGTAATATTTTTTGGTGCTGAAAATGGGATAATATTTAAATATGTACAAGCGTTTTGTTGTGACGTAATCGCAACATATTTTCAAAGTTTAGTTTTTGCCATAATTATTTAGCTCTGTTATTTGATAAATTCTACTTTAAAGAAAGGGAAAAATTCAAGTTTTTTTGAGAAGCATTTATTTAGTAATCATAAGCAAGAGAGCATAACTCTAAGAAAAACACTTATACATTTAAAAAGGTTAGAGATGCAGGCAAAACATACAAATTATTTGTCTTACAGTACAGGAACATATTTTTTAGAAAATAGAGAAAAGAATTATTTGAAACAATTCTTAATATACCAATTAAATACTAAGAAAGTTTAATTCTATCTTCTTAGGTACTGGTATCTATTTAAAAAAGATTCAAGCAAATTCTTGCATTTAAATAAAACACATATCCTTTCTATTAAATATAATTTCACTAATTCAATTAAATATTATAAAATAAAATGATATATTTATCATATAGCTAGAAGTATTATAAAGTGTTTCCATTTTATCGCATGTTGAGAAAAAGCACATATTTTTTACATGCTTTAACATGAGAATGCAAACTTTTAAATACTTCTTTTTGCTGTAAATTTAGAGATTTAGGTCATATAAAGTTTAAAAAATTCTAATCAAACCTGATAGTAAACAAAATTATAATTATTCGCAATACTAAAAATAAACGTTCCAAGTAAAAAAAAAATATTTTAAGTGATAATTAAAATTTTCATATAAAATGTTTTAAAGATTAAATATTTATAAAGCGCTGTACTTTTTCTTAACAAATTATTAATTTCTGTAATGTGAAGAAATGCAAGGACAAGTTTCTAAGCTTTTTAACGTTCATAATTATTTTTTTTTTATAATCACCGTCGCCTGAAGTAGAGGCTGTCTTCTTAATTAATATTCAAATAACGAAAGCAATTAATGATTTGGGGGTTATGTTTATTTAAACATTAAATACGAGGTTGGAAAATTTTGTTTTTCAACAGGCACTAAATTAAGAACCACAAATAAAGTTTTTTCTAAAATTAAAAAAAAGAGTGCCTTGCATCGATCATAAAATAATCCAAAATTTTAAAATGAGATTTTAAAACATGCAAAAAATTGTTCGAAATTCTAATGTAATGTTTAGTTTTATGTAATGTTATGTAACGTGGGTCAGTCAATCAGGTTCGTAACATCACTTGCAGTTATCTAATTAAATGTGAAATTGATTAAACAATATAATGAGCCCAAGTCTTAAAGCTGTAACGGTAACATGTCATGTACAGCCACGTGATTAGACACAATCGTGTAATTATGTACAAGTACACAGTTGTTTAAAATAAATATTCTAATTGTATTTAGCACATTCATAATGACTTAACATTATAATATACTTAGTATAAACATTTTATTTAAGTAGTTACTATTAATAAATTCTCAAACTTTTTATTAAATTACTTGTGAAACAATACTGAATGTGATCTGAAAAGTTTTCTTTCTTTCTTTTAAGTATGACATTTATTTAAAATCCATCTTAAAATATAAGCATTAAAGTCAGTAGTAGCATTCTAAAATTGTAAAATAGGAAAAAAATTCTATAAAGACTTTATTATTTACAATCCAATATTTTTTTTCACTTAAAGAAGTAAATCAAAAGGATGATAGTAAAAATGTACCTTATGTAATTTTAGTATTAACATTTTATCATTTACGTGTCTTTTCATTACGTTTTTGTCATTGCATTTATCATCTACAAATCAGATAATATGGGCGTGATAATCTACAATCACGCCCATATTATCCCAAACTTAATTGATTTCTTTCTTTTTTATTAAAATATATTTATAAATTTTAAATGTTTCAATACATTTATTTAAAAAAAGCTACAGTTCTAAAAGAGCATCTAAATTAAACTTCAAATTTTTTTTGGCGGGAATGGGAGTGAGGAAATAGTTCGAAAACGTTTTGAAAGTGCGTGAACCAAAAGGAAAAAGTATAGCAGAGTTGAAAAAACAGACTGTTGTAAATAAATAATACAAATAGCTACCAGTTAGGCTATAACTTTGTTCGCATGTGTGTTAACATTTTTCTACATCACGTTGTATTTCTTTCGTTAAATACTACACACTTTAAATTTTAGTATTACAAAAGAATTTTAATTTTTTCATACTTAGATAAACGATTAACGCGTTTTAATAGTTCAAGTTTTTTTCATTTCATTTCGTATTTTTTTTCTTATTCCTGTAAGAACACAATACACTTTCCCTGTATCCCGAGAACTGTTTCCATGCATAAAGTAATAAAAATCTCAAGGTTTCTTTTCAGTCTCTTCCGTAAGACTGTAATATAAGTTAACAGTTATTAACTGCGATCAAGCCATCAAGGTCACAATCTAGGCATTAAACTGAATTGGTGACTGTTCCCATCCCAAGGCTATAAACATTTTTTAGTTAAACACACTTTTTATTCGTAAAAAAAAAACTCTGAGTGAAATAATACGAATCATGTGCATTAATACTCTCAACGCAATTATAACTTTGTTTTTTTTTTTTAACTAACATGATAAATAGCTGTTTTTATTAATGGTGTAACATTGAATTTGAAATTTTGTTTTTAAAGTGTTATAAACTAGTAGAAACGTTTTAATGAGACCAATGATTACTTTTATCTTAAGAATGAGAATTTTTTTGTTAAAAAAATTATAGCCGCTTTTACTCTTAAATCATTTGTGTTTTTTCATTCAACATTGTCATTTAACGTGTTCATTGACTTGACGTGTCATGATTTTCATTCCTTGATTTTTCATTTACTGTGTCATTTAACATTGAAATCATAATACTGAGTACATTTCTAATATTTTTTTTTATGCATGACCATCATTTTTGCGCAAAATTTAGTTTGAGCTGTAGTAACTCTGGGGATACAGCTCTCGACTCGGGTTCGAATTCCTGTGATGGATGGTCGACTCTTCTCTTAAATCACAACGAACAGAGTGCTAAAATGAAATATCCTCAGTGGTTGATGAGTGGTTTCGTGGTTTTCCTCACCACGCAAATGCGGGGGAAATTTATCAAAAGTTCTCCTTACAGACAAATTTCTCCGATTACCTGATCCAGGAGTTCCCTAGTCTTCTGGATTGGGTTCAAAATCAAAAGGCTTCTGAGTTGAACATTGATAGTTGTAAATTCAAAATTGGGCCGGCTGTTCAACGACAGTTATAATATAAACTTTAGAATATAAAGCACTGATAGAACATTTCCCTTTCAGTTAGTCATGACATTCAGGTTAATATTCTCCAAATGTCCAATAAGTTGAACATTTGACACTATTTAATCACTTATAAAATAATATATTAAAGAGTTCTATTTGTAAAACTCCAGAACATGATTGTCTAATTAGAAATATAGTTGGATTTATCCTCATTAGTCTGAATTCTTAATTACCTTGAAAAATTATAAGAATTGTGAGAAATTTCATTCAAATAACCATTTTGGACAGTTTTATGGCAAATAAAATATTCCATTGTTTAAGACTAAATTACTTTGTTTCTTCGAAATGCGACGAAATACACTGTGAAAGTTTTCTATACTTTGCATGAAATGCTAAAAATTAAAATATATTATTGTTAATGCAATTATGAAACTATCTATTGAAAAAAAATTAAGTTAAAATTAATATTTTTTAAATGTTATATTGCATTTATGAGTTTACATTCTTCTAAGCAACATATTAGAAAGTATTACTTTTTCCTAAATTCTTTAAATCTCTAATCTCAGGAGGATTCAATGACAACCACGAATATGGTTTAATCTCTACAAAGGGAAAGTTTGGAATTACATTTTCCCTAGCCGACAAACAGATTGGAAATAAGCTTGCAGTAACGTGGAATCTAATATGAATATATATAACGGAAAATTACAATTTATTAATTTCAAACTTATTGTTTTAGTGTTAGTGTTTTGAGTTGTTTGCATTTAATTGTGCTGTCAATAAAAATATGAAAGTATAAATTTAGACTGAAAATGGCAATCGGAAAAAAAAAAACTTTTTTAATTAAATTTTTTTAAGTGTGTGAAATGTAATATCTTTACAGTGTAACAATCCTGTCTAAGAAGTGCTTGAAAATTGATACAACGGAAAGAAATCTGATCGATTGTATGGGCTTCAATGTAAAAGCGAAATCGATCATCTCCACTCTTAAGGACATCAAGGTTAAAGTTGTCATTATCAATTTTTAGTTTCTAGTTCAGAAATTGGATAACAAAAATATTACCGCTTATTGTACTTAAATAATTCATGCATCATACTAATTCATTAATTGCTTTTTCAATATCAATTTGCTGATCAATAGCAATTATTTTATTCATTATCTATTTTATAATTATTTAAGATAGATACACATTAAAATGTGTTGGTGCTCAAAGTGTTATGGTATTAGTTTTAGGATATCTTTTAATTTGGTGTGTTACCAAAGATTGCATTATTACTGTTTTCTGTTATTATCATAGTTTAGAGAATATATTGTGTAAGTAGCTTCCCTACGTTCGTCCGTAAATCAAATGGTACCGGGCAGCCATAAGATCTGTCTGGGTTGTACGACTTTTGAAGAGGGGAGCTGAGAGACGTTAACTAAAGCCACACCAATACCACGAATATAACCGTATTTTGTTTTGAAGGTTTATTTAAATACAATTACATTAAAATTTTTAAATACAAGCCATCTGAAATTTAAGCAACATCCGCCCCTCCTACAGAGGGCATCGGACAAATTATAAAGCGTTGACCCGTCCGCGGTGATGAAAAGGTTGGGCAGCCCAGTTCCACGTGCGCGATTCATTGAATTTACTTGTTTAATAAAAGTGAAATGATCCACAGTATCGATTAAAAACGCGATTGTCTAAATATCATAATATGCGTTTCACACATTGTAATTTATGATAAATACTTATTTTCTTACAACAATACAGAAGCATTTCAAACTTAATGACAAAAAATCGTTTTCAATTTAATGAAACATAATCATTTTCGACTCGGTGACACATAATAATTTTCAATTTAATGACATTCAAACGTCTTCAGTTTGATTTTAAATAGTTTTCAATTTAATGATCTATAATCGTTTGTAATTTAATAATAAATCACTTAAAATTTAATGTTCTGTAAGTCTTTTTTAGTTTGAATATACAGAATCGCTTTCTATATAATAATACATAATCGATTTAATAATACATAATCGCTTTCTATATAATGATACATAATTGATTTAATAATACATAATCAGTTCCAATTTAATGTTAAATTATTATCGTTTTCAATTTTTCGATATTATTTTTATTTTAAGGATACACATTAGTTTTTAATTTAATCATTGTTTAGAATTCAATTAATGTTAGTTTTTAATTAAATTAAGTTTCTCTTCTCATTATTAACAAACTTTATTTTCAGGATTAGTCGTTTGAATTGCGCTTTATAACACATTTTTTTTTTAAATTGCATTTTATACATTTGTGAGAAAGGTGTTTTGTTTTTAATATTAAGGTTCAGAAAGCTGCTTTATTTTTATGAAATAATTTGTTTCGAATGTAAAACGAAATTCGTTTTAAAAAAATCAAAACAGGAAAAATGGAAGAAAAATATTTTTTCTTATTTTTTACTAGAACAAAACAGTAAAAAATCCTTTATTTTTAAATTTATGAAACAATTTAATTGAGAAAGAGGGGAATGGCTACTTAATTCGCTTTTACTAAATAACTAGAAATTTCAATTCCTTATCTACGCTTAAATTTGGTGTGGCCTCTATACTTATGCACGAATAAAAATATCTAGAATAATTTAATATGTATTTTGTACTGTGTTACATTTTTCCGATTACTAACTAATCGAAGCAAGATGAAATAGTAAGAAAATGTTACAATAATAAAAACAAAAACTGTACAAAGTATATAAAGGGATAACAGGGGTATATAATCATGATTATTCTCCGTTACCAACATTAAATCTAAAAGTTATATCTTGTACATGTGAGACGTGCTTAGCGATGAATCTATTCTGTTTTGTTAGCAATATACTGTAATGAAATAAAAATTCCTTTCGATAGACGGCTATGTGGAAAGATATTTTTTTCAATTTCAGAAACAGCAATGAAACAGTTATAAGGGACAAACAGTGCATGTTACGCTCCACGCACATTTGTATAGAGGGCGATGCAACTCTAAAAAAATAATAAAATTTTTTGTAATATCAAACCCAAATTTGGAAACTGTTTTGGTTTTCCCGGAGAATTTTATTTTTATATTTAATGTGGTGGCAAAATTTATAGAACACATTTTATTCTTCATTAAATAGATACAACTTTAAATGATTTTAACAGCCATCATACTTGAATAATTAAAACACACAGACACACACACACACAGACACATATATATATATATCTCAATTTACTAGCAGCACCCACGTTGTGATGCTAGATGCAAAGTGAGTGAAATGTAGAAGACTACCTAGAGGCGTATTTTTGGTCATTGGTTTCACTGACATTGATGATTTGGTACACCCTGTATATGTTAGTAAAGAGTCACACATTTTCAGATTTGTACAGGAAGGATTATTTGAATATTTAAACAAATAGAAAAATTATAGATTTACAGTTAGAAAAATTATAGGAGGATATCTTAAATAGCAAAGAATATTCGAGAATCTTTGGGTTTTATGAGGTAATAATTAATGAAAATTATAAAAGTTTTTTATCCGTTAAATATTGCAAGTTAACTTATTTTGTGGTATTTACTTGTAATATATTATTTATCTTGCTTTTTAGCGTTATTTTCAGCCATTCTTATGTTTTTATTATTTATTTTTTTCAAATTAAAGTTTTAAAACTGAAAGTAGCTTCGTCACTTAATTACAAAGCTATCCTATGATATTACTTTATTCAAAATTTAATGATAAACATATTTAATAAGGTATACAATGTTTACAATAATTGAACAGTAAATTATATTTGTTTTATAATAAGCTTTATGTAAAACTGTGCTAATGATAATATGATTGAAATAATGAAAAAAAAAATTGCACAGCAAGATGTAGATTTAACTCTTCGCACAATTGCTAAGTAATCTCCATTGCAAAAACCATTTGACAATTTAAAAAAAAAGAAATAGTAACCGAAAGTGGAATTAGAACTTAAAAAATAAGTGTAGATAAAAGTGCATTGGTAATCTAGCAAAATAATTTGGTATAATTTTTTCCCAACAGAATGTGGAACTCTATCTGTAGAACATAATCTATTAATACAATGAAAATATTTTGGGATATTTTAATTGAATATTTTTTTAAATTTTGATGTTACATTTTTCTTATAAATAAAAGATAATTGTTTAAATAAAAATAATTATTTCAGTAAAGAGAGCGGGAGAAATGTCTTAATTTATTTTTCTACCTCTTCGAACAATTTAAAAGTTCCAAAAAGAACTCTTTCAAAAGGAAAAAAAGTTTTGACAAATAGTTAAATGCTTATTCATGTCGACTTTAATAAAATAATTTTTTAAGAAATTTATGAAAAATGTCTTGTTAAATACAAGTTATGCTTCGAACAATAGTTTTATTTCAGGTTTTTTAGCATTCAAACAATATCGTTAAAAATTTTGTCGCTGAACCCGGATCTCATTAAATCTGGGTTTTGTAATAAATGAGTTCGACCGTATAAAGTAATGATTTGTAACATAATGTCCGGATACGTTTTTTCATGTTTGACTCTGGCAAATTTCCAGTTTTTTTGAGTAAAATATTACCTTTTTCCAGTTATATAAGAAAAATGACTTTAAATTTAATTTATAATGTGTTAAATATTACAAGAACAAAAAAGTTTCTTTTACTGAAAAAATAATCCCTTAAGGATAAATTTGAAACATTAAATATATTTTTTTCCTTTCACAATACCGTTAGAAATTAATGTGTCATTAGGAAATAGATTTAAATAACTTACTTAAATAACTAAAAATAATGTGTTTCTTTGAACGGGAAAAGCTTATACTTTTTAGAATAATTGATATTTTTTTACTTGCTTCAATTCTTATTTTGTAAACTGATTGTTAGACATCCTTATATGCATAATCGTTGTATTAATTGACAACGATTATTTTAAATCACTTTAAATAGTATTGTACTTAGAATATTTGGTGATATAGCTCAAATATTGGAATGTTATTAGCTAGATAAGACACCGTGCTATTTCTAAATATGTATATTATTATATTTTCAGCTTCGCAAGCTTTTTTTGAAAAATTTGTTTTGATTATTCTTTTTAAAACAGACTTTTTGAAGTAGCACATATAATTCTTATTTGATTATAAAAAGGGTTTATGGTTTATATTGCATATAGAAAATGCGTAAATATATTTTCTTGTTTTTATCTTTGATAGGGTCTAAAATGTTTCTTCTGCAAAAAAGATATAGTAATGGGGATGTCTAAAGGTTTAACTGAGCAGAGTGCGCAAAATAAAAAAAAGGACAACCCTAAATAACTTTTAATCTAATGATAGGATTTTCACGTTCTAGGACTCATTATTAAAGGTTTGCGAAGGTAACCTTAAATATGTTAATTAGTTAGTGCAGACGATATTTTAAGCTACGAAATTAGATAACAAAAAAAACGTACTTTCTTTGAATAAACAAAATAATTTCTTTCTTCGGAGTCAGACATCTGACCCCTGATATATAGCCGAAATCCGGAAAATAGGATTCCCATGGTTTGGTCAGGAGAACGGTCCAAAGTTTAGGCCCCTTAATGTTAATTTTATTTTTGCGTATTTCGCCATATCTCGAGAACTTTTTAAGCAAATTAATTATTTTTCATATAGCTATAAAATTCGTTTATCCAAAGATAATTTCATGCAAAAAAATAACTTTTCAGAAATATTTATGTTTTATTATTTGATTTAATAATAGGCAAAGAAATTTTAAATTGTATGATGTAAAATTTTTATAAAAACAAGTAATTTTACATGGCAGAATACAAAATTTTTGAAAAATGGGTCGAAAAGTTCTTGAGAAATTGAATTATAAGCATACGACGTCTTTAAAATTTGATTTTTTGTAAATTATTAAACTGATTTCATTCATAATTTACATTTTGCTCATTAAATTTACATTCTTTAAAATGATGTAAAAAATTTTATAATTTGCAAATTAAAATATTTTTTACTATTATTAAATAAAATAATAAAAAGTAAATTATATTTACCAAAAGTTTTTTTATGGAATTATCTTTGAATAAACTAATATTATAGTTGTGTGCAAAAATGTTTCAATTCGCCTAAAAAGTTCTCGAGATGTGACAAAATATAAAATTAACAGTAATTAAGGGCTACAAATTTTAGACTGCTCTCCTGACCAAATAATGGGGACCATATTTATATACCCCCTATATTTTTCGGGATCAGAAATGCAACGAAAGAAAAGTTTGCCTTCTCTGTTTATTTTGAAAAATGTTTTTGTGTCTGTTTTCTTAACTTGAAATATCGTCTGAACTAATTAATTAGCCTATTCGAGGTCACCCCCTCAATTCTCTAAAATTGAGTCCTAGAACGTAAAAATCCGACCATTAAATCAAAAGTTATTTAGGTTTGTCTGTTTTTTTTTTTTTTTTTTTTTTTTTTTTTTTAATTTTGCGCACTATGCAATGAAGAATTGATTTTTTGGTTTATTATAACGGTATAAACTGCGGAAAAATAATTATATGAATTTTGTGTTATAAGCTCCCAAATATGTGTGAATTAATACTTAATTCCAAGTTAAAGCCAACTTGGGCGTTCATACTTACTTTAAAGGGTGTAGTTAAGACTTAAAACGAATTTTTGATAAAACCCAACACAACCTCAGAAGCATTTACTTCATTTACCAATTATTTTCTCGTATTTTGTAGTGCGTTTCGAGACTGTCAAGCGACAACGAATGCTTATTTACAATCTAGCAGAGAAGTTGAAAGTCCGTTTTCTTTTTTGCACGATGCTAAACATTCTACAGAATTCGACGCAAACCGTTATAAAAAGGCATGTATGTTTTTCGTTTTGCGTAATTAAGATAATTATGCCTCTTAAGATTTACATAAGTCGGTGAATTGTATTAAATAGTTTTGAAAAGAATATTTTTGGTGTAGTGCAATTTTTAGATCCAAGAGTTACCTATGATGTTTCAGTACACTATTTTATTGCTGTGAAGTAGTTACCACCATTTTCGGTGATATGGTAAACTAACCTTTTCGTTGTGTATTTTCCCTTAAAAATGAACTTTACAGCCTTCAGTAAAAGTTTAGTGGTACTTGGAAACTTATCATTTGTGCTAATAGTTTGAAGCGAATATTGGTTAAGGTTTAGAATATGGGGGGACCCTTGGTTAGGCGATATTTTTCGCTCAATTTTGCTGATACCCCGTTTCTGCTTACTGGGATATTCTTTGCTGTACTTGCTTCAAAGATGTCACATTCGGGTTAGCGCAACTGTTGTTTACCATTAGTTTCTTGGTAATGAGAAGTTAAAAAATGAAATAAATTGAAGATAAAACTGCAATGGTAACCTCGCAAAATGATAAGTTTTAAGTTTCATCCCAATAGAAACGGCAACTAAATCTGAAGAACTCTTTTAAATGCTTTGAAAATTTTGAGATTTTTCAATTGAATACTTTTAAATGTTGATGTTGCGTTTTTCTTATCGTTAAAAAATATAAATAAATGCACTTTGCTAAGTGATCTCTCTGGAAAAAGCATTTTACCTCTTGGCAATATCACCCGAATCCAGTTCGGGCAACTACTATGTGCAGTATTTGTGATGCCAGAACTGACTTCGGGCTAGTTTGGGAGAACTGACTAGTTTGTGAGACCTGAATTCAGTTCGTTTCTACTTTACGATACTTAATTCACTATTTTACTAATAGATGGCACTAGTGGTTCTAGTTTTTCACCGATTACGACTTCAGTCGAAGGAGGGAAAATGTGGGTGGCGGTTTTGGTATATACCATACTGTAAAAGATTTGTAAAATTTAGGTATTGAAAATCATTGTTGTGTTTTTATGTTAGATTGTACTAGTTATAATAAATTTAGCTTCAAAATTTTGTTTAATTTGCTCTAATTGAATAAGATGAGTGTGCAATCCATTACTTTTTTATGTGTATGCAAAAATTATAAATACAGTATTTATTGCATTTAAAATTTTATTTTTGTAATAAACTATTTTCTAACTTTTTTAATGTTATAAAGAGCAAAATTAAACACTAAAAAAATGTTCCATTTTTGGTCAATTTTTCCTGAATGATATGTCACTGTTAAAGGGTTAAAGAATTTTAATAGTAACCGAAAATGTAATTAAAACATAAAAATTTAATTGTGGTTTAAATTGTACTGGTAACATGGCAACTGGTAAATTTTATTATTAAATTTTTATTTTTAATAGAATCGAGAACTAAATTAGTAGAACCGAACCTGTGTTGATTACAATGAAAATATGTACTTGAATCTTTTAATGGAATGTTTTTTTTTAATTTTGAAGTCCCGTTGTTATTATGTTTGAAAAATAAAAGAATTAATAAAAAATTGCACCAAAAGAGAGCGATAAAAATGTTTAGTGTTTTATTTGGTCGACCGGTTTTAAAACGCGTGTATAAGTTTGAACAATTTAAAAGTTTAATTAAAGCATTTTATTCACAATGTGTTGCTCTTAATTGGGTTGATTTAAAATATGTACTATAATCATTCCACATAATTTTGTGTGTTGTGATGAACATAAAACAAGTAAAAAAAAATTCAAAGAGTTTTCACACATTCCAGAAAAATATGAAAGTATTTACTAAATGATTTGTTACGAAGAAAGTAAGAAGCGTGTGGGTCTACTCTAAAATTGTGAAATGAATCACGTATTGGAAGAGTGATAGATGTTGTGCTTACTTTGTTGTTTTCACGATGCTCGAAATGTTATTCTAGAGATTTATGCATTAAAGTGAAAATTCACCTAACTTTTCGAGGAAAAATTGAGTTTAAAAATATATTCCCGAACTGCGCATTCAGGAAAGTGAAATATTGTTACCGAAAATAAATTTGTACAGATATTGAACGGGAAGGCACGACATTCTCCTGCGAAGTCCCTAACAGAAAATTAGTTCTAAAGTGTCACCCAAAGGCATAAGGATTTTAATATATGTATTAATAAAGATATGTCTTACTTAAGTGTATTGATTCGATTTATTAAGACATATTTGTTTTGATATTATTTTACACTGCCTGATGTATGGAATTGATTTTATCTTATAACGTATGCTTTTATATTATTCTACGATAATGATACGTTTCAATAGTTATATAACCACAGATATATAAGACGCAATTTAAAACATATTAGAGCCGCTCCTCAGTGGATTGATCGTAAAGACACCGAAGTCACGTCTACGGTCAGTAAGCGAGTGAGTGACCACTTTGATCCACTTTTGTGACCACTTTTGACATAAAAAAACACAGGATATGCAGTAGTTCGGGATCAAAAATGTTGAAGCCGATGGGAAGACACTCCCATGGTTTGGAAATACAAAAAGATGCAGTGTTAAATTTAGCACTGAAATGGTCAGACGACAGATCATTCAGAGCGGCAGATGTCAAATTTCTAAAAAATTGAAGAAGGCAAATTTCTTTTGCAACACTTAATGCTTCGATGAAAGACTGAAGATGGCGAAGAGAACGCCATGTTGAAACTCCACACCTGAGCGAGGGGAAAAACTCCGTTAAGCGGAGTGACGTGATACTTTTTGATGAACTCGAATCGTATGCTCTCTGCGCTTTTCTGCGCTGAGATATTTATACTGGTTTCTTAAAGTCGAAGTTTACAAATATTTTAGAAAGTTAAAGTAGAATTTCCTAAATTTTCGAGTTGAGAAGTTGATCTATTTTTATTTAAAGGTTCTATTCTCACTTTCTGATAGAAAGGAAAGAATTAAGATCATGCATACATTGAGTCCCTTGTGGACATCACGTGCACATGAAAGAAGAAGACAACCAGATGTCCTTCCAAGAAAAAAAAGGGCTGAAAGGGAAAGGAATGTTTTTGAAAAGGAGGGGTTGTAAGGAATGGGAGAGGGGAGAGTGTCACAATTGCCTAAAGCTTAAGGTGCGAGAGGAATCCGATCAACAAATCAAAAAATTTGTATTTAAAATTAAGAAAATTATGAGAAAAAAATTTAAATAGACTTGTGACTCGATGTCACAATAGGTATATAATTTAAATAGATATCGGTCACTTAAAGATGTCACTTTAAGCAGTCACTGTAAAGATGGCGAAAAATTTGTTGTTAAACAAGTTTAGAGACGCTATGATGGATGAAAGATGTGCGCATGCGTCGGCTCAAAAACCTTTGGCGCTTTTCTTGTCATACAGAGGGACCTTGCTGGGCCCCTGCTACGTATCGGAGAAGCTAGACTTCTTCTCACATCATATATTCTTTGGTCTGGCTACTAAAGCAGGGCAGCCATTCCCTCTTCAGACGAACAAAATTTCGATGGCATGTCTTCGGATCATCTACATGGATGCTTCCCAGACAGTCGCTAATAGCCCATACTGCAGTTCTAGAGCGACGTAAATAAAGTACTTACCTACATATGAGAGACAATGTTTCTTGTACGCTATCACTCGTTAATCCTTTGAACTTCTGGCGTAGTTCTTACAGATTCAGCAGAGTGCGACAGATTACCGATAAATTTGATAACATAAATTTTTGTGACTTGCTGTTAAAATTTTTGAATTGTGATGGACCTTAATATCTTTCAGATTATCTGCAACCTTAATACCTTAATAAAACCATGTTATCATGCAACTTAAACAATCTTAAGCTAGATTGACTTAAAGGTAAACATGGTACAATTTAACAGCTTATTAAGGTAACTGCAAATTTTTACGATATTACTGTACAAGATTCTAATATTACGGTTCAACATTGAACCAATTTTTCTGAGAATTCATGAGCATAAAACTTGCAGGCTTTTTTCATTTTGCAAATCGGAATTGTCAGCTGATGCAATTTTATTTCCAATAAAACTGATATTTATGACGCAACCTTTATCCAGAATGTCATTATAATACAGAAAAAAAAAAAAAAACTGGACAGCTGTTTAGTGAATTGTCTCATCTCCTTGAGGAGCTATTTTCAAATCCTTTTCGTTGCATTGAACTCATAAAACCATTGACTCTGCTTTGAACAATTTTATTGATATTTAACAATGATTCACCTAACCTTGGAACAAGAATAAAATATATAAAATTATTTTTATAACAGTTACCGTCTTTAGGTTTAACGTAATTCTACTAATATACCCTAATTAAGTCACTTAATAAATTGCCCCTTCTAATTTTAGAGTCACGATGCAGTAATTTTGGGTTCAGGGACACGTTGCAAATTTTGCGGCAGGACTCAAGGCATGTTCATCAGTGAACCAGACGAAACTTTTTTGTTTATCAGTAAATATATTTCAATATTGCAATTTTGTATTGAATATATTAAAATTTTTTATTAAATATATTTCAATATTGCAATTTTTCATTAAATATATTTCAATATTTAATTTTTTTAGTAAATATATTTCAATATTGCAATTTTGTATTGAATATATTTAGATATAAAATTTTTTATTAAATATATTTCAATATTGCAATTTTTCTTTAAATATATTTCAATATTTATTTTTTTTAATAAATATATTTCAATATTGTATTTTTAAGTCGTGGTGGCTTAGGGGATAGATCTCTCCCCTCCCTTTGAGATAACCCAGGTTTGAATCTCAGTGATAACTGGTCGATACAAATTCTGCACCCGGCTCCCATTGACAATAATGCTGGCATAAAATATCCTTAAATCTAGACGGATCACGGGTTAGGGTCCGTTTGCCGTGAGGCTGACCGTGTAAAGCTTTCATGGTTTACCTCTCCATGTAAGGGTAGTTCCAAATAAGGGTAAGTTCCATTAAAAAGTCATCCAGGTAAGCAATTTCTCTGAATACTTGATCCAGGAGTCCCCTTTTCTTCTGGATAGGATAGTCGTAACACTGAATAGTTGAATATTGATAGTCGTAAACTCAAAATAGGGTAGGAAGTTCTGCGAGATTTATAAAATAAAATATTGTATTTGTCTCATTAAAGTTAAAACGTCTTACAGAAAAAAAAAATCATCTAAAATTAGCATAAATTTATATAATTATAATTTAAAAATCAAATCGCGGGGCTTGTTTTGTGTTATTCGCAAAATAAATGGCAAAATGGTAATATAGCCTGAATATTTTGGATAGAAAATTGGTGATTTTTTTATTACAAGAAACGTTCGGCTGAAGGTTAAATTACATGAAAAGATTACGATTACATAATTTTAAATTAGATTCATATATACATTTTTTAATCTTTATAAATAGATATTTTGCTTATTTTATAATTTTATAGTTTTCTCCGAATTTTAGGATGATATTTATTGAAAACACATTTTAGCAGAACATCATTGTGGAAAAAAATTATAGTTTTTTACTAAATATAATTTAAGAAATCAGTCAGAAATATTAAACAGGATTTAATTTAAAACATTAGCTGTGCCATCTCGTTAAAGAAATACTCATGTTTGATAATGTGATATAAACATATGGCAGAACATTACAGTAAATTTATGATAAAATAAATGAGCAAGAAAGAAATCTACAATCCTTTTATTCATTTTTTTTTTGTCTTTTAATATTTTTTATACTTTTGTTCATACCTCACTTTTAACTATCACACATAGGCTACTTTGATTTTGAAATTTTTGTGCTAAGAAAAATATAGTCATCATGTTTTGTAGAACGCAAAAATTGAAAAAAAACTACCATACATGGTCAGTCAGATCTTAAAGCAGGTCTTAGTAATTTTAACCTGTCAACAATGTAACAAAGATGTTCAGCTACAGTAGGAATTTAGAAAAGTTCTTTTTTTCTTTTCTACATTAATTAACTCATTAAGTTTAATTTCTTAACTCATTAAGGACTTTTCCAAAATTGTATTGTTATTACGTAGTTAATTGTAGACCTCATAATGTAAGCAAATAATCCATTCTTCGTGCTCCCTAAATTAAAGCTACCTTTTCTAAAAATGTAATTTTTCTTATTTCAAATACCTTTTTCAGCAGAAACTACACATGATAATCTTGACATTTTTACTGTATTTTAATTATACACATATAAATATACTGATATGATTTTTGAGATCATACATGATATATTAACTGTTGATGATGTACCATAAAATAGAAGTCATGCAGTATAGTCTACGAAATATTTTTTTAAATAAGCAAAAATGTGCATTGGTAAAGTATTAACATCAGTTCATGAAAAAGTGTACATTTAATTCGCAAAAAATTTAAACTTCGTATATTAAATGTTTTTTGAAAAAAGTAAAGACTTAGACGTTTTAAAATTGCTAATATAAAACATACTGACTCCTCTAATTTAAATTGATCAAAAGCTTATATTATAAGAACAGGAAAAAATATGGAAGTATGGAAAAAATATGGAAGTTTCATTTTTTAAGATGGATGAAATGTTAACAAATTTTCAATAATTGAATTCAAATTTAAACTTGTATGGTTGAAAATACATTTTTTGTTATTAAAAGTGCGTAGAATTTTTTTTTTTTCAAAATTAATACCACCTATCCTAAAGCACTTTAGTACTCGGCTACAAAAGTTTCAAGAACAGCTTTTAAAGCCTTCCTTCGGATTTTCACCAATGCTCATCAATTCTGGCTTTCTTTAACATCCTTAGTCTTGCTGCTCGAACAAATTTTTCAATTTCGGAAACAGTCTGAATGAGATTCTGTCTAATTTTAAGATGAATGATTTAGCTCCTCAAATTCTCAAAAAAAATTCTGCTAATTTTTCAATTCCGGAAACAAGGTCTGGAAGAGATTTAGTGGAATAGCATGACAAAGGAATTAACGCAAATTCTGAAACCAAAAAGTTTTGAAATTTTTTTTTAGTTTCGGAAACAAGGTCTGAACAAGATTTAGTCGAATAATATGATGAAAAAAAGATTAATATCCGCAAATTCTGATTTTTCTGCGAAGATTTTGCCAGTTTTTCTGTTTAAGAAACAAGGTCTGCAAGAGATTTAGTTAATAATTATGATGAATGGTTGAACCTCAAATTCTAAAACAAAAATCTCTGCTAATTTTTCAATTTCGGAAACAAGTTCTGAAATAAGAATAGTCGGGCAAGATGAAAGATTTAACACATATTCTGAAACCAAAAAGTTTTGCTAATTTTTTAGTTTAGGATACAAGGTCTGCACGGGATTCAGTCGAATAGTATGATGAATGATTAATCTCCGGAAATTCTGAAACCAAAAAAAATTAAAGGAACAAGATTTAAAGACATCAAATTCATTAAGAAGAAAATGTCAGGCGAGCATTCCGTCCAGCAAAGGACTTTAAAAGATGCTTTTAATGGCATCGAAGTACTTCATCATTCAGTATTATTTTGTATGGAAAATTATTTTGATTATATAAGTATGGAAGATTATATTAGTATGGAAGATTATTTTGAACCATGTATTAAATAGGTATATAATAAGTAATATGCTCAAAATATGTAATAAGCTCATACAATTTTCAAAAGTTATTTGATTAGTATATGAGGTTATTAACGTTGTGTTGCTTCATTGGTTATTAAATTGGTAAATGTGTATATGATACACTTTGCTCTACGTATGAACAAGACATTAACAGAAAAAAAAACTTTTTTCCTATTCAGCATAGTTGTATACTAATCATCGTTTTAGATATATTATTTTTAAATTACAAGTATTGTCCATGAGCCTTAGTATTTATAATATGCATTTTACCATTTGAATTACTAAATAATAAAGATCTAACCAACTCATGTATAGACATTTAAATCAGATAAAATGGTTCAAAGGAACACTGTTTAGATAAAATGAAAAGAGGAAACAATTCAGTTCAAATTGTTCCCATCATTTGAATAATTTGTAGATTCCATACAACCCTATCTAAAATTTTCATCATTATGCCAAACAATGTTGTTGTTTGTCCAACAACTTAGAGTCGGATAAAGTATTATAAGAGTTTTCATTAATTATACAAATTTTGAAGCCAAGAAGATTTAAAACTATTTAATACTATGGATTGTATTGTATATATTAAGGAATTTTTGGAGCTTTCAAAGCTTGACTTGTAGAACTTGGATAAATTTCCTCATTATTTACGTAATATATTAATCATGGTTTTACCTTAGTTTAAAGTAAAAATAATAATTTAAATTTTATTTAAGTTCAAATAAAATGTGAAGTATTTTGTTCATATTTAATTCATAGACCTCGTGTATTTTCAAAAGTTTTTTTTTTTCATGACTCTATTATGAATCTAATCCTGTTTGGTTCAATGCTTGTAATTTTTCATATGTTAATTTCGTCTTTTTTTCGATTAAGTTTAAAGTTTATTTTAAGATTGCTTCGGTCACTAAGGTTGTTTTTGAGTATGATGATTTTGAAATATTTGCCATTAAAGATTTTCTTTTCATGTAAATAGTCAATTTTCTCAAAATCAGCTTTGCCGATCTTCAAAATGCATCTGTCAATGAAAGTGTTTATTCCAAAATTAAAGAGTAGATTTTCTGCCTCGTATCATTATTTGTATCCTTTGTATCAAATTTGCGTTCAGTTTGTGTATTGAATAACTGTTACAGCAGTTTCTTTGAGCTGCATTGGCTATGAATTCAGATCTGCCAGGCATCTACTAAAATTTCTAATTATTGAGAAGTTGTGTGTATAAACACTTTCATATATTAAAAAAATTCCTGAAAAATTATATCTATATTAGTAGCAAAAACTCTATGTATTTTCGTAAACAGAACGAAGGTAGACAAATACCAAAGTATCATTCTGCACTTTATTTTATATATGTCATAACATTTACCATACATATATATTACATATTATAAAATATTAACACTTTAAGAACCAATTTTTTTAAATCGTGACAAAATCAAAAAGTATACTTGTTGTACCTTGGTTCAGTTTCAGTATTGTTATATGACCCACTACAAAGTATGTGCAAAAGGCGCTTCTGAACACTGGTTAACACAATTCTGTTATTTTTCTGTTAATTTTTCTGTTAAATTTTCCATTAACAACTTGTAAAATGGTTAAAGTTTTTGAATATTTCTCTCAAATGACTTCCGATTCATCTTTAATTTCTAATTCTTTTCATGAATTACAAGAGAATCAGACTTCAAAGAGTCAGCCCATCTCAACCACAGCCTTCCCAGCTTTGTTGTTCCAATGGGCCTAAAAAGCAGTAACTTTTTTTATTGTATCGTCATCACTCATTCGAATCACGTGGACCATCCAATTCATCATAGTATTTATTTTTATGCATTTAATAGTATTCGGTTGTTTATAAATTTTGTACAGCTCAAAGTTGAATCTCCTACTCCAGTTATTGTTTTTATTTACACCACCAAGTATACTCCGAAAAATCTTTCTCTCAAATATTGTGATACAATTTTCCGCCAGTTCCGTCATCATCCAAGCTTCAGAAGGGTATGTCAAGACTGTTTTTATTAATGTATCAATTTTTGAGATATTCTAGCGTACTGAGAGTTACTTCGTTTGTGATTCATTTTAAATATTTTAGCTAATGCAGACTGTCACAATATTTTCAATAAAAATAAGAATAAGTTATAACTCGATGGAAATCTAAGTTCAATTAAATTTAAGTGTGTTCAAACTAATTTTAAATTCGAGAACCAAAAATGAATGTTTTTCCAAGGTTTGACATCTAATGATTGAAGGTACAAAAAATAGCTAGAATTACATATCGTGTAACACTTTGTCCTATTTGTAAACTTCTGCATTTCATTCAACAACAAAAAATTAATTAAACTAGCAGTCAAGGCGCCTTTATTTATAAGAAAATAGTAGTAGATGTTCAAAACAAAGTATGATTTTTTTTAAACAGCTAAAAACGGATTTAAACAAATTATTCATTCAATCTATAGTTATTTCTCTTTTTGTTTTTGAAAAAAGAAAAAAAATATTTTAAAATAGCGACCATCGAAATGCTCTCGGATGATTAAACTTAAATATTAAGTGTTTCTGATTTTTATTTCAAAAAAATAGGTTTTTAATTGCGTACATTTTTAAAATATAATTTTTAAATGCTAAAATATTCTCGTTTCATGTTATTAACATGCAAAATGAATATTTTAGAATTTAAAAATTGTAGTGTATTAGCACTTCTGAGTAAGTTCTGTAATGAAGTTAAATGATTAAACAACTTTGCCAAAAGGCAAAACAATTTAAAAGCTATCTTTTCTGAAATTTCAAACAATATAATACCCGTTCACGAAACGGCATTATTGTCATCCTTTATGGGAAAATAAAAAGCGTGACAGTAGAAAAATGCTAATGCATTTCAAAAATTTGAGCAAATTATGAAAACACATTTTCTACTCTCTTGTTATTTTTCAAGGAGAAATATAGTTATGGTGAGCATCCGATTGCCGCAAACAGAACCAAAGAGAAACATCGTAGCTTAGAAGCATCGTAGCTCAATCTTTTCTCAGGAATTAAACATGGCTGTACGAAGTAGGGGCTAGAAGGATCATTTTGGAAATTAATTTTCCTACAATTCGTTCTAAGAGATTTATATTCTAGAAGAATAGAAACAACATCCGCTAAGTCGTCTATTTATCATATTTTGGTTTAGTTCCCCTTTTATATTTTCTGCAGACATAAATTATAATGCGTATTGATATCCTTACATTGAATGATGATCTGTGTGTGATTCTTGTGTTTAGAAAATCTGTATTTAGTCAATCAACCTCTTTTGAGGCATAATATTTTTTCAATAAATGTGGTACTCACTAAACTAACTCTTTTTACCTTAAAAATGAAGCCTATGTCTTCCCTTTTCTATATTAAACTCAGTTTATAGCACCATCTTAATTATATAATACATTTCCGATTTGAAGCAATATATTGAATCTAAATCTTGTGTCATTACATAAAATCCTAGTCAGTTATAACGTTTTAAAATATTTTCACATATTTTTAGTACTATGACTACTCATGAAAAACAAGTAATATTGCGTGAAATAATCGCACGCATCAGTACGGGACGTGAAATGAACGTATCCGTTTAGACCGTGAGGCGAAATCTGACTATAATGGGATATGGCTGTTGAAGACAGACTAGAGTTCCTTTACTGACATCACGACCAGTGCCTCTACTGGACTCCTAATTTTATTAGTTGGACCCTAATGACTGGAAAAATGGAGCTAGGTCAGATGAGTCCCTATTTCAGCGGGTCAGAGCTGATAGGAGAACTTGAGTGTGACGCAGAGGCATGAAACCATGGATCCAAGTTATCAACATGGAGCTGTGTAATTTGTTGGTGGCTCTATAATGGTGTGTGCTGCTTTTTTATGGCGTGGACTGTGCCATATCGTCTGAACAGGAAATGGTTATGCTCTCAGATGCTTTGAGCCACTTCCAGCAGACTCTATGTAACCAAACAGGGATGGAATTTTTATGGATGACAATGCGGCATGCCATCGGACCTAAATTGTTCCTTGCTGGTTTGAAGAACATTCTACAATATTAAAGCGAATAACTCAGTCACCTAGATTTACCGATATGATCCCACTGAACATTTATGTGATAGAATCGAGTGGTCAGGTAGTACGCAAAATATTGCATTCGCAACACTTGCGTAATTATGGACATCTATTGAGGTTGATTTGCTGAATATTCTAGCAAAACACTTCCAACTGTTTGTTGAGACCATGTCACATCAAAATTCTACTGTTTAAAGAGCAAATGGGGGTATTTAGAGTTATCCCATGACTTTTGTCTGTATAAAACCGACTGTGTAAAACCGAAACTGGAGGTTGTCAGCTTTCACCAGTGAATGTCAACTTTCAAACGGAGCTTTGGTGAATGTCAAATATATGCTAGTATATAGTAGTAATTTAATAATTTGACAATTGCACTTGCCCGTTATTCCATACATTCATATTATTTTGTCAGTGTGACTGCTCGGTATTCCGAACACTGATGTTTTTCCCAATCGGTTATTAGAATACCGAATCAACATTAAAATACCACCGAATAAATTAATCTCAAATTGGACTTAACAAATATTTGATTTATTTACCAAAGTGACAAAGTGGACATACACCTGTAAAAAATGACATCAATAGTTAAAAATTAAGAAAAATAAGAGTTTATTTTACTCCACACAAAAATCAACGTCAAATGGTTTTGGTGGCAGTTGTATTACTGTTTTACTTTCTGCCCTGTTGAACGACTCGTGATGTTTGACTTATGCCCTTTACCTCTTAAACAGTGATATGCTCTCACTAATGCTATCTCTGTTTACACTTTACTCATCTTCATTTTAAAATGCACATTCACAAATGAACTCCAGTTAATTAACACCATTATTTAAAGCGGTTTTATATCACGCATTTCCTTTTAAGGAAAGTAATACTGTTACTTTTGATTATTTAAATTATGAATTAGCATAGTGACTTTTTTAAAAAATGCAGATTAATTTGTTCCGAGGAAAATGATTTTGAGCAGAAGTGCTGCAACATAATACAGAAAATATGAACTGTTTTAAATTAATATCCATTAGTTCTATAATCACTCCAGTCTGACACAAATGTTAAAGTTATTTGTGAAATTGCTAAAGGCTTTTCATTCATTTCTTAAAATTGTAGCCATTAGTTTGTTGTAGTTTTGTTTATTTGAAATAATGTTAATTCATTGAATGACTTTCTCCAGCATTAATCTTTATTTCTTTTTCCAATAATGTATTTTAAAAGCTATTACTAAATAATTAAATCTAATATTTATAGTTATATTAAAGTGTAAATCTTATTAATTTTATTCGTTTTAACTAATAGTTAGTAATTTGTTTGGACGTATTTGTTGTTATCTATAAATATAAAAGTAAATGTATGTCTGTCTGTCTGTCCTTTATAGACTCCTAAACCATCCGACAGAAAGCTATGAAACTTGGCATACAGATAGTTCAAAGCACGAGGAAGGTTTATGTCAACATTAGAACATTCTGCGACAAACCGTTCCAGCGGTATCAGCGAAAATCGAAATGGAATTTTCTGATTGGTTAAAAGTTAGCCATTGTTTTAAATTTTGCTATAAACGATTCAGTTTTAAAATATCTTAAAGATAACAACAGTGATATTTTCTATCTTATAGCTCTATTCTTTTAGAAAAGTAAATTAAGAATACTTTAATATTTAATTATAATTCGCGCAAGTTTCATTATGTCAGGTGAGCGCAAGCACGTAAAATCAACGAGAATAGATTTCGTAATTATTGGACGTATCACGGATTTAGTATTGTGAAAACTGTTTAAAAACAATAAAGGCAAAAGCAAATTTTATTCAAATTTCACGCTTCTAATAATTATTTATATTTAGTATGCAATTTTAGGTAAGCACAATTAAATATAGTTTTTGAAGGTTTCATTGCTGACAGTTGTTGTCATTTGAAAACTATTATATTGTTTATTATTACAAATATACGAATTCATATTCATTTTATTTCTTTCGTTTAAAAAATAGATTTTTGCTTTAAATTTTATCATTTTTATATTTCTTATTTAATTTATTTCATTTTTATTGCTTTTTTCATTATTTAAAATAAATATGTGAATTTTCGATTTAGCAAATTTGTGACCACTGTCAGCTTTTACATTTCTTTTTGTTTGAAAGGGAATATTTGCAAGTATATGCCACCTAAACGAATCGTTCTTAGTCGATCAACATCTCAAGCACGCAAAAAGAGAACTACCCGTGTTTCAGAAACATCGGCGCAACGGGAAAAAAGACTTGAAACTAATCGAGAACACAATGCTTTAGACCGTTCCTTAGAAACGTCTGAGCAACAGGAAAGAAGACTGTTAACATATCAACTACGAGCCTGTTCGTTGGAAACATCAGAGCAACGGGAAAGAAGACTGTTAACGAATCAACTACGTACTACTCAAGCCCGTTCGTTGGAAACATCAGAGCAACGGGAAAGAAGACTGTTAACGAATCAACTACGCACTACTCAAGCCCGTTCGTTGGAAACATCAGAGCAAAGGGAAAGAAGACTGTTAGCAAATCAACTACGCACTACTCAAGCCCGTTCGTCGGAAACATCAGAGCAACGGGATGCAAGAATGAAAATCAATATTGAACGCACTTCGCTACCGACTATAGTCTTTCACCCAAGCGTCATCATCGGAAAAAAGGATCAAATATGTACGTTTTGTAGTGCTCTCATATTTAAGAATGAAACAGCTGGAATTTGCTGTTCTGGAAGCAAAGTAAAACTGCCAGATTTAAAGTCGCCAGCCGAGCCATTATCAACGTTCTTATCAGGTCATAGAACCCAATCGAAACATTTTTTGGTGAATTTACACCGGTACAATTCGTGTTTCTAAATGACTTCATTCGGTACTACAAGTATCGGCGCGCATATAGGCTGCCATAGTTATTTATTACATTCACATGCAATCCTGCTTGAGCTGAAATTGAACAGCTTTTGTAACCTAGGCAAACATCATCGGATCTTCATGATATTACCGCATGTGAGTTAAGACAAAAATTAAGCTCTATACTTGGTTTCATTGCGAAGCGTCATGTTTTTGGTGAGACACGGTGCCTGATGTATTCTATTGAATGGCAAAAAAGAGGATTGTCACATGATTTGGCTTATTGAAAAAATCACTCCATGCCAAATTCGTCAGCTCATATCAGCAGAAATACCTGTTATCACCATTAATCAGATTTATTTCAGATCATCATCCAAAATATGTTTCATGATCCGTGTGCATCACCATACATGTCTGTTTGAAAATGCACTAACGATATCCTAGAGAATTAACTGCTGAGACTATCCCTGCTTTTTTCACCAAAAAATAAAATTCTCATTTCAAATCATAATCGCAAATCTCATTTACACCCCTAAATACAAAACTAAAATTCAAACTGAAAGCTTTGCAACGCACACAGGTACAGCTAGTTTAAAATAAATAGTTCTTGAACTGTTGGTAGATCTTAAATTACTCTTTTAAGTAGCCCCATTTCAATATCTAAAAATCAATTTTAATATTTTATTGGTATATTAATTTAAAATTGCTAAAACGCTTTGTATTGACTTTTCTTTGTTATGATATTTCGAAATCATAATTTCAGTTTATGATCTGTAGTTTATAACTTATCTTTCAACTATATAAACAATGTCAGTTTATTAATAGATTTATTTTAACCCACTGGCGGTTAAGGAAATGGGCGAAATTGGGAGAAAGTTTCTCCCCTACACACAGTTCCCCTATCTATTAACATTAGAAAACCAGTTTTGCTATGCAGTGAAGACTGCAGGTTAAAATACGACTTTCTACGTGCAGAACCGTCAGTGGGTTAATTACTTAATTGTTAAAAAATATAAATTTTTAAATTTCTTTAAATTTTTCTCTTATTTTTCTTCTTTATTCAGTTTTAATACACTTAATATAATCAAAATAACTTTCTAACATAAAACGGAAGGATTTGTTTATTTTCTTACAATTTTTCAAGTAAAACAAAAAGGTCCGGTTAGTGTGTGGATTTTTTGTTTTTTTGTTATCCATTTGTGAAATTTTAACTTAAATATTATAAGATGTATGCATTTGTAAGAAATATTTTATCAAGAATAAACGTCAAGCAATGCCTCATGAATGAGTAATATCAATAGGCTTTGTCAGCACACGATGTGTGGAAATCTAACAGTTTCATATTAGTCTTAAATCTGGGTTTTATTTTCATAACTGGTAAAAGTTTTACTTTTATCAAAAATCTACAAATATTTTGTATTTTCAAATCTTCAAAAAAAATTAATAAATAAAAAAAAGAAAAACGTTAAATTAAATCTCTTAATAGCATTTGACTGGAATAAAAGGAGTTTTAAAAACGAAAATTACTGTTACAACATAAAAAAAACATCGTTAAAACTCGTTATAATACGATTAAAATGTAATTTTACGTTGTTCATGCACTATAATTAAAGAACATGTTTTAGAAACTGGGTTTTAGTGGAATGCTTTCGAGCCAGGTAGCCTTTGAGTGCTAATCTAATTTTTAGGTTGTTTTTTTTTACCTTCCTAAGCATTGATGTTTGGATATTGATGTATTTGTGTTCATTGTATGCCTGAGCGTTAATGATTTAATCTCTCTGTCAATATTTTTCTTACGTATTTATGTCTAAGAAAAAATTGGTACATTTCTTTTGTAATTGGCAGTGATTTCATTAATTTCAGTTAGGCTACTTAAGATTATAGAAACGAGATTTAAACAAAGTAATCAATGTACCATACATAAAATAATCACCTTTTAAAAATCTTTTTATTGTGCTAGAATTTAGAAGAAAATTTTTTTTCTATTGAATTTAGAATGACACCTTTTTTTATTTTAACATTTTAAACATATAAATTGAATTACATTGAATTCATTTTTCCATTAAATCAATAGTTATTAGTTTCTTTACATTTATAGTGAAAACGAAATATAATATTCGAGAATTGTATATTCTCTTTCACTTTCTTTGACGACTGAATTTGCATAAGAAAAAAATAAAAAAGGAAGTAAAAAAAATCCAATTATTTTTTGAAAGACTTTGAAATGCGAATTATGTTTATTATATTAAATATTCATAAGAAATTTCTAGTACATAAATAAAATTTCAATTGCTTTCTCAAAATTTTAAGTTATAATTCTTATGAAATTTTATTTGAACAAATGATTTTAGTCTTAGTTTATACTTTTCATAATCTTATTTAAGTCGAAGTACTCATATAATGATATACTTATATCTAATTATGCTTATTTTAGTTTCTATCTCAAAGTGTTCGTTTCATAATATGCTTATCTCTAGGTTTTATTTACACAAGAACTGAAAAGTGTAACAATGTTATTTGTGAAAGTTTTTCTTATAGAAGTAATTACTATTCAATTTTGTGCAAAAGTTCTTTCCCGTATTTGTACGTAGTTTTTTCCATCTCTAGTCTTTTTGAAGTTTGAAAAATAACTATTATCTAAACAAAAATTTAAAATTTGTTATTAGTATTTTGTAAATTGCAACACCGTGTTAATTTTAATGCTCTTTTCTGAAATTTTGCAAAATGTAGTAAAATCAGTGCAACTTTATTTTATAAAAATTGAAAATAATAAAATATGGGACATTATTTAAGCTTTCTTACACAAGTAATTTTTTTATAAAAAATGTAGAGGTTTTTTTTATATTTAAAATTTAATAATCGATAAAAACATAATGTGTTTTATATAAAACAAAATTCAAATGTAATGTCATAAAAAATATGTGCGTATGCTAATAAAAATTTAAAATTCTAAACTGCATATATTTTTATTCAGTGTTGAAAAAATATCGTTGTAAATTAATCTTTAGTTTTTCTAGATCGATAGTTTCCGCTAATGCAACTTGTTCTTGTTGCAATTCTTTTTACTATTAAAAAAATGCAACTTGACAGTGTGAAACAATCAGTGCAATTCTGTTGTTTAAGGACATTCTCTATTGTTTGTTAAATGTAAAATAATCAGTATTAAAGATTAAGAAACGATATGGCAGTCTTGGCTATTATATTTGGTTTTGTCAACAATAAAACAGAAAATGGCTAAAACTGAACTAAAAGACTAAAATTTTTTCATTAGTGTCAAAAGTTAGAAGTTATTACGATAATTTCTATATTGCCGATTTCATTTGAAATTGCTAATAAATAGCTTAGTGTTAAATGTTAAATTGGGATAAACATTTTGATTTAAATACAAATAATGAATATATTTTGTTATCCGAGAAAGATTAATTTTGATAATATACTTTTTGCTTGAAATAATTTTCTCCAAAAATAATTGTGATAATATAAAAAAAAAACATTTTGTATTAGCAAGAGGGGAGAATGTTTTATCGCTGCACCTTAAAACATAAAAAAAAATAAGTCAGTAAACTTAGTGTTTCCTTTAAGGTGCTTATTTAAATTTAACAAACGTTTTCGAAGATGGTTATTACCACGTTTAATATAACGAAATTTTGAATGAGAAAGGATTTTGTTAAGAAATAAGCGGAAAGATATTAAGAAATGTTAAGTAATAAGAGCTATAATGTTGGAAACTAGAAGTTGGTAAGTCATTATACATATTAACGAATAAATTACCATATAAATAGTTTAAGTATGTATATAGTTAGGTATATTTTAGTTTTATTAAACTGAATCATTAATTCTTTTTACTAGAAATGTCATTATCGGGCAGTATAACAATTTTACTATTTTGTATAACAATTTCCGTGTGCTACTACCTAATTGCATAATATTCACTAAAATATATTGTCATAAAATGTTATGTATGTGCTTGAAAGATTGATAAATAGCTTATTTTTCTTACAACTTTAATATTTTGTACAAATATCTTTAAAATTTATTTCTATACATGTTATAATTTAATAGAAATAATTCCAGTAATAATAAAAATATTTTTTTTTTAATTCGATGAAAATTAGGTATAAGTCAATATTTGAGTTAGGCTCAAAAAAAAAAAAAAAAAAGCTTAGACTCAAGCATTTAGACTACTAATTTCTCAACTGTCTTATCAATGATTTTTGTTTGAAGTCAATATTTTTGAAACTTATTGCTAAAATTAAAGAGTTGTAGTTAATTGGTTCCACATTACACATTTAAGCTTCTACTGCACTGCCAAATGAGATTAAACGAGACAGTTTACATTTTGCATTTCTAATATTATTGAGGGGAAAAAAATAACTTGAAAAGCAGATGTCACTAAAATATTTTGTATGAAAATCTCCTAAAATATATTTTTTCGACTCAACTCAAATTGTATTCGTTGCGGCATTTTATGAATAATTCATATCATATATAAGTTTATGGAAATGATTTCGTGTTCCAATTTAAATTTAATAAATAAAGTATCCGTGGCGTTTCCAGAATTCATTTTGATTAAATGCTTACCTTATATAGAAATCTATAACTTTTATTAAGTTGAAAAATAATTGATTCATAAGAGATTCATTGTGCATGGAATAAAAACAGAGATTCACAATAGAAAATTCTAAAATCTTGAACATTTAACATTAAATACAGGGATTAAATTTAGAGAGAGAAGAGAAAAAAACTTGTGGTGAATAAGCTATGAAGGATTATTTATTAGTTACCCAAGTGTTTCTGCAGTTCATTTTATATCAATTCCCTCATATAGGTTAACTTTTATACGCTTGTTTAGTTTTAACACGCGGGACATGTTAATGCGTTTTGATTAATAATCGTAATTGACCTTAAGTAACACTGAGAAGCATAGTTTTTTTATTGTATATATTTTCTACCAGATCTAAGAAAATTTCATATTACTGAATTTATCTCTCCTCGCAACAGTTTTTTTAATGATATTTTTTAGTCTGTGTTATTGTCGAAACGTAAAAGTTTAAAAACATATGTATAACAAGAGATCGCTTAAATGTTGCGACATAACTCTTGGGGAGTTAAAGCATGTCATCGGGATTAAAATTATATAGAACCCAGGCTTAGAAATGCCATCTTGTACCGCTAGGGGCGGTTCCTAATTATGAACTATTTTGAAGAGCAGTTTGTGCTAAAATAGTGCCCTAGGGGCGTATGATGACAATTCTGGGCGCGGGCTTATATTCAATTTACCTACATATAGAGGTGGAAAGACCATCTCTGGGTAGTGACCACCTTTATTTGCGACCACTTTATGAAGGCATGGCATTTTTTTCCATAGACTTTGTGTTGAAAAAAACTTGTAGGAGACCATCAAAACGTCTTCCAGCCACTGGATATCGAAAAAGATAGAAAATCTTAAGTTGCATTCAGAATGCACTATAGCTATAGAAAGTGATTTATGTTTAGAGTTGAAAGTTAAATTACGTAAGAAAGTTAGCTTAGAGAAACTGAGCATCTTAAAAAAATAAGTCTCTTTTAATTTTTAAAGCAAACTAGTTTTTAGTTTTTATGATATAAAATTAAATGCAAATTTAAGTAAAAACATAATTGTTTATTTAGTTAAAATAGTTCTATCATTCATAATTCTTAATTTTTTTTACACATAATTTTATCAGTAGAGGTCCTTTTTATGGACGCTAAATTTTATTCATCGATCCAGTTTTCTTGACGCCAACACAAGTTATATTTCCGCACCAAAAAAATTACAAAAGAAAATTAAAATCACTTGCGAAAACTCATATACCTTCGATAACATTTTGAAGTAAATGGAGGTAACCCCCTAAGAACCTCCTTTAACCACCTTTCTACTGGGTAACAGAGTTATCGCTCCCGAGTGGTTTCACTATATATATAATAAAGTTCACATGCTACTTCTATGGAAAATTGGGATTAAAATTTTCCGAAATGGCGAAACTCCAAATACCGCTCTCAATGCAGCATATAAGGAATAAATACTTTTTCCAAAATATTTTTATTTGAGAAACATTGTAATAGGAAAAAAATTGAGATAGAAAAGCGTTTGCAGTCGGAAAAAAACATTATAATAGTTAAAATAAATTTTCCTAAATATTTTATTTTCAAACATTTATTTTTATAACTTTCCTTTTCCTTGTTTTTTCCCCTTCTTTTTCCGATGAAGGTAAGAACTCATTAATGAAAAATTGTAAATAAGTGAACATATAAAAATGAATAAAAATGAAAAACACTTCTGAAAATAAGAAGAAATATAAGAATACTGCAACAGTTCTTGCATATGTTTTAAATATTTTTATTTATAAAATAAATACTAAAATCTTCCATAAATCTTTATAAAAACCCTTACCTTAGAAAATAATTATTCTTAAAACAAGAAGACTTTTAGTTTCCTTCATTCATTGAGATTTTGATATTTTATTTGAATAATATTATATGTAATAATAGAAATAAAATTGATTTTTTTCCGTCTAACCTAAAATTTAATTAAAATTTTAAAAAAAACTTTTATAATTGCTTTTTATTTTTCTGTTATGAGTATCATATTATTATATAATATTTAATGTTATTTTTAATATAAATCGCAGTTCTCTATGTAATCTATTAAAACTCGTTTTAATTTTATTTCAGTTTTTCAAGAATTTTAATACATCAATTGTACAGAATGTTTTTTCTAATATCCTTATTTTCAAATTAACCATAGATGAATAAAAAAAAAAGTATGTGTATACTAAATAGAATGTTACAGGAAACCACCTTCCCAGTTCTGAAAAATTTGTATTAGTTATTTTATTAATCATTTCTCCCCCTAACCCCTTATTATTTTCTCAGAGACAAAAGATTTTGAGGGCAAAAAACATATCGTTAGTGAAGAACAATCCCTTGGCTCTAACGTCGGATGTCGTCTGCTAATGAATTTCAGAGGTCATTAAATTTTATCCTCTGCCATACTCGTTGATTTTAGTTGGAGTATTTTTTTAAAAAAAAGCAGGATGATGTTCGCGTTTTAACAGAGTTTGTAACGATTTTTTAATTATTTAATATGTATTTGATAAGAACTACATTTTCTCCTAATAGTTTATTAAGCATTGGTTTTGTATTTTTTTCATGTTATACTTTTTTTTTATATAGATATTATAAAATACAAAATTAATTAGTTAATGGAATATTTACTGGTTTTATAAACATAGTATAATTTACACACACGCGCACGCACACACTATATTTTATATATATATATGTATATATATATATATATATATATATAATGTGTCAAAACTAATAATTAGATCAGATAATTTCATTATTACAAAATATGATACATACGTACTTCGATTTGAATATTAAAAAAAAAAAAAGAGTTTCATTTCATGTAATAATTTGCGTCTTCCGTTGCGTCTATTTTTACATTTTACATTTTTTCTTGATTTTGCAATTCAGATTTTTGTTTAACTAGCTGTACCCTGCTTGCGTTGCAACGTTTTGAATTTAAATTTTGTATTTAAGTTTGTAAATGAGATTTGTGATTATGATTTGAAATGAGAATTTTATTTAATGGTGAAAAAACCAGTGATAGTCTCAACAGTTAATCCTCTAGGATATCGTTTGTGCATTTTCAAACAGACGTGTATGGTGATGCACACCGACCATGAAACATGTTTTGGATGATGATCTGATAAAAGTCTGAATCAATGGCTATATGAGGTATTTTTACTGATATGAGCTGACCAATTAGTCATGGTGTGATTCTCTTTTTTTTGCCATTCAATAGAATACATCAAACACCGTGTCTCTCCAAGAACATGATTTTTCGCAATTGAACCAAGTATAGAGCTTAATATTTGTTTTAACTCACGTGCGGTAATGCATCATGAAGATCCGATGGTGTTTGCCTAGGTTACAAAAGCTCTTTAATTTTAGCTCAAGCAGGATTGCATGTGAATGTAATAATTAACTCTGGCTGCCCATATGCGCACCGATACTTGTAACACCGAATGAAGTCATTTGGAAACACGAATGTACTGACATATATTCGCCAAGAAAAGTTTCTATTGATTTGCTTGACCCGATGACAACGTTGGTAATGGCTCGGCTGGCGACGTTAAATCTGGTAGTTTCACTTTGCCTCCAGAACAGCAAATTCCAGCTGTTTTATTCTTAAATTTGAGAGCAACAAAACATACATAATTGATCCATTTTTCTGATGATGACGCTTGGGTAGAAGACTATAGTCGGTTGTCGGATCATAGTGAAATGCACTGAGATTCAAATCAGAGTATTGGCAGCGTCTGAATAGCGAAGTGCATTCTTGATTGATTTTCATTCTTGCATACCGTTACTCTGATGTTTCCGACGAACGGGCTTGAATCGTGCGTAGTTGATTCGTTAACAGTCTTCTTTCCCGTTGCTCTGATGTTTCCAACGAACGGGCTTCAGTAGTGCGTAGTAGATTTGTTAAGTCTTCTTTCCTGTTGCTCAGACGTTTCTCAGGAACTGGCTAGAGCATTGTGTTCTCGATTAGTTTCAAGTCTTTTTTTTTCCCGTTGCTCCGATGTTTCTGAAACACGGGTAGTTATCTTTTTGCGTGTTTGAGACGGTGATCGACTAAGAGCGATTCGCTTAGGCGGCATATTTTCGTAAATATTCTCTTTCAAACAAAAAGAAATGTAAAAGTTGACAGTGGTCATAAATTTGCTTAATCAAAAATTCACATATTTATTTTAAATAATAGAAAAAGCAATAAAAATGAAATAAATTAAATAAAAAATATAATAATGATAAAATTTAAAACAAAAATCTATTTTTGAAATGAAAGAAATAAAATGAATATGAATTCGTAAACTTTGTAATAATAAACAATCTAATAGTTTTCAAATGGCAACTGTCAGCAATGAAACGTTCAAAAACTATATTTAATTATGCTAGCCTAAAATTGCATACTAAATAAAAATAATTATTAAAAGCGTGCAATTTGAATTGAATTTGATTTTGCCTTTATTTTTATTAAACAGTTTTCACAATTCGCGATCGTAACGCTCAAGTATGCCCTCTGACGGAAGCCTGAAAATATCAAGCATTAATTTATTAACTTTTTATTTAGTTCCTTAAAAATCATTGACAAAATCGGACGCCATTTTCTGGCAGCAAATAAAAAGCAAAATTTCCCTACGCAAGAGGCCAAAGAACTTGAAAAAAACTTTCCAGAATATAGGTAAATCTTTCAGAAACAGAACACGCCAAACATTTGAAGAAAAATTCCTCAATAATTTTTAACTTCTATTATCAACAAACTTGTAACTGATGACTACCGATTTCGGGATCGCATACTGTTACAGATTTGTGTATTACGGTAAAATAATTTTTTTTTTTTTTTTGTCTTCAATTCATTACAAATCAAAGTGAAGTCAACATTGCTTTCTTCATTCCAATGAATAAATGGGAAGTCAGAACTGTAATAGTTATAGAATATTCTTCTTCGTTATACAATAGTATATATTTCTGTATCTATATAATTCGGAAAACAACAATAAAAAACATCATAATTACTTGAAATAGTGTCATTTGTGCTGAGTATTATTAAATTTTTGTAGTTTTCTTGATAAGTATTTTTCAGTTTTGAAAGAATAATTTCAACTAGAATTCAGCTATTCTCTTTTTAGGCTACATATTAAAATTCAAATCGAGATCTTACAATTATAACATTTTGCTGTGTGGTACGTTATCTAAAAGTAATGAAGGGATAATCTCTGTATATATTATTTGAAAATAAAATTTTCAAACGAAGAACATTTCATTTGGAATTCTCCGGATTTATAAAGAAGGTGAGTGTTATGATTTTTATAATAAAAAATTTGCTTGTAAAATTTTTTTTTTTCTTATTTGATGATAGTTCTCTACAGAATGGTTTTTCATGTCTGGTTAAGAAGTATAAGAATAAAAAAAACATGACAGTTTTTTTTTATTTCAAAATTGGGAATTTTTAAAATTATTTTTTTTTAGCCTAAGAATTCTTTGTTTTACGTTTTTTAGTTTATGATTTTTAGATAAAAATTGTAGTCAAAATATTTTTTTTCAAAATTTAAATGGTATAGCATTATGTGTTTATGTATACTTCTTGCATATTCTAATGTTTGAAGTAATATGATTCAGGAAAGAATGGAATAAAAATTTGGTACTTACGCATTAACGCCACTGTAGCTACAGATTTGGCGGTTTTTAAGTACCGCCAATCTACACCTAAAATTTCTTTGACAAATCATAAAAAGAAACACTTTATTTAAAATCAAAGTATTCAATCGGATTTCGGTGGGAAATGGGCCGATATAAAGTTTAACATAGATTCAAAACAATCTCTATTTTCTTTCACCTGATGCTGTCGCCATTTTAACTCTATCTATAGATTCCAAATGAAATAACATTTCAAAAACGCACTTTTACCAAGACAAAGTTTCAAGTCATGGAATTGGTACATTTTCTATTTTTTTCGTAAAATATTTCGCCCCTGAAAAAATAAAATTGCATCTTGTTTTGTTTTTGGCAAATCCCAAAGACGAATTTTCGTAGCACTAAAAAATGGAGTCAAAAATGAATTTTTATTTTTTGTAAGCGTTCTTTATTTTACGTTTTTTAGTTTCTAAATAATGATTTATATTGAAACTTGAAATTTTTTGAAAAAAAATTGCTGTCAAAAAATCTTTTTTGAAAAAATTACATTTTATAAAATTATGAGTCTTATGTATGATTTTTGTTCATTTTAATTTTTGAAGTAATATAATTCTTAAAACTATGGAATGTAAAGTTTAAATATATCATTTAAATATATCATGTTATATCATTAATTTAGTAAAACTATTTCTCGGGCATTAGGTTATAACTCTTATAAGAATATACATATTTTTTTCTGTTTATGTACAAATATTTTTCCGATGTGTTTTGGATGTTTCTTCTCTAAGAAAAAAAAGAGATACCATTTTGTTTTCGCTTGCTTAAGAAAGAATATCAAACATTTTTCTTTTTTAAATTTAATAACCCACAATAAAGAAGGAACGTTGCAATGCTGCACACTACATTAAAGACGCCTCTAGAGTAACATATTGACTTCATATAGAAACCGCAGGTATTCGTCTCATACAACAACGCACCCTATAGTTCGTTGCGATCGCGAATACTAAATCCGTGATACGACCAATAATTACGAAATCTATTCTCGCTGATTTTAAGTGCTTGTGCTCACCTGACATAAAGAAACTTGCGCGTACTGTAATTAAATATTAAAGTAAATGTAATTTACTTTTCTAAAAGAATAGAGCTATAAGATATTAAAAATCACTGTTGTTATCTTCAAGATATTTGAAAACTGAATCGTTTATAGCAAAGTTTAAAACAATGGTTAACTTTTAACCAATCAGAAAATTCCATTTCGATTTTCGCTGATACCGCTGGAGTGGTTTGTCGCAACATGTTCTAATGTCGACAGAAACCTTCCTCGTGAACTATCTGTATGCCAAGTTTTACAGCTTTCTGTCGGATGGTTTAGGAGTCTATAAAGAACAAACAGACACGCAGACACACATTCATTTTTATATATATAGATTATGCATTTTGGAATTAATTTTGTTGAAATGCTTAAGATATTGTTTGGCCATTCCGTGCATTTTATTAAATAGAGTATTTTGCCTCAATGTTATAAAAACAACTTTTAAAAAACAATAGCAAGCATTCTATCATAGATTTATCTTAAATTAACTCTATATGATGTAAAACGTAATCTATATTTGAAATAATACATTGTTTATTTTACCTTTAGTTTTCAGTTTCTGTAAAAAATAAATTCAAGTTGATGCATGCAGAACTGAAAAAGATATTTTCGAAAAAAAGATTTTACAAAAAAAAATAAATGTTTTTAACCAGGTTACTTTATTGAATAAGAATTATTTTTTTTAAATAGTTCCTTTTGTATTGAATTTTAGTAATTTAAAATCTGTCTGGTAGAGATTAAATCACGTAAATCACCATAAGTAGGACATTTTTAGAACATTTCAGCATATCAAAGTATTAAAATTAGATAAGACAGAAAACTCATCTCAATGCCCCATCGCGTGCTGTATTACTACCTCAAGCGCATCTCGAACCAAAACTTGAGTGTATAATACACTATAGCCAAAACTATTCGACACCCAGTGATCGTCCTGGGTCATAAATTAATATGATGCTGGTCCTCTTTTTCCTTCCATGACAGCCTACACAGGTCTGGAAATACTTTTCACTAGTTTTTGTTAGGTGGCCATAGGAATTGACTTCCAAGTTTCCATCATATCTGAAGTTAGTGTTTGCAGTGCGGACGGTCGATTAGGCTGTATACGTAATCTGCGCTCTAATTCTTCCCAAATGTATTCTATGGGAATTAGATTGAGGCTCTGAGAAGGACAGTCCAATTTTTGAACACCCACGTCATCAAACCACGTCTGTTCAAGCCTCGATGTGGGAATGGAGCATTTATAGATGAGAAATGGCCCTTTCCCAAAATATTGCCATAGAGTTGAGAGTGTTAGCATTGTCTAGAATGTCCACATACATCTCAGGGTTCATGTTTCCAACCACAGGAACTAACGAACCAAGATCAAAAAACGAGAACCACACCATTATACTTCCACAACCGTAACAAGCAGATACTTTTGTCAGATAGATATTGATATTGCTATTTGGTATTGCTCGTAAAAAAAGCAAGCTCCGTCACCATCAATTGGTATAACAGTGAGCTGCACCGTATCACCGTTTATGTTTGAAATTTCTACAGCCTATTTAAAAAGGATCAATACAAAATCTAAATTATTACTTCGTAAATAAGTTTTTATTTCTCTAAAAATAATTATTCTAAATAAATACTTAATATATAACTAACTCTTCACCACTGCTTAAGGATAACTTAAGACAACCTAAAAAAATTAATTCTTGACGTATAACTAATTTTTAACACTACTTAAATTATTGCTTAAGACAATTTAACAAAAAGAATAACTTTATTATTGTCCATAAATAAATACTTGAGTTTATGATGTCACATAACGGAAACATAACTGAAATTTTTGTGTATTTTCTTTCAATTTCCATACAGAGGTATTTCGATTTTTGGGGGATATTCTCTTTCAAAGTTTCTCCGAAAACAGACAAAAAAAAAACATACAAATTAAAAAAAAAAAAAAAAAAAAAAAAAAAAAACTGTTACAACATTTAAAAAAAGTGGACCGATAATTGCTTTATGAATAGCGCTGTTTATTTCGCTTGGTTGAAAGAAAACATTGTTTATTTCCTCCTAATTTCAATTAATTTAAGTATCAAATAGACTGAGAAACATATTTCTGAAGAAGGGTTTCCGATCTCTTATAAATCTTTTCTAACTTAATGTTTAATGCATTTCCCATGTAAATTACTTTTCGAGACTTGCAAATATTTGGCACTGTTCCCGAGGCACTGCCCTTTTGTGTGTCAGAGGTGGCCGTATCATATAAATCTTTTCATACGGATATTTATCAACAACTCCCTAAAAATTAAATATCGATCCTATATTTCCAAAGTGCTATGCACTGTTATTGACTTTAAATAACAAAGAATAATCTTTATGCTGTATTGCTGTTCAACGGAAAATATAATAAAATTGACTTTAAGAAAATCTTGGAGTACTTACGCTTTTTGAACTGTAATAGACAAAGTGCGCCTAGGCCCTTCATTAGTCTGCCAAGACATTGATTAAGTGCTTTTAGAGTTATTTTTATGTATTATGATGCCTTATTTAGGCATAGAAGTAAGTCTTAATATTTCGCATATAATAGAGAACACGTCCAGAATTTCTACAGAGTGGACCCAAAAGCACTTTTCTGAATTTAGACACTTCCGCTGGCCACCAAAATCCCCAGACATGAACATTATTGAACATTTTTGGGATGCCTTGCAACGTGATGTTCAGAAGATATCCCCACCCCCTCTTCATGGTGTCAATTATCTCCAGCACTACTTCACACATTGATCGAATCCATGCCACGTCGTGTAGCGGCACTTCTGCGTGATCGCGGGGGCCCTACACGATATTTGGCAGGTATACCAGTTTTTTTGCCAGTACATTGCCAGCATTTTTTTGTAATTCAAATTTCTTAATTGATAGCATTTTCATATTAAACCTAGTTCCAGCGAGGCCACAATTCTATTAAGGACTTATTTGTGAAATCAAATTGTAATTTCAATTGCATCAAGAATTTGTTTTTACGATATTTTTAATGATGTTTCCTAAAATTTAAACATTTTTTTATGCCTTTCGCTTTTCATGTTTTCAGTGTGTAAAAATGCGTTTAGATAAAATTGTTGTATTTTTCTTATACTACAACCATAAATATTGCATTTTCTAGTGTCTGTGCTACGATGAATAGTAAGCATATTGACTTATAAAATATTTTATCGTATTTTTAACAATTTTATTTAAGAAAGATTGATTACCACTTTACGGTTAACTAAAAAAATCGTAAATTCTCAAGTTATAGAAAACGTGACGAACATACATATATCTTAGAGTAATAACTAACAAAGCGTTTGTTTCACTTTTTTTCAACATTTGTAGATCGAAAATAAATTCCCCACACCGTGCTTGTTTGATCAAATAAAATCCCTATGTGGGTTAAGGAGAAATATTTCTTGAATTTAGCTGAAATTGACAAACGTTGTATATATATATATATATATATATATAGATAGATATATAGATATATAGATATGTTACGGCCAAAGTCAGAAATTGCTCTTGATTTCGGGAATTGGCCGCCCAAATCGGGAATTTGCATGAGAAGATCAGCCAAAATTGGAAGAAAAAATCTTTATACCGGGCAAATGTATACCGGGCAGTGGCACTTGACCTTAAAAAACATCGGTGTAGGATATACCGGGCAAATGTATACCGAGCAGTCGCACTTGACCTTAAAAAAACATCAGTGTAGGATATACCGGGCAAATGTATACCGGGCAGTGGCACTGAGCCTTAAAAAAACATCAGTGTAGGGTATACCGGGCAAATGTTTGCCGGGCAGTGGCATTTAACTAGACCTAGTATGACAAGACCTTTGGTGTATGCATGACAATTAAATAGACAATTTAATAATGATTATTAAATTAATGATTGTTTAATAGACAATTTAAGAACTTCTATTTTTTATATATTCAAAATAGAAGATTTATAAGAATTATTTATATAATTATAAAAGGCCTCCAAAGTAAAATATTCACTGATCGCTTGAATTATTTCGGACTTAGGCAAGCCATCCTCGGCCACTTCGCGATCTGGCCGGACATATATATCATCTGTGCGTGTGTAAATCTTTTTGCAAACGTTCAATAGAGTAGGTGTCCAGAAAATAGACAATTTTAAATCGATTAAATAAAACTGGATGAAGAGGTATAGAGGCTATACTGTGTGCTGCTTCGGAAGCGTATTAAATTTTTCATACAAAATTTGTTTCACAGTTCTTTGAGAGAATTGCTGGCTGGAAAAATAAAAAATTAAAAAAAACTTTTTTTTCTGCTCAGTGAGAGACGGACCATTCTGAATAAAATGATAAACGTTTGTTTATTTTGACTTCAGGCTGTACCGTACCACTTTGTTGCATGCATACAAATAGTCACGATATATTTTATCTATATACTATATCACGATATAGTCCAGTTTTTTTTCCCTCGCGTTATAACAACCAAGAATTGTGTGGAATTCACCCACACCTTCTTTGTTGACTCCTTTGATCAGCACATAAGAGGCCCGACATATTTAAGATGTTGTACTCTGCACCTATAGCGTTTTTAAATTCAAGATGCTGGCTGCAAATCGCCTGCTGGCTGAAGCAATGCTGCTTTTTACTTGGGTTTGCAAGCAGAAATAGGTATATAATTAGAGATGTTGCCAAGAATAATCCATACATTTTGCTCCATGCCTTAATTTACACATTATGGTTCTCCCTTTTTTCCTACTTTTGACTTGCTGCTAAATTAGACCTTCGACACAGACTTCAGCTAAATAAATATATCCTTCTCTCCTTCCTTCGTTCTGCATCTTCTCATTCTTCTTTCTGGAGTAAGTTTTGATAGAGAGGTATTCAAGACATGGGAATATGATTCAGAGAAAGTATCATCCAGATAGAATTTTTTTCAACTTTTCTTGAGTTCAGGTTTAAGACTTCCTGCAATCTGTGATCAACAGGAGTGTTCTAGGTACACTTCTCTGAAATAGAAGTGTTTGGCCTTCTTCTTCACTCAACAAAAATTTAATGAACGTTAAATATAAATTTCCTAATGAACAAATAGTGACTTCGATTTCTTTTTCCTGAAAATTGTATTTCTCTTCCTTCGGATGTGCTACACATTTACAGGCACTCTTTATTTTCCAATTTTCAAAACAATGATCAACATATACTGATAAGACTGTTTTGCGAAAAGCGACGCAATTGTACTTCAATAAGACGTTTATAGTCAGTGTCTAATAGATTCATCAAGTTCAAGACCAGCTTTTACCAAAATTCCTTTAAAATCTAATATTTTTTCTAAAATCTAAATTTATTGTATAATGCAAATGAATTTTAACTATGACACAGGAAGTTTTTTAAAAACATGGACGCCAGTACACAGCTCTTCACCAATTTTCTCGGAGGGGGAGTCCATCAGAAAAGGAAAACAGATAACATCGTCAACACACCACGTTGCTGTCGGCCATTCCTTAACCATGGGTCAACTCCAGAAACTCCAACAACGCACCCATAGCTTCATCTCCATCCAGGATCCCTAATTTATTTTACGTTTAATAGTTTACATTTATATAGATAAACATTGTGTAACTATTAAAGATTACTTTGACTATTGACAGTTATCAATCGGAGAAGCAGAATGCCAAAGAGTGTCAGTGACCAGTTAGTTATTACATATCCAGAAAACATATTTGGATAAACAAAGATATTACATAATATAATATAAGAAAAATATGAAGAAAAAAAATAGGAATTGGAGAAAATTATATACATCGGAGCAAAAATGAATCAAATACAATTTACAATGGAGGAATTGTTAAAGTCAACTATGTATGATTTTCAAGGACAGTAACCAAAGACACCATCTAAAATTTGTAGTATTTATGAATATGCACATTTATTTTGGTTTTAAATCATGGTACAGCTAGGATATATTTCCTTCATATCGATGAAACTAGTTAAAATATGGTTTGAAAGTCGATATGTAAATATAAAGATTGTTAAGACATTTTATATATACATTTCATAAAAGCTTGATATAATTCTATAATGAAAATTGTAATGAGTTCTTCTGCTGTATGATCTGGAATTTTGCTTGGGCACATAATTATCAACATGGCATGAAAATGGCGTGACCTATGAGCATTTTTAATTACATGAAGACATTACATAGAATTTTTAATTTTATGAAGATATAATACATATTATATTCCAAGAGCATTGGTACATGAGATCAAAATCATATCATTCTATATTTTCACATTTACAGTAGGAAATAATATAAGATTATAAGTTCTCATAAATTACACAAAACTTGTACCATTTATTTAATATGTTTTGTAAAAATCTAATATTGATAACCTCTATAATGCAACAACATGAAATAGATATATTAAAATGTTAATAGGAAATTATTATACCAATGTTACAATTGCTTATTGTGGAAAATTAAGAGTATTTAATATTCATTTACAATACTATGGCAAAGCTAATAGTTGTATATCAATAAAATATCAATAGCATACACATTTTTAAGTGGGGAAAATGCAGCATGAATAAAAGTGGAAATATTTGTCATGGATATTGAGACACTAATTCAATAGAGTATGCGATTGCTCATTGTTTATTATTGTCACAATTTACTGACAATTGATTATTGATTATGATAAATTCCAAATGCAATCGAAAATCTTATACTTTGTTTCAATATAAATCCATAGTTAATATATAGATATAATAGGCATGTTTGGAGGAGAGAAGGAATATATACTTGGGAGAAACTATCCCCCCCCCACTGTGTTTAGAAAATTATATTCTCACTAAAAGCTGTAACATACACTGAAATGTCAATGCACTAACTCATTTTAAAAACTTCAGTTTAATGTTTTTCTAGTTGAAAGTGCCAACTATTTAGAAAATTTGTACTCCAGTATTGATTAAACATGTTTAAAGTAAATCATCTGCTGAAAGGACAAAAAAAATGCAGCAAAACATAAAATTGCATTTATTTTCGCATTTCGTTACTTAATTTTTAGAATAGTCGTACATTTCTTGAGACATATGGATAATAACTATTTATATTAAAAATATTTATCATCCAACTTCAAAGAAAAATTATCATCTAACTACAGCAGTCAGTTGTAAAATGAAACTAAGGATTTATTTTCTAAGAAATGAAAATAAAAAAACATATATTATATAAATCATTTACATTTCAGCAAAATATTGGCGTTGTTAGAATGTTTTAGTCCGGAAATACTGGCCAAGCAATTTTTAAAGATAAACAATTACGTTCTTTCTGGAAAATATAAAGTTGTTAATAATAAAATGTCTCTGAGTTTGGAAATAATTAGTTCAGTGAAAACATTGTTTTAAAAACTAATTTTTTGCGAAGCGTTAAACTTTGAAGAAATGAAATCTTTTTATTTGTTAAAAAAAAAAACTAACAAGACGAACAGTGAAATAACATCATTATCTACAATTTATAAACCTTTTTGTGCTCCTCAACATTTTTTTTCAGAAACAATTTTGTTTCTTTTAAGCAACAGAAAACAAAATATTTCAATCGTTAAATCGATTTCAAAATAAAACAAATAATAGATTAAATGCTTTTTATTTGAATGATGCATAAGGAAAATGTGTTACTTTTATTATCATTACTTTTATAACATTTATTAGCTGTACGCCGCGTGCGTTGCAACGTTATCAGTTTGAATTTAAATTTTGTATTTAAGTGTGTAAATAAGATTTGCGATTATGATTTGAAATGAGAAATTTATTTAATGGTGAAAAAACCAGTGTTGGTCTCAACAGTTAATTCTCTAGGATATCGTTTGTGCATTTTCAAACAGACATGTATGGTGATGCACACCGACCATGAAACATATTTTGGATGATAATCTGAAAAAAGTCTGGATCAGTGGCGACATCAGGTATTTCTGCTGATATGAGCTGACCAATTTCTCATGGTGTGATTTTTTCAATAAGCCAAATCATGTGGTAATTCTCTTTTTATGCCATTCAATAGAATACATCAAACACATAGTCTCTCCAAAAACATGACTTTTCGCAATAAAACCAAGTGTAGAGCTTAATATTTGTTTTAACTCACGTGTGGTAATGCATCATGAAGATCCGATGATGTCTTCGGCTGGCGACGTTAAATCTGGTAGTTTCACTTTGCCTCCAGAACAGCAAATTCCAGCTGTTTCATTCTTAAATTTGAGAGCATTTCAAAACATACATAATTGATCCATTTTTCCGATGATGACGCTTGGGTGAAAGATTATAGTCGGTAGCGAAGTGCGTTGTTGATTGATTTTCATTCTTGCTTCCCGTTGCTCTGATGTTTCCGACGAACGGGCTTGAGTATTAAGTAGTTGATTCGTTAACAGTCTTCCTTCCCGTTGCTCTGATGTTTCCGACGAACGGGCTTGAGTATTAAGTAGTTGATTCGTTAACAGTCTTCCTTCCTGTTGCTCAGACGTTTCTAAGGAACGGGCTAAAGCATTATGTTCTCGATTAAATTCAAGTCTTTTTTCCCGTTGCTCCGCCACATACAACAACGCCCCCTATAGTTCGTTGCGAATGCGAAATTATTGGTCGTATCACGGATTTAGTATTCGCGATCGCAACGAACTATAGGGGGCGTTCTTGTATGTATTCAGTATGTATTCAGCAATTTCCATATGAACAGTCATTCAGTTACACTGGAGATGTCTTTAATGTAGCATTTTAACGTTCCATCTTTATTGTGGTTGATTAAATTTAAAAAAGAAAAATGTTTGTTTTCTTTCTTATGCAAACGAAAACAAAATGGTATCTCTTTTTTTTTTTTTAGAGAAGGAACATCCAGAACACATCGGAAAAATAATTGTAAATAAAGAGAAAAAAATAGGTATATTCTTATAAGAGTTCAAACCTAATGCCTGAGAAATAGTTCTACTAAATTTAATGGTATAACATGAAAGGCCCATTTAAATTTTAATGTAAAATAAAGAATGCTTACGAAACAAAAAAAAAGAAAGAAAAAAAAAGAACCATTCTTTTTTTTGTCGCCATTTTTTAGTGTTACGAAAATGCGTCTTTGGGACTTGCCAAAAACAAAACAAGATGCAATTTTATTTTTTTAGGAGCGAAATATTTTATGGAGTGAAATATAACGAAAATGTACCAATATCCATAACATGAAACTTTATCTTAGTAAACGTCCGTTTTGGAAATGTTATTTCATTTTGAATCTTATTTATTAGAGTTCATAATGGCTATAGAATCAGGTGAGAGAAAAGTTTGTTTTGAATCTATGCTAAACTCTATATCGGCCCATTTTCCACCGAAATCCGATTGACTACTTTGATTTTAAACAAAGTGTTTCATTTTAAGATTTTTTCCAAAAATTTTAAGTGTAGATTGGCGGCACTTAAAAATCTGCCAAATCTGTAGCTGTGGTTAATACGTAAGTACCGAATTTTTCTTCCATACTTTTCTGAATCATATTACTTCAAATATTAGAATATGCAAGAAGTATACATAAACACATAATTTAATACCATTTAATTTTTCAAAAAATGTATTTTGACAACAATTTTATCAAAAAATTATAAACTAAAAAACGTAAAATAAAGAATTCTTAGGATAAAAACGATTTTAAAATTTCCTCATTTTTCAATAAAAACTTTCGTTTTGTTTCTTTTTTTTAATTCTTATAGTATTTAATCAGACGTAAAAAAACCATTTTGTAGAGAACGATCATCAAGTAAGAAAAAAAATTATTTACAAGCAAATTTTTTATTATAAAAATCATAACACTTACCTGATTTATAAGTCCGGAGAATTCCAAAATGATATGTTTTTTGTTTAAAAACTTTATTCTCAAATAATATATACATAGTTTATCCCTTCATTACTTTTAGGTAACATACCACACATCAAAATTTTATAATTGTAAGATCACGATATGAATTTTAATATGTAGCTTAAAAACAGAATAGCAGTATTCTAGCTGAAATTCTTTCAAAACTAAAAAACACTTACCAAGAAAACGATAAAAAATTTATTTATAATCAGCACAAAAGATACTTTTTCAAGTAATTCGGATTATTCTTTATTGTTGTTTTCTGAATTATCTAGAAACAGAAATATATACTATTCTATGAAGAAGAATATTCTATAACTATTACAGTTCTGTATGGAATTCATTGGAACACATTTATTCATTGGAATGACGAAAGCAATGTTGATTTTATTTTAACTTGTAATGAATTGAAGACAGAAAAATCATTTTACCGCAATACACACATCTGTAACAGCAAGTGATCATGAAATCATGTTATGTTGTTGGTAATAGAAAGGTAAAAAATATTGAGAAGTTGTTCTTCAAATGCTTGGCGTGTTCTGCTTCAATGTTTGGCATGTTCTGATTAGTTTTTTCAAGAAGTTTTACCTTTTCTTTAGGGAAATTTTGCTTCTTTTTTTATGCTAAGAAAATGGCGTCCGTCATTGCCAATGGTTATGTGGGAACTAATGCACGATATTTACAGTCTCCCGCTAGATGGCGTATCGAGTGTTGCGATCGCGAATACTAAATTTGTGATACGACCAATAGTTGCGAAATCTTTTCTCGTTCATTTTACGTGCTTGTGCTCACCTGACATAAAGAAACTTACGCGAATTATAATTAAATATTAAAGTATATGTAATTTACTTTTCTAAAAGAATAGAGCTCTAAGATAAAAAATATCACTGTTGTTATCTTCAAGAACTGAAACGTTTATAGCAAAATTTAAAACAATGGCTAACTTTTAACCAATCAGAAAATTCCATTTCGATTTTCGCTGATACCGCTGGAACGGTTTGTCGCACAATGTTTTAATGTCGACAGAAACCTTTCTCGTGCTTTGAACTATCTGTATGCCAAGTTCCATAGCATTCTGTCGGATGGTTTAGGAGTCTATAAAGGACAAACAGACAGACAGACACACATTCATATATATATAGATTTACCTAAAGGGATCAATTATCATTCTCTATAAATTTGGAGTTCTTCTATTTTAGATTCATTTTTATGCTTCAAACAATATAAAAGGAAATATTTATAAAAATTTTAAAGTTAAAAAAAAGATATTTCTATTAAAAAAGCATTAAAAATATAATTAAAAATTGGAGAGGGAATATGTCTATGTTCCGAGACTTATTACAATGAACCTAAATTATGTGAAGTTTTGTAATGTCACGAAAAAACTATGCTTCGAATTATTAGTCTAAAAAAGATCAATTTTAAGAGTCAAATGCTATGAGCTGAGAACTGAGACCAATTCTAAGAGCGTTGTACGTTGCAAGTTTAAAAAAAAAATCATTATCCTAATTAAGAGAGCCTGTTTGCATCTAAGTGTACGTCAAATGGATGCCACTCTCCTAGCGCGAATTTAATCAATTTCACCAACTCCTGAAATGAAGTTGCACTGCTTTCTTTTTTCCGACTTTTCCTAAATCGTGAAAATTGAAGAAAACAAAACATATTGAATAATAAATCAACAAGTAATAAGAATTTGTCTAAAAATTGTAACAAATATACGTCTTTCTGCCCGCATTTATCGGAACTTATGTAAAAATAATAAATTTTGTTTTTTTGAAGAATATTTTCTTCTGCAGTGAAACAAAAGTAAAAATTCTTAATCTCGCATTTGATTTGTCAAGGGCATTTTTAGTGGCCAATTAAATCCAATGCTCTTGCAATGTCATATAGTTTCTTTTCAAGAATGAATGTTCATATTATTTATGAAAATGTCGCAAAGTCTAGGATTCCAGTAACACTTCGAAGCAATAAACTTTTTTTTTTTTTTTTTTTTTTTTTTTTAATAATTCAGTGATATATATCGTAAAAGAAAGTACGGATTAAATTTGTCTGACGTGTTTAAAAGATTTTAAATTGTTTTGAAAGCATATTTGTGTAATTAGATAACGGAATAATGTGGAACTATATGCAGTAGCGGATGATAACTAAACACCATACCGCAATAACATTTTTGCCCCTCTGAAACTTTAGGAAGGCAGTTATTATTCTTTATAAAATATCTAAAAACAAAATAATGAGTTCAGAATTACAATACAAAAGTTTGAAAATCATTATCGAGCGATAGTGTCTATACTATCTGATATTATCGAAAAAAATATCGATGCAAAAATATACATTTGTGAGATTGATACACTCTTTAAATTATTGATAAGAAGGGCTAAATAATATTTGAACTATTATTTAAGTGAAATATAATTAAAATCATCTGAATGGATCGTGCTTCATGATATATTTATTATAAAAAATTGTCCTTACATAATTTAGTTATTAATTTAAATGTCTACTTTTAAAAGGCAAAATTAATCAACATTTTAATAATATTAAGAGTCAGTGAAATTCTATCTGAATCTTTAAACTAAAAATTAAGCATAACACTTGAACAGGATTATAAATATTATAAAACCCAAAACTCTATTCATTATCTACGTTAATTGCAAAGCTCAACTTCTGAATCATTAACAAAAAATATTTTTTAAGCCTTTGAAATGTTCAACATTTCCCCTAATTAAGAAATTAATTACTGTTTCACAAAATTTCGCCAATTTAATTAAAATCATTGAATAAGTCGCAAAATGTATAAATGTACTTAATTTTGTTTGGTATAGATCGAGTTGTGATTAATGTTAGAAAGTGGCAACGCAAACTTTGCAAAAATTCTGATGCGTAAATTAATTAAGTCATTCTAAAGTATAATGAAATCAATTGTCTAGTTATTTCATTAAAAAAAGTCATTGTATTTTGCTTGAATGAGGCATAGGAAAATAATAGGGCGGAAATAGTGAAAGTAACTAAAACTTTTTTTTTCTTCCTATAGATATAAAAAAAAAACTCTTTTTTATGTCACATTAAGTGCCGCATCAAAAGAAAAGTATTGAAGAATACTCATGAAATGAAAATTTTATTTTTTTCAGCAATTTTAAATTATAAAAAATATTTAAAATATATTACGTGTTCGATAATTTTATTTCACAAAGAGTTAAAATAGCAGTTAATTCGGAAACTACATTTAAAAAATAAAAATACGTAAACAATATTTTTTCGTTTAGTTTGTAGTAAAATATAGTAATAAGGATTATAACTATAATTAGTAATACAGCTTTATGCCTATCATGTTGTTTTTACGTTGTTTTGCGTTTTCTGGAATTTACTGAATTTTTTATTTTAAGCTCTCAAATTCTAATAAATCTGAGAAAACTTATATGGTTTTGTTCTAAAATTCAACACTTTATTTGTCACAATTATTATTCTGAAAGTTCCCAAAACATTTGCAGAAATGTAATTTATTAATAGAAATTATCACAAATTATGCATATATATACGTTTCTCAGTTAAAAAAAATTATTTCGTGCGTTTACTGTTTATACGTATTAGTCATTAAATGTTTTTGGGACTAATTTATATTCTGAAGTACACAAATACTTTTAGCCGCAATTTTCATAAAACAAAAAGTAAGATTTGGTTTTTCATATCCATGTAGCCATGTTGAATGAATGAAAGTAGTCAAGGTCCGTAATTATTTGTCCGATTGGTTAGAAGTGATTTTAAGTGGCCTTCAGATTTTTTTTTGTAATAATTTAAATTTAAATCCGATTTACGCTTGCCAATTCACTTAATTCTTTTAATAAGAATTTCGAGCCGTTGTGGCTGAGGGTATAGAACCATCGCCTTCCAGTGAGGTAATCCGGGTTCGAATCCCAGCAATGGTTGGTCGATATGAATTCCACAGCCGGCTCGCACCAACTCCAGTGCTGACGTTAAATATTATCAGTGGTAGATGGATCTCCTGGATCAAGTATGGGTCAAGGGTTAGAGTCCTGGATCAAGGGTCCTATTGTAGCCAGGATAACTTTGGGACCTTTTCCTGGTTTTCCTCTCCATTTACAATACAAATACGGGCTAGTTTCAATAAAAAGTCCTCAACATAGACAAATTTCCTCCAATACTTGATCCAGGAGCTCCTTTGACTTTTGGATTGGGCTCAAAATTACGCGGCTATGGAATTGTACATTAGTAGTCGTAAACCCAAAATTGGGTCGGCTGTTCAACGACGGTTATAAAATAAAATAAAAATGTCGAAAAAAAGGAACATAGATTTAGATTTGCAATATTAATTCAAATATTTTTCAGTGCTGATTTTTTCAATATAAATTAAGAAACAAAAAAAAAATAGCGATATATTACATAATCGCTACTTTTGCGTCTATTATAGATAAACGCAATGGGGTGCAAAATCAAAATAAACAACATTTAGTAGCAAACAATTTAAATTTAATTAAAGTTGTTTAAACTAATACTTTCCTTTTCTTTCCACCGATAATGCGCTACTTTACTCTACAACTTCATTCGATCGTCTATTTTAAAATGTCATTTCTAAAAACTGTCTAAAAACTAAGCCTTTAGGCAAAATAGTACTGAATTCTCTAAACTCCCGTCTTCTTCATTGCGGGGTTTCATTCCCCGTGATTAAGGCTAGATATTTGATCGGACTACACTTATTCCAAACTTGCATTAGTGGTTCAGAATCTACTCAAATATAATTATCTCCAGCTTCAGAGTCAGAAATGTCCCGAAATTGTTGGGTTTTCTGGATGGATGTTTAATAATACCACTATCTACCACAGATTGCCACACTGTAATGTTCCGACAGTATTATGATTATCACTTCCCAGCCCATAGCTTAGAAGCGAGTGTGTGAGAAACTACACCGATAACGGAGGAAAACTGACTTTCTGAAACAAGTTGAAAACTAGGAAAAAAGCAGTTCTAATTTTTAGATAGTTTCAGGATATCTAATATATCAATTATTTAATGAATATAATTAATAAATTTATTTTCATTAATTTAATAAATATTAAATAACGATATTACTGAAATATAAATTACATTAATATTAAATATTAATTAATTTAACAAATTAATATTTTAGAATGAAACCATAAATACCTTTATGATTGCCACGACTATAAAACTTAATTAATTTTTGCTACTATAAAAGTCATAAAAAGAGCTTCTCAGTATTCAAATTATATTAAATTCATAGATTTTACGTGTTAAATTATTATATTTATTTTTGCAATGCACCAAAGTTTAGTTATAATAAAATCGTATATTTTATAGTTTAAATTATAGCGTTTCTTTATTGCACTCAATTTTTAAACGAACTCCAAATGACTAAAAAATATTGATTAAATGATAAACCTGAGATTTAAATAAAAGGAATAAAATTGTCTGTCGACGCTTTCGACGCCATTGTTTTAATTTCTCTAAAACAAATTACTGAAAATTCGCTTTTCGGTTTATACCCCGATAAGCACTTAAACCGATAACTGAAGAAAACTTATTTGAATATGTCCTTTCTCTCCCAATTTTTTTTCTTTAAAACTTTTCCCTACTTTCTCTAGATTTTTCTCTCGTTTACTTGGAAAGGGAGTTCTACAGCTACAACTGAGGAAGTCCGGAAGTCAGTATCGGAAATATATTAAACACAACGGTACTTTTCTGAATCTCCGTACCATCTTTCCCTTTTTGATTTTTCTGGATGTGCCGATAGTAAAGTATTCCATTATTCTCAGTATTACACTTTAAAAGGTTTGTAACAAATGAATGTTGTTGTTTTTTCAGTTTCAGTTTGTTTGTTATGTGAAGATTTTAAATCAGACGCTGTGGAAATGTTTTTGGTTTTGTAAGGAATGGAAAGAAACAAATAGAAGAAAATAACATTTCCTTTTATCATTTTTATGAATACTAGGCCATATATTTTGATATAGTGATGCATTGTTTGGTATTATTTTATCTCAATGCTTTTCAAAAAGTTAAACTTAGCAGCATTTTCTTGTTTTATCTGAAATACATTTCTATTCTACACACAGGGATACCAACTTCTCTCCCCCCCCCCTTCTTAAAATGTTTAAATAAATTAGTAGCGAATTAAAGAGTGAAACTTGTAGAATAAGGTCAATGACGCCCAGTTTTTAAAAGTGTCAGCACTGGAAAACTGCAAAGCATTTGCATTTCATATGATAATTTGAATTAATATGATAAAAATGACGTATTATCATATGATAAAAAATTTTTAAAATGAACTTTTTACCACAAATGAATATATTTTTTTGCAAAGCGGTGCAATTCGGTATTTTTGTTTGTATGATAAAATATTTTCATACTACAATTTTCTGTATAATATCAATTTATTTTCTCTGTAAACATTAAGATTAATGTTTTTATAAATAAATGCAATTTTTGTTAAATTAGAAAAGAAATCAACATCTAAACTTTGAGGTTTTTGCGAAATATTTTTTTCCAATAGTGTTCACCACTCCCGCAAAAGTTTAAACAAAGGGAATTTTTTATTTAAAAAAAATATCAAAATTAAGAGCATGAACCTTTGTCTATCTGACTCTTTGTACATTTGATTAAATTCTTTCTATGTATAAGTAGGCAACAAAATTCTTTTATTCCAGTTTTTTAAAAATAATACTACAATATCTTTGTTACCACTATAAATAATATGTTTTGAAATTTGGTTGATTTTGGCGATTTATATTACCTAAATTTTTTTTCCTCGATAAATTCCATTAGCCAAGCGCGAGGTCCCCCATAGAAAAATAATGTTGACTGGAGCCCAAATAACGCATATTTTGTAGTACTCTAATCTAACTTTTCATATCGCTAATATGTAAAAGAAAAAGCGAAGGAAAGAACTGAGCAAACTGCAAAATGACTAAAACAAAAATTAAAGAAAATCAAAATTTTAATCTAAATAAAGGTCATTTGACAATTAGTATTTAGAAAAGAAAAAGCAGGAAACAGAAAAATCAGATCTCTTACGTTTGTCTGCTTAATTACTGAACCAAACGTTTGTTTAAAAAGAGCTAGAAAAGTTTATGAAAGTTTTATCGTCAGGCCAAGCCCACCCGAAACCAAAATCTTTTTACTGTAAACAAGCCCGTTATGTCTTAGCAGACATTCGACTGCACAGGTTTAGTTCTCTTTCTAAATACTTTTCAATTCGGGCGTTAAAGTTAACTCTGGTTTCCCCAGATTTCGTTCTTTCAGCATTTTTCATTTTTAAGGTTGGAGTACTAAATTATTCATCGTACTAGAGACCTCAAAATTTCGAAGTCAGAATTGAAGAGAACAAGTTGTGTTTGACAATGTAAAAAATTCATTGACATCAAGTTTTATTAAAATAGAAAAAAAATAGATGTTTCGAGTGTACAAAAATAGGAGTCTTTCCTCAAGAATAACTAGAGATAAAGTAAGAAAACAAACCAGATTTTAACACGTTGAATGCCACGCTAATTTTGCATTGCTTGCCCGTCTGGCCAAACGGTAAATAGCTTTAAGTGGTACATTATATAGCCTACGAAAAAAATGGTGAATTATATAAGTCTACGACTTGTTTAGAATTAGGGGTAAATAAAAATCTAATAAATTGAATTTGTTAAACCAAGAATCACAATTAATAAACTACCACTTGAAAATATTTATTCGCTGTCCGGAGCAAGTTGGCATCTCTGTGTATATAAATAAAATTATTTTTGTGTGTTCTATATGGCATTAATTTTTTCAAACCATTTTAGTAACGATAATAATATAAAAATATTAAAAATTTACTCGAATTATGTGTTTCTAGCAATCATGGCTTCGCCGGTCACCGGTGACCCCTGTGGTGCTACGAACAAACTCAGTGCCGGTCACCGGTGACCCCCACGGCATTCAACGTGTTAAAAAGACAACGCCATGTCTGCAATAAAAAATAAATGAAAAATAAAATTAAAATGAAGAACAAAACTATTATCTGATGAAAGTTAGGAAAAAACTATTATTCCTATGAAGTGAACCTGTTCGCATCTACATGCCCACCAAACGGATCCCAACGTGAACGTATATCGATACCGTAAACTCTTGCGCAACCTCCTTTTTGCCTGTTTTCTTTTTTATAATACTAACAGTTATTAACAACAGTAATCAATTAGCAAGTAATAATAACTATTAAAAATTATAAAATCGTAGCAAATATGCGTGTTTCTGTTCACATTTACACAAACTGATGAAACAGAAACTTGCAGATGATTTCTTCGACAGCGAAACGAAAATAAAACTTATTTATCTCTCATTTGATTTGTCAAGAGCATGTTAGCATAATACATGCTATTTTTAGTGGTCCAATCAAATCCAATGCTCTTGCATCCTCATATAGTTGTCTTTTTTTTTTAAGAAAAAAAGAAAACGAACGTTTTACGTATTAATCGAAATATGTCGCAAAGTCTAAGTTTCCAGTAAGGTTATGAAACTAAAACCTTTTTTTAATTATTAAGATATATATCGCAAACTATATCACGAATTATATTTTTGTCTGACGTGTGTAGCTTTTAAAAGCTTTTAAATTGTTTTTAAGCATGTTTATATAATTTGATAAGGAAATGAAACGGAACTATATAAGGTCGCAGATGATCACTTAAATCCAATACCGCAATGGACTTTTCTTAATTTGCAACGGAGCATAGAGTTAAAAGGGTATGATAAATCTCTAATCTCTATGGGATAGTGAACTCATGTTGTTTACTAGAAAATATGCATTCACATGAATTGTAACGAGATTCCCAGATTAGCACATGGAAAGAGTTAGCATAATTAAAATGTTTTGGCCTATTTTCCAACAATATGCAATAGAAAATTTATCTAAACTTTAAAAGGTGCTGCTGAAATTATTACAGCGGAAAATTTATCTACATTACAGCTGATAGTTATTTAAAACATATGAATTCATGATTTTCTAGTATTTCTCAGGTTTATCCTCGAAAATAGTAACCATTCCTCTACCTTTTTATAGATCTTTAGACTGTAAGTGACACGGAATGAATATCGCATCAAAAAGTAAATAATTTATTTCGTCAGAAATTTATTTGTCAAAAAAAAAAAAAGATTCCCATGAACGACTTTAACAAGAATGAGAGGAAATCACGCATTTTGCTTTTTTGCAAGTTTCTCACACGCACCTGTCGTCTGCCTTTTCTAAGATTTTAAGACAATAGAAAGGCAAGTGATCGAAAAAAACACCCATGTCGTGCAAAACGGATATACAGATCATTCTACCCATGAATTATTTGGTCTGTTTGACATTCAGTGCAAAAGATTACATGAATTCTTCTTTAGAACTCAACACTTTTTCAACAAGACTATAAAATAATAGACAACTGTCAATTGCAGGATATGTGTTAGAGGTTAATGTATTTAAGTTTTTCTATCACAAATTTTAGCATGTATTTTTTCTTTCTTTAATTTTTTACATACAGTAAATTTCAGTGACGTGTTTATTTTATTTATGACTCTTGAAACGATCCCTGAACTCATTCATAATCGAAGTGAATCCTGAATTCACAGGGAGGTACAAGTTAAATCGGTTTTTAAGAAGAAAAAAAACAATTATAAATGAGAAGGAATTGGTGAGTGGAGAGAGCAGAAGTGAAAACTTGTAGTATTAATAAAAATTCTTAATTCATGTTTTAAATAAATTTTTTTATAAAATTGATTTTATTCTGACAAATAATTTATTTCCGAATGTTTTATTTCTCTTCACTATTACAAAATTACCCTTAAACTTCACCATAAAATTGGTTTGAAAATCGCAATTTATTTATTATAAAATGATTACCAAGAGCGAGCCAAGTACTTTCCTGTCTAATTTCAAATGGAAAATTGTTGTGAAATACTTTATTTTTTAAATCAATAAATAATAGGTATTGAGTGGCGAATATCCTACTTACCACATACGATAAAAACTTTTAAATAGACACTTCAACCTACTGCTCGCTACTCTAATCAACACTCGTAATTGTTTATCTTTAATCATAGTCTTTTATTATAAAAATTTGATGCATTCCAGAAACGCCAAGAGCATTTCGTTAAGAAAATGTGCTAGAATTATTAGAATTTCATGATAGAAAAGTTTATGTGAATCGGAATGAATTGAATGGTCTCCTGAAATTGAAAAATAATAATTAGTGTCTGAATAATGTGCTAGAATTATTGGAATTTTATGTGAGAAAATTTTATGTGAATCTGAACAAATGGAATTGTCACCTGAAATAGAAAAATGATAATTACTGTCTGAATAATGTACAAGAATTATTGGAATTTTATGTGGAAAATTTTTATGTGAATCTGAACGAATGGAATGGTCACCTGAAATAAAAAAATATTAATTACTGTCTGAAAAATTTATTAGAATTATTGGAATTTTACGAGAAAAAATTTTATGTGAATCTGAACAAATCGAATGGTCACCTGGAATAGAAAAATAATAGTTAGTGTCTGAAAGAAAACTAATTAGTACAGTTATTTAACTCACTACGAAGTAATTTTACTCGTCAGCCAATATTTAAATATGGAATAGATTGTTTCTATAGTTTTTATTTTATTTTTAAAACTTTAAAACAAATGTTATAATTTTGCTACAGATAATCTCCTTTTTGTTACTTTTGACATCAACTTAAACACGAGCTTGTGAAATATAGAGAAATAAACATATTTTTCGATAACAATAATTACTCAATATTTTAAGGAAAAGCACAAAGAAGAATCCATGAATAAAGTTTTAATCACTTTTAAACAAAATAGAATGTTTAAAAAAAAATCGCTTCTAGCGTGTCAAATTACAACTTCGTAGTTGTATTTCAGTGAGTTGTAGATCTGCTTTCATAATAATTTTTTTACTAGAAGTTTCATTTTCGAACTAATTGCCGTCATATTCCATGTTCATTTTTTTACTCACCTTTGTACTAAGTTTTATAGTTTTTTATTATAAAACAAAATGCAACGCAAAGTTGAACACTTAAAACAACGGAAGTACTTCCAAATTTTTTATAGAGAGGGTATAGTGTTTTTTCAAAATTGTAGTAAATGATGCTCTCTGTGTATAATTATTGAAAATCGGGAAATTCTTTTTAATAATAAACTAATTTTATTCCCTGTTGAGCAATTAATTTATAGTTTACAGTACTATCACAAAATGAGCAATTTACATTTCAAATTCGCTTGGCCTGTATTTAAATTTATGATATTTTACTCTTTTGTTGTTGGAAGAAAATTAGACAAAATTAAAATTTTTTTGTAAAGGTAAAATTAAACAGCATTGGAAGTTTGGACTTTATTTTGCTTTCTTTTTATTTATTTTTTTATTTGTTCACTTTAATGTCATACACGAATTTTAGAAACTTTTGGTATTCCTTGAAAACGTATTCTCTGAATTAATCTAAATGAAATTCAGACTATGTAAATGGAACAAATCAAATTAAAGTATTTTTAAGAAAATATTCTTAGACGGTAGAAATTAAAGTTTCTCTAAGCCACCTAAAGAAATAAGTCATTTTCTATAAAAAAAGGATGGCAAATAAGTTTTTGAAGTTTTAAATGCTTCCTAATGCAAAATTTAAATTTAAAAACTCTTTATTTTCATTATTACGAAGCATAATTGTTTATTAACAAATAACTCAAAACAGTTAATATAAAACTAATCTTTTGACTTATGGACAACTGATTAAAAATAAATACATTTTTATATTTACTGTATTTATTTCAAACCCATTAGGTTGCATTTAAAAAAAGATATTATAATATTTCAATTAAGAAATAAAAATAAGGTTAAAAATATCATTTAAACTCTTGGCAGGTATTAAAATTGTGTTATCCACAAAGTGTTTTTTTCAGTAATTGCATACGTACTTTGTCATTCTACGATTAAATGGCCAGAAAATTCGAATTCGTTGTAACAAAATGCAGGAAAGATGCAAAAGTACACGTAGTAGCCGATTATGGCATTGACGTTAACTTCTACGTGTTGTAACAACGACTCTCGAAATGGCTTATCACACCCATTTTACTAGCACTGAATGTACTAGTGTGAGTGCAACAAAAACGTATCGAATTTGCAGAGATCGCAGGAGTCAGCATAGGCTATTAGACATTAGCTACGTATAAAAATGCTTTTAGTACGAAGTAAAAGTTAAAACTCAAGTTCATATTTTTATAAAAACGCAAAATATCTTTTGCCCTAGAAAAAAGCCTTTAAAATTCAAATAGGGAGCTAAAAATCAGAAGTCTGCTTAATATTCTGTCCAATAAGTAAATTTTACAACTATTTACCTTTTAAAATGTGTCGTAATCTCTTTTACCCAAATGATACTTTTAAGACCAAAATAGTTTATATTTTTGGGTTTTTAAAAAAGTCTAGACTTTTATTGCACTCTAATAACCCCAAATTGGAAATTTTTATTCAGATAAATGCCTAGTTAAAGAAACTATACCCTCCAAAAGCAAAACAATGTAACCGTTTCATATACCTTTTTAAATGAAAGACATGCAATAGAATATTTTTTTATGGATACTAAAGAGGAAAGTTCCTGCCTCGAACGTGAAAGAGATTTGCAATCAAATTTCAAGACAATTTTCATTTCACAGCACGTGAGAGCAATTTACTGTCGAATTTCGCTTTTATAGTGTCCGAGAAACTAAAAGGGAAAATTTCGCTTAAGTTATTGGAGACATCTCTTTGGAAATAAATGGAATCTTTATATATGGGAAAGAAAAAGAAATCCGAATTTAGGCTTCAATAACGATGAAGATTTTTCAATTCTTTCGATATTTTGTCCATAATAATACATTGAATCTTCTTCAATTCGTGTTTATATTTCTTTTTTTTCGGGGGTGGGGCAATACTTTCCGAAATAAAAAATAAGTTTCTTTAAAAACATATTAGAAATTTTCCAAAAGAGTTCTAAAGTAAAAGACTCATTTTATAAAATACTGGTGCATTTTTTTAGACATTGTTTTTCCTGGTCAATAATTTTCAGTTTTATCATTGAAAGAAATTAACCAATATAGAATTACTTTAAATACTGTTCATAATTGAAAAGTATTGCTGGAAGAATGTGGTAACGGCTATTTTAACAGATTTGCTACAAATAACTTAATGTATAGAAACATTCGTCAGCATTTAGAAAAACTTTTCTCTACCACTGGGTACCACCTTAAAGTATTGGTAAACTAGTGCTCGATACCTTCGTTAAACAAATGTGTTTTCGAATATATTCAAAATTTACGTAGCCTTTATTACCTCTTTTTTGGGGGGACTATATTTTTTTTTTCTTTTCGAGATACTTTTTAAGCCCAAACTAAACTTATGACTTAGAATAACAAAAATGTTGGTTTTTTTCTTTGGTGATAGCACGTCTCATCTTAGTACATTCGTTTCTTAGACGTGGTGAAATAAATTCTGGTAAAATTACAGTATAGTTTGGTAATGACATTTCTGGATAAAAAAACTAATTTCTGGTTAATAAAATCATATATACGGTGTTTAAATATTTGATAATTTTTTTTCATTCATATGCCGACGGTTAACCAGAAATTTTGGTTTCTAGAAAATTATTATTCTTAATACTATACTTTTACTAAAAATACAAATAAATATAACCGAATAACTAGTTGCTCTAAGCTATCATGACAAAATTACTGAATTTTGCCTCATGTACCAAATTTTATCACATATATAAAACCAGATTTTACCAATTAATCATTACCAATTTTACTAAAATCATTACCAAAGTGCTTCGGTAAAAAATACCGAGATTTATGGCGTTCTCAAAGAGACGTAAAATGTTACCATAATGACTTATCAAGTTTTTCTCTGTGAAATTTTAAACTATATATTTAAATCAACTCAATTTTGAACCTTAATATTTTAGTATTTTTAAATTGTATCTTAATGTTTGTATCTTTGTTAAATTGTTGTATAATTGTATTTTTTCGAAATAAAATCGCAAATTTCGGTATTTACTTTGTAATTAATGACATATTTATTTTAATATTATACTTCAGCCGCTTTCATGTAATTTGGAACTCTCTTTCCAACGATTAAAAACTACATAGTTTTACTTTATGTTTTAAGCAGGGTTTTATAACTATTTTTTTCAATCTTGTTATTGTCTTTGTAAAAATTCACACATTAATTTTATTGCTAAATTTGAATAACTTTTGAATGTCAAAAAGTTATCGAAGATTCAAATTTTTTAAATATTTCAATGTAATGAACCTCGCAATAAATGGCGCATATGACTGGGGAAACTGTAAAACATTGTTTTTTGTTTCATGTCAAACAATTTTAACTTAACTATTGTGAGACGATATTTATGGAAATGGTGGTTATTTTGAGAACATACTGTTATTTTCTTTATCTACAGTGAACTTTATTTTATTTCTCTACAAACTTCGCAAATAGGGCCGGGTCAGCCAGGTTGGTAGGGCACTGGGCACATGTCCAAGAGATCATGTTAGCCTGGGTTCGATATCTGAAGGTCGAAGTCTCTCCATGTAATAAATGGTGACTGATGCACGTTAAATCTGTCAAGTTACAAATCCCTCCATGATCCCATAACAAAACATACCTCTGGGATACTGATCCAGGAGTTGCTTTGTCTTCTGGATTAGTTCAAAATTACAAGGCTACGGTGTTGACCATTAGTAGTCGTAAACCCAAATTTGGGTCAGTTGTTCAACGGCGGATGTAAAATTAGCAAATAATTTGGTAATTGGGGAGAATAAATCGATTCATTTCCTAAGCAGACAGCAGCAAACCGTTCATTTCTGTTTTCTTTTTTTCTGATCGTCGAATATTTTTCTAGACTGTCGAAAGTGTTATTAATTGTGTTATAATTAATTTGAATTCTGTATAATAAAGAATTTTAATAAATATAAAAAAAGCAAAAAATATATAAAATAAAACAAACGTTAAATTTACTTTTTTCTGAAATATTTTATCATTTAAATAGATACTTCATAAAATATTGCATCGTTATATGGACCCTTTATTTAGTTTTCCTTTTGAATAATGGAGTCAATGAAGTCTTTAAATCCTAATTTTAAAACTATAGTTCCTTGAGATACATAGTTTTTGTATATTTTTTTCCATAGAACAGAGTTTAATTTATACATTCGCAAACCTATGACTAGATTTTTTTGCAATCTCAAAAAAACAGACCTTTCTCAAAAATTCTGAGCGGATTATTGTTTTTTTTTCCCCATAAGATCTTCACCCCTATTCTAACAAACTCACAAAACTATGAGCAGATGTTTAATAGTCTCACAAATTTCAGTATAAGTGTCTGTAAATGATATATAATGAAGTTTAATGAAGAAGTAAATTAATATAATATCCCATAGTTATAATCGAGTAAACGTTTCAGTGTGATTTTAACTGTGTATTTTTAAATAAACGAAATCTTCTTTCAAAAAGTAAACAAAGAGAAAAATTTACTTTTAGAAAAATAAAACACTCTCAGTTGAAAATGCTTTGATAATTGAAGGAATGTTTATTTTATTGTACTTCAAAATATAAAGTGAAAGAAAATTACATTCGATTTTAAAACACTTATTTATTCTGCCATCTGTCATTGTGAAAACACAAGAGAGGACGTTCGAACATTCCTCCTTAACGATGACTAAAAATACCATATGAATCGATTATGATAGTCAAGAAATAATCGATTCTCCATTCTCGGTATGTTTTGGTGAAGATAGTCGATAACTGCAAATTGATTTTACAGAGGAAGTAATTTGAAGTATACAAGTTGTTTTTTGAATTCGAATTGAAATAACAAAGTTTCTTTATCCCTTATTCTTAAAAGACCTGAACATTCTAAAAGAATAAGTTGTTAAATTTTTATAAAAAGGGGAATTTTATTTCTACATTGTCGGAAATCCAGAAAATGATAGTTTTTTATATGCAAAGAACATGAATGAAAGGTGTAAAAAGTTTTATGTACATTTTTATGACTGAATTTACTAAAATTAGTTTGGTGCTCTTATTTTCCTATTGCTATTGTACAATTATTCAAAATAAAGTATCTGAAAAGATAGATAATAATATAGTATACAAATTTTAGAATATTCTTTTAAAAAAAATAAATTTTGAATACTCTTATAAAAAATATTATAAGAAGTTCCTTGAACCATTTTATGGTTCAAGCTACAAATGACTCTCAAACCATAAATTCATGTCATAGATAATATGATTGATACAGATGGTTGATATGGTTAGCTTAACGATTGATACCTATGGTTGATTTTAGACACATGATACCGATAATGGATTAATTCAAATTTATTTCAACCCTAATATAGATGTTAAATTGAACCTTATTTCCATTCATCATTCTAAGTATCATGTGATAAAATTCCCATGTTGCGGTTTAATATGTTCCATCATAAAATTTTTAAATAAAATAAAAAAGTATTGAATAATACAAAAAAGGAAATTTTAAACTTAATTTAGGATTTCATAGTAAAGATTAATTCCTTAAATTACACCCCCCCTTTCTAAATGTTACTTTAATTTAATTCCTGTTTAAAACTTCACTTGACTGCAATACATTGTTTATAATAATTTCCAAATTTTTATTATTGAAGCCTCGAGATGCAACATTGTTATTTGATTAAGAAGAAGGAAAGAACAGCTTTTCCGTTTATTGGATGCAAATTGAAATTATATGTATATTATATATATGTATGTGACTTATTATATATATATAGTTACGTTTATTTATTTATTTTTTGCGTGATGTACATAATATATTATTAATACCAACTTTTAATCATTTAATATTAAACATTAATTAAAGACAAACGTCGTTAAACAAAATAAGTTTGTAATTAATAAATTCGAAATCATAAGTTACAATTAAAAAGGGCAAATTGTTTCGATATTTGTTAACACCAACAGATAAATATAACTTAAAAATTTTTTTTTTTTGTTTTTGAATTCCTAACACAATTATGAGTCTGATGAAATCATGCACCAACTATTAAGTAACAGAAATTAAAGTAAATAGAAAGACAAAGAAGTTTGTAGTAACCTACATTAAAAATAACTTACGTTAATAACATAAGCTAATAAGTGCATTTTTTTCATAATTTATTACAACATAACGCATACCTATCATTATTTATTCAGTACTGATTTCTTGAAAAGATAAGACGGAATTATAAATTAGAAAAAATATATCATACATCATCTTAATCCAGAAATGTGTAAGACGAATTAAATTAACCAATCTAACTGTTACAATGTATGTTTTATTTTTTTCACTAAGAAGTAAATGCTGCTCGTATTATGGAGAGTAATGAATTGTAACAATGTAAACCTCTTCAGAAATAAGGTTTTTATTGCTTATTGGTCTATACCGATAAAGGCAAATTCAATTAGATACTTTTTCATTTCAGCGATGCTCAGCTGAAAATAATTGGATGTTTAGGATTTATTTCATAAGTAGAAAAACTCAATGATAATTCGGGATGAAGAAGAAAATCGTTAACTATATTTCTAACATTGTTTCATAGTTTCATGACAGTCTGGAACTTGAGCAATAACTAACTAATTCAATCGATATTTATAATATGTAATTTGTAAATAAAATATTTATCCATTAGTTTTTGGTAAAGTTTCGAAGCAAATATAATAAAAAAGGGAAAATATCTGGTACTTAACACTATACTGATTAATCATGAAACATGCAATCTTGTAATTTAGGAAATAATGGGAAAAAATGTTTCTCTAAAGAAGTTTCTAACGTAATCAATTCGATCATAAACGATATTAAAGCATATCATTCATATTATAAATTGCTAGAAATATTTATATCCAAAGTTTATCAGGAGTTGCAGTTTTTTGTTATCGATTAGGATTTCGAAAACTGTATGATTTTCTATTATTTTTCGTGCATTTACGCGTTTGCTATCTAGAATGCCATCTGTCGAAAACTATTTGAGTTAAAATTAGAAATTCTGAAATGAAAAATATATGCCCCTTTGCATAAGTTAGCAGAAATATGTTTTTTTCTACATCAACTGTTATAAACCAGAAGCGTTTTGTGAAACTTGCGTTATACTTCATACAGTAATAAATATTTCGAGCACTGTAAACATTATATTTCATCTCTTTCAAGTAATTTACTTGTTTCGTTGCCTTCAAAAGAAATGGAATACCATTTGCTACATCCTTTATAAAACATTGTAATAGAATATTTTACGGGTCGATATAGAAAATACCATCACATCATAAAAGTTATTATCGAACACACTTTAGATATGAAAAGATTTCTAAATTACTAGAAGTGTGGTTTGGGAAACGTTCCTTTTCCCCCCACGTGATTTTCTTCTTACACTAAAAACAATCATTTTCGGACAAAATTGACATTTTATGAACGGTAAGTCAATAAAGTGAAAAATGGATCGTTATAAGAAGACATTGGGCTGAAATATTTTGTACTTTAACGGAAATATAAATTATTGATTTGCACTTTAATTTTGCTTTTACTTCCGATTTTATATGTTCATGTGTTGGAAACCGATAGATTAAGACTCTCTAAAAACTAAAAGTAAAAATTACAATAAATGAGTTCTTGTCTAAATGGTTTTTGAACTGTCTGCACGTTGCATTAATGCATATATATCTGTGTGTGTGTGTGTGTGTGTGTGTGTGTGTGTGTGTGTTTGTGTGTGTGCGCGTACGCGTGTGTGCGTGCGCGTGTGTGTTTGTGTGTGTGTTTGTTACAGTTAAAGTGTAAAATTCATTATTTCATAGGTATTTCGACATAACTCGACAACTCAGTTAAAGAATATGAAATTATTCAATACTACGATTTAACTTAGTATTTCATAAAATAACGATTACTTTATCGTTAAAGAATAAAATACTACACTCGAAAGATTTTTGAACCGGTTGTAGCTGCTTTTAGTCAGTTTTAAAACGTTTATAAGCGCTTTGCAATGATGTCTGTATAACACTGCATTCCTTTGCTTTTAGATGTAGTTATTAATGTGAGCAATAATAAATTATATCATCTGATTTTTCGTATAATTTATCAATTAATCATCCGCGATAGAGAGAATTTATTTCTCGAGAAACTTTAGATATTTATGATTAATTAATTTATAAAATAGCTTTGAAATTGCTCATTTTTCACTTTAAATGGTCTACCATTAGTTATTTCATAGAATAACTAGGTAAAGAATGGCTATTATATACTTTGAACTACTTATTTAAGGAAATATCTATTTATTAATATAATATGTAATGTAATATAATATGATATATAATATAATATATAATATCATATAATATATTATATAATTTAAGATATAAATTCTTTTACATGCTGACAAAGTAAGTACTCATTTATTTTTAGCGCTGGTAACAAATAAATGAAATATTAAGTACACGACCTGTCACAGGCTTAAAAGCGTAAATGTTAAGTTTTGATTTAAAATTCTTATATCGCGTGAAGAGCGAAAAGCTGAAATGAACTGAGATACAAGTTGAAGAATTGAAAGATTATAAGTTCACAAACAAAGTGTTCTTTATTAAGTTTTAATTATACTTATGCAGAATTAATGGTAATAATTATTGTTACTGCTATTCAGTGAAAAATGGATGAGTAATAGTCGCGATGCTTTGCTTTTTAAATATAATAAAAAATCGTGTTCAAAGGGGAAAGCGTTGATGATAATTGTTAATTATGAAAGACTTAGCGTTGGAAAAATGCGTAGGAGACGTGCTGTCTTTCATGTTTCAGCTTTTGTTATTACATGTTATTCATTTTGATTCAATTTTTGTTTCTTTAAAGTACTTATTAATGACTAAAAACTATTTTTTTAATTTAACTAATTTTTTAATGAGGAATAAGTTTTAAAGACTTTAATAATTGATTTAAATTCTTAATAGTTTATGCTAGAGCACATTTCAAATGAATTTAAGTTAGTTGCGAGTTAGTTACTAACTAAACCATATAAGATTACATAGCTATCTTAAGTGGTTAGGAGCATCAATTGGCATGCCGGCCCACTAGTTTTTTTATGTTCATTCTTCCATGCGTAACACAATGAGAACATATACTCCTTCTATGATATACAATAAGATTTCTCGAATTGACCATATCTATAATTTTAGAACACTCCGTGTATATTGAATATCTGCATTCCTTACATAACTTCCTAAATTTTGAAATTCAAACATTTTTTTATGCGTATTGAAAGTAAAATACAAAAAATATATACAACTCTATATGCGAATAAAATATATATAAAAATTAGAAAATATTAAATATTGTGAATCAAAAGTATTTTTTGTTCTTTGAAATATAAATTTATCGTAAAAAAGAGCCCATTCGGAATTATGTTAATTTGATAAACTATGATAAACATACTCAAAATATTCATACTTTTAAACAAAAATCTTTTTTTTTTGTTAAGAATAAATAAAAATGGTTTCAAGTAAACTTCAATTTTACAACTTAAATGTACTTAAGAGAAGAACTATGTATTTTGCTGTTTATAAACAATCTTTTCATATCTGAAAATTCTAACCACTTCATGCATAACCATTCAAAATAAACGTATTTATATGGAAAAGTTTAATGCATGAGTTCTGAGTTGTTCGATATAAAAAATTTCTTTCATTAAAATCCGAACATCTAATTTCTGTCATAGTTAGCAATAGGATTCATTTTCTGCTGAACGCAAACTAAGGAAAAGTTCTGATATTTTTTGAAGATAACAATCTCTTCTTCTGTTTCGAATACTAAGGAAATATGAGTAACAAGCTCATTTGCGGTATTACGATACTTACTATTTTTTTTTATTCAATTATTAGATGAAATAAAACAGAATCTATTAATTCAATAACAGTGTTCTATGCATTACTATTTTTTAAAAAACATACATTTGATGATGATATATCAGAAACTGACATAAAACTCCTACACGATTTCACAAAATTTAAAATATTGTATTCTTTTTTCGAACTATTTGTTTTTATGCACTGTACAGTTCACAGATTGTAAGACATGGTTACCAATAAATTAAAATGAAGAAATACTGGCTACGGCCAGTGAGCACACGAAGGACCACTTTGAACAACTTGCGAAGGGACCGAGGTTGCGCCGTATACAACCTAAAAAACTAGCTTCGCTCACAGGTCGTTCAGCTACTAAAAATGAGGGGCTTTAGAGGATCGAACTTATGATTGCATATCTTTGGAACATCATCGGGGATATTTCCCTGACATTCATCAATAGCGCATTGCGAGCCGTGGTGGCTCAGGAGATAGAGCGTTCACCTCACAATGAGGTGAACCAGCTTTAAATCTCAAAAATGACTAGTTAATACGAATTCCGCACACGGCTTGTATCTAACATCATGCTGACGTAAAATATTCTCACGGAAAATGGGAGTCCCTTTGCCGTTAGGCTAACCGGGAAAGGTTTTCATGGTTTTCCTCTCCATCTAACGCAAAAACGGCTTAGTTCCATCAAAAATTCCTCCATAAATGCGCTCTCTTGTCTTCTGGATAAGGTTCAAAATTACAAAGCTACGTAGTTGAACATTCGTAGTCAATATTGCGTCGGCTGTTTAACGACGTTTATAATATAAAATAAATTAGCTCATCGTGCAGCGACGTAAATAAACGGACTATTAATAAATGTTTTAATACGGGGTGTTCTGAAATGACCGGCTTGGATATATAAATTTAAATCACTTAAATGGTTCGAATAAATATTTAAAAGAGGGAAAAAAAATAAAATTTAAATCGAATGAATTTCACTTTTGAGGAATCGCTGGATTGAAACGTTGCCGTACTCTTTCATTGGACGACCATGCACAGAAACGAAGTATTTCCACTTGTTTATGAGACTGCCAATTGAAATCGAGCTGAGTTCGAAAGAGAAAATTATCACATTTTGTAACAGGTATTTTCGTGAAAACCCTCGACTACAATAACCATTATTTGCTTATCACGAATTTTCTTTAGATGCATTTCTGGATAATTAATGAACGAATGCATTACAATTTACAAGGATTTTACAAGAATTTATAAGGATTTTCAGCTAACTTATTCTTAGGTTAAATTTTCTCTAGTTAATCTGATATTGAGAAATAGGAACTCTTTTTTAAAATAGGTGGCAATGAACAGATCCATTTAAAGAGACGTTTGTATGAGACGGTAGACATTTTGAAGACGGATATATCCGTCATTTGCGAAAACTCGTTAAGAAATAAACTTGATTTTCTAACACTATTAAAAAAGATTTAAGGGATAAATATCAATAAAAATATTGATGGCAAACTTCATACATATTCTTATCAAAGCTGTTTCATCATTCTTCCATTCGTAATAATAATTGTAAAAATGACTGAGTTCAAGATAATTTATGAAGCTGGTTAATAATTAAACTAATTTTATGACATAAATTTAATGAAAATTATTTGTCCCCATCCTTATCTTTTATATGTCATTAATAATTATTTTTTGGTATTTCTAACTCCAGCTCTAAACTTAATGTTTAATAAATTCTGAAAAAAAGCAGTTATAATTTTCTTACTCCTCTATTAAATAATTTATTTGCATTGTAAAATCAGTTATTTATTTGTATTGTACAAAATGTTAACATGAACATGACAGTACAATGTACAATTTAACATTTATATTTTAAATGTAACGAATTTGTTATGTATATACTAGTATTCGTGTAGTTTAGTATGGAATGAAATCTTAAGTTTATAATACCATTATAATTTATTATAATGTTACATTACTAAATTAAATAGACGAAAATTAACAATCAATAAGTACATCTTAACTTCTAAAGTTTCTTTGATTTTGTTAAGAGTAAAATGAAGTCTTTTAGATTTCTATTAAATGAATTATTCCTTTCTTAATTTCTTCATATTTCAAAATATGCATTTACGTCTAATTTTATTCAAATATGATCTTTTAAATTTAGATTAAATTTCCCATAATTCAAATTGTATTCATTTTTCAATTAATTCAGTAAGACTTTAAAATAAAATTATATTTTCTAAAGCACTGTTTCAAATGGACCTATGATTGCTTCCTCGATTTTATTGCATTAAAATTCATTGCGTTTTAAGTTTCATTTTATCTTAAACCACATGTCTATAAATTACCAAATTTAGTGTATATTCTATCAATATAGCCGTGGGCTTCATGGCATTGAAAAATTGCGGAGAAAAGCAATCATTCTTATCTTCGAACTTTAATGCGAAAATAGCAGACGTATATTATTGATTATAAATCTAAAACAGAACAATTTAAATATTCGATTTCATAGCTACTTTCAAAAATTTCTAATCAACGGAAGTTAGTGCAGTAGCATGTTACGCAAATTATTTTGGTTTTAAAATTCAATATTAATTCTGAAACTTATTTAAAATGCTTTGTGTTGAAATAAAGATTTTTTTCTAAAATTGTTTTAAATTAATTCAACTAATTTATTCACTAACTTTAAAACTCTGAATTGCTCATTTATCTTTTTAATACAAGAATTTATACATATCAATAATTTCATAAATACATAATTATTTTGTAAATCTTTACAAAATATAATGAAATGGAATAGCACACAATGGTTTAAATTGTATCAATAAAATTTTTATTCAGCCTAATTTTATTTTTTTTTTTTTTTTACTTTTTGTTTATTTAGTACTTGTTTGCACTGTTAAAAATATGCTCGAATTCCAGAAAAATGTATAATTGAAAAATTATTTCGAAATTTATTTTGCGTCTTAAATATGCATAGAATATTCTGTTCAAATTTTGGGCCTTCATGAAAGCGATTGAATTTTGGAAACCAATTTAAAATATCAAACCATATTTAAAAAAAACCCTTTATAAAATATAAAAGTTTGTCGTGTGTTCAAAAACTAAAAGTAATTAGCTTTTATTAATATATTAAGACTTCAATATCAAAATAATCAAATTTGCATTACAAATCTCTTTTTTCTAGGCACATTTCGCATTATTTTTAGAATATGATTTTAACCAGTGGTTTAAAAGAGTTAGAAATTCATATTTCATTGTTTTAAATTTTTTAATAGTGCATAATAATTCTTCTAAAATCAACAACGTTACAAAGTTTAATAAATGCTAAAACATTTGTAATGGAGAGAAAATATTATCTCTATTAAAGAAATTAAAATGCAGAAATAAGATATGTGTAAGTCAGATTTCACGTTTTATTAATAAACATTTCAAAATTCCTAACCAGCGAAATATGTAAAATCTGTTTTTTCCTGCGAAGTTAATTCATGATTGAATTAGTATTAAATCTATGCATTTTATATATAAAAATTAATCCAATTTATTACTAAAGTTTTACATTTAACCTAATAAGACCAGCATCAAATATTTCAAAACTTTAAACTCTTCCAAAACCTCTCTAGAACTATTACTTTATTATTTAGATATGGAAATATCTTCTTATTTTGCAACTACTGCTATTTTTTTTATTTACGTTTCTGCAACACTTCTTAACTATTGCAAAAAGAAATTTATATAATTTTATAGCCGCCGTTGAACAGCAGACCCAATTTTTGGATTTATGACTCATAGTGTTCAACTCCGTAGCATTGTAATTTTGAACTCAATCCAGAAGACAAGGGAACTCCTGGATCGAGTATTGGGAGAAATTATCCTTCGAGGAGTAGTTTTTGATGCAGTTAACCCTCATTTGCTCTACATGGAGACGGAAACCACGAAAACCTCCCATGGTTAGCCTGACGACAAGGAGACTCTAACCCATGATGCGTCTATCACTGAGCATATTTTACGTTCTTATCGACCAGCCATCGCTGGGATTCGAATCTGGTTCACCTCATTGGAAGCCAAATACTCTATCCCCTGAGTCACCACGGCTCAAAAATACATTTAAATATTATGTAAGCAAGTGGGCCAATAGCTATTTATTAGCTGTTAAACGTTGCTCATGCATCTAATTTTAATTCACAGCTGGCGGAAATACACTGCATTGTTTATTATAGTAAAAGAAAAAAAACTAAAACAGCGTGATAAAATATCTCTTCTTCCTAACTCTTTTTTAATATAAATGAAATAGTAGATTCACAACTAAAATAAAAGCAGAAAAAAAATGCTTTTGTATTCCTTCAATGGTCATCTTCACCTTCAATGCTCTTTAATCCACGTTTCTAAAATTGTAAGATTCATTCAACACATTGCGGGACCGGTCAAACCATCCAACTTAAGGTTCCACAATTTTGTGATCCTCCACTTTCCAGCCCATTGATCAGAAGCTGCTGGGCTGCCACTTGGGATCAAACCCTAATCCTTTACAATGACTGTTTTATACTACTGATTCATCATGATTCGAAAACTGTAAAATTATACCTCAGATATATTTTTGAAACTTAAATTAAAGAAGCTGCATGGAATGAAAAAGGTATATTTATGAAATTCCATAGGATGACTACGAAGCACGAATGTCACAAAGTCCTCATCTTTGTCCTGAGTCCTTGTTGATGTTACTAACGCAACTTGCCAATACTAACAAACCATCTAGGGTCGAGAATGAGATTTCTGCCACACACACATCTTAGCCCGTTTTACAGGGAGGACCCAATTATACTCCATTTATTCAACCACAGATTGTAATTTTGACCAGAACCAGAGAACGATCAAATCTCAAGTTTTTTTGTTGTTAATGAAACTGAATGAATAGTAGTATACTATTAGGTAATAAATCATGTGACTACTGAAGTTTTCTAGAGCCAGTACATTTAATCCGTACATAAGAAAACGAAAACTCTTAGTCTTAGGTATTTTACTTTTATTATTATCTTTTGTAAAAGAAATTCAACTTTGAAAAGTATTCTAAAATTTTTGTTATATTTTCCTGATGCCTTTTAAAAGAAAATTAATTCGGAAATTTTATTTTCCAGTTCATTTTTTAAACTTTTTTTTCTCCCATAGCTAATAAAAAAAATAAACACTTTTCTTCCCTTTTTTTTGTTCTGAAATGATTTTAAACTATTTTAGAGAGTTGAATAAAAGGGAAAATGGGGAATATCTGAACATTTTTAAACTAATTGTTTACCTTCTCCCTACTTCGGGACGACTGATAGCGAGTCTCCGTTTAAAGTCAATATTTTCCCTGATTTATGTTGGAAGTGAGTTGATTTAGTAAATGATTCTAAAAATACTTGTTTTTCACATATTCACATATTGAAAGTCGATTTAGATGTGCGAAAACCAATTTTAATTTAATTTTGACTGCTTTTAATTTAATTTTGACTGCTCATAAGTTTTATTGAAAATATAATTACTATATTTTTGGAAAATGTGGGAAAGAAAACAATATGTATTCAACAATATTAATAATACTTATTAATAAAACTTTTGGTTCATAAATCTATAATTAAGTGGGATGGAATTATTGAATTCGAAATGTTTCGCTCATTTTTAACACTTTTTCATTTGATTTTTTCCCCTTTTTTTTGTGAATTTTATTGAAATATTTTTTTCACTATTTCTTGATAGAAGAAAATCTTTAAATTACATTTTATCCTGTTCGGATTTATTTTGTAAGTTTATTATGCCATTTGTTATTAGAAACGAATCTTTTTTTTAATTTTCTGGACAAAAATCAATTTTTTTACGCAAACCATACTGAACGAAATCAAACTTCTTTAAAAGAGAAAGGTTCAAAATCAGGTATCACACAATGAGGTATCACACAACATTTTTTACCACGTTTGTACTAATAATGTAAAATATACAAACTAGTTGCATTAAAAAAGCAGAAATTTAAATAAATATAATATTTTGTTTTTATAAAAAAAAAACTAATTTTCGCATTTGTAGTTCAGTTATATTCTTTTGCTTTATTTATTTGATTTTATATCTATTCAAAAGGGATATAAGATTCGTATTACTAGTTTGATAACTTATAGGGATGAAAAATAAATTCATTGGATAATGAAATTTTTCAAAACCCTTATTTAGGTCATGAATCAAACTAAATATCACATAAATTATGACTTACTCCTTACTTTATATGAAAAAGAACAAATAGAAGATTACTCTATAAAAAAATTTAAATGAATTAAAAATTACTACCATAACTTATAATGTGAATTTTGTGTGTGATACTATATCTTTCTCATGAATAATTCATAAAAAGTTTTATTCAGATACAAAATGATATATCCATACAGATCTGACGGAGTATTAAAATTCTAAATTTATTTAAAGACAAATGTTTATTACTTCTTTTGCTAGTTATAATTTCAAGTATTAGACTCGCTTTGGCAGATTTTTTAAAAGAACTGCTCAGTTGAAGTATTAAATTGACACTAAGAAATTTAACTATTCGTTTTTTTAGTGTTTCTTTAAACTATCATAACTTTTACTCTTATTGCAATCGAAGCAAAATTTCATAATTCAAATATTAAATAATTTAAAAATAATTGTATGCAAATATCTTATTACTTTGTCATATGTATCCCATAAGAAGGCACCTCAAAAATGTTGCTTGCTTTTATCAATTTTTATCAAAAGCCGAGAACAAGAATCGTGATTGCAACTATTCATGCTGTTAATAAAGTTTTCTAAAACTGCGTTCCATTAATTTTTGCACATTGTAACAGTATCCCGAATTTTACTGCTTACTTAGTTCACACGCGAGCTTTTCAAACTTTTTTTTTACATCGAATATAATTTGCGTGTTATTCTATTTCTTAGCAATTCATAAAAATGCTATCCAACTTTACGGCGCTAAGACATAAACATTTGTTCACGTAACTACGAACCTTTTACAAGTTAAAATGTTAATGGTGTTTTCGTGATAAGATAAGAAGATAAAATTCATTTTGTTTTATTAGGTGTTATTTTAAAAATTTATTTGGTAAACTCTCTGCCTAAAGTCAGGGCTTTAATTTTGAAAAAAAAAATGTTTCTTGGTTGATGGCATATAAATTAAGTTTATGAAACTATTATAATTAATTTCTTTCAGCTTCATATTATGCTCTTCATTTTTACTGAGAAGAAATCTTATTTTCTCACAGAAGTGTCATCGATCTTTGAATATTAATTTATTTTGTCAATATTATTATGGTGTTTTGTTATTACCTGAAACTTTAATAAGAAAGAAAATGCATTAATGAAACATAACCTGAGTATAGAACGCAATTTTTTTGTTTTTAAGAAATAGCATTATTGTTTGGAAATTATGTCATTCTTGAAAGCAACAAAAGTAATTTCTAATTTTCTACTATAGTAAATTGGTAATTATGTTCATTAACTTTGGAAAGAAAATTAATACATAATTATATAGTAAATATTACATAATCTTGCCAAAAAATATTTTTTTATAAAGTTATAAAATGGAAACTATGTGTGCAAACATGGAATATATAAGCTTGAATAATACGATTCAGCCATAAAATCCACATGAGTTGTTTAATTGCAATACATAATACTCAGGATAATAATAATGTATAATCTCAGTATTAATAATAAAAATAGAGAATATTAGTATAGAGACATTTCCAATTACGATCGAATATATTGGGAATTCTTTTGGCAATGAAAATGAAAATGTTCTTAAAAAGCAACGCTACATTTAATGCAATTTCAATAAAAAATAAAGAATTCCGTTATGACGATCACACGAGAAAAAGCTTTATGTATATCATAGTACACACTATGTTTGTCCCATGAAAATCTGTCATTTTCCTGGCTACTTTAATTTAGCGGTTTATAACCAAAATGGATAGAGCCAGCAATCAATATCTTATGTTAATAGATTGATTAGATACCCTCCTATATGAACATGTCTTGTTACATGAATAAAGAACAAATTTTCTGGTTCAAAATCTATTTCAAAAATTTTTTTAAGGTGAGTAGGTTTTTATGTCGTCATTTTCCTGGCTTCTTGAAACCATTAATAACATAAACTACATAGATTTATCTGAGTTGTTTTAAGAAATCCTGTTGTTTTATACAGAATATAAACGTCTTAGGCCAAAATATTTAATTAAAGTAAAGTTATATGCTATAAAATGGCGAATTTGTCATTATCCTGGCTGTCATTTTCCTGGCTTATGAATGCCAAACTGCTAATACTGTAAGGAAGGAAAGCAAATATTAACCTAATACCAAGTTTATGTATGATTGTAGTATGCTTGGATGTAACCAAAGTTATTTATTTATTTAATGATTGATTATTATACACAATTTTATTCTGTTCATATCAGCAACAAAAATTTTTTTGATTCTTTCTACAATGGATAAAAAGAATTAATTTAAGCAATTTATGGTTCATCTAACATAAAGGCTTAAGTAGAGTTACTTACTATTAACTTAAAATGAATGTTTTTTAAACTTCTAAGCTAATATGTCATTTCCTGGCATTCAAGATTTGGTGAATTTCTATTTTTTTTCTCCCGAGCAAATGTCCAATAAACTACACTGCTGTCTGGAAGATATTAATAAGTGTAACTAAAGAATAGTACAAAAAAATTTTAGATTATTTTGACGACTTTAAATTTGAAGAAATTTTTTTGTCTGAATTGTCATATTTCGTGAGAATCACCCATAAAGGTTTTAGCAACACTTATGATTTTGTCTTTGTGCTTGCTTACAAAATTTAAGAATAAAGATTTGAATTTGCTTCTAGACTTAAAGAAAAAAATTTTCATTTTTCTTGAAAATTGTTTTATATTTTTAAAAAACTAGTATTTATTTTATTACTAAAAATTTCGGTCCTTCTTTCCCAATTTTTTTTAACGGCAGGCACTGAACGTTCTTCACCATGAAAGGTGCTGGAAGTGTTGCTCATTTTGCATTGCCTGGTCAGTATCTTGTGACCAAAGCAACATTACCGACGCCACACCGCCACAAATATCTGATCATAGGGCAGCACAACACGCAGAAACATCCATACCCTGAGCGGGACTCGAACCCGCAAGCTTTGGCAAGCTAGCAGTTCAGTTACCTGGCAAATCTCCAAAAACTATACAAAAACAGTAAAATTTTTGTAATAATATAGCTAACTCATAAGTTTTTTTTTAATGATCTTTACACTGTATCAGAACTTTGAAATCTCAAAAATACAGGAACTTTTTAGAACAATCGTAAATACCATGCTTAATACTTATTTTTAAAATCTTCATGACATTTTTAGGAAATAGTATACTCATTAAGGGTCACTTAACAATTTTTAAACGAAAACAAAAACCCAATTAAAATGCGATAAATCATTGTTGAGGAAGATGAAATCTTCATCAAAGACTAATTGCACGATAGAACTTGAATATATTTTGAATAATCATCTATCGACTTTGTTTCGCTTGCAATCAAATTAGTTCTAGTGTTTTATACCCCCGCTTTCCTCAACTGTGATTAATTTGATTTCAATAGCGTTCTGTTTTATCCTCTTACGTTTTAATGGTTTTTGTTCCCTAATATGTATATTTTTTCTTTGTTTTTAATGAGGTTTTAACGTTTGGTCTTTATTAATCTTTTAATATCAGCTTTCCAAATAAAAAAACGAATTATAATTAACGATACTGGCTTTATAATTAAAAAAAATATACTTCAAAATCAATTAAACAAGGATAAAAAAGGTTAAAAGTATAAACATTGAATGTACTTTTTCTTTCGCAATATTAGAAAAAAATGTGTTCATTTCTTAAATGTAAAATGAAAGTTATTTAACTTCTCATTTTATTATGAACTTTAAAAAATTATAAATTAAAAGAAATTCTACTTAAGCTATCTAAAATACCAACTTTGACTGAAGTTTTTTTAAAATCTGTGTTACGGTTTTTATCAAAAACATTTCTTTGCATATTATCTTTTAATAAAAACGCGAAAGTTTCGAAACAGTAAATTCAGAACTGCTTTTCACTCGTTCTTTTTAAATTAAAGTGTTTGTGAAAAACATTAGTTGTAGTTTTAAATATTTTAAACTGTTGTATAAAAAACTTTGAAAACATTGTAAAACTTTTAAATTTAACGAATTCATCAAAGTAGTCTTAAATTGCAATGAAAAAAAAATGGTTTTGGCTTTTTTTAATGATTTTATGGATGGGAGCTTTTAATATTCGAAGTGAACTGAGCAAAATGGGAAAAATATAACTATAAAACATTTTAAATATGAAAATAATAATGCTCCTTACATATACTTTTTTTACTACTTGCAAATTAGACTTGTAAGATCCTGAATGTTTTTTTTTTTTTTTGAAGCTGAAATTTCTACGAAAGCCAGAAATAATTTTAAATCTTTAGTTACGCATGGCAACTTCATAATTTGTTGTTAGAGTTTCTAAGTTAAATATTTAATTGAGCAAAAAAAATTTTTTTTTTCTTCAAAATATTTTTAAAACTCATTCCACAAAGCTTTATAAGGAACTTTTTTTTTTGGTATAATATTATTTTTTTTCAGAGTAATAACTTTGAAAGTAATTTTTTCCAAGACAGTTTCTTTTTAAAAATAAATATTAATATAAACACAAGTAATGTACCGAAAAAATTTGAATAAAAATATTTCATATCAAATGTTTAAACTAATGAAACAGAGTATTTTCATTTAATGGGCAGCATATATTTGCTAAGCTACTACCAATTGATTGAGATGTTTGTTTAGTTTAAAAAAATATATAATTATTCATTTTATTAAAATAAAAGTTTTTTCGGCATGAAGTCTTATAATTGAATAAACAAAATTCAATGGAAAGATAGTTTTTCTGAAGAACAAACTTCGGTTTATAAATAGAGATTTAAATCAAAAATGACAAAATGGGACTGTGGTGTGTACTTTTCGAATTTTTTCGTTACAGATCATGCGTTCATGCATTTGTTTCACCTCTTTTTGTGATTTTTGAAAGTGTGCTAGAAACTTTTACCATAATTTCATTCTCTTTTCAAAACCTTATTTTGAAAAATGCGTGTGATCATGTATATTTTTTTGTGCTTCCTATTATTTTGTAAGTTTGTTGAGCAAACTAAAATTTTCAAAGATTCCAAGAGACGTTAAATAAAATTTTCAAACTAGTACTTCAAGCTTTATTTTATTATTTTAAAATATTTTTTCCTCGTTGTAGTTCTCTAAAAGTATACTGTTTGCTTAGTGCTCCTGTTTCACATTACGGTACAGTGCTCAGTAAAATAAACGGACCACACAGAAAAACTTTTCATTTAATGATCGGATCTTCACACTCTAGGTCTCAATCATACTGGTTGAAGGAGGTTACTTCAAATATAGTGCAGACCTTATTTTAATTTACGAAATTGGACACAAAAACGCACGTTCTCTGAAACATGCCTTTTTTCGTCAGATTCAGATTTCTGACCCAAAAAATATAAGGGTAGTAGTTATATGGTCCCAATGGTTTGGTCAGGAGAGCAGTCCACAGATTGGTTCCATTAATGTTAATTTTATTTTGCGCAGTTTACCATATTTCGAGAACTTTTTAAGCGAGTTGAGTCATTTTTGCTCACAATTCATTCATCCAAATAAATTTTTCTGTTCAAAAAATAATTTTCATTAAATATTTTTCATCTTTATTATTTCATTTAATAATAGATTAAAAGGTTTTAAATTGTTAAGTATACCCTATTTGAAGTCATCTGATCGAACCATTAAGATTGAGTCCTCCAACGTGAAAATCTGATCAATGGGATTAAAGGTTATTTAATGTGGTTCGCTTATTTTTTGTGCGCTCCTTTACGAATGCGTTATAGCGTGTGTGCTAAAACAAAGTGTTGAAACCGCCTATCTTGCTTCCTCAGTAACAGTAACAGTGATAAAATTTCAACATTTCCAAATCTACTTCTTCCTCAAAATGTTTTTATTAAAGTGAAAAACTAAAAATGAAGTAAGAAGGATATTTTTGCGCGGAAAATCGTGGTTCAAAGGGAAAATAATAAAAAGAATATTTTACAAATGTTCGACGTGACACCAGTGTCCATTTTGTTGTAGAATAGGTCTTAATCTACGATATCTTAGTCAGGGCTGCGTATCCCCTAGATTAAGGTTGAGCACCTGATTTGATTGCACTTTATCTATATTATGTGTTAATGGTTTATAATCAACTGTGATGTAATCCTGTGAAGGTTTGAAATTTATGTTTTTCAGTGACAGAAAAGGTCAAACAGGATTAGGAAGGTTTAAGAGACAAAATGATTGCCACCGACAAATATATTCCTGTGCCAGTTTTGTCATAATCATGATGGATGAATCCTAGAATATCGAGAGAGTCCATATTTTATACCCGCCGTTGAACAGCCGACCCAATTTTCGGGCTACTAACCTTCAACTCCTTAGATTTGTAATTTTGAACCCAATCTTGAAGACAAGGGACCAAGTATTCGAAGAAATTTGCTTTCGTGGCGGACCATTTGATGGAACTAACCCACACTTGCATTACATGGAGAGGAAAAGCCACGAAAACTTCCCACGGTTAGTCTGACGACAAGGGGACTTTAATCCGTCTACCACTAAGAATATTTCACATCAGCACTGTGGTTGGTGCTAGCGGAATTCGTATCGATCAGCCATCGCTGGAATTCGAACCCGGTTCACGGCATTGGAAGGCGATTCCCCGAGCCATAACGGTCCAGAGAGTTCATATTTATCTCAAGATATACTTCCAAACAAATATACATGGTTTCGTTTCATCATTTCAACCAGAAGGAAGTACAATGATGTCTCGCACTTTTCATATCTTTCTTACGTACTGTTAAAATTATCATTCCAACACTATTTTGAAATTATGACTGTGAGGTTCAACATTCTGCTGTTAAGAAAGCATTGAGAATTCAGAATTTAAAAACTCCGTATTACAATTATAAGAGCTAAAGTTGGAATATGTTGAATACTAAGTAGTCTTGTGTAACATACGTGTCAGGTGTAAGTCTTGTGTAACGCTTGCTTTATCGAAACTTAATTCCAAAAGTTTTCCTGAATTTCAAATCATATATTCGCAAGAGAGTCACGTATTGCTAAAGCTCACTATGAATAAGTTTATCAGAAATTGCAATTGCATCAAACATGTGACAAAAATTAATAAGAAAAAAAAATTATTTTATTTCAAAACTAGCACAGTTAAGATACAATGCCAGGAGTTTTTCCCTATTTCTCGCTTTCATGCGGCAACTCAATGATTCCTTCACGATCTTCTCTACTTTCGACAAACAGATTAAAAATTTCACATTAAATGTTATTCCGGAAAAAAAAATCATTACATTTTTTATTCTATTGACACAGATTTTGTTATTCTGATTTCCTATTTTATTTATTACATAAAAATTCAAAATAAATCGATATAAAATAGTTGTAGACATCTTTAAATATTTTTTTTAAATCCTCATAAACTGAATACAACAGAAAGAAATACCGTTATAAATAAGTATATTAATTTTCTAACCATACAAGAATTTCTTCAACACATGTTTCTTAAACATCTGTATCATCAAAGCAAAAAATATCATTTTAAAAAAGAGAAATATTTTACTAATAATACAATCATAAATACTCATATTATTTATTTTACGTCGATGAAAGTAATTTATTTCTGTGATTGAGAATTCCATCATATTCATGATTTTTCTATTCAATAAGAAAGTGCCGACAACAATAGAAAAATGTTTAGACCATTATTTTTCCTTATATTGTTGTATAACGATATTTCAACCAAAACTATACATGAAATTTCTAAGCCATTTTAATTTAATATTAGTTTTAAGGGTATATAAGAAAAGCTTGTAGCAAACTTTAGCATCCTTTGATTACTGTAACTAAAAGCTTCATCTTCTTTTAGTTACTCCTTAGAAACTTTTGTAGCTTTTTAATATATTTTGAGATATTAGTTTGTAATTTTGAATAGAATGAATTACTCTTTCTTTTACTTTGTTGGATAAAATGTTATTTATGCTAGAATTTATCAAGAAGAAGAAAGAAAAATGTAAATACGTTACATTTTGAGGGAAAAGAAAAGAAAAATAAAAAAAAAGAAGAGACTAGTTGAAAGAGAGAAAATGAGATTTTTGTGCTTCCGTGCATTATATATTTACGATGAACTTTTTACAAAAGCGTGTTTAGTGTCTAAAAGTATTCCACTGAGCCACAAATTTAATACGTTCCGCATCACTTTAGTGTGTGGTGCATGGAAGAATATGCGTTTAGTTAAACACGTAAAATTTACACAAATTAGTTATTAATTATATAAATCCGGAAATTTACAGGTCAAAACTCTGAAAAGAATGCCTGATGTTGATGTAAACGTGTTGTTTAGAATTCCATTATCGTTTTCATAGTTTTCTCTCCTTTGACACAAATGGAATAAGTTTGAACTTAACTCAAAAAAAAATTTCTAGCTTTATCTGTTGTTCAGATTAAAAAGTATCGTGCATTTAAAACTAATTAAATAATGTCGTTTTGAAAGTAAGATGGACATGTGACTGTAGCTATAGTCTTCAAAAGGCTATTGATGAGTAAATGTACGAAAAAATTCACATTTCAGGATTAATAATTTTAAATTAGGAATATTAACAATAAAAATATAAACTCATTATTAATAAACATGTTAACCACAAAAGAAACAAAAATCTTAACTCTTTCAAATTTAGAAATAATTTGTTTTTCTCTTTCATTTCATTACCAACTTCGTATTTTGAAAAGTAGTTTTGAATAAACAACTAAATTAATTTTCCTCGAGTCAACATTATTTGAATTTTTTTTCTTTCTTTCAATCGACTTTTACTTTAAGAAAAAAGTCAGTTGCAGTAAATTAGAATAATAAACCAAAAATGAATATCATATTGATTTACTAGCTTTATATTCCATAAGAATCACTATTTTATCGGTCCATATATCTCTTCTAGCATTTTCAGAGAAAAATACTAAAACTAGTCTGGTAGCTAAAACTATCCTAGTATCTGGTAGCACTTTTACGGCTCCTTCTCCTCGTCCAGCGAGAGACTAGATAAACTCTTCTTTGATAGTTTGTTACATTCATTAGAAATTACGTTTTTGTTATAGATAGTTGTATCTGCTATTTGTTCTGTTTTTGTTATCAGTAATTTCAGTTTGTCTTCAGAAGCTTTTGAGATATGGAGACACTAAATAACTTTTGTTGTTGAAAAAATACTTTTTTCCCCAACTGTCTTAATAAAGAACTCTGTATTTTAAAAAGTATAGATCGTAAACAAAATTTTAAAAAAATGGCACCCTACCAAGATAATTTAGAACGAGGATTTATTTCGAATAATTTATATTTATAAGGAAATGATATATTTTCTGCGTAAGTCTTTGAAATAAAAAGTAGCATCGTTTACAAAAATGTTTTTCAAGAGTTTTAATTTAAATAACATGGTAGATAGGGTTTAACATATCTTTGTCCTTTATTAAAATGCAGAGGCATTTCTATTTTTATATATTCCAAAGTATCAAACATAAAGTCAAAAATTTAAGTACGAAATGAACTAATCGTCAATCATTTAATCATTTTTGAAAAAATAATTTACTAACGCAGTATAAAAATAAATGTATATGTCAATCATTGTTTATGTTTTTAATTACTGGTTAAAAATATTAAATAACTCTTTTTAATTAATAAAGATTGGATTGGTTTTTCTTATTGTTAAATTTAAATAATTCATTTTTAAATTATGAAGATCTATTGCACATATTAATTGTTGCATAAATGAAGAAAAATTAATGCATGTAATTTAAATTCATAAAATCAATGCTTTCACATTGTATAGTGCTATGGTTAAAATATTTAGTTGTTTCAAATCATTACATAGTGGATTCTTAGATTATTAGAACAATTATTATTAAATCCCAAAAAATAAGCAAGAGCTTCATAAGTCACTTTTTAAAAAAAAAATTACTTAGGAGACACCTGACACAAATTTTTAAAAAAAAGACATTTGAAACTGGAAGTCACGAGTATTAAGTATTGCTTGCTTGCTTGCTTTCGTATGCGAGTTTAGGCAGAATGGTGCGATTGTTCTTGTTTTCCAGTGGCGCCATCTATGGCCAAGAATTCGATTTCTGCTACACCATACGTCACGCCCGTTTATAGGGCGTAACCCATTCATACATCCATTCATTCTTCCAAAGATCGTAATTTTGACGTGAATCAGAGAACGATCGATCTCCGATCCAGTGATTACAGAAGTATAATTTGTTATAGGAACATGGAGGACGTTGTGACCCGAAATATTTGAGGTGCACCAGATACCAATTACTACACAGGGAGTCTTCGGTCAGCTGGATTCGAACTCTCGTCCTCGCTGTCGTGAATCCAGTGCACTGCCAACCAGATTATCCTGACCTCAGGGATTTAAGTTTTTTTAAGCATATTAATAGTCTATAACGATTTTGTAATTGTTTACATTGTAGAATGAATATAGTGGTGAAATAATTTCTGTTTAAAAATTCTTTTAAATAGTGAGGAAAACAAAATATAATATTAACATTATATCTCCAATCCAGTACCCCAAGAGTTCTTGATTTGTTATGGGAACATGGAGGACTTTGCGACTCAACAGATTTAACGTGCATCAGTCATAATTTACTACACGGGGATTCTTCGGCCGGCGGGGTTTGAACTCACGAATTCTCAGACATAGATCCAGTGCCCTACCGACCAGGCTCTCCCGGCCAGTATTAAATATTATAAAGGGGTAAAGCTTGGACCTATTGTTTAATTAATGATAATTTTTAATTAATGTAAATCTAAAATAAACAAAAAATAATACACGTTATTTGAACTCATTGCTGATACAGCTACAAAATAGTGATGTGATAAAAATATTTATTACTCACTATTTATTTAAGTTGTTTCAAATTTTTTACAATGATTTTTCAGATTACAAGAAAAATAAATGTTTAAACTTCTCTGATGTAAACAAATCGACAACGTAAATTAGACGCTTTTTTCCTGAACTACTTCACAACTCCAACAAATTTAAAAACAGAAAATAGCACGATCTCTTATTTTTGATTAAAATGGAAGCAGGAATAAGGAAGTCGCGAGTATTTTAAATTAATAAAAAAATAAAGAATCGTTATGACTTAATTTTGCCTTTTTTTTAGCAAAAAAAGTAAATTTGAGAAACAAAGAAAACAAGGCAATTAGTCAAAACAACTTTATTTGCTGGAGGACATAGTTAAAGTATTTTATTTCTTTAGTGTCATGGAACCCGAAATAATAGCAGCTACTTTACAAAGTTTATCTTATTTAGCGTAAATAGGCTCGAAGCTTAATTAGGAAGCAGATTTTTATTTATTTATTTTTTTGACTAGTTGAAAATAAATTAAATGAATACAAACAAGAATGAGGTAAACAACTTGTAAGCAGCACGCTGTAATTTAAAATAATAAAATTCGATTTTCGTAGTAAAAACTGAATTTCTTACATTGATTTTATTGTTAATCAGTGCTAAACTATAAATTTCCTATTTAGTTATAACGATTGTTTTAACAGCAGTATTATATAACAAGCTGTATAATTTTACCCGTATAATTTTATTTGAGGGTTTATTTTAAAAGTTTTTGGGGAATATTAGTGTGCTCTTTCTACTATATAATAAACCTGTTGACGTTGATCAATCCCTAGACGCACTTTTTTAGCTCAGGAGGTACAAGCTCATGTTCAGGTTAACTCAAGGAGGTACAAATTCAGGTTCAGGTTAGATCAAGGGGGTACAAACTCATGTTCAGCTTAGCTCAAAGAGGTACAAACCCATTTTCAGGTTAGCTCAAGGAGGTACAAACTTAGGTTCAGGTTAGCTCAATGAGGTACAAAATCATGTTCGGGTTAGTTCAAAGTGAATGGGATAAAGCGACGACGAATCAAAATATTGAAGTGGCTTTATATTTTTCAATTTAAAGCAAAAAACTCAACTTTACAATTTAATTTCTCTAACACTAAATTGAAATTAAAACAAAGCAAGGTGTATTATTCATCTTTAAACAAAATACTACACGTGACTGCAAAGGATCACAATTCTACTGTTATTATTTTCTGTTAAACTAAATTATGAGACTTGACAAAAAATTTCTTTAGTATATTTTTGTATTATTATTCTCCAAACCAGCAGCAAAATTGTAAACAAAAACAATATGTTATACATTAAAAGTAATGTAAATACCTCTTAAAAATGTCCCTTAAGAATACCTCTAAAAAAAATTTTTAGAAGCAGCTCTATAAATATCTGCTCCAAATTTTAAAAGTGAAAAATTTTATTTTTTATTCGTGAAATTTTTTTTTTGTATTTTAAATTACATTGTTTTTGAACAAGAATTACTTTCCTTACAACTTAAGAAATATGTTGACATTTTCTGAAAAAGACGCATTATTTAAATAATTAATTTTATCCGAGAGTTTTTTTATTAATTTCAAACACAGAACAAATTTTATAATTGTGTGCCAATATTATTCCATTTATTAAGCGATGGACTATGCGAAATGCAAAATTAACCTTAAGAGGTCAACTTTTCTAATCATTTGAAGCATAGTTGTGTTCTGCCCTACGTTTTAATTCGATGCCTATTTTTTTGGTAAAAAAAAAAATATATTTTGTATAATATTTTACCATTTTTACATCAAAGAATAAAATGCATTTAATTAACCGTGTGGAGACTAATGCTGATACACTATTATTTAATGAAAAATGCCATGTTATTTGTTTTTATGTAAACACGAATTTCACTACACGGATATACCCTTTTGTCTGTTGTTTTGTTTTCAGGAATCTTTTTATTTGTCATTATAAGTATTTAGCTGTTGTAATGTCAGAAACAGATATTTGAATTTATGGAATAATGGATACATTGAATTTTCCTAATCGTTTTTCAGTTTCTAATGAAAAAACATAATTTCAGTGATAAGTTTTAATTCAAATTATAAAATTTAATTTCAAAGATAAAATTTAATTTCCATGATAAAATTTAATTCCAGATTTGAAATTTAATTCCAGGGTTGAAATTTAATTTCAAAGATGAAATTTAATTTCAAAGATGAAAATTAATTTTAAAGATGAAGTTTAATTTTAAAGATGATATTTAATTTTAAAGATGAAATTTAATTTTAAAGATGAAATTTAATTTTAAAGATGAAATTTAATTTTAAAGATGAAATTTAATTTTAAAGATGAAAGTCAGCAATAAACAACATTTTCCGTTTTACGTTAACTTTTTCTAATAGATGCTAACACAAACTTTGACACACAATTAATTTTACAAAATATATTACATATATATATTTGTATA